>CM065425.1:64496722-65096722 GCA_033060865.1 Dorcus hopei | reverse complement strand
TAATTCTGATTATTAAGTACCATTTCGTAGTTTATTAAAAGGTTGTAGGTAACAAATAATTACCATTTGTAAAGTGAAATACTGCAATTAGGCTTTGAGGTATTAGCTTCGAGTGAAAACAGTTTCACGAGGTGGCGGTTGTCAATTGCCCGAACTAAGCCCGGGTTAGATAATTAATTATCTAATTAAGCGTTCAAATGAAACGAATTCAGCATCGCCTGTAAACACCAGTCACCCAAATTAGGATTCAGCAGCAACACGAAATGCTTAGAAAACGCTTCTCTATTACGCCATGCGCCGCTCGAGTATGATTAATCGCGGCATTATTTGCGCTCCATTTAATACGTTCCCCGGAAGTTATTAATTGCAATGATTAATAGGCGATATAAATATCCAGAGCAGGTGTTCGTTGCATCACGTTGATGTGTTTCAGACGGGCTGCTGAGCTACTCGGGCCCCCAGGGAGTCAAGAGGGGGCCCGAACTGGACCTTTCGGACCGCACTTACGACGGCCGCGAAGAAGGCGGGTTCCTGTCCCACGGCCTGGGCCAGCTCGTCGACGGCCAAAAAGGACAAGATAATTTCCGGCTCGACATCGCAGGACACGGCAAAGGTAACATGCGGTGTTATTTGCTCTGCTTCGGCATTTGCATTTATATTACTTCTGCTGTGCCCCTGGCGCTACGAACAATGTGTTGCTCGGGACCTATTCGTTCGGTTTTATGCGTCTCAATCTTGGCCACACTTGTGCCATCGGATGACCTCAGCGGAAACCTCGTGAAAACAACTTATTGAATAATATATATATATATACCATACGATCGAAAAAGAAATGAGATTTACTTTTGGTTTAGGATGGACAATATAAAATAACCCCCAAAACCTATTTAATGAATGATGGCAGAGTGTGCAGTGGTCAATACCGAAAAGAGGTTTCAGGTGTCCAGGACGAACAAAACTTCTTTCCTTGTGAAGGATTTAGGCAAGTGCTGCGTTCGCGATCAGTCGTGCCTGATTTGATCTTTACAGGGTTGTACTTCGGTAAAATGTAAGAAATTGAATCTACTTGCAAATAAGAAGAATTAAGCCGTAATATCTTAGAAGCAGATAGGCCACTTAAAATGAGGTTCAATTGAATACACGTCAATGTTCACCTGTAACAAATTTATTGTGCACCGGCAGATGATGTTGGTGATGATTTTAGATGGAAGCAGATGCTTCGACTTGACTTAATTTCACATGACCCGGCAAGAACTTCAGGTCTTTCAAAATACTTACTATGCCTACGCAATGAAATCAAACACAGTTGTTTTAAATAATGTTCATGGTATGCAAAAATACGATAAGTTCGTGACTCAGATGGTAACATCCAATCTGGACAGCCTGTAGGCGGCTCAGTAGTGGGTAATCGTAGTGGTAAACAATCGCCGTAGTGGCGTTTGGAACTAAAGACTTTAACTTTAAAATCAACTTTGAAGGGCGATCAGGAGCAGAACCGAATTCAAGGAAGACTCAAGAAATTTACTTGGTGGGTGCACCTTCTTGTGTTGCCCTCTCACCGCCGATTGCCTGTTCGGTGCACATTACGTTTGCTTAGCCCAAAAAATCCAGCAAGTTGGCTCTTCCACCAATCAGTGACTTCTAATTCATACCGCGACCTTTCAGAGCGGACGTGAAGGTTGGCGGAAGTGCCGCGTTTATTTTTTCTCCTTTCCTTGATGATGGACAGCTTTTAATGTTTAAGTATTTTCGACGTTCTAAAACCATGAATTTTCTAAGTTGAAAAAGACATGTTTCCCTAAAGTAACATCGAGATCTAGCTTCAAAAGAAAAAGGGATTTTTTTCTTGGACGTGGTTCTGTTGTTGAATGATCGTCAAATGAGGTTAAGTACATCAAAGGCCTTG
The DNA here is from genome assembly GCA_033060865.1 of Dorcus hopei. Taxonomy (NCBI): domain Eukaryota; kingdom Metazoa; phylum Arthropoda; class Insecta; order Coleoptera; family Lucanidae; genus Dorcus; species Dorcus hopei. The sequence continues at coordinate 65,094,816 of CM065425.1, read as the reverse complement.
ATGACTTTTTAGCCCTGAATGACAAAACGATGACTTATTCGTCAGCGATCTCTAATTTACGTCGGGGTTATGGGTTTTCAAAGTTGACCAACTTGTCCTCTAATATTTAATGACGTGCTAAATGAACTGAATGATTAAAAAATCTCTTCTAGTTCGCAGGCCTGTCGTCATTCTGAAGATTCTTCGGTTCCTGATTGTGTCTTATACCTCTTTGCGCAACAAAGTATTTTTCAGTTAGGCCGTTATCCTCGAAACCGTAGTTTCCTTTTAACGAACTTTCCCGCCGGCTTTCCCACCGGTCACCGATCCATCTTGATCGGGGGTCCCACGAGACGTCCTCACGAAACTGTCATTGGCCAGGTGATGGCCGCCTCTGTTCAACAGGCGAGCCCCGATATTAATCCTTCGAAACAACCGATCGCGCAATAAATTTCCGCGCGAACTGCTGATTCACCCCCCATTAATCATAGCTTCGCTCGCAATTCTTCTTGCCCGGCGCGGCGTCTGCTGCCCCCCGTCGTAATTTAAATTGATATTTTCGCAGGTTACGAGTGGGTGGGATGGCGAAACGACACACCTGGCCTGACGGGACACCCGCTGGAGCTACTGTTCGAGTTTGATAAAGTTCGCAACTTTTCCGCTGCTCATCTGCATACTAATAATTTGTACACCAAAGATGTCCAGGTATGCTATGGCCTAGAAACTTATATGCAGTCGCGTCCGTTGGTATGAATTTAATTGGACGCGAATGTGTATACCAATAAGTTTTAATTGCTTGATGTTTTCAGGTATTTTCCAGAGCGAAAATCTATTTGAGCATAGGCGGAAACTTGTTTAACGGTGAACCTGTCCACTTCTCGTACATGCCGGATTTGGTCCTGGAACACGCACGAAACGTCACGATTAAGCTCCACCACCGAATCGGTCGCTTCGTGAAACTTCAGCTGTACTTTGCATCACGCTGGATCCTGCTCAGCGAAATCTCCTTTGATTCCGGTGAGCGACCCGGATTCGGCGGCGTCATCTGCGTGACTTAAGTTAAAACGCCCCGACATTAATCTCCATCAAATAAATCAGACCGTCGGCGTCGGCGTCGCCGGCGAAATGAACTATATTATCGATCGCCTTCGAATAACAAGCTTATGTATTACGTCCAATTAAAGGAAATATATTTCCCGCCGCCGTAATTAATCTCGGCGTCCCCCACTTTAATGAAACGGGTTGCGATTTTGGCCCGGTGGGCGAAACATTAAACGGCGCGGCGGCAGGGCGCGAGGGCGGAATCCAAAAATGAAAATATGAGTTTCCGAATATTTCCATAAAACGGTGATAAATTGCGCGCGTAATTTACGTCCCGCCGACGATTAGTACCCGCTGTTTATTTGGCGAGTGTGCTCGGAATGGATCTTTAATTTGTTTTCGGCAGCCAAATTGTATTGGATTATGACCCGTTATTATACGAATATAAATGTCAACGAAATTTGTGGAAATTAACTTCGGGTGGCTTAAATGAATGTGGCTGAATATTATTATTCGGGACCTATTCGTATATTCTAATTAGCCCCCTCTTAAAAAACCCCGATATTTCGACTTTCGTTACAAGACTTTTCCTAATGATCTTTTCGCTACTGCTGCTTTTCAGAGACTGACTGCCGTGCGCTTGATTCGCCCCATTTATAGTGAGGGAGGCAACGGAGCAAGCGAACGAGCGGTGGGGTTTACAAATGTTGTCAAAGGTTTGCTAGGGTGTTTTCAAATTTTGAATTCCGGTATATTTCCCTCGCTTGCACTAATAAATAAATTTCGATTAAGTTAGGATTGGGTCGAATTGTCTTTAAGTCGAGTTTACGAAATAAATACATCCTTTTGTCGGAAAACCGTTCGTGAAACAATATATCCGTTGTAGAATCGCATTAAGTCCGCAACATGAAACATTTTGATAAACGACGGCCGGCAACATTACGTCGTCGGGAACAACCGCACTTATGAGTGATGACTTGTTGCAGTCGCGGTGAGCGGAAACTACACGGACGGAGAAGAAGACATAGTAATCCCGGAGACCGGCAAGGAATATCCGCTCCAGAGGGATGAAGTTAAGACGACAGCCACCAAGGTTAATCGCAATTCCACCGGAGCTTCGGCGAAAGGCGGAACTAATGAAGAACCTAAACAGTACATCGGTTTCGTTATTGGGATACTAACTGTCGTCATATTGATCCTGGTCGCGGCGATTGTTTTTATCGTGATCAGGAATCAGAGACTCAGGGCGGCGGTCAAACGAACGAAGGAGGATCCATTCATGGATGTAAGACTATTTATTCATATTTAATTGATAAATTCTTAAAATGTTTTAACTTTAGTAATTCCAGTAACATCTGTTTATCTGTCTCCGTTGCATTTTCACTGATAACAATTAATGCACGCTGAAATTTCGCATAAAGGAATTTACAGGCGGAGTTCGTAAACCCCTCTATTGGGTCGTAAAAATTATCTAAAACGTTTACTCGGGCAAAATGTGTCGGCGTTTTGCACAATAAAAAACGACGCAGTGCGAGATAAGGGCACTATCATAAAAAGGAAAAATATATTCCTTCGTTGTAACCTGGCCATTCGGTTATCTTAATAGTGCAGCATTGTCGAATGTCTCTGGCCGCCCTTCCGAACGGAAATTAACACACTTTGACTTACAAGGGCGTGCGATAAACCTCAAAAATAGGCCGCTGCACGGCCGACTCTGGCATTTTTTATTGTTATTGTTTTTTATTTTTTCATCCCTCGTTCGGTTCGTGTAGCTGGAGGACAAAGCACCCCCGTACCAGGAATCGTGCCGCCCCAGTGCCTCGACGCACTCCCGCAGCCCGGATTACGCAGGTAAGTGCCGTTATTGTCACCGACACATCCATCCCCGGCTCGGTGTGTTTGTATAATATCGGTGGGATTTACCTTTTGTTTGCAGAACAAGGAGTGAACGTGACTCTGCTCCATCTTTTCAGATACGGGCGTAAAGGTTCCGGGTGTACGGATTTCCGGAACTATGTTAATAAGGATTTTTTTCGCCTTGTTTGTCACGTACGCTATCAAATCGGTTTTGTGAAATTCAAAGAAGGCATTTACATTTACTTTTAAAAAAATTACGCCATTACTAACACTCTTTGTGTTTCATATTTAATACACAAGTGGGCATAAGTATATTTTACATTTTCAATTCACTTTTAAATCGTTTCGTAAACAAAAGATTAAAAAATTCTGTTTTATTTCCAATAGAAATTGATTATTTATAACTAAAGCACGGATTTAGGTGCAACTTTATGTCACACCAGAACGCGTACGCCCGACTAGAATAGGTGACTCATACCTAAAAATCCGTGCTTAGTTATAATAATAAAAGTTGCACAACAAATTGTTTCAAATCCCTTCATTAATTTTGAGTCATCCTCTAAACGGGTTTGTTTATTCCCCATCTTGTCTTGAAAATAATCTTTTATTAAATTTATAAATTATTATAGAAGTCCCAGACGTTGTATGTCAAGAGTACGCCGTTCCCGATTATCCTCGTTCAGGGAAATCACGAGGTGCTCCACCCGTGCTGAATTTCCTTCCAAAACCACCCCCCATTCCACCGCCCCCGGAGAGATACTACGAGAACGAAATCTGCGGTCATCTTCCCGTGTCACCATCACCACCGCCGATGTCGCCCCCATCATCGGGCCCATCAAGGTCCAGAATGAACTGCCAGTACATGCTACCCCTGAACCCCGAGCAGGACGATTGCGATGAAGACGACATCAAAATCGAAGTGTTCCCGCGCGACCAGTTGCTCCTAATCGAGAAACTGGCCGAGGGGCGGTTTAGTGACGTGCACATTTGTGAGATGCAACTGACGCCTACTAATGACCGGTGGGGGCTGAGTGATTGTAAACTAGTGGTGGTGAACACGCTGAAATTCGGGGAGTACAGGAGCGAGTTTACCAGAGAAGTGCATGCTTTATCTCGGCTGAGGGACGCGAACATCGCGCGGCTTTTAGGGGCTTGTTTTGATAGCGAGCCTATTTGTGCTGTTAGGGAGTACACGGAGATGGGAGACCTTTGTCAATTTTTGCAGAACCACGTCGCTGAAACTGCCACGCCACTTACTGCAAGAGTAAAGACTTTGAGGTAAATAATTTTAATTACGCACGGGAGCGTGAAAAAAATTTGAATGTCTCGTGGAAGTGAATTTCGCATGTTGTTTTCATTTAGCTCATTGTTCATCTGGGTGTTAACTCCTGCAGATTCAAAATAACGACGGCATTCAGTCCGCGAATCAGAAATTCTGCGTGCTTTGTTTCACGAATGAATGAACCAAATCAGGCATAATTCCGCCCCTTTCATTTTTAATTGCTGGCATTTGTTCGCAGCTACGGTTGCCTTATTTACATGGCCACGCAAATAGCATCCGGAATGAAGTACTTGGAGTCCATGCGTTTCGTTCACAAGGACCTCGCGACGAGGTAAGTCCCTAATTACTTGCCGGGACGCAATTCGAAAATCATTCGAATCGCCCCGGCCCGTATTTCACATCACGTAGTTAGGACTAATTAAAACGAGCCGTCGTTCCGTCAAGCTGCCGCATTGTTTATGCACATAAATATGTGCTACAAATTGAAATCTTAACAGCGCGAGGGTGCGGGGGTTGGAAACGGATTTATCGCTGCAGCGATTCCGTGGACTTCCGAACTTGCCGCCTTTAATTACCTCCGCCGCTGTTAAAAGCTCGCGCAAAGCCGCCTCTAATCAGCAGTTATTAATATTTAATGTTAATTTACTGTGAAATGGTTTCTTTTGCCGTTCTTATTTTGCAGTTTCACAGCTGCGCCGCGGAGGACGTCTGGTGTTTAAACGGCGGAAAATCGTCTCGCCGAAACTTTCCCGATTATTGCGAATTCGAAGGGGGTTATTAAACTCGCGCAGTTAATATAATCGAATCGGGGTTGGATCGTTTTAAGAGTGCATTCAAAAGTAATACCCTGTTTTTTATTTGGGGAAAGAATGAAACTGTATCTAAAAAATAAGGATTAGATAACTTTTAGATGTACCATATAAGAAATTAACCCCTCCCCCCACCCAAGAAAAAAAGGAACTGAATTAAATCAAGCGCAACACATAAAGCCTCTAATCTCTCGTTTTCACGCATTGTTTCCAGGAACTGTCTGGTGGCGAGGCGATATACTATCAAGATCTCCGATTTGGGGGCCTACCGGCAGACCTACTGCTCAGATTATTGTCAATTGGAGGGATCGGGCCTGCAACCGGTCCGCTGGATGGCATGGGAAAGCGTCCTCCTGGTAAAGATTGGATTTAATTCCTTTCATTTCGTCGGGCTCACGTGCTTGCTTTCTAGGGCAAGTTCTCCACGAAGAGCGACGTTTGGTCGTTCGCAGTCACGTTGTGGGAGATATTGACTTTCGCCCGCGAACAGCCCTTTGAGGAGCTCAGTGATGAGAAAGTCATCGAGAATGCGACGCATTATTATCAAGATGATGGCGAGCACGTGAGTACATTTGTTCATGTCTTTCTTCTCTCAAATTTTAAACTAACTAAGCTAACTCCTCATATTTAATCAACTTCTTCACAAATGTTAAGCTTCATGGGAGCTAATGAAGTCTTTGAAAATGCAATTCAAAATGTTTAAGCTCGTGAACAGCAGACCGGGGCAATTATGTAGGGATGTTGTCTTGTGTGTCTTTTTTTTTACTTTCTTTACTCCTTGCCTTCTGGTTTATACTTCGTATAAGCAACACTAAGCAACTCCCCCCCTTCTTCATTGTTTTAAGTCTCTCTCTTTATCAATGGTATACAAACTACATTATAGAACATATTACGGAAGTCGTCTTTCTTCTTTATTTCTGTTTGGCCCTTACCTCTGAGTCTTCTTCTCCAAAAAGCTCCAATTTTTTTTTTTAGAAATGCTGATGGTTTCAAAGAAAATTCTAGCTGATATAACAGAACAAGTCCAAAATGAAATTTGCAGTGTTTCGCCATTCGAGTACAGAGTTTAATTCGGAAAAAACGAAAGTCAAAGAGAAAAAGAAAAAATATTATCCCCAATTACCTGTTTAACCAAAACCATGTGCTCTTCTTTTTCCTTGTGTTATTGTTCTCTTTGAATTTACTTTAATTGTAGTCATTTGAGTTTTCAATTTCTTTTCCTCATCTTCCTTTCATGTTTAGCCATATTTTTTAAATGCTCGTTCTCTTCGTTCTACTTATTCTTTTTGATTTACGTGTCTTTTCATGAGAACAGAAGAAAAACAAAATGAAATTTCCGCCGTTTTCTTTTTCTGCTTCTTTTCGCCATCTGCTCAACATTTTCTTAATTGATTATAGAGGTCCTTGCGTCTATGATTATTTCCCCATCTCCCTTTTTCCCTTTCCTACTTTCCCTTTCTTTATTTTATCTACTTCAATTATCTCTTTTGCTTGCTTGTAGCAACAGTGAATTTTTTTTATGAGTTTTCTTTTGATTTCTTCAGTATATTCTTTTTCGCTGATGTGTCCTTGCTCTGTTGTTCGTCTTTCCAGTGCCTTTTCTGCATTTTCCCTTTCTTTTGCTTCTATTCTACGCTTTTTTATTTATAAACTTTTGCACAACAGTTATCTTCGACGTTTCTTTTTTTTTTAGTTAATTGGAACAAGCCGATTTTTCATTCAAGATAATTTTCCTCAATTCTCAAGAATCTCACAGGATGTTCATAATTTTCCACAAATTTGAAGCCAACTTTGGGGGCCTGTTGGTGTATGCTTTTCTCTTCACTTTTGCTGCCGTTTAGTTAAAAGAAATTGCTTTTAGTTTGAACGGTGAAAATTGCCATGACGTTCACTTTTTCAGTTTTCAATTTCTTCTTCAAATCACGTTTCCCATTTTTAAAAATAAAGTTAGTTCTATTTTCTCGTCTTTCCACCTCTTCTGGAACATCTGGAAAGCCCTCAGAGTGGATGCCTTTCCACCTCTCTAATTTCTTTCCTCATTATAAGCTAGACTTTTGGGACTCGAGTTACACTGATTTTCCATTTATTTACTCAGAAAATTGCATATTTTCTTCTTTTTTTGTTTCCTACAACTTATGTTCTTCCTTAATTCTGAATTATCTCTTTTACTGTGAGGACGCGAGCAAAATTATTCCATAATTCCTTTTGCTCTTTCTTTTGCTGTAGCTCCTTTTTATACATATCTCTTATTGGTTGGTACAGATTGCTTTCAAAACCTTACCTTCTTTCTTGATAACTTTTCTCTTCTCAACTCTTCTTAAGGAAAATTATTTTTTGCCTTCTGGAGAAGATTCTTGGAAAGCTCTTAATCACTTCCAGGCTTCGCTTCAAACTCACTCCATCCAACTTGGCAATTTTTTTCCGAATTGGCCTCAAATTCCTTCATCATTTACTTCCCATTTAATTTAGATTAAATACGTAACTAAATAAATTTGTTGTTTCTTTTATAATTCCAGATGACGCTCGATACTCCAATTAACTGTCCCAAAGAGATCTTCGACCTGATGTGCCACTGTTGGCAGAGGATCGAGTCGAAGCGGCCTAACTTCCGCGAGATCCACTTGTTCCTCCAGAGGAAAAACCTGGGCTACGCCCCCGACATGCACTGACGCTTAGTATTCACGGATTCCAATGACAATAACATAAGACATGGGTGATATTTATACCTTGAACGGTGAACAATAATTCTAAAGTTCGTTTGTTGACGCTGTGGACCGATGCAGAATTTTAACTTACAGTTAGTCTCTCTCGCTTCTACGGTAGCTCCTGTACGCTGGGGTTTGTGCCTTCTACCTTTTGCCCTTACGTGAGTCTCCAATGAGGATTAAAGATTGATGTTGCGCATAGGAAATACGAGGAACTGATTTAGAAAGCTGCGCTTTGTTTCTCCCGATCATACCTACTACATACTTCCTCTCTGTCACTCTGTGCGCTTTCATGTCGTACTTCTCATTGCACTCGATTTTAAATATGTAATTTTTGTATTTAAAAAAAAATGGTGAACGAAGTTAGATTTGTGATACGTAATTAAATATTTGACGATGATGAATATGAGTATGAATCAGACGATCTTGATGTAAAGACGAGTATGTCTGTTAGCATGCTGGTTCGTTTGGGATACCCCGAGCAATTATTTGCTTTTTACGAAACCTAATCTCAGGGTTCCAGGAATTGTTATCAATAAAATGTATCCTGGACGTTAAGAACTTCTTATGATTCTTCATTTTAGTAAAACGATAAAAATGTAGAAAAAAAAATTGATTCCATTGTTCATTTTCAAGTACTTTTTAACATTTCCTCTCTCTCTCTCGTAAAGTATCCAGCAGCAATCGAATCGGCGTGCGCAGCCAATTTTGTATTTCGAGTGGCTGCAAGTTTTCAAATTCCGACAAGATTTATCTGAACGACACATCGTTAAATAACACGTAAAATCCTCCGTTAGCATAAAACCATAATACCATTTAGCGAATTTAGTAAACCCACCACCACGTTTCGATTTACGGCGGGCCTGGAAACTGCCTCCTTCTCGTAAACCATTTTACTCTGCTTCGTGTAAGTCTTTTACGGCCCCCGCGTGTGTTTGTCGGGGCCCACATAAAACGACACGTCTTGCGCATATAATTAGCGGGAACTCACCTCGCGACCCCAATTTTACGGTGGCAGATATGTTTACGCGCGATTAATCCCCGAAAACCGCAGGCCCCGCTGTTTACGGCCGGCCCTTTAATATCGGCCCGTAATTATTTTCGTGAATTATAAATAAACCGCGGATTAAATTCGGGTGAAGTGGTTAGTGCCATCGACGTTTCTTGGATTAATATGTCACGAGCGTAACAGTTTAATTCCACCCAATCGTCCTATAAAACTGTTGTTTTCTCCGAAATTCATTTGCTTTGTTTAAAACCACTGATTTGTTCGAAAACGCACTCCTCGTTTGAAACATAAATAACATATTCGAATTTAGAATCTAAACTGAAATTAGCACATTAGCGAAAATAGTGGACGCAAACAGTTCGAAATGAATTCAAAAGAGGTGTAATGGAAGGAAGAGAAAGGAAGCGGAAAGGGGGTGCGAGAAATTCTTTTTTTGAAGAGATAAAAAACAGCAGTGAGGAAATTTTTGACAAAATAAAAAAGACGTGAAAGGTATAAAGAAGGAACAGAGCGCATAATAAGACGAAAAGATATAATTAAGAACCCAAACAAAAAAGACAATACTATGACAAATTTAATCCAACATAATAAATTACAAAGCAAGCGGGGAGGGGGGGAGACCTAAATATGATTTAACAATATTTGTATTGGAAGTAAGGTAACGAGCGTCTAAATAAAAACCTGGTCAAGTGGGTTGTGAGTGAGAATTTATCCATTGCATTTACATGCCAGAATTACTAAATGTAGCCTACTTGACCAGGTTTTTATTTAGACACGAGTTACTTGTTACTAAATTAGAAAGAGAAACAGTTTCGCCGCAACTAGAAAATTCTAAAGAATAAGAGAAACTAAACTCGAAGGCTTTCGCAGCCGTAGAAGCGGCATGAAAATGAATTTGAGAGCGATAGCAATGCGACGAAAGCGAAACTTTTAAAACAAAGAAATAATGGAAAGAAATATAAGTGAGAGGAGCGGGGAAGCAAAATGGATTCTAAGTTACTTTCTTATGGAGATTTTACATGCATCTATCAAACTCGCATGTCATCCATCATGACTTTTGGCTAGGCGTTGACAGTAGTTTATAAATTAACAGGTCCTAGCAGTAAACAGGTAAAATCAGTTATGGAAAACAAGTTACCAGTTATTTATAAATTGCTACCAGCGCCTAGCAAAAGTCACGATAGGCAACCATACATACGAGTTCGATACATCTATGTAAAATCTCCATAGTATATCTAGTGATAGAGATAGAAAAAAAGAAGCAGATATTTCTATCAGAAAATTGAGAACAAGAGAACTTATCAACTCAGAATGTAAGAATGTTGGTAGAAAGCTTATGGCTAATTTTTTTTTGAGAAAATGAACAAAATAACGAAGCCAAATAGAAAAGCTCATAAAGCGGGCTTAAAACAACTGTACGAAAGTGACGATAGGAGATGATCCCAAACAAGTGAAAAAGGGCAACAGTTTGCTTAACAATCAAGGAAGATGCATGTAGGAAATGTGAAAATTAATAAGACAGATGTAGTGTGAAAATAATAACAATAAAAAAAAGGACTAAGGGAAGACTGCTGCGCGCAAGGGATAAAGACTTACATTTTCATTCACACCATTTTCAACTTGGACCAAAAGTTCTTTGAGCAAATTGTTTTTTTTTTTCTTTTACCTGCTTGAATTCAAATTCTTTTGTCACGACTTTCTCGGTTTCTGTCTTCCCCAAAACAAGCCAAATTCGCCGATCCCACCGTTGCAAATAAATTGATTGATCGACAACCTGTCCATTATGGAATAGATGGAATAAAACAGACCACTGCACTGTCTCGTTTCAAACTAGTACTTCCCGCAATTTGGAGATATAATTAATTCGTCGACGAGTTATTTTAATGTCACTTTGACTGGCAGTTCAAACCAGGTCAGTTTTGAAGACAGTTAGAGACAGATGAGAACAATAACCACAACGATATTTTTGATCAGAAATAAATTTAACGCTTCAACGTATCGAGTAAGCAAAAAAAAATGAGTTAGGAATTAGAGTTATTTTTATTCTCTTCATCATTATTATATTATTTTTTTTTGTATACTGATTTTGGTATACCTACATATATATGCAGTAATCTAAAACATGTTAAAAAGAAGCCCATCATACCGCTAAGCGACTGTGAATGGTATAATTGCAGGTCTGTTCCAACCACGCTTTGTCACCGTTTCGAAACCATGCACTCATCAAAGTTTTACACTCGACAAAGTTGTCAACATCGATCATTATATCGGTGGGCCACTGATTATGATGGTTTCTTAAACGGTCAGAAAACGTGGTTGGAACAGAGCTCACATCTCCCTATTTCAGAGTAAAATGTACTCAGAACTTCATACGGTTCATGACGTAAAATATGAAATGTAACTTAAAGTTGTCCCTTTGTTTTGAAACTCATAACGACAGCTTTATAACGAGCGTCTTAATAAAAACCTGGTCAAGTAGGTTGTGATCAAGAACTTGTCCATTGCATTTACATAATAGAATTACTAAATATAGCCCACTTGACCAGGTTTTTATTTAGACACTTGTTATAACGACAATCGTTAAGTGACATATTTTTACCAATCAGTACTTAGATACAACGCATTTCTATGTACTGATTGGTCAAAAATATGTCACTTATGCCTGATTGCACCGCTGATGATTACAAAATCATAGATTAAATTTAAGACGTGTTTAGAATATGACAATTGTGAGTACATGACCGCATATTGTCAATCACCATTTACTTGACACTTAAACTTCAATTTAAGTGTCAGTTAGAATGTGCCTGACGTTATGCTGGTTCTACGTAAATATTAACGATTATCATTATGTAACGATGTCGTTATGAGTTACAAAATAAAGGGGTTAACCAGAGAAGTGGCTATACTTGGAAAAACAAATTAAATTTTACTTAATTGTTTCGAATAAAATTTTAAAACAATATTTTTTCTTAATTTAACAATAGCATTGACTTTCAAACAATAATTTTTGTTCTGATTTTAATTTAATTTTCACACGTTAAAAACTGATTCAGAAATGTAGAAAAAACGAAAAGAAAAAAGCAGACTGCAAACTTTAATCGTTTAGAATTTAGCTTTTAACTTAAAAGCTCGAGGCAAAAGACCAAAAAAAAATAGAACAAGTACAATTTATATTTTGATTCATTCAGTTTCAAATCTAATTTAATTTTTAAAGCTTAAAGATAACTGAAAGCTAAAAATAATGAGTTTAAAGAAACTGTTCTTTTATCATCATCATAACGTCATTCAAATAGGAATAGGATTAAAGCAAAATCAGAGCTTTAATTGAGCTTTAAATTGCATTTATTTATTTCAGAAAGAGAACGTTTATATTATAATAAAAGTCAAGCGTCGAATTCATTTTACTCCTTTCGTCATACTTTTATAAAATACATTACATTATTTGATTTATTCCTCTATTTTAAAGCTACAATTTTCGTTTAAGTTACACGCTCTCAGGCGGTCGTAAGTTTCGTTATTTATTGCGAATTTAATTTCACTGAAACTACAGTCTTATTTAGTGTCCAATAAAGCTTCGATTTCTAATAGAAACAGAAGTACATTAGCGGGCCGTATAATAGACCGGGCGTGAAAATATTTAGCGCGCATTGCAGCCTCCGTAAACCCGTCTCACCGTCACTCGTAAACAAAAAGACATTAACCAGAAGTGCAACCCGGCTGTATATCTTCCATTGTTAGTCGTTTTATGTGGCCCTTAAACACCTCCGGGGCTTTCCCCCTTCTCCGCTCCCGGCTAACGACTGATTTAAATAATATTCGATAATTGAGGCAAGTGCAAATAGTTTAATAATGATAATAGTAATAATTCATATCATCGATTACTTAGTTTAGCCCAAGCTGTAAATATTGTACGTAAGATGTGCATGAGTTTCTTGTTTTTGTACATTAATATATAAATATTAAATCATAAATTTGATTGTTTGTTGAACACTGGTGAATCGGACCAATGAGAAATAAAAGGGAGATTATAACTAACTTGCTTTGTTTTATTTTATTATTTTCCCCCAAACTATTAGTTAACGTTTGTTTACAAGCATCATTCTTTACAGGAATTGTACATTTTTTCCTCACAGCTTATTCAACCGTCTTTACTAGCAAATTACTCGAACTGAATTTCTTTGGCGATTTGTATTGGCGAAAAAAGAATCACGAAATTGTGGGCTAATTAAAGCAAGGATTGAGGAACTTGGAACAATATAAATCCCTCCGATTATTGAAAAACTAATTTAGAAGGAAACGGAATCAGCAGGACACGTGGTAGATTTCCGAAGAGAAACTTCCAAAATCGTCCTTGCAAGGATTAGAAAAAGAAGGCGATTTGAGAAGAGCAATGTGAATAGTGAAACTGGTGTTGCCTTCGTTCGAAGGAGAGAAAAAGAAGAAAAAAAACTTAAATTATCAAAACAAGGAAATACGAAAAATTAAAATGAATACGTCAAGTGGTGAGGATGTCAAAAGAGAGACTTTCAAAAAACGATCTCAGAAATATAGATATAAGAATGTGAATAGCTAAGCACATGGAACTGAGCGAAGTGTATAACTAAAAGCTCCTTCAGGAGACGAGAAAGACGACATCATTGGATTTCAAAACAAAACCAGTAAATGCAGAAGATTAAAGTGGATACGACACGTGCGCGGTAAGCAAGCCAAAAATGAGACTCTCAAATTATCACCCTTCCCAAAAAATTATAAACAGAGATTATAAAAGATTGAAGGACGTTGTGATATTTGAAAGGTACAGTTGAAAATGACTTAAGATGGGAAAAAGAAGTGAAAGTCAAAAGAAGAAAGACATGAAGTCATCGGATAAAACAAACCTACGATCACCAACTCGAACTTGAAAGATTATACAATCGTATTGTTACGAAAGGGAAAGCGGTAAGTGTATCTAAAAGGGGACTTCAACTTGGGGATTAAAAAAGCAGGACGATATAAGGTTGACCTAAAATCGATGCCAACTCAAAAGCTGGAAGCTATTTGAAACGAGCAAAAGGAAAACAAAAAAGTTAAGATAAACGTACAGACATTTTATACTCTGCTATTCGTCCCACCTAATTTATTCTTCCTTTAGTCTGTTCTCCAGTTCTTTGTTTCAATAAATTTCGTTATTTTGTACATTTGCTTCAATAAATTTGTTTGTTTTTTATTTATTGTTTGAGTTTAGGCTAATTCCAACTTCTAGTTAACATCTTCTAAAATTAATCTAAAATTCTAACATCTTCTTTCATGCAATCCACAGTAGGTCTACATTTTCACTTCAAATTTAATACCGCCTATTTTGTATTTCTTTTAAGGCATCTTTTCTGTAGCTTTTTGATTTTTGTATACTTACTTTTAGACAGAGATGATTCCTACAACTCTAGATCTCCCCCAAACGTCTCTCTCCAGTCATTCCCGCATTGAATTTCGTTTTTTCTCGCGCTACTCTTTGCAGTGTCTTGGATTTCTTCTTATTTAGAACTCTCCTGAGCCCTATAAATAACCCTACTGTCCCTCAGCATTTTCCTCCAGTCGATCTGACATTAAATCGTCAATTTTCTTTCTTTCACGTTTTCAAGATCCATTTAAGTATTCATCATTTTTATGAAACTCTGCTGGACTCCTATAACCCTAGTCTCCCCCTATGTCTTCCTGTATATTTATCTCATCAACTTCCTCATGACTCTTAGCTAACATAACTCTCCCGAGCCCGAGTCGTTCTGACGTTGAATCACGTCTGTTTCTTTCAACTTTCCTCGAGCTAATCCCCCGACGTCTTTGAAATCTACTTACTCAACATTTTTTTGGAATCATTCTGACTGCTGTAACCCTAGTCTCCCCCGTTGAATCACGTATACTTCTTTCCTCCTGATACTTGGCTGTTGATCAATTTTCTTTCTCTTTGCGTTATACTCTTCTTGAGTTTCTTTGCCTTTCCATTAAGGCACTAATTGATGCTATTGTTTCTGATTTGCATCGTCTGGAGATCTCTCGATTCAATATTTCTCTTGAAAGTCAGTTTCCATTTTTACTCCCAGATCCATATGCCTTAAGATCTTCTTTTCAATGGTCACTAACCACAAATTTAAATGAACACATGTTACTACTCTCATCTAATTTCTTCTTCCTTTAGTCTCTCCCTCATTTTCTTACTCCAGTATAACTTCTTTCACATTGTCCACTTATCAACCGCCAGCTCTACATTTTTACTTCCAATTTAATACCATTAAGGACCAGATTGTCTATCTGCTTTCACTTCTTCAATGTATCTTTTTCATTTTTATGTATTTATTGTTAGATTGAGATGATTCCCGTCTTCCTCCAATCATTCTCACAGTGAATTATGTCTAACTTTTTCTCGCGCTAGTCTTTGCCATGTCGTGGAGATCTACTTATTCAGAACTCTTCTGAGCCCTATAACCCTACTCTTCCCTAGTATCTTCTTCCAGCCGTTCTGACGTTTTTTCGTCTTCCTTCAAAGTAATCGTCCCCATGTCTTCTAGATCCACTTATTCCTGTAACTCTAGCCTCCCCCAGTGTCTTCCTATATATTTCTTTCATCCTCCTTCCTCCTTCCTCCTGACTCTGGACTAACGCAACTACTCTGAGCCTTATTGACTCAACGTTATCACAGTGCCTTCCTCCAGTCGTATTGACGCCGAATCACGTCTGTTTATTTCATCTTTCCTGGAGATAATCCCCCACGTCTTCGAAATCGGCTTATTCATCCGACTCCTGTAACCCTAGTCTCCCCCAATATCATCCTCTTTAGTTATTCTTTCGTTGAAGTACGTATATTTCTTTCATCTTCCTTCCTCCTGACTCTTTGCTGTTATTCACTTTTTTGCTACTTTTCGTTACCTTCTTCCTGAGTATCTACATCCTTCCATTAAGGCACTAATTGATATTATTGCTTCTGATTCTTCTTTTGCATCGTCTGGAGATCTCTCGATTCAATCTTTCATTTTTAACTCCCAAATGCATATGCCTTAAGATTTCTATGTCTTTCTATACGTTTCTTTCATCCTCCTTCCTCCTGACTCTGGACTAACGCAACTACTCTGAGCCTTATTGACTCAACGTTATCACAGTGCCTTCCTCCAGTCGTATTGACGCCGAATCACGTCTGTTTATTTCATCTTTCCTGGAGATAATCCCCCACGACACCGAAATCTGCTTATTCATCCGACTCCTGTAACCCTGGTCTCCCCCAATATCATCCTCTTTAGTTATTCTTATGTTGAATTACGTATATTTCTTTCATCTTTCTTCCTCCTTACTCTTGGCTTTTGTTCAAATTCTCTTCCACTGAACATTATCCTTTTCCCGAGTTTTTAAGTCCTTCCGTTAAGGCACTAATGGCCATTTGCACCAAACACTTAAGCTGAAGTTAAATTTAAGT
The DNA here is from genome assembly GCA_033060865.1 of Dorcus hopei. Classification (NCBI taxonomy): domain Eukaryota; kingdom Metazoa; phylum Arthropoda; class Insecta; order Coleoptera; family Lucanidae; genus Dorcus; species Dorcus hopei. The sequence continues at coordinate 65,078,690 of CM065425.1, read as the reverse complement.
GGTACTTATAATGTGACATTTTAAGGTTACACAGCACTGTGTAAGTCATATTCTAAGTGACTGTTAAAGTTAAGCTCAGCTTAAATATTTGGTGCAGCGGCCATAATTGATGTTATTGCTTCTGATTCTTCTTTTGCATCGTCTAGAGATCTCTCGATTCAATCTTTCATTTTTAACTCCCAAATGCATATGCCTTAAGATTTTCTCTTCAAATACATCTAATCATTCAAATGATGATGACCATAGATACATGTCTCACTTGTTTAAACTAGAAATTGCAAAGCCTTCTAATATCTCGGTGTACGTCTTCTGGCTTGAAGATTGATGACAATACGATGCAATATGCATTGCTGTGCTTTTACTTCTCATCCTTCCTTGCTTCATATTCTATGTGTTATTAGCTCCAAATGTAGGATTTTGCCTCAGTCTGTCTTTCTGTCTCACCCTAAAGGTACGGTTTATCTTCAGCGACTATTCGATGCGAATAAATGCAGCGATTAATCGCATTAGTTGCTCATATGCATTGCATACGTGATTGGTCTATCTTCAGCAAAAAGTCGCAGAAAGACGCTGCGTTTAATAGTCGGAATGCATATGAGCAACTAATGCGATTAATCGCTGCGTTTGTTCGCATCGATTAGTCGCTGAAGTTAGACCGTACCTTAAATCTATGCTCCAGCATGCTCCACATTCTCTAGTTGTCATCTTGAGGTCTTTGTTTTATTAAAAAGTGAAACGTTTGCAATAACATTATAATAATTTTTAAACAGGGTATTTACCAGGTTATCCCCTCTTCTAACTCCTTATATTAGTGTGCCTCGTAAGGGGAACATGGACCTAAACACACCCGATGCTTCAATTTCTTTCATTGGATGATTTCATTAAGTTTATTTTATTTACCTTAAATTGCATCTTGAAGAGATGATACTCAACCGCTCGCTGACTTTAACAGGCAAATCGCTTCAATAGAGGATTCATCCTTACCTACTAGGACGGTAAAGGATTTCTCTCGCATTAAGGTTCAAAAAGGGTGTGTGCTTTATTATTTACTGTGTCACCTTTAGATATAGTCGTCCAAATTTTGCATTGGTTTTATGGTCTTGCTATAAAAAAGCGACAGAGAGGTGACAAAGAAACCGTAGTGTCGCTTTTTTTTATAGCAAGACCATAAAACCGATACAAAACTAGGACGACTATACTTCCAGTAATTGAGTAGTGCAGCTTCCATCAATTTTTAAAGGTCATGCTATTTAGTTCTGTTCGATCAATATACAGATTGTCTATTTACATTTAGCTATTTAAGAGGATGTTCCTTTAGAAAAACATTTTGTAAACAATTTGTTCGATCCACGAAGGCGATGTCTTTTTACACGGGGACCGCTGATGGCACCTCGCATCAGCGCCCGCTTATCGCTATGATGGATTCTGGCGGCATATTCGGCCCTAACGATATGCAAAAAGGAAATTAAAGATTCGCCGATAGCCGCCTCCCAAACACCGCGGCGATATCATTGCGCGTTCCGAGATTAATATTTAGAGCTCCTTCTTTTTTCGGCGGCGCCGAAGGAATTGCAATCTCCGCGTAATGGACACTACAAGACGTTTAATACTCCATGTAACAAAGAGCGCTCGGTTGCGCTGTGTCTCGCCCGTTGTAACTTACAATGTGAGGGAATTACGTTCGGTGGCGGTGCTGTTGTTGCTTGTAAACGACCGCCTGAAATTCTATGGACATATCTCTTGCAGATAGATATTTTCTGTTGTGTGCTAGCGAAACGTGGAGACAGTTTTAATATTGTTACGACAGGTGGAATCGAAACGCTCGCTGGAAAGAATATTATTATTACATTGTTGTTTGTATTGGTTAAGTTTGGACTCAAGTTAATTTTATCTGCGCAAAGCACCCTGTATTTATTATGAGTTTGGAATAAAAGTAAAACGGAAATGCGTTGAAAAGACCTTCGTTGATTATACATGCCGGTCACGAGCCCTGACAAATATGGAAAGCCGGCGAAGAAAAAACGTTCCTAATGTCCCTTTCGCCGAACGACGAATGAATGATTTCTTGCATCACTGGCTGTCTGAGAGGAAACGCGATAAGTTGATGCCCTACCCTTGTAAACCGTTCCGCGCCGTATTAAAAACCCGAAATGATAAATGTATTCGCGCGGGAAAATTCGCCGAAATTGCGTCATTACGTGCGCGGGGGACTCCCCCGCACGAGAATGGAAATTACGTGAAATGATCTGAAAGCGGCGCCGATATTTTTCTGAACAAACGGCCGGCACGGAGTTTTCTCATATTCCGACGTGAAATGGAAAAGATTTCGTCGGTTTAATTGAGCAGAGCCTGAAAAAAACTCACCGCGGTTTCATTTTAACTCCGCCAGACTGGAGATAATTAACTAAAGGTGTTTTATTGGCTTAAAAGATTCCACAAGGAATTTTCATTTTAACTATTTAACTTTGAGTATAAAAAAAGACCAGAATCATTCTCTTCGATTAACTGTTTTTTTTTCTAAGACGCACTAAGGCAACTCCGCCGAAGTTGTCGGCGTTGTTATTCTTTCAGATTTGACTTTGGTCGATAAGGTCAGGGCAGCATTACCAGTTCCATTATCCGCTTCTTATGCGATGTAGATGAGGGTTTCCCGTATAAAGTTAACACGCCGACCGGGATAAATTTCTCTTCTCGAGTGTTTGAGATACGCAATAAAAGTGAAGGTCCGGCCGTAAACACGGCGTCGAGGGCTTCAGAGTGAACTCGCTCGCGATTTCGGAAACAATTCCGATTTGAGAGCGGAATCTAATCTGACGTTAAGGAGGTTTTTTGTTTGCTTACATTTGCATATTAGAAGAATTTTCTGAAGGCGATAATATCTTATTTAAAAAATATTAATTTTTGTTCAGTTTTTAATCGAGTTATAAAAGCATTCTTTTTTAAATTTTGGTGTCTGTTTAAAAATAAATTCTCGTTTCAACATTAGAATGAATGATTCGAAGGACCAAATCGAAATAGATGTGATCGGTGGAAAGTCTTGGGTCCTTTAAATATTAACCCGAAAGGCCTAAGAATAATTGGATCGCCGCCGAATCTATTCCTTTGCGGCCGGCCGGCCGTTATTATTTAATCTCACGTGAAATAAGTCGGCCGAAACAATATTCTCGTTCGGGCTTTTGTTTATGACGGGAGTTAGGAGAGGCAGTATTCGACGACAGGTTAAATATTAAGCTGCTTTGTGCGCTCCGTTATTATTTTAGGTTAAATGAGGCCCGTAATGAAGACGGATGTGCGGGCCCCGCTCGCCGCCCCCGTCCCCCCCGTGCTCCGGATTGTTGGCCGCAATTTTGAAACACACGAACTCTGATTATCCGCGCTAATTGGAAGATGCAGGGGCTGCTGCAGCCCGCTTTTGTTTTCTGGAGTTTAATATGCAGATTCCGGGACTGCTAAAAATGGTCCTCGTTCAATGGTTGGTATATATTAACTAGATTACGCGATGCTTTGGATATTTGCTTGCTGTTAATTTCCGTAAACTGAATTTTAATACAACTACGTTTGCATGATGAGATGCCATCCTCAGAAGCGCATCAAGCCGATGACAAAGTTCTAGCTTTGTACTGAATTTTATGCCCAAAGACATGCTGAATAAATATAATGTTATTATAATGAAACTGGGTCGTGGCATGCCTTCAAGAACAACCACACAGAACTCTAGGAAATTACGAAAGTAGTTTCTTTTTTACATATTATAGCTTTTCATCAAAGTGTGCGCAGACAAAAGCATCGTTGACATTTCTATAAGCCCCAAGCTTACTAAAGCTTGTAGAGAAATTGCAATCGGCTAATCATTTACATATATTGTAACTACTTCTTCTTTAGTATTCGCAGAACTCGCAAATACACTCCGAGACTTTAAAGTGGAACTCACATGTGCTAACAAGTGATTGAACCAAATGCCCTGCTCGGTTATACGCTCTATGATCAAAATCGATCAACGTTATATCAGCTAACTCTAATAGTTTAACTCAGATTCCGAAACAATAAGTTCATCTAGAAGGATAATAGTATGTGATAAAGGAGCCTCGTCCTTAAATAGGAGTAAAAAAGTGTTACCGGTGGACTCTTCTCAAGACAGAAAAGTGAGGATGATCAAAGTACTTCAAAGAAAAAGAAGTTGTAGACTGGTGGAGGTTTAAATGAAGAAGATACTAGGATGCGTAAGACTATCATGCAAAGAGGAAAAGACGACATCAACCTATCGTCTTTAAAACCACGTCTACAAAGAGAGTTCTCTGCCATTTTTCTTTCCCATGACGTGAATTAAGTTTAATATTGTACCCAGTTCAGTAACGCCCTGTATATTAATACAGAAAAATTAAGTAAACATTCAAACAAAAATTTACACTAAACGAAATTAAAGCTCTCTCATTATTCAACAATCGTTATTTCTTAATAAGTAATGTTATTTAAATGTTGTGTATCATCTTGTTATAAAAAATTCATTCGTTTTTAAAGTCATCGTAAAAATTTATCATATTTCTATAAATAAAAACAAAATTGCATATTGTTTATTGCGATAAAGAACAAAGGTTTGAATTTTTTATTTTAAAATAAATCTAAGAAAAAAATTTTCGATTTTAAGAGCAAACAAATTGGTTTAAGATTTGGCAAGTCGAGAAACGTGTGTTCCGGGCTGCGTTTCCGGAGCGACCGCTAATGAAATGCGAATTTACATTCCGGGGCATTACATATTTAAATGTATACATAAGATTCTTTATTCGGAGCCTGTTCTGTATTCCGCGGCTATTTTTCCGCCGCCGTAATTCGGCGAATTTGTCTGCGAAATTTAAAACAAGTGGGAGTTTCGAACCGGAGCGTCGCGAATCCGGTCGTTGTAAACTATCGCGGGATGCAAATCGCTCGCCCGGAATCCTACGTACGTTACAAAAATCGGGAACGACATTAACAGCTGTTTAGAATAATGCATTGTGTAATTTGTTTTTCGGTTTTATTTTATTAATTAAGAGCTCCTTCGAAAATACGGCTCGTTCATGTTCCGGAGCAATTTACTTATACAGGCCGAGGCCACATAAATCGCAATGCCGGAAGATTCCGTAACAGAAAGTATCCGCGGAAGAATTCCGGTTGGGTTTGAAGCCCCGGCGTAACTCTTTAATTGCCGCCGAGAGAGGAAATAAATCAATTACGTGCAAGGACTGATAACCCAATTACGGCAATGGCGGTTTCGCAGAGACAGAGTGGCCCCAGCACCACCAGACAAATGTACAAAATCAGTTAGAGAGCAGAACCGGAGCGAACCTCGTTACGGAAATTTAGGGATATCTTGAGCAGACTGTTCGCGTTGCTTTCACTATTAATTTTCATTTTGAACGCCATCCCTCCCCGCTCTCACTTAAAACGAAATAATATGCTGCTTTGAGTTTGATAAATTCCGTCGCTTATGACTTTTGCGTTTTCTCTTGCAATTAAAATAAGTAACGAGCACGTCGGGAACAACGCAGAAAAAAATTATTATTAATTTTTACAACCAATTTCATTTCAACTTGCCTCAAAACGAATCTGGAAACTTGACATTGCTGCATAAAATTGATAAGCCCCCACTTAACTTAAAGGGCGCTCGATAAATAGGGATGCATAATTTAGATGCACGCCCGATATTATTTTTCCATTAAACAGTTATTTATCGACTTGAGGGGGATGACAAGCGTAGTCTCGTCACGTGCGTGCACCAGCTAATGTTATCCCTTAGAACATCAATACACTGCCTTCCGCGATTAACGCGCTTATGCAACACGAGGACGTGAGCTTTTAAAACGCGTTTCCACATAAGCTGGATAATGGCAATTAATAACGTTTCACATGGCAAGGGCGTTGCTTGGGTGGCCTGTGCTAATTGGATTTATCCCGCCGCGTTACCTACTGTTTTCAATTAATTTCAAGGACACGCGCGATAAATTACAGCTTCGATTTAAAAAATAAAATAAAGCAGCGCCCAAAAACATTCTCCTTTACACATACCTACTTGAAAATGTATAGTCAGAAACGTGCTTCACCTGTCAAATCTAAACTTGACGTTCCAATTTGGGAAGTTAATTAAAAATAATTTTCTTTTATTAATATTGGGGGGGATAAGAACCAATTTGATGAGATATACTTGTCCAAAAATTTCCCTCAGAGACCTGTACAAGCATAGTAGGTAATCCTTTAACCATTGAGCTTTTGTCATGTGCTCATTTTTTTAATTAAAATTAGGGATTCAACACTTGTAGTGTAAGGACCCGGAAACGCTGTAAGGAAAATTCATTTTGTTTTTAAGCCAAAAAAATTAAATTTTGGCGTATTAATTGAAACAAAGGAGGCTGTAGCTTAGAAAATGTTTATATTCAAAACGAAACGGAAATCTCAGGTTGCCCAGATAAGTTTCCGACGAGATTTTAGAAATGTGTCGAGTATAGAGTTACGCGGGAAAAAACTTCGCTCTTATCACAACTGACGTCGGCAGAAACCGCTGAATTAGCAAGGCAGTACCTTTCTTGCAGAATCATCAAATGGAGAAGAGAGCAGCTTAACTTGCACGCGTAGCAACGATAAATTAATAAAAATATTTTGGGTAAGAAAAGTGAGAAATTCAAAGTTTGGTCCGAAGTCAGAGATTTTAGAATATCTATCTCCGTCCTAGCGTCCTTACAGTAGTATTTGCAAGGTAAAATTAAAGGAAATGCTAGTTTTTTTTTGTTTCATATATTTTTTACGACTCCCTATAAACATCGCAAGTAGATGAAAAACAGGGAACAAGAAAATAAAACGAAATTTAAAATTTTAGCCCTGCAAGTTCGCTGATTGGATTGTCCCGGCTTGAGTTCTCATCGATGCGTTTACAATAGCACCGGCTAAATAAGGCAGGCGATACACCTTCCCGTGTTCGCCGCCATGAAGAATTCATGATATTGCAGATGAAATGTAAATTGGAATATTGGTTCCGGTTACCTAAGCTCGAGTAGTTTCCTCTTCTCAATTTACGAAAATATCGAGACATTCGATATTTATAAGGAGCAGTTGTTTCGGAGGGTACTTTGCGAAGCGATTCTGTTTTATGTCCTCTGACTTTAAATAAAGTTGTTAACTTATAACGAGCAGCATTCGAGACTATTTCGTTCCTTTTTTTCTCTCTCTTCCTCTTGGCTTCTTGAAGGAACATTGAAAATTCGTATTCCAAACAGAACTATCAATATTTGGAACTTTATAAAATCAGAACCGAACAAATTTATTTATGCGAGAGGAGCTCAAACATAAACGAAAATGGCTACAATTTTTCAAAGTAATCGCCGTTGATTGTACCTAGAAAGAGAAAGAGTGCGAGTGAAGGACTTGTATATTTTAATTAATGCGAATATTATTATCACGCGCGATAATTCCTCGCATTCTATCACGGTTCGGCCAAGTTATTTCATTTAACATCCCAGTGTAACCCATTTACGGTATAATGATTTGCGTGACATTCCTGCCTAACCGCCATACAAATCCCGCATGGCGTTAAATTTTGCGCGTTTGTGTTTCACGCGTTTGTAACTTCATTTGTCCGCGCTTCTTCCTGACCATCCCGTTCGCGAAACCCTTCCCTTTTATTCTTTGGATGTGGAAAATTGCGTACGGACCTTCACGCCTTCGTTTACCACAGCGTGAAAGCCAACCCGAAATATAAACAGAAACAAAAGAGTTAGTTACAACAGAATGTTGTAAATTAATCATTTTTCTTTGCGACTGAATTTTTTTTGCGAACTCAGAGTAATTGTAAAATTTAAAAACTCGTGATTACCTAGTTAATAAGTAATTTTAAGCCTCAGTTAAGTCACGAAGTCGAAAATTGTATAAACATCAAATTAGTCCAGGTAACATTAATTGTGTGCAGGATTTCCAATCAGGCTATTTTCGAACCGTTTTGCGAACTACTTTGGCTTCAGATTAAGTGCTGCAAACGTGCAAACGGTCGACCACGATTGCAGAAACTCGAAACGGAAATAATCACGGACACATTTCCTATTTGCACGTAAGTGGCCGAGCGATAGCAAATTTACAACATCAAATACGCGATTAGGAGGGAGTTTCTTTCCGCAAATGCATTCAGGATCGAATTCGACTCGAAACTCCATCATCGAAGAAAGCTTTGTCCCCCTTGTCCTAACGCTACCTTGAAATTCCGGAACCGAAATGAAAAATTTAATTGAAACGTGTCGTCGCGCGGCGGCGCAAATTAATTTATTTCGGCGTGTTGTTGTTGTTGTTTCCGGCCGGCCCTGCAAAAACACGGCTCCAAATTAAAACGGCGTGTTCGAAATGTTTATATATGAAAGTTTTGAATAACGAGCGGCGGACGTATTAGTTTATCGCGCGAGAACAAGTTTAATTCAAACGTTCTACATCAAAAACACGCGCCGAAGTTCGAACATGTACAGTAGGGTGCAGACCACGCGGGGTTTCCGGTTCGATTTTATAGAATCAAAAAAGAACGACTGCAACCCCGAGAGTTACCTTACACATACGCAAGTTAATTCAAATCGATTTAACCGAATTTGCTTTAATTAAAAAATTAAATAAAATGAAAGTTTTCGGAAATGTTTTTGTTTTCAATTAATTTCAGAGGGATCTACAGAGATGGCGTAGTGATAGTGGATATTTCTTTGAATTCTACTGACAATGAGTCTTAAAATGAATGGATAAGAGCAAGGCCGTTTGGTAAAAGAAGGATTAAAACAATTTAGTTTGAAACTCGGTTTTATAGGAACGTCTTTAATCTAATTTGATTCTAATTCTTGGAGAAAAATTTAGACTAATTTCTTATATTTTAATTTTATATTGGATCTACTCCATTACAAATAAAAATTTTGAGAAAGTTTTTGTTTTTATTTAATAACGACCAGTCTTGATGTTACATTATCGTTCGTCTGTTTGATGATTTTTGTTCTTCTTCTTCTTCTGCCTATCATAGCTATCAGGCCTTTAATTCACGAAGCTTTTAGCTCTTGCATTCCCGGTGAAGCAAAATTTGGAATTGAGTGCCAAAAATTCTCATGTTAAATTCATCACAACTAAGCGACCAGACTAAAAATATTAGTTGCAATAAGAAATAGACAAAGACAAAAATACAGAAGAAACTGACCGACGATGACTAAGATAAATAAAAAAGTGAAGAGACTACCAAAGAAAAGAAAAAAGCAGTGGATATGAAGAGAATCAGACTTTCTTCTTTAAATTTATAAGAAATTTGAAGCAAAGCAAACCATTCGTTTTAACAAAAATAATTATAAATATAGAAAAGTAGGGGGACAGGAATGCGAAAAGAGAAACTTTGTCTGAAAAGACTTTTAGAAGAAAAGAAAATACCAACAAAGAAAGGAGGTAAAATGGAAGTATCGGAAAATAATAAAAAGTTCGCAGTCGCAATGGTGATGAATTATTGGACTATATTTTCAAAATTTCCAACAACATAATAATTTGGGGTGATTTTAATATCAACTTCTCAGTTAATGTTTCTACTAGTATAAGGTTATTGAATATTCTAAATTCATATAGATTGAATACTTTTCTTTTAGAACCCACTCGAGTATGTGTAAATAGTGCTACTTGTATTGGTAATATCTTTAGCAATCTTCCAAAAATCAGTTGCTCTAATGTAATCTCCCACTTGTCAGATCATTTTGCACAGACATTTACCACCCACATACCACTACCAGATGTAAACATTAAGACGACATATACTCGAAGAGTGTTTAGTACATCTAATCGTTCCCACTTTGTTTTTAGTATTTTCCAAGATAATTGGATTAATTCTTCTTCCAGCGACTCTGATTTTGATAGTTTTATGAGTGTTTTCATTCGTCATTTGAATTCCTCGTTTCCAATAACTTCCAAGACAGTCTTCAACAAAACTAAAACTAAACCTCGATGGATAACGAGCGAAAGGATTGTTGCAAAGATTTGTATTACATGTGCAAAACTCTAGCTAACAATACTTTGAATGATCTATATCAGGTAAAAAGGAAAGAATATCAGCAGCTTATAAAAGGATTCTAAAATAGCATATAATAACGACAAAATTCTTAATAGTTCTTTATCAAATAGAAGTAAAACTATATAGACCATCATCAAGAAGTCTTCTACAAAGCAACAATTTTCTAATATTGAATTGACAATTAATGGTGTATCTACGACGGATCCTTATACTTTAGCGAATCTTTTCAATGAACACTTTATTAATAATAATAATAGAAGCACTGCTAATAAAAGAGGAAGACAACAAAAATACAAAACCCAAAAACGGGATCCAGTTACTACAGACTTAATAAAAACAGGATCTGAACAAAATATACAGATAACAAGATCCAGGAAATTGGTAAATGAGAAAAGTGGGGTCGTCCCCCTCCCCACAATAAGCCATTTTTTCCGACTCATACATAGCCTATATAAAAATTTTCTTTATTGTTGCAAATCGATTTTTATAATGTATTTGTCCGATTGCATTTGCCTACAATTTTTAGCCCTAACGAAAGAAAGTCGCACCCCCCCTTCCCAAGAAGGACTCTTAGTACCGCGTCTGGTGATAACTCCAATGTGTTACAGGTTTAGACCGAATTAGGCAAAATGAGTGCAGAAACGGTGTGTTGAAAAGGTTTCCTCGTTTTCTAGAAAGATTGAAACGTTCGCTAAATTTGTTTCAAAACAAAATTAAATATTACATGTTTAGTTTTAAAATAACAAACACATGTTCGTATTCTTGGTATTTTTCTTGCAAGCGATAAGCCAACAATCCAGGGCGACGTGCCGTCCCCGTTCAAGTAGTGATGGACCCACAGCTAGCTATAAATCTGTCAGCAGAGTAACCTTTATCTTTGTATTTCGAATTTCTGTACAAGAGCTGGTCGCGCTGAAATCGCAGATACATGTACATTAGCGGAAAAAGCATATCGAATTACGCTCAAGTTAAAGTGTTTTGTTTTTGTCTGTTTCCTTTCAAAGTTGGCGTCATAATTCTGAGTCAGCTCAAGGGGCGCTTGGAATGCAGTAGAGAAAAACAAATCGCAGATGGTGAAGTACAGACGCGTTCCTTATGACAGTTTTGAAGCACTTAATTTATACGTGTTTATGAGAAAATGCATTCAGGGCAAGGGTTAGAATTCAAACCAACGCTTACCATTGGTCGGTGGGTTTTAAAAATCTATCCGAGGGGGTGTTGTTAATTTTTACTTGCGGAATAGGAACTCGGAAAACAGACAGATAGTATTATCGCTTGAACAAGAACGGTTCAGTTCAATTCTAATTTGGCTTCGCTGTTTTTACTTAAGCGCTTGTAGTCTTTATTCAGTGTATAGTTAAATCATTCATTTCGGTACGGGTAAATAAAGTGTGTTGATAAAAAAAGGGGCAATTAAACAAACAATTACGCGTCGCGACGCGGGTGTATTTAAACAGAGTGCGCTAAGTGCGTGAGTGTACGCGATCCGCGGATTACGCGAACAGGTAAATTACATTTTCTTTGTATCCTTTTGTCACAGATTTGGTGGTGTCAATTGAGTGAGAATAATTTAAAATTGCATTAATTAGTGACTAGAGACACTAACAATCCCGTATTTCCGCTGCTTTAGATAAATTTAATTAAACCATTTGATTTTCATTGAGTAGAGTTTAGACTCCGACAAATATCATTCACTTGGTAAAGTTTTGTCTCATTAATTATTAGATTAGTTCTGTGATTAACCAACCAAATCTACCTGTAAATTCATATACAGTGTATTCTAGAAATCGTCTCCATTTGGAGATATTCTCTGCCAAGTTGGAAACATGCTAACGGCTGTTTTCAATTTGTACAGGGGAACCGCCAATCTAAACCACTGGTCTGAGGCAAGTCATATCTGCCGACGAAATCAAGTGTGCCAGCACAATTTAACTCAGAAATCAAGGAAATTAAATTGTCCCTACGAATTTCGTGTAATTACGAGGCCGAACAATTTGAACTGCATATTCATAGCCACTTTCTTAGTAAAGCTTCTCTTTCACCCTGTATGTGTGTGAACTGAATTGTGGTCTTTGCCGAAAGATTTGCAGGTTAATTAGACGTGGTTGTCAAGAGACTGAAATGGCCATAAACACCCATAGTGTAGTGTCGAAAAAACAGTCAAAACTGGGTTCTTGCGCTATAAATTAATTAGATAGGTTTAGACGGCGAAAGAGCGACAAATAGAGGGACCTGAAACCCAGGCAAGCGGGTACAGAGTACCACCCTCGACGCAAGGCGAAAGTAGTCGAGAAAAGCTCCTACTATTTCGACCTCAATTAAACGCTCTGGTGAGAGGAGTAGCGGCGTTCCCTACACTCCACCTTATTAATCAGGTTAGCTAGAGATAGGGTTATACCACCACCTCCCACGGGAGTCCCTGAAAAACAGGTGATTGCTACTGATTTACTTGCAAATTGATCGCTGAAGGCGGCATTTTGTATCACATACGCCACCAGAACGTCTAATTAATTTATTCCACTAATTAAGTACACTGTAGACCCATTGTGTCACATGTACGTTGGTTGACTGAACAGAACGAGTCTTAGAGTACGATTAAAGTGACAAACACTAGTACCAAGACCAATCTAAGTTGAATTCTAATTACTTGTTAATTTACTTGAGGAGCAGAGTTCTCCTACGGTCATCTGCGTGTTTTAAACCACCAGCTGTGACAGAAGACAGGTTAGACCGCTGATATTCGGAAAGTGAAATCGGTTGAGCGAATTACACTGTACTTCTGATCACGGTAATTTTTTTTGTTTCGTTGTATTGATTTTAAATGCAAGGGTTTTACGTTCACGATATCAGACCCCACAGAGGCTGATACCAGGAGTTTTTCCCATTTTTTTTTCTCTCAATAAATAATCAATTAAATTTAACTGTTGCATTTTTATTTAACACATCTAATTCCCTTGTTCTGACGAGTTATTTACCTCTCGCACCAAAAGAATCAGGTTACCACAGCGTAATTACAGGGTTGCTTGATGATCGGGCCATAATTAGGGAATATTATAAGTACTACCAGCTACTGCTCCAATTCCGGAGGGCATTCACCGTAAGCCGAAGTAGGTCACTAACCCTTAAACCGTAGCACCTGCCATAAAGCCCACGGGTAGAGACAGGACTGCATGCAGCTATAGTATTAATATCTGGTGAGCCTCTCGGAATTCTTCGAAAATAAGTGTTCCATACAATTACTTAGGGGGCAATAAATTTCAATTGTCGGTTGTTTGGACCGTCTGTTTGGTTGCTTGTCCGGGAAGTAAACAAACAAACAGGGTGTTAGCTGGGTGCGTTACAGTATTCAACAGAATAGTTTAATGGAAGAAAGGAGAAAATCAAACACTGAACAGAGACGTGGAAAGCTTACGCAAAGAATCAAGGAGACAGAAAAGATCAAATTTCTTTGAAATAACAAAGGGATTAGACGGGGTCGTGTACTGCGTCCATTGTTCTTCGTATTACCGTGCCGTAATCAGAGGGACGTTGAACGGAAAGAAATGGAGGAAGATGTGGAAGTAAAAAAGAAATCTTCTTGAGAGTCCAAAATTAGGTGTCATATTTAATTAAAATTAATAAGAGAGTACTTCCTAATTTGATAGCATTTTAATTTGGATACCGGTTTCGATATAAAATCTTCATCAGGCAGCTGTCGCCGTAATGTGAAATTTTGAAAACACTTTAATTGGATAGAAAACTTCTGAAGAAGGGCGAAAGGGTAAGTAAAGAAACTTCGTTAAAATTGTTTATGAGTGTTATTTTATTTCCTTTTTTGGAACCATCAATCAATGGATTTTTTTTTTGTTAAAACTAAAGATATTAAGAATAAACTTCGTTCAGGTAGGTAACAGAAAATTCTGATTTTGATATTTGTGTATTAAATATGATTTAAATTGTCTTCATAAGTATTTTATTATTTTAATCAATAAACTTGAAAAATTGTTCGCATAATGTGAGCACGTTTAAACTCTAAATGCATACATGCAATCTACATGTATGTATGGTGGTGTTGCATCAGCACCATTAATTTTTTCCGTTATGATAGCTTCCTTGTAAACAACTCACCCGCAGCATTTTTATTGTTTACAGCGCAAATGCATCGAAAACAACATCAGCACATTACCATCCATATTTACCCTCCACAAACGAGCTCGGCCTTATTTTCCATTTTAATCGCTCTTGTTTATACCCCAAAAAAAGAAAATACAATTCAAATTAGCTTGCACGCTTTGCAATTAAAAGACGCTTTAAAATTGATCGGTTAAGTGCTTGGGTATTCCGCCGGCGGAGCTTTGCCTAAAGAGTATTCGCCCGGAACTTCCCCGAATTTGCAAGCGACACTCACCGGAAAATTAAAAGTTGCGTGATCAAATTTAATAAGGCCCCGGTTTGTTTTCGGGGAAGAACCACATCTGCTGCACTCGAAACGAAGACGACGACGACCCGCGAAAATTGATATTTATCGTCGTCGGAGGCGGCCAGGAATAATTTCTGGGGCGATTAATAAAAATTAAATGTTACGACTTCTTATTGCGTGTGGATTTGTTTCAATATGCGGCGGCGTGATTAAAAGAAATTTTTGCGTTTTGTAATAATTACGATTTTATAACAGAGAGTTTTCTTGGATTAGGTGAGAATGTCAAGCCATTAGATGCAATAGTTAACTAAAATGAGGCTAGAGATCTAATAAGAATAAAGCAGAATGTGGTTTTTACATTTTCCCCCAAGTGCAATAACCTCATAGTACTGAAAAATTAATTATGGATTGTTGGGTGTCTATTTTAAACATTTATTTAAAGCATTTTCTATGCCCTATTTTAACTTTCAATGTCGTTCAGTATCACATTATAGAATCAACGAACAAGTTCACAAACAAGTTGATGTGTTTATAGAGATCCTATCGTACATATTATAAATAGAATCTAAATTCCTATGTGTTTATTATGTCGAGTGTTCGTATCGAATAATTTAATCGTTTGTTTATGAGAAGTCAAGTAATAAGCTGGTAGGGGTATAAAATATTCGCGATACCTTGGATGTGGATCGTCGTATTTGATAATAATGTCCGTTTTGGTTCGCGTGCTTTATTAAGATTGCCTCCATAGGTGTTAAAACGGATCGCATAATGGCGACTAAAAACTCGGCGGTCAAATTGTATCCCGAGGCCTAAGGTACTTTATCCCGCCCTTGTTATTGTGACCAAGCTGCGATCCGGCTTAGGTGTATGGAAATCAGAATGATCCAATTTCCCCCAACAAAAATATCGAGTCTATCGCACATAAATGGATGAAAGAGCTGCGGGCTATTTGCTTCCTATCCCTAAACAAGACCGTATCGATCATGAACTTAAATTCAGCCCCTACAAGAATATTGGTTTTGAAATATCAGCGCTATAGGAAAGATTATGAAAGGGATAAAAATATCATTCATCACACTCGGCAACGTTTTACGACCGGGTTTCACCTGCGCCCCCATAAAAAAAAATCAATTTTCATTCAAGATCAAACTCATCCGCCCTCCGAAAACTCCGACCACATCTCTAAATAGAATTATGTATAGACCCGGGAGCGTGTTATTTCCCAATTAAAAGTTCGCGTTTTATTTTTTTTTAAACACGGGGCCCAATTAAAATTTTAATTAGGAAATATTTGCGTCCCTAATGAGAAGTTTTTTTTTTCGCGATGTTATTGTTGCTTTTCACGAAGTTTGCGTTGCAGGTGGCGAGCTGCAGCGCGCATTCACCGTTTCGGGTTTTAACGCCCCTTAAAAGTTCGTTATCCGTTTAAGCTCATCAAGGTCTTTAATTTAATTTCGCCTCCCGTAAATAAAGAATAATTTAAACGATTCCATTTTCTTGCGCGCCCAGAAGCGCTCGCGAATTTCCCACGGCCACTTAACAATAAAATCGGTCCTAATTTCAGCAACTTGAGCGCCCCGAACTCAATTCGAGAGCAGTTTAAGAAAACGGGCGTGAAATTTAACGCGAGTTTCACAACCTACGTGCTTATTGCAGCTCTGCTGTTAAAAGTAAACGCTTCATCATAGCTGAAATATAAGGACTACGTGTTGTAGTTCTCTTTATGTTGCGCGTACTTCAAAGAGACCGTAATATGAGCAAGCAACGAAACCACTATCATAGTAATACCTTTGCATGTGTAAATAATGATGATGCAAAGCAAGAACGTCTGTAGAGGTGGACGCAGGATTAAAAAAATCATCGGATGCAACTTGAGGCAGCGGTCGTTCGAAAACTGTTCTAAATCCTGTCGCTCGCGACTCAACTATTACAAAGTAGTCAAATTTGGTTTAATATCGTTCGGTTGATTACGAAATTTAATTAGTGTGATCTCTGAAGTTTTGATGAAAGTTGTTCGGTGTAATCGACGTACCTAACCAACTAAATATTATGTTTATTTAAAACTTCCCGTCTTGGCGCGGAGGTTTAAAACGAATTCATCCGGCCCTGATTTCCCCGAAGATATTAAACAATTTTTGCTCCTAACGAGAGCGCGGCAACTCCGACTGCAATACAACCGTAGTACATTGTCGGAGCCGACGAATATAAATGTCATTAAAAGCTGCCTGAAGGATGAATAATTCCCGGCGGTCCGAATTCAAATGTAGCGGCATCAATCTTGCGCGGACTAATAATACGAAACTTCATCGCCGAGCTTCCGAGACGAAAACTCGTTAAAATTGAGAGTTATTGTTGGAAAGTCGGTGTTTTATTGTTTTCTTTCGGACGCACTTAAGCAATATTGCTGCCGGCGATGATTAATATAAATTCCGACCCGTTTCATTTCCAGTGTGCACTTCAACGAGGGCATTTTTTTTCCTGCCTGGCTGCCGTGAAGTAGTATGCTAATTTAGCAGCAATTAGACCGTACCTTATAGAATTCACTAAAGTAGACTGCCAGAATACAACCGGCCCCGTATTTACTCCAAAAATCGTAAACACTTTAGATTTCATAGGGCCAGTTGTACAAAATCGGTTTAAACTCAAGTTTAACTGAACCAGGTTCAAAGTAAACAAATTCGCATAAGATCTTAAGGACATATAGCGATTAATGCATTCATAAATAAAATACGATGCGATTTTGTTCACTTTGAACCTGGTTCAGTTGAACGTCAGTTTAAACCTCCTTTGTACAATTGGCCCATAGTATAACAGTCAACTCATCATAATCATCACATATAGAAAACAAAAAGAACAATAAAATATTATGTTCGAAACATGATGCACATATTTCGGAAAAAATTTACAGGTTCATTTGGAGTTAGACTCTTCCTTCACAGATTTTAGAAACTCACTGTTGTATAATTTACGTTTACGTTAAAGTTTTGGAATAAAATGGGAGGATATCTATGTCGTGATATTTCTATGGAAACTCATAGGCCGTCGACGATGAGTTCTGCCCCGCCGCCGTCGGCGCGGCGCTTCCCCATTCATTTCATTACGCTAACCGAAACAATAGCTGCATTCTTTTTACTACAAATATCAGATTGTATCAGATCAGTTCACTTCTGACGTCATGTTTACATGTTCTTTTTAGCCGTATCAATTTGAAACGAAGTGATATTCTGACACCCCCTCTTACCGCTGGTGATATATCGTGAAAGCAGGTGCTTTTTGATATTGAGGTATCAGTAGCTCAAAATAAGGTTATGTCATATAGATATTTATGTTTATAGCTTGTAATTTTTGAGATTCCAACAAATTGTTGTTTGTGAGCGCCGCCGTGATGTATGAAATTGTGAGAGGTGACAATAAGAATTTAGTACTTAATGAAGAGGGAAATGTTTTGGTGAAAGATACAGGTAAAATATAAAGGTGACCAATTTTTCTACGCTAAAATACAGCGCGCAACTTTAAAACGGGAAGGAAACATTTTGGCTAAGCTGAAACTACATTAAAAAACAAAATATAACAGTTATTAAAAAAAATTATATAACAATAACAAAACATTTTTCGAAAAAAGGTATTTTTCCTGTAAAGGAATTTTTTTAAGAAGAATGTATCGTCTCTACATATTACGATATAATTTTCTAACAACATGTTGAAATGAAATGCAATATGCAATACATTACAACTTTTAATAAAATTCAACTTTTTGTAATTGTTCAGCTAGGAAAATGAAAACCTGCATATTTTTCAAATATTGGTAGTTTCAGCCTTGTTATCAGTGAAAGAAAGTTTAAATTCAATACGAAACATTATGGTATAAAAGTGTTGAAAATTACATAAAACGGGAAACTCATAAAGTACGGGACACTTATGGAAAATACTAAAACGGCATGGTTGGTCACCTTAATAATGAATTAAGGTGAATAATTGACAGTCTTCATATATGTTGGTACTATTTCTGTATTTATTCAGAGACTGATGATTGCTTGGCTGCCGCAAAGCTTCATAAAATATACAAACCAGAATGAACCATACGTTCAGGATGGTAGTACATTAGATGATGAAGAAGAGGAAACACTACAGGCAGAAAATGAGGCACATAACCAAGAAACAAACAAAAATGTGTGGTCATACTGCACAATGGCATTAATAGCAGCCATTGAAGCAAGGTATGATGAACTATATCATCCACAAAAGCGAAAACACATTTGGGAAACTATTCATAATGACTTACTGAGTCAGAAAATAACTGTAAGTTTATACCCGGAGTAATATGTATTTTTAGAGTATTCTTGATGTTAAAAGTCATACAAACAAGGTGACGAAGTTGTAAAACATATTTTATGCATGTGTGTTTGTGTTTTCTTTATTTGCATGTAGTTTTCAGCTGCACATTGTCAAAGAAAATGACAAAATCTCCTACGCACATACAAAGCAACCAAGGACAATTGGAAAATGAATGGAAGAGGGCCAACACGATTTTTGTTTTTCAATCGCCTAGACAAATTGCTAGGTGATAAACCAAATAATTCTTCCCCACATTCAGTAGATGTAGCTATGTTACAAAATACTGAAGAGGAAACCCCTTCTCCCGAAGCATCTACTTCTGCAACTTCCAGCATGTCCACAGATACTCCAAACCGCAGAAAACGAAAAACAGGCAGCGATATGTACTTCAAAGTGAAAGCTGACTATTATAAGAACAAAGAAGAAATCAGTAAAAGGAACAGTGCTCATTTTGAAAAGTATCTCGAGGAGAAACTAGCCTTTGGCGAGAAAGAAAATTGAATTGAAGAAAGAAAAACAAAAACTTTTGGAACAGTTAGTAAATAAGCATAAAATACTCACAAAAGGGATGAATTTGCAATGCTGGTGTAAATGTCATGATAATGAATGATATGCAGTAAATTGCATGTTGTGTTATTAGAATTGGTAAATAGTTTATTTATTTGTTATATCATTGATCCATGACAATAAAACACTATTTTGTAATATCAGCCACAGTGTCTACATATTCCCTTTATAAGCAAATAAGTGCATGAGCCTTTACCATTACACTGAACAAATTGACACGTTAACTTGTTGACTATTTTTATCTATTCAAATTATTTGCATAGGTTTCGCCACACGTCAAAGGTCAAGTAAGCAATTAAATATTACCATTTATTCACTACTCATCAAATATTATTACATAGTACCTATTTAAACAAATATTTTTTAACTGAACAGTGTTTGAAATATTTCATTTCGTCGCTCGTTTGATACATCTTGCATCATTGCCGGTCCTTGTTCAATCTCTTCGACTGGTACATCAAAGTCGTTAATAACGTGTTTAGCATCAATGCATATATTATGCAATATAGTTGTTGCAATAACACAGTTAACAATAAAAATGATGTTATCATTTTCAAAATATTTCAGTCTGCGAAACCATCCTTTTAGAAGAGCGAAAGCATTTTCTATAATAATGCGTGACGATGACAATTTAAAGTTAAATGTCTTTTGATTCTCTGTTAATTGACCATTGTCTCTAAATGGTGTAATTAACTAGCTCAGGCATGGATATGCAGAATCACCAATTAAAACATCAGTTTGCAAAACCCACTCATGCCCTTTTCTTAAGTTGATGATTTTTTTAGAAGCCGTGCATCATGAACTGAACCAGGCTCTCCACAAAACACATCTAAGAATTTTTCTGTGATTGCATATTGCTTGTAATAATATACTGTATTGTGATTTTCGGTTACAGTACACTTCACTATGTTGTTGTGGTTTTTTTATGGTAATGTGACAACCATCAATTGCACCTATTATATGCTGAATTCCTTGAAAGGCATGAAAACCATCTCGGATAATCTGTTTTTGTTCTTCTGTGGGCCAGTATATATGTTTTTTACTCTGGGATACCAAGAAATCTATTACTTTTGTGATGATGGAATGGCTGCAACTTGAGTGACATTGAATCTATCTGATACTTGTCGATAGGTTTCCAAATTACTGAGGTACCACAAGGTAAGTAAAACTGCTTTCGGTGAAGTAACTTTTCTCTGCCAAAACGTATGTGTTGGTAACACATTAGATGTTTCTACTAAATCTGTAATGCATTTAAGTAAATAACATCTACTGATTTTTTTTGCAGTTTATACTTATTAATTTTCACAAGTAGTTTTATTTACACGGAAATGGCTTTGAAATTCTTGCAGTGTGTATGATGGAATTATTTCTTCCACAAAACCTGTTACTCTGTGCCTCTTCTGCCGTGATTGAATTTCCTCATCACTTTCAGAGGACGTTGATGAGTATATGGTCTTCTGAAACAGTATATTTATGTTCTTCGTCACTGGAACTTGTCTCGTTCCCCATATCCTAAATAGGCAATTTGCAAAATTATTTTAATGCTCTTTCTACCGTCACGCATACATTACCTGCACCATTACGTTTATAAATTTTGTGTGATTCATTTTCGATACTTTTATACCTGTACATTACTGATATATTATAGGTTAATTTAGCGCGTCGCTAGGTTAACACCGCTGTCACAACATCAGCTGTCACAAGTGATATCAGTTTTACCATCTTGTTCTTTTTATCCCTGCTTCAAATATGATCTGAACTGATATTTCACATTCATATCACTTCTTCGTCTGATGTGATATTGTACAAAAAGAATGCAGCTAATGCAATCTGTCAACAACCCAATTACGTGATTTGTCTTTAGTCGCCATCTCGACGTCTTTTACAATATATTTTCTCATTAATTTACGCAAACGAAGGAATACGCCGAGCGTTAAGAATAGCAATTATTAAGGTTTTAATTTAGCGTCGGGCCCGCTCTTCCGCTCACTGTTTTCGTTTTCGGGGCGCGTGCCATTCGCTTTCATGCCGGCGAGAAATCATGCAAATTAATTTTGAACGAAGCATTGCGTCTCGTTCGAATAAAGCAGCACCGAGCGCACGAAATTGATATATTTATTTTATTACTAATCGAGATATAACTGAATGATACAGACAACTAAACAGAAGTAAAGCACGGATTTTGATGTATTTTTTGGTCATTAGTCATCAGTGCATCACTCCACAACACGTACCTTGACGAAAAAGATGACTCATGAGCTAAAGATTCACTTAAATCCATGCCTTAGTAATTAGGAATCAAGTTGTGAGAGCAATGTGCAGCGTTAAGCAGAATATTAGTCGCTATAATTTTGATGGAACAATGAACAGATGTGCAGACAATCTCCATATAATTGGAAGATTTAAATGCTCAATCAGAGAGTATTAGGATGACCAGAAACAGCTCAAACTGTTGGGGTTGCTAAAGAGATCCTAGTTGGAGCTGTAAGGTAAATATGTATCGAGACATTAAAAAAAAAACTCATTAAAGCAGGCCCAGGAAAAAAAGACGTATATCTTGCGTATATCTTTCCCTAATTGTACAAAACAACTAATGCTGCGTTCGGCTTTGTAACTCCGAGAGACACTATCGACTCCACTCGCTCTATTGCCGTTCGGGTAATTACGTTGGAGTGAATAGTGTTAACTCTGAGAGAGTTCGAGTTTTGAGAGTGGAGTCAATCGAGCTCACTCCGTTTACACAAGCTCCGTACTTGGAACTTACGCGGGAAAAGTGTTACTATAACCTCACTTTAAATGTGAATGTCGGTTGTATGGTCGGTGTTGAAAGTGAATTAAGCTTGATTTATAAACTTTGTCTTTGCGCTGCAGTTGTCGTCGCTGTTGTTCACTGTGTTAATAAAATGTAATAACAAAAATTTATATTGCCTAAGAAGTCATACCGAAAACTCTCTAAATTTCCCAAATACCAAAGTGTTACCATTACTTCTTTTTCTAGTACCGTTTTAGGAAATCCATTGCGTTAAAGATTATTCTCATTAATTGTTAGCAAAACCCCATGCAGTCTATTGAGTAAATTCTCGAAAGTATCTTGGCACATTTTAAAATGCATTTGAAATTGCTTGTTTGTCATATGAGGGACAGCGATTTCGGCGAAATTTTCAACTTTTTCAAGAATTGGTTCTCCTTCGTCAGAAGAATCATCAATCATAAATATTTTGCTCCCTTCAATGATAACTCCAAATATTATTTGTGGGGTAGCACCTTCCATTATAAAATGAGAAACTCACTACTGCTGGGTTTCATAAAAGTCGATTAAATTTAATCATTGATTAAGAATAATCATTCCTATACCTTCAGCACATGTAACCATAGCAATGTTTACTTTTAACGCTTGATTAAATTTAAGTAACGTTTGTGAAATCCACCATTAAACTGTTAACATTTAACAGCTGACATTTGACAACTCAGAACAGTCAGAACCCGAACGCAAACGAACTTACTCCTAAAATATTGTGATCACGTGACAAAGCTCTACGCACCACTCCAACACTGCTCGGCACCTTCGGAGTTACAAAGCCGAACGCACCACATAATGTCAGGTATATTTTTGTACCTTAAACTTTTCTAGAGTCCTCATACGCATCCCTCATTAAATATACTCAAGTTCCATTGACTTTACTACTATTTCTAAAATAAATTTCGACTGAAAGGCGTTTTTGTTCTTCAGCAAACGTAAATTCCATATTTGCGTAAAACGTTTTCACCAATTTTGACGTCTGTCACACAACTTAGCTTCGACGTGACTCCCATGGCCCCATGGTGTAAATACATAAGGTGACACGCTAATGGCTTGCTTTGATGACGGTTTTTTTGAATGTCTTGTTATGTGAAAAGAAAGCATTGGAAAGTAGATGTACTACAGGAAAAACTGTATTAAAAAATCTACCGTAAAAAGAAAAAAAGAAGCACCGACCTGTTACGTGAAAGATGGACAATTTAAATTAGAAAGCAGAATCAATAAAGAAACAATTCAATCACTTTATCCCAAACAGGAAAAAGAAAAGCAAGCAAGAGATTGGTGGACAGTAGCGACTGATAAGGGGACGCCAATTAAGAGAAGAATAAGAAGAAGAGATTTATATTCTTTTTCCATTCCTGTGCCATCGTATTAATCTTTTTTAACCTTCTAAGCAGAGAAAAGATGATCAACGTTCCTCTAGCCAGGAGGGAAGAAGTTCTGCGAATATCTCTTCACCCATAATCCAATCTAATAATTGAATATTTCAGAATTATGCCCCATGTAAATTAGGATGAAAAGGAAAATAAAAGAAGAAAAGAAGAAAGTTTGCCTATTTCTGAAAAATGAGGGAATGAAAGTAGTAAAACGATTTGAAGACAATCTCCGTGAGTTTTGGAGAAGAGGATTGGATAACAAATAACTGAAACCAGCAGAACACAAGAACATAAAGAACTAGAAGTTAAGAAATAAAAGAAAGAAAGAGTGTGTGAGAGGAAGGATATCAATCAGGAAAGGTTAGTGGAAAGCAGTGGCATTACCAGAGTGAGGGTCTAAAGTCTCATTTTCACCCACCGCAGTACACAGGCAGCAATAAGAAGAAAAAATCCTTCGTTCTAAATTCCATCATCCAACACCGATGAGGTAGGACCTCAGGAGATTCTTCAACATTTCAAACATCGCTACTCCAACAAGACGCAATTCCAAGGGATGCCAGAGAAGACATTGCAATATTCCAACACACACTTGCGGACACAAGTCACCACAAATTAACTACAACGTTAAATTAAATTAATTCTGCCTTCGACTAAATAATTTTTTTTTAATCTGTGGTGGTTGCCCAGCGGGGTCCTAACTCAAAGACTTGTCAGGACCACAAGAGCGGGAGTGAATTTGAGTGTGTGTAAAGTGTTCCATGGCTTTGTTACTTCCAAGCAATGAGCAATTGAATTTTGATTTTCGAATTAAATTCATATTCTTTCCGACTTTCAAATTAAATTTATTCTCAATAGGTTTGGTCTGCACTTTTAACTCCTTTAATCTAGTTTTCTCACTCCTACTTACATTATATTATACACATCTCACTCTCTCAGAAGCGATTGGTGCAAACAGGGTAGAAAAGCGCAGGACAAACGAATAGACCTATTGCGACTTCAGAGTGAGACTCTCGAATTGAACATCTGCTGCCTACCTGAAGGCTGCAAGTTATGGGAGGGCAAACTAAAATCGTTCCAATTGCCGGCTAACTCAATGGGACAGGCGAAATCATACGTAATCCCAAAGTAAAAGGGCAGTAAATAAAAATAAATAATAGTCTTTGCACACTTGTCTTTATTTTAAAAAGAAACGAAAGAGAAATCAAATCTAAATCAAATCAAAATCAACCGATTAAATATTCAACGCAAAAACGCTAAACTCAAACGACAAGAATTGTCAAAACACGAAGCACAGGTCCGCTTTTCGTTTACATAACAAACAAAACCAAATACTTCTACATACTTATATACACGCATAAACGGTGTGTGGTTGCGTCACGATAAAATTACCGTAAAGATTTGCAAATTTTTACAAAATAAATTAAAAGATCCAACCTCGTGTTATCTAATCAAACTTCACATTGGCTACATTAGTCCCCCCCCTCTTGTGTCGTCGGTGGTCAAGTGCAGGTTGGCGAAAGCAAATCCGAACGACCAAGGTGGACCTTACCGGTACGACAAGCGTCTTCTATCACGGCACCAAAATATATCAGCGAAGATTGGTCCCAAATAGAACCACAGATGACAGGGGGAAAAGAAAAGCCTAAATAGCAAAAGAAAAACACACGTTACGACCTAAACTGCGCGCAGAATTCACTTGCATACATGATTTAAGTGTTGAAATCAGGCTTTGAAAAGCAGAAGAATATGTTTGTATTTCACGAGCATTGCTTCCTTACAAATCACGGACTAGATCTTCGTTTATTTCACTTCACAAGTACACACACTCAAGAGAACGGTTACTAAATCGCTATAAGTCTTGCGCGCAACGAGAAATCTAAGTAGGGAGGGAAGTCACATGCTCCAAACTGGCCAACCACCGACTTTCTGGAAAAATCGATACGAACGAACTGAGAAGGATCCCCGGGGTTATACAATCCGACTGGACCACGGTTTCGACGGCCATCTTGGAACATTGTAGATTTTTAACGGAATTTTACTCTTAACGGAAATTTAAACTGTAACACTTGGAACATTGTAGATTTTTAATGGAATTTTACTCTTAACGGAAATTTAAACTATAACTGTCAATATTCATTTTAACTTAATCCACTTTAATTGTATTACGAAAACCTGAGAAGAAAAAACGTAGAAAATATGACTTCCTAAAAAACCTTTTATTAATATAAGCAAACAAAGAAAGGAAAACTAAATAAATTAACACTTGTACAACTAATACACACAAGAACATAGAAATAATAATATTTTTATTATTAATTAAAACGACTGCGTTTTCGCTAGTGTGTGAGTACGAACAGGAACAAGATCACATTAACGATAAAAATTTTAATGAGCAAGTACGCAGGAAAGCACGATCAAATATTTCTTAATAATAATAAAAGGTCAAGTTTTCGCGCGCATTTGAATTCGAACGATTACGTTTCTGCGTGCATGTGAGTATGAACAGGAATTGAAAGACATTAATAAGAAATATAAACACAAACTCACAAATAAAAATAATAAAACCAAGATACCGACTTGTCTGACGGATTCATCGTCCTAAGAATTACAAATTAAATAACGAAGTACAAAAACACTACAAAAATTTAATTGGTTCTCAAAACGAGGGACAAGACAAACGCCAAACCAAAAGGTACCACATAAAAGGCACCCAAAATCAAAAGGAAGGAACCCGACATCACTTCACAATTGGCATACCAACATTTGAAGGAATGTGTAAAAGGGTAGAGAAGACTATCCCAGAAAGTATGAGATTGGATTCCAAGGCACTAGGAAAATCGGAAGGTTTGGCAAGACAGTTTAAAAAAGGAAGATCTGACAGAAAGTGAAAAAACAACAGGGGACGAAATCACGTCCTTGAGTTTTAAGAGAAAGAGATGAATGACGCTAATATAAGAAAAGATGGACGAAGACCATAACAAAATGAACGACAGAACCACCCCAGATGCAAGAGATGACAATAGTAATTTGCTTTTTTTTATCTGGAGTGGTTGCCCAACGGGGTCCTAAGTCAAAGACTTCTCAGGACCTCAGGAACCGGAGTGTGTGTAAAGTGTTCCATGGCTTTGTTACTTCCAACCTTCTCGCCGTTTAAGGGGAAGCAGTGTCGAATATTATCCCCAACACTGAAGGGTGCCTGAAGTCGATACCGACCACCCCCGAGAAAAATCCCGAGTGCGGTTCGAACTGACGACCATGCGGTTGCAAGGCCGGTCCCTTACCATTGGACCGTTCAGGCGTTAACGGCGTTTCTTAACCTTATCACGATTATCTTCAAAGAGGTTTTGTTCTGTCATGATTTGATACCTTTTAACATCACACAAGATAAAGGAATCCTCAGTAAGAGGACTGTCTTGCTTTACCTTCCATTTTTCTTCTCCTAATCAGGACAACCTACCAACAACTCTTGAAGGACGAAGATTTAATTTCTTTAATGAAATCGAAGTTGTCTTAAACAAAGAGTTATCAGGACACACAAGGAAGTAAGAGAAGTACTTGCTTCCGAAAGAGTAAAATTAATTTCTACACTGTCTTCCTTTATACTTCACCTTTCTTCTGCCTTAAGTAGAATAAACAAATAATAGTATAGGTATTAAAAAAATGCAAGTGCATTGGCTTTAATAAGGTACTTTATAAAACCCAATTAAATAAAATATGGAAAAACGCCCACGTTTGGAGTTGGCCATTACTTGAGGCAGCAAGAAACTTATTACTTACATAAGAACAAAAACAAACAGAAAAGTAAATTGAGGTTAAAAGCTTTTCAACGACAGGAGTTGTTACAGTTCAAAATCATGGCATGAATAAGTCGACAAGACTTGGGAATTTCGGTCAATTTAGAGTTTATTGCGGCAACCCTGACCACTCCCGAGCGCAGGCTTGAAATTTTGTTTCCTTATATGGCCATTTTGACAATAAAGAGTTCTGATAGGACGAGGCTGACTACATCTGCGACTGCGATCACCTCGCGTCATCCTATTTCGCTTTGTTTCGAAGCGTCACTTTCCGTTTGATTGTGCTACTGCTTGTATCGTTGTGTTTGAATTATCGAAGTTTTTGGTGACGAGTTTAGGAAAACTTATTCCGACGTGGTCGGAATTTCACAAGAGCATCGCTAACGATTAGGGAAGATTTGTCTTACCCTACTTTGACATAAGAATCTAGTATCTTTTACTTTTGGATACCTTCTACTGCTGGACATTTTCTTTTTTCCTTCTGGTACCTTTTGCCTTTGGTATTTTTACTTTTGGTGACCCTCTTGGCACTTGGTTAATATTTCGGAAGCAGTGCTTTCGGAACTCATCATATTC
The DNA here is from genome assembly GCA_033060865.1 of Dorcus hopei. Taxonomy (NCBI): domain Eukaryota; kingdom Metazoa; phylum Arthropoda; class Insecta; order Coleoptera; family Lucanidae; genus Dorcus; species Dorcus hopei. Next base: position 65,050,810 of record CM065425.1, on the reverse strand, counting down.
GTCCCGGGTTGCATACGGCCAGAAACAACGTACGTGCCCGGCTTGACCATTTCGTACTTCACGTAAAGACAAAGCAGAAGACGAGGATGATATTCGACCTGCAGAACCACCTTTTGGCCTGCGTGAGTTCGTACCGTATTTCTTTTCGTACGCTGCTTTATTTAAGAGAAAATTTTCGACAGATCTTGCATCTCTGTCTTGTTGAATTTAATTGTTGTAGTAAACAATAATGCTTGACTTTTTTGACATTTGTATTTATTTTCAATGTGTAACTAAAATAACGGTTTATTGTAGCTGTTTGTATATTTGTACCCTCACCTTCAACGTACAAGTGAGTAATTAGATTCATTGCAAAACTATTGCGCAAATGGAAGATAATTTAATGATCATCCACAGCTGGGTACTTGTTCATCCTGGCGCCTATAACACCATCTTTAAATCACGCCCATCTCCATTGAGTTATCCTCGGAGAACGGCTGATGGAAAGCAGCGCAAACTTGCCACCTAGTTTAAGAGTAAGTAAGAGAGGTGTAATTCATTTCAGAGTTGTGTGGTAGCAAAGTATAAGTGGGCATCTTTTCGTAAAATTGTATGACAAGTACCCACAAAGAGGTTTATTTGTTGCGGTAGGAGACGAATAAAACTGTGAGTTTCATTCTGCATTATTTCAGTTACTTGTGAACTGGCTTCACCTGCAGACTTTTTCGGTTGTCCACCTCCTTTTATTATGACAGTACCGCTCTCATGAATCCTAGCTAAGTGTCCTAGCAAAGTGTTAATGCACAGAACATCACTTCTCTACTGAATAGTTTTAAACCCTTTGTTCCGTTACGAAAGTGAGATCAACTGGTCATGAACGGTTATGTTTCCCAAACCAACGCCATCTCCAAACGTGAGAGTTTTTCAACCCACGTTATTGTTAGTGTTCTTGCTACGTTAAAGATCATCCTGATACCGGAATTCAATTACAAAATAGTCGTTTATTTGCCAGAATCGCCCGAATTAAATAACTAATGCCCCTAATGCGCGCCGGTATGTTTTCAATTAATTATAAATTTGGAAACTGGGGAAATTCGGCCGACATAAATCACGGCCGTAATGTAAATTAATAAAGCGGCGTAGCAAGCAGACGTCTACGGCAAATCACCGGAATCTAGCGGCGCGCCGGATGTAATATTCAGGAGGCCGTAACCATCAACGTCATACGCAGAAGTGTAGACACAAATGTATACACACGCTTTGTTGTTTATGAAACGCTTAAATGCGACCTGCAGAAATAAACGAACGCTCATTGTTCGCGTGCGGGGGAATACAATGAGATGGATCTTCCACACCGGGCAGACCTTCCGTAATCATTCATAATTACTCGATGGGATGTTAAGAAGAACAACTGCCTAATTTGATAACGCAGAGCCGTTGTATTGTCTTGTCGATGCTTTACTAAAACTGACTTTTATTGTGGGTTGATAAATACATAATGAATAATCTCCATGTATACTCGCAGACGTGTGGAGAGGGGTGTTTAATTGAATTTTTTTTATTTTAACTTTTCGCTAGTCTACTAAGGTTAAATTTAGAAGCGAGTTCTGATTATCGGTATCAGGTAACACTGACCACCACCACCACCACGTAAAATTAATTACAGTGTAATGAGCTGCTAGGGCAGACTAATGAGGCGGTAATGGGCAACAGTTCCGTGCCCTGTTCGAAAACACGCGACTCGCAATCAATAGCTAAACACAGATATTATGCAAATGTTATGTTCGATTTATGCGATACGATGTGAACATGCGACCGGGCCGGTGCATGCGGGAATTGAATTTAATTTACAATAAAATTATGGCGGAGCCGCCGTTCAAGTAACAACGCCGTAATTTCGAAAGTACCATCCCTGGTGCCAACCCTGTTGAGCTTATTACACATTTATTGGAAACTCGTCGCGTTTAATTTAAAGAAACTAAAATTTGTATGTATCCACGTGATGTGCGTCAGTTGAATTGAATGAAACGCAAAGGATAAGTGGCATTCCTAAAATTGCGGCGGGGCTTTGTCAAATAAACGAATATTATAATTGCAAAGGTAAAAATGCAGCAGCGCACACACACAAAGGCGGATTCCTCATTGATTTTCTTTTTTTCGGGGGGGTCGGGGGGAAGGCAGCGCGGTCTCGTCCCACGTAAATATGTCCTTTGTATGGTGATGTTCTAAATAACGTCGCCATGTGCCCGGCATTGCCCTCATATGAAACGAAATTGAACGTTCCCATTACGCAGGGTGAACAACAGAAGCCCCGCACCTGGAATTGAAAAACGAATCCCGAGTACGTCCGGTGTCTGGCGTGTATGACAAAAACACGCTGCAGCAAGAACAAAAGTCAATATGGAGCCCGATAGTGTCAAGTGCAGGAACGCTCTGCGGTCGGGCGTCAAGGTTTGATTTATATTGGCAAAAAACAATATCGAATTACTGATACGTTATAAGCTCCGCTGGCTGGGGGCTTGGGTTTCGCCCGCAACAGGTTTGGGGAGGTCGTTACGTCGTGTTTCAATTTGCCGTTCTAATAAACTAGAGTGCGTAATATCAAGTACATTCAAGCTATGCAAAATTGATTCCCACAACCAATCTTTGTTTATAGATCACTATGTACTCCACTTGAATCAAATAATCATTTATTGCCTAAATTAAACTCAAATACAATTTGGGAAAACATGATACAAAGTTAAAATACTTCAATGTTTCCATTGTTGGGTAGTTTTTTTTCTTTGTGTTAAACATGACAAACTTAAATATAACATAAACTGATAACAATGTCAGAGGACCGAGTTACAATAAACATTCACTCACCCTTTGGTTAGATCTCTCTTTCCCTGCTTTCTTTCTCTCTTTCTCGACCACTGCGGAGCTGAGGGTAAACGTCTTAACATCTGGGCTTTGCTTTTCGATTCAATAAGGACGTCATGCAAAAATTACAAGTAACCATTTACGAGCATCTACTCAAGACTATAGGACTTGTTTACTTACCGGGGCCCTCTCCCGGCCCCGCACCATCCAGCGGAGACTCTAGATGCGGTAGTTCCCTTCTGGGATGCGAATTCACGGAGAAGGTGTCCTCGAATGTCCATCTTCGTACTTCGCATGCATAAAGACAAGCCCCAGGTGGATATTAGCATACCTTGCCTTCTGAGCGTACGTTCTCAGAATCATTGGTGCTACTGACTGCCACAGTGTTGCTACACTGGCATCAGCCCAGTCAACACCAAGTCATGACCTTTCTTGGAAAGCACAATGCAATCACCTGGTCAGGCATTACAACTAGTTGTTTTTCCCGGCCTCTACTACTCACGCCTCTGCAGCAGGCGGATACAGTCAGGTGCCGTATACAGGTGAGATGATCCCCTCTCTCCGATCTCATCGAATAAAGAGCGATCACCCTTCATTACTTGTCATTGCAACACTCGCGAACCCGTCTGCGTAATTTGCGCAACATTATCAACACGTTAGCCCTGAAGAACCGCACCGAGGGCCTGCCTCGACTGACTCGACTGAACGCTGGCACTTTTTCCTCCCTTCCGTCTCTGTACTTGAGACCCCGTATCCCAAACCATAAGATAAAATAAACAAACGTGCTCGTGTTTTACGGATATATTGAAAATGCACAAACTTTTCTAAATTCTAAACTTGATCAAATAAACAACGACAACACCATGGAGGACAATTCTGTAAGAAACCGGTATTCTATACAGAAATTTATTTATTTTAAATAAAATGCAATTATAAACAAAACAGTCGCTGAGCTGACTCATGAACACCTGCATTCGGCATAAGAAGTTTGTTTATTTCAAATAGAATACAATTATAAACTAAGCATGACGAAAAGCACTTGATCTGAGGCACGTCGCATGACTCATGTCCTGGAACACGTATGCATCAAATTACAACTTGAACCGATCTGCAAATTTTTGTTAGTAATTAATCGGAGTTAATATCATGAAAAATTATCGCACAGTCAGAAGACGTATGGCCGTAAACTCATCGGTAGAAGTGACATTAAAAAAGTGTCATAGTGTGATCGTGACAAGTTCCAAGTTCCGTTTATCTCTCTGGTGGGCAAAAAAACAATTTATTTGCCAACTAGTAATGTTATTAGAAACTAACTGCTGTTTTAATTGATGTACAGAATGCCGTTTCTTAAGCGAAGAACACATATACGCGATTGCGACCACGATCACGATAGCGATAGCGATGGCGATCAAACGCTCTTTAGTAAATAAATGAGTCCGCACATACTGTTGCGACTTGTTGGCGATAGATTGTAATTGCTTGATCGCCATCGCTATCGTGATCGTGGTCGCGATCGCCTATATGTGTTCTTCGCTTTACCAATAATTTAATTATGCTCAAATTAGTAATCGTTCGAAAATGATTCGATCGAATGTGACTTCGCTTAAATATTCCGAACTGAACTTTTATCATAACCCCAGTAGGTAGCCGCAAATAACCGAGTATAAAGATATTTATGAGTAGGTATAATCGGTCCTCTGAATATTGCAACAACGTCGTTAAGAATTCATGAACCGCCGGCCGATGATACCAAAAACGGGGGGGGATAAATTGTACCTGGCAAATTTGCGTAAATTTTAAATATGGATGCGGCAGGATTACCGGCTTCGTAACGACATAATCCCCAGCCAGTAAGCCGCCTAATGCCAGCCAAAGAATTAATGCCATTCGTCGAAGACGAAGGCGAAACGTGGCAGACGTGATCACCGGGGAAAATAATTAAATCAGCAGATTATGTCGATGATAGCGCGTTTGTTTAGCGTAAGGCGATTACCTTTCGTCATCCCTCTTTGTAGTCGAGGAGTAAATAAGTCGCCGGGAGTTGTGTTTTTGTCGTAATTTATTGTTGCATTAAATCTGCGGTGAACAAAATTTAATTGGTCCCTGTTCGAAAGTATTTTACTTCTGTATTCTCACAACCATATTAATTTAAATGCACTCACTCCGGTAATTATTAGAAACCTCATTAGAACGCTGCACTACATTGTAGATCAATTCTGCTTCACATTATTGGAAAAGCGCAGGGCGAATGTAATTATTACAAATTTGATTCGGCTGAATGCTATTAGGTAATTAAATAATAACATCAAATGTGTTGGTAGACTGGTTTGATTGGTTATTAACTGAGTACTACTTCCTTCACATTTTACATTCGAGAGAGCGATTACTACTTTAGGTCTGTTCGATAGCTCTGCACTTTCTACACTTTTAACACCTTTACTCTATTTTTCTCACTCCTACTCGCATTAATTATATACATCTCACTCTCTCAGGCGCGGTTGGTGTAAAAAGTGTAGAAAAGTGCAGAGCTATCGAACAGACCTTTTATCGAATGAAATTGTACCAACGTATTACAAGAATTGGCTTCAAATTGTTTGCAAGCTTAATACATACATAGTAGGTATTTTGAGAGCCCTCCCCATTATATTCACACCGTTTATGTTTTATGAAAGGCCTTACTTTGGTGGAGGCACCTTGACTCTACGCAGATGATACAGCCATAATGGTCTTTGATAAAAAAAAACTCAAATTTGATATGTCTGGGCCAATTTAGACAACTGGGTCTGGTAGTTCATTAAATTAAAACGAAAATAAGAAAGGAAATTAGCAGATGTTATCCTCGTCTGATTAATTAGACGTCTAAAAGGGGTTATCGTCTGCTCAACATTTAACTGCTGATGAACCAGCTGAAGAAATGCCGCTACAAATCTTCATTCGCCATTTAAAGAAGTGTTGTAGACAAACGAAAAATTCTTGAAATCTTTGACAGGCGACGGTTTGGGAAGGAATTAGTGCAAATGAGAAGACCTCTCTGGCTTCCATCAAAAAGGATATTGTTAATATTTGAGAATTTCGGTCGACTTAAAGTTTATTGTGGCACCTCGGGCGCAGGCTTGAAATTATTGATCGTCGCGATCAACGCATAACGATGTTCTTATATAGCCATTTCGGTAATAAAGGGTTCTGATTGGACGAGGCTGACTACATCTGCGATCACTCCGCGTCGTCCTATTTCGTTTTGTTTCAAGGCGTCATTTTTATTTGTTCAGCGTTGGTGAGGTTGCGTCGTGTATTTCAATTTAGCGGAGTTTTCGTTGTGAAGATTTAGGAAAACTTGTATTTGACGTTGTCGGAATTTTTCTCTAAGTACCATTGAACAAGACTAGGGGAGACTTCTGTTACCCTGCAAAGGCTTGGCTTTTACTTAAAAAATCCATCTTGGAACTGTTTACCTTTGTGCTTTCGGAACTCTTCATACTCGTCCCGTGGTTGCATACGGCCGAAAACAACATACGTGCCCTTACTACAGGCTGCTTGATAATCTCGTGCTTCGCGCAGAAGACAGAGCAAAAGTCGAGGACGATTTTTCGACCTACAGGACCCCCTTTTGGACTCCGAGAGTTCGTACCGTATTTTATTTTATTTTACTGTTTCGTGAAGCTGCATTATTTAAGAGCGAATTATCGACAGATCTGGCAACGTAATCCATTTGAATTACATGGTTGTAGTAAACAGTAGTGCGAATTTGATCCGAAGTATCAAGTAGATTATTTAAGTTACATGTACGCTCGGGTGTAATATTTTTGAATCGCTTTAGTCACAGTTTATTCTGCGGTCAGCTGTCGTATATGTTTAACTTATTTGTAACAGTGCAACTGTTCTTGTAACAATTTTAAGTGTGTAATTAAAGTAACCGTTTAGTGTATGCGCACATCTATCTTCAACGTATAAGCGAGTAAGCATAAAATCTCCTGGATTTATTGCAAAAACTATTGCGAATGCGATATACTTTGGGAACAATATTTCGCATTAACTTCTTCAGCTGGGTAATTGTTCACCCTGGCGCCTTTATTAACACCTTTTAAACCACGCCATTTTTCATTGAACTATCTGGAGCAACAGTTGATGAAAAACAGCGCAAACTTGCCATCTGTTTAAGGTAAGTAAAAATCAGGAGTAATTCATTTTATTAGAGTTTTGGTGGTAGCAATATCAAAATCAACGTCCTGGATTACCGAGATAAGATTCCCAAGAAAGTAGTCTGGTATCCTCGTTCGGATTTCGGGGATACCTCACCAAAAATCAACGGCTCTCCTCTAACATTTGTTGGATCTTTCCCTTTAGAGATTCCTGGGGCAGAAACTAGAGGAAAAAGAAAATAATCGATTTAGACCACCTCCACCGTGAACACACCCAAATATGAACGGAAGTTATTTGCATCGTACTCTAGACTGTAGGCTAAAACGAGACTGTAGATTTATACCCAAGCCAAAGGGGGTTACTTTGTCACCAAATTTTAAATTTAATTTACTTGCCTCTTACTTACCACTGACAAGATGACGCTTCTGCTGACGAAATGTATCAGCTGTGCCCCAGCTAGCAACAGTGAAGAAAGGGGCGGGTTGATTAAGATGGTAAAATTATTAAGGGCGCTAGAACACAATTCTTCAGCTAAAAACGTAATCGATTAGTCGACGTCTCCAATCGACCAAATCGTGCAGAAAATAAATCAACAATAAATACAGAGGCGAGACTTTACTCACTGGTGTGCGTGAACGCAGAAATTAAACTCGTAGTTAAAGTTAACACAATTTATTACATAAGTCGAAACAACACTTTACGCTATTACAATTGGCTACTTACTTTATGTTTAAATTAACTACGGTAAACGCAGCGCAACACGTAGTTCGAAATTCTTCCTCGCGATTTAACTACTTACGAGCAAAGAGTAAAATATAAACCGATCGGTCCGCAAAACGTCAGATTAAATTGAAATCCTAACCTGGTGACAGCGCGTCCAGTCAAACGTCAGAGTCTACGTTACCAACCGAAGCGCAGTGGCCGGTGGGTAGTTACAACGCCCTCTGTCCATCGTGGGAAGCGTCGACAATCTGGTCCAATCTGGATCCGCTCAGATCGTCAAGAGGGCTGATCAGGTTTTCACGATCGGGTCTCGGTACGTTCTCAGGGCAAGAGCGTCACCGGAGAACTAGGCCTAGAAGCCTGGTCTAATAGCCTGCGCCAGAAAACTGCGCCCAAACAGAAAAGCCTACATAGAAGAAATGATTTTTGTTAGCGGCAATGTTGGGTACACGCCCTTGCACGTTTTACTTTACCTGGCGTTTTCTAACTTTCCAAGCTTAGTATGGGGCTTAAAAGTGCCCCAAATGTGGTCGATGGTGTCACGAGATCTTCCGGCACAGCCGCAATTGAGTTACTCCTCCACAAAGAGTAAGTACTCCGATAATTTCACAACACACGTAAAAGACGTTAACACTCAACCAAGGTCTGAACACAAAAGAACGATAGAAACGGCTCGAATATGGTGATGGCCGCTAAATACGGGCGGTAACCAACGGCGTTAACAGAAGGTTGTCACGTGGTATGCCACACGAATGAAATTCGAGTGGTGAAGAGGAGGGATGCAGAGTAGCCACCTGTATCCAAACGCGGTTCATAAATCACTTCGCCTTCGCGTTTTCTTTGGCGCGAGATTTGAACATAACAACTTCAAATAGTTTTTGTGAATCCTAGTAGTTCTTGATTGCTACAAGTAATAAACAATAACAGTCTTTGTTCACACATATTCTGAAATACCTGGTTTTGATCTATCTCTAATAGAAGGATGCAATGACCTATGACCAACCTTCAGCTGACTAGTTTATTTATATGAAAATTTGTAAATGCTTAAATAGATAAAAATCTTTTCGATTTGGTCCACACGGACGAGATTAATTATCTTCTTCTCAGTGAGTCCTGTGAGTCCCTGATCAAGTGAGCAGTAGAGTAGTTAAGAACAGATTAGTGAGTGCAATAGTGTTTCACAAAATTATGATTGTTGCATGTGTTTCTTTTCCGTTTGTGTTGTAGCTCGAAGTAGCCTAAAACTGACATGGATGAAGAACACCAAAAACTTTTGCATGTTCTACAAGTCAAAGAACGTTTGCTCTCTGAGAAAGATGCTAAAATAACCCAACTCCAGAATCAAACAGAAAAATTAACTGATCATTAACGTTTCGAAGCTGACCAACGAAATTCAGAACCTTCCGATCCAACTATAGGTCAAAAAATACCTTAGACAAAGAAGACCGCTACTCCGAATCGGTGTCTTCCGCTACAAATAACGTGAAATAAAAACGCAACAAATCCAGCCCGATAAACATTCCGTGTAAAGTCTCCAGAAAGAACCCTGAAAAAAAACACAGACTTGCCCCATGAAGATGACGATTTCCCTCGTCTTCCACCCCCAAGTCTGAATCTGTCTGATAACTTCTGAGACAACTCGTCCCTTGCTGATAATGCCTCGGGTATAGAGGAAGAAGAAGACGATGAACAACAAAACTCGCAGGCACCTGTAAAAGTCAATGAGAAAACTGGCAACCAAAAGATACCCTTCAATCGTCATAAGACGAAAAGAGATCTGGTCTAACCTTGTTACAAAACTAGATACTCAGAAGATTTGTTTCACCAGAACTAAAAACACCTCTTTAGGCTTAAGAGCCCACCCAAAACTTCTTGATAAAGAAAAACTTGAATATCACTACCTTCCGAAACTTTGCTCCACGGAGTAATTAGGAGCGTCCCCGAACAAACAAACGTCGATATTGTTGCTAAAGATTTCAGACAAAGGGCTTCTACCCTGAAGTCACCCAAAGAACGAAGAGGGATCCCGACCGCACCTAATTCCGATGGTTCTGGTGACTGTTCCAAAAGACAAAAAACAGATATCAACAAATCAAGGACATTGACAGAATAGTCGTCACTACTGAATTACTAAAGCCTAAATCGAGTATTGGTCAATGTCATCGACACCAGAAATAGAGACATTTTCAAAGAAGGTACAGGGCGCTAATGAACACCTAACATCAGAGTGCGAGAAGCCTAAAACCACTCCGACTACATGTGGAAATTGTGGAGGTCCCCACCCTGCCAATTTTGAAGAATGCGAAAAACATGTCAAATTCTTGTCCCCCCAATCAAATTCCCAGCCCACTACCAGCAAGACCTATGCTCAAGCAGCCCACCAAGACGGACACAATTCAAAACCCTACGAAACGAGCTGTCCTCCCGTCTCATCCCCTGTCGATCTCTTTGGCATCTTGGCCGACTTCACCATGCTGATCAGTCAATTGGCTCACGTCACCGGACAACTACAGATGATTTTCCTTCAGAAGAAACCCAACTATGAATAGATCCAAAAGAAAACCTGACCACTGCAGCCTAAAAAAGTTTGCGCAACATAAAACCAGGCCAGATAAGAAAAGAAAATGTCAGATATTTGAGAATAAAGGCAAACGCCTAAACCAAGTGAGCCATGAAGATCCAATATATGATGAAGTGTGTTACGGTTCGTTTTTGCTTTAAAGTTTTCATAATCTTTTGTTTCTAAATTTTGGCTTCAGTGATCGCTCTGTCTGCTTACAAACTCTAAGGTTTTGGTTTCTTTTTTTCGCTTGTAAGTTGGTTATTCTGGAATTCGGAGCGAAAAGAGGCATCTCGGCGATTTCCGGCTTGCTGAAGATCAGCTTTGTTCCGGGACTCCATCCATGGGCATTAATTAATTCACTGCACTTCACGGACGATGGTCGCATTTTCGTTGCAGCAAATTTTGTAGTTTGTGTTTGTGGCCACCCAAAGGCTTCTGGGGATCTTATCGTTCGTGAACGATTGTTGGAAGAGTAATCCAGTGCTTTTATAGCAGTTAAAATCTGTGCTAGAGAATACCACGTGTTCGAACCGACGCGTCGCAGTTACTTATCGCTTCAGGCCCTTATTTGAAAAGGGCAACTTCGGAGGATCGAAAACTTTTGAAAAATCCGTGTTACTTTTCGTGACCTTGACGTAACCGTTTGGATTTCCCCGAGTTTTGACGTAGATATCACCAGTCCTAGAGCCTTCTCTACTATAACAATCGTCGTTCGTCGCTTTGGAACCCTTGAAGGAGTTGCCGATCTGGGTCGAGCCAGCGCCGTATGCTGCAGCCCCCCTGACAGACCTAACTTAACGTAGATTTTGTGAGATACGAGTATGGCATTGCACAATTCCTCTGTCTTTTATTTATACATGTCTTTAATTTGATTATTGGATACCTTCGGTGCCTTGTGATACCGTTCTTGCCTGCCGAAGGCCTAGGTTCCTTAAGAACCGTGTTTCGTTGCTTGCATTTATAGAATTACGTTCTTGTATTTGCGTCTACTGTCCTTCTGACAGAATTTATTCTACGTTATTTTTTGAGCCGTACAGGATATCCTCGCCAGAGATTACGCGTTTGTTGACGCTTTGTAAATTCCGATTTATTTAAATTTAACGAAATTATTTTTGGCCATATTGACAAAGCCGCCCCTGTAATCGTTTGCTGAGCGTTCCGCTCTTTACATTTGGACACTATCTTGTTGTGATTTAATAAATTCCGTATCGCCGTCTGACGTATTATTATTATTTTTTATTGTCAACATACAGAGTGACCGATAGTTGAGTTGTATACAGAGTGTCTGATACATTTTTATGCATTGCGGAAATCAAACCTGAGGGAATCTCAAACGCTATTAAGCACGTGTGCAGTCCCAGCGGTGCCACGTATTTCGCCATACTACTTGGAACTTATATAACGCTAGGTGGCGCCCTTTTACTTTACATACAGGTATCGAGCCACCGACAATCCTATTGTAGCCCACCCCGTCTCCACTGAGCTGGACATAATTCCAGATAGGTTTTCGTCAACATCGACGAGTTTCCCTCAGCGATCGCAACTTATTCAAGGTCAATTAGGTAGATATTGAAAGCTAGGTAGCAAGTGAGCCCCCTTAAACATTAAACAATATGTTAAAAATTATGACAATGATGTATCCTAACAATTTATTTATAGACCTAGTCCTAGTCCATTGCTTTTACCAATCCCATTTTTTTACATCAGATAAAATAAAGAACATTATATTTGACTAGCAGCAACAATTTTCTTCTTTGATGACAAGAAATCCTCCCAAATCCTCAAGCAAAAGTAAAAGCTAATCGCAACGTAATTCATCCGTATTCCTTCTCCCCTCACCCCAGAACTCTACATAAATAAGTGGTGCAGATTTGCGAACGGGAAAGTTTTATTAGGTACAGACCGTGTAAACTCGCCGGAAACGAACAGTTAAAGAAAAGAGTGCACCTCCGGAAAAGTTTAAATTATAACGCACTCCCGATGATATTCCGAATAAGAAGTTCGGGATTATCTCGACGGAGCTCCGCGGCGTGAGGGCGCAAAATGAAAATAAGCCCAAGATTTATTCTAATATCCCCCTTTCAATTTTGTTTTCGGAGATTTACGATCAGATCTATTATCATCATCGCTATTCACGTTATATTTCCGGTTTTTGCAAATTAGATTCAGTGTAGATTGATCGGAATCGAAACAAATTTCTTTCACTTAAGAACTTCTGAATCATCAAACCATTGATCAAACGCGATACCCTCCCCCTGCCCCCGGAAGGAGAGTGCTTACCTAAAAGACTTTAACAACGATGAGTCAGCTCGGCCAAAAATTTTTAATCTTATTAAAAAACTCTCTTCATTAACGTCGGGGGTATGTTGTTTTTAAATACCTTTGATAGAAGGCAACTCTTTTCCGCCATCGATTTTCCGTCGTAATTAAGGCGCGACGGAATTATTATTTCGGAATTTGCCAACTTTTTTTTCGCTCTTTAACTTCGTCGGGTGCGAGCTTTATTTTCGCTAACGATAAAACTTCCATCAGGTATTTACAACTTATTTAAACTATTATTATAACAATAATTTATAGATTTTTGCTCGGCTTTTTCCTGGAAATTTGTTTGAGCCTTGCCCGGAAATAACCGGATCATTAATTATTTATTATTGTAAAACAACAGGTGCGCCTCGCGTATTTATAATGCATACACATCATGAGGAATTAAAAATTGATGCACCGGGAAAAGTTTAGAAGTAACGACCTCCTCTAATGCCACATTCATAATCCTCGTCCTGTCGAACACAGGCTGCATTGTTAATTTTAATTTAAAATTAAATCATAATTTTTAAGTTCGCGTGGAAAAGGTGGTCTCTCGTAGTTCAAGTTTGAAAATGTAGGATTTTTCTAAATTAAAAATTCAAAACGTCAGTAAACCTTGACAGAAGTTTTAAAAAAATATATCAAGCTTAATGGAATTGTAATTTTTTGTCTCTCCCACAAGCAAATTACTGTGTATTTGTTGTCGTTCAAAGAGGGCGCTAAAGTCGGAGCCCGGATTAGCGTTGACAGCGAACCTCCGGAATTATCTCCGCACCACTACATATAAAAAGCAATTACCAAGTTGGCTCGCCATAGACAATGTCAAAACGCAAATCCCGCTGACCGACAAGTTGATCCCGGCCAGCCGGGGGATTACCGGAGGATACGAGCCGACTTCCACTTTCCGACTGACGCGGAGAACGTTTATCAATATTTGCTATCATAGAATACGACAATCTCGGGCATTAGAAGTTCGGTCAGGTCGTCCTCCTCCGTTCATAAACTGCGCGCATTAGTCTTGTTTAACACCCTCCCGAGTTTCGAATAACCCTCTCGCGATGTCTCCTCTCCTTCCTTCGGACGGATACAACCGAACGATAATAGAACTCACATCGATATCGAAGTTTATATACAGAGAATTCTCCTTCCATTCATCGTTGTAAATAGAATAAATTTAGAAGGCACAAAATAGGATATTGTCAGGAAACACCCTGTATATCAACTATACTTTCAAATTTTAACTTCCGGCTCAGTAATGATTGACTGTGGTTTCATAGAAAGTATTATAAAGATAAAGACATTTAAAATTTGATTTCCAAAATTATATATAAGGTCTTCCAAAGCCAAAGACTTCTACGAAAACAAAATATACTTGTTTTACTTTTTTATATTTATTCAAATAGGGCAAGTTGCCAGCTAAATAATTATTTTTATTCATTTTGAAAAGATTTAAAAAAGGTTTAAAGCGCACAGACAAAGAGAAATCAACAGGGAAATAATTTTTCAACGAATACAAATTAACGTCAACCAAACAGCGTCAGTTTCGGCACCCAATAAAAACTCATTTCCAATTACCGATCGGCAATTGTTTAACCTGTGATCGTATCCGTGGGGGTAACCACTCTTCCGTTAATTGGAAAGGAGCGGTGTTTTACGCGACTCCGGGAGAGAAATGCAAATCTCCGAGCACCTGCCCCCTTTGGCATAAAGTAGTCGGTTCCAAGGAAACAAGGAAGAGACTTCCTAGTACGTAAATATTGCATCAGTCATATCCTGCGTATTCATACATTCACAGGGAGCATTCCTGCTCGGCCTGAAACGCTTATTAATAATGTTGAAACGAAATATATCTTGTTGTTATTTATGGCCGCGCTTGTATACAAAGTGCTTCGTGCTATACTAATTCGTTCCTCCTACATCAAATATTTAAGTACGTTCGTTGTGCTCACTCAGAATCAGATAGACTTGCACTGTGAGTAGGCGAAGACATAGTAGGCACTTTGTAAAAAATAAAATAAAATCAAAGAGAATTATTTTCACCATTTGATGCTTACCAAAAAAAAAATCTAATAAAAACGGCGATAAAAAACGGCTGTAAATTATATAAAACATTAAGTTAATGTGATAAAGCCATACGAGCGATTGTGGATGAATAAATTCGTAGCTGGCGTGCTTCCAACATTGGGGGGGCTCTTGCTATGATTGATCATTATCTAGCTACCACTTTCACGAATAACACCGCATATATCTGTTTGAATAAAACATTCACTAAGTTCTGGCACAACCCCCGAAATATCTCTCCGCGACTGTGTGTGTATGCGAACGTATTGTCTTTATCACAAGCACGAGCCGACTGCGAACGTCCTTTGACTTGGGACGATTTTCATCAATCTTAGGAGCCCTTCAGGAGCGGTAGAAAAATGCTGTGATAAACGTTATTAATTTTTCGCATGAAACACCGAAATAAAATGGCATCTTCGGGAACATTTTTTCGCTTACATGACAGGATAGGCATCAAAAGCAAGTTCTTTTATCTAAACTGCGTTTTTGATCAATTACGAGTAGCTTACAATTTTTCACATATTTTCCCATAATGAATTAATCACAGGCAAATTATTTTTTTCTTCCTACTTTTTGTTCCTTCAAAAAATGGTTAGATAAACCAAGAAGTAGATAAAGCATTAGAAACCATGAAAAAACTCCAAAGCCAGGATGTGCAGCTGAGGAACTAATTTGGTATAGAAAAGAGCTGTTCATTAAACATTTCGAAGATATGTACACCTAAATGGTAAGGACACTCAAAATTGGAGGCCCACAAAAATTAACCTAAATAGAAAAGAATCGTGTTGAGAAAAGTACTGACAGGCAGACGATGAAGAACAATGTGATTTTAGGAAAGGAAGACCCATAATGGACAATATTAATAACAGAAAGAGAAGTAGTGCATTTTACTTTCATTGCTTTGGAGTAATGATCATAAGGAAGGAAATTAAGAAGAAATGAACATAGCCGGTCGAAGGAGGATTGCAGAACGTCGGCGATTCATTTGCTCACAGATTTCGTGAAGGCTGCAGAATAGGACAAGATCATAAAGAGCCTGGATACGACGATAGTGCAATGGCCCATCGACCATATCCAATGTTGAAGAAATATTGTGCTCTGTAAGAAACCGGTATTATGTACCTACAGAAATTTGCTTATTTGCAATTATAAACATAACGAACCTTGAATCTGAAGTCCCTCGGGATAACCGTGAAACCACTTGCATCCGTTTTGGGACATGTGTGCCCTGAATAAATAATCGACGCGCGTCTGATGTCGAAGATTAGTATCACACAGTCAGAAGACGTATGGCCGTAGACACATCGGCAATCAAAAAAATTGTCCTAGTGTGATAGTGCTCCATTTTTCTCTCTGTATCTAGTGATATTGTTACGGTAATAATTTAAGCAACATGAAATGAGGGACGTAGCTTAATATAACAATACATTTATTAACAGTAAATTACAACTAATTACAAGTACAATTACTTACATTGTATCTGGGGCACTTACGGACAATTAGACTAGTTGACACTGACTAGATTTGTTCTAATTATGCGCTAACGTTCGATCTGTCGCCTTTTTATAGGGGTTTTGTTTCCCAGGTATTACGTCAATTGTTGCCTTGACATTTTGCACGCGGCTCTGCATTAGATCTGCGCCCGTAGATGAGTCATAAGATTTTGCGCACGGCACCCGAATGAATCATCGCTGTGATATGTGCAAGTGCATTTTCCGCACGCGGATGAGTCATACTTACATAATTGCAAATGAGTCATTCTTATGTTTATGTTATCGTCTTATGTTTATGTTACGCTCGACTGATTTGCGGCTGTACATCTTTGCTGGTTCTCTTATCCAGTTACAATATGATGTGGTGAGCAAAAACCAACCTCATTTCAAATTAGTTCTTAGTAACTAACAATGAACACTGACTAAAGGTCATAGACACCATGATCGCTCTACGAGACAGAATAAGCAAGAAGAATAAGCGACTGCAGCAACTTTGAAACCAAGGACGAACCGGTTCAAAAACAGACACTCGTGAAGATGGACAATAGCCACGGGAAAGACATTCAGGAGTAGGTTAGAAAAACTATCACAAATTTCATAAATTTGATTTGTTTTCTTTTACGTTGCCATGACTATAACTTACCTTCCTGACTACCGCCGACAGAGGGGAAGCCTGCGGGTCCGCTAGATAGGATCCCCTTTGGTTTTGACTTTGACAATCCCACGATCTCGAATTGATCTAGCTCGTATTTGGAAGGTCTAAAATCTGTAACGATGGCCGTGTGGATGGAGTTGGTTTGTTACGGCGAGAAAATCCGTTGCAAATAATTTGTAGCTCTCGGGTTAACCTGTATCTTGGCAAAAGTGTAACTGCGTCGCAATTTGATCTTTGGAACTTGGACTGTTCTATAAACGATGCTTGGAACGCTAAACAACCCCGGCCGAGCCCTTTTCTCTTGTAATGAGACTATTCCATGTTGAAAGTGGGATATGTCATTGGCCAATGGACTTCTCCCCCACTCGCAAACCGTTCGCGTCGCACGCCGACCCGATTGACCGGTCTTATGACCGCCCGCTTTGCAAACAGACCGCATGGAGAGTTAAGGCTGGTTTACATTATTCGATTTTTGTATTTGATTTTTCTGTTCGATTTTATATTCGAGTTTGCCTCGAAAGAAATATGTATTTAGGTTTACACTGTTTGAGAGAATTGCATCCGATATCCGATCGCCAAGACGCCAACTGTGTTGCCAATCTATGGTTGGAAACAATACTTTTCCTAGTACACTGTCTATTGCGCATGACAAATCGGATGCGAATAGACACAGTCCTACTCTTGAAAGATCGCTTTCTCAAATGTTAAAATCGAATGCAAAATCGGATAGTGTAAACTAGCTTTTGTTCTTGCTTCTGTATAAATTTTCATTAAACGGTGTGTGTTTTGGAATGAAAAAGTAGGAACGGATATAATGTCCGGTTGTTAATTGTTTGCTTCGAGTCCTAGGCCTTTCCAAGCTTGTCCATCAAATTTACGGCAGGTTTGATTTTTATTTGGTTCTTCTCCTCCCCCCGTCCCTATTTATTCCGGACGTTTCACCGAAGCTCCTCTAACTAGGAGATGCCTGGCGATCTTCTTCGTGGTGTCCTTACTGAAAAATTCGATGGCGTCGTTGTAAACCGACCTTGGCCGGTTTTTGGTGTTTGGTACAACGGTTCATCATGCCGCACATCGTAAGAGGGCACCCTCCTTGGAACCAAAGTGGTCATGAAGTTGACGCAAGTGGTCACGTAAAGTGACCTCACGAAAGTGGTTACACGCATCCTGCTATTAGTGTCTCGAATCTTGACGTCCCCGGAATCAGGTGACGTGTATTCACAGCTGGATGTTGAAGGTCGGACCTTACTCTATTTTATTTCTTCTTTGTTTAATATTTTGAACGCATTCTAGTAAGTTAAAGTTACTGTTATTTAGTTTCTTTGCTAGTTACGTTAATAATTTTGTAACGAACAAACGGATCCGATCGTTTCGCGTTTTGAAGTTTTGTGTCACTTTTTTCTTGACGTTCTGCACTGTCAGATTAACTGATTGCGCTTTGACTCCATTTTGTTTTCATTTATTTAACAACTTTTTGCGTGAAACTTAGTTTACCGGTACCCCTTTTAAGATACAAATAAAAACAAGTGTGCATTACTGGTGATTTTCATATCTTTTCGAATTAAATTCAAACCTTCGTTTTGGGGTTACGTATGATCCAGCCCATCTCCACAAGTTAGTTGATCGTGAGATGAACTTAATGTGCACATTCCAACATTTGTAACCAGGTGGGTCACAAGTTGCCCAACAGTGCCTTACATTTAGGCCAGAGTATTTCTTCCGGTCACTTGTTGGACTTATTAAGGTTATAGTAGAAAGCCAGCAAGCTTGGCTTCGGTTAAGGTGTTCCTTGGGGTCAATTGGGTTGGATTTGACGAGGCAGTGATTAAAAGCCTGCATGCTTGGCTATGGATGAGCTGAAGTCTTTCGCTCGGGTTTTTGCCTGGAAATTAAATAAAGTTTTGGCTAAGATTCTCTTGACCAGAGGAGGAACCCCCTTGTCAGCATCCAATTTACTCCACAGTTTCCACCTGTAACCTCCAATTGGAACTTTTTAATACTCTTTCCACAAAGTATAGCAATTACTTGGCAGAATCACTTTTGTATTCGATTCTAAATAACGTCCTAAAAATTGATGTAAATCTACCTAAGGGTTGAAGTTTTGCTACTACTTGAAAAATCTTACTCATTGAAGAGAGATTAGGTGCCCATACATTGACAGTATTTCTGAACGTCTTTGACTGTGAAGGGATTTGTCTGTCGCTAATACTGCTGATTAATGCGTAACGCGCACGCCAGGCTTTTCCATGCTGCTTATGGCCATCGAAGGGATTAGCGTTTTGGACCAGTACTGTCAGTTCAGTCCCGTCAGGCTAAGCCTGTCAGTAATCCCGCTAATGTATGGGTAGCTAATTGGATTTTCTATATTGAGGTAGACCAGCCTTGTCTGTCTTCTCCATGGCTTCCGGTGGACCTGCGCGTGGTCCTCTTTTCTTCTGTCGACGTTTCGTTCTTCGTTACAGAAAAGCTTCTTCAGGGTTACTGAATTTCTTGCTGTCCTTCTCACTGCCCGGCAGGGGGGGACCCTACTAACCGAGACGTGAAACCATCGGTTGCGGCCGTAGGTGACCATTGTGGACGTTTGATAGAGTCTCTATGGGTGTGACGAGCCCACCGTTCCGCGTACCAGCGCCTGGTTTGCACGGTACTTAATCTGCAGGACGCGTCTTAGGACGTGGGCGAACTTCCAACCAGTGAAGTTAACTGGTACCGTGGGGACCGGTTAGCCCGGAGGATAGGCTCCCCTCTTCTGGAGTGGAGCGTGTAGAGGGAGACCTCCGCCGGTCGACTGGGTTGGACTCACGGGGGCAGTGGTTGCCAGCCCGCATGCTTAGGCTAGGGATGATGTCTACCCATCCCGACATGTGAACTGCGGATCTCAGTTCCGGCACTAGCCTGGTTAGCGTTAGCTAGTAGAGATAGGTCTCCCTTGACCAGAAGGGGCGAGGGGCGTGCAGTGAGTTGGATGTCACTTTATAGTGCCAGCCACCGAAAGGCGGGCCCGCTCTGCGCGCTGATTGGGCGTATCTCAATCAGATGGCTCTGGTCGGGGCCCAAGCGGTTAAGGGCTAACTTGCCCAGGAACCACTTGATGAGCGTTACGGTGTCCTTCTCACTGCTGCCATTTCGTAGAATCCGATATGGAATTTTCTAGCACATGTCGTAGATTCCATTCGCCGTTAAACTTCCAAAATTCTTAACACTGCCAAAGCTCTCGAATCCAATTAGAATTCCAAAGCTCCGGAATAGTAACGGTTTTGCCCAACTCGAATCTTCAGTGCCGAAATAACACCATTTCAATGTTTAAGTGATGACATAAATTATAATGTTGTTGTAATTCTCTGAAATTGCTTCAATATGAAATGGCATTTTGTCACAGGATCAGTCGCAGCTGTTGCTGCTGTGAGTGAATAGGGACACTCAGAAACCGATTATACGTGATGGTATTATCCTTTTATATTTTTGGTTATTTATAGTGAATACTGTTTTATGGTCTGGAAAACATTTCACTTAGCCGCAGTATAAATCTTAATACGTGTACCAGATTCACAAATAATAACAATGCATTCAAATTTGTGGTTACATATTCCGGCGATACGTTACTTTTATCCCGCCGCCGCACGGCACGATTCCACGTAACGGGGCTGACTCAATTTCTGGCGTGCGTTTGTTCCAAAATTGAATTTCAAATTGTAAAATATAACAACAAGAACCACCGGCATGGGTGGTAGCAGACGCAAGTGCACAAATCCCGCGAAATATACTACGACAGAAATAATAATGCGCCCCGCAAATGATTTACGGCCGATACGGCGCGAAACCAATTAGAAAAGTATGAGACCATCGGATCTGCGTTAAACGTGAAATATGAATATCCATTCGGATCAGGCCGAGCAAGGTGCATGTAAATGCGACCGCACGGAGTTCGCGTTCGCGCCCACAAATCTTGCTCGTTCGGAGCAGCGACTCGTGAAATCGGACGATTAAATCCCTGCGAGGAGAAGGGTAGCAGAGCCCGCTTGTTTTCGGACCCCCCCGAGCAAACGGGGGCTCTAATTATCTCTCTAAGTTTAATTAAATAACATATGATCATTCCCTGAATATAGCACGTAACTTAAAGTCTTAACTTTGCACGAGAAGCTAATTAATTAATTAATCATAAACACGTCTGTCTTCGTGTTACTTGGAGAACTTTGGTGATCAAATTCAAAATCGATCAAGTCACCCTTTACTATTATTACATCGTCAGCTACTCCTCGTTCTCTATTTTAATTTCATCAGAAGGAAGCCTCTGCAGTAAATAATCCATTCGACTTCGTCACATTGCAGCTTAATTTAAAGCGCGCGGGGAATCTCTGCGGGTTTAAGAGCAGACAACCGAAGCAAAAAGCAGGCGGCTAATTTACTAAAATAAAGAGCCGGCTGCCAGCAGATTACATTAATACTTACAGGCAATGCATAAATAACTCGCGCAAATCTGATTCCGGCTTAGCGTTGCATCTCCACGTTTCCTATTAAGGCAAGTCCCATATGCCGGCGGCGTCATTAACGTTTAATAGACGCGTCCCGATTAAAAATTACCCGCCGGTTTAAGCTATTTGCCTAGACGTTTCAACGTCGAGCCCGGAGCACGTCCAGATAGCGCTATTGCCGGCGTGTCGGGGCATAGCGATGAGATACCCAGTTATCCGGGGGTTCCCATTACCGCTGCAGCTGCAGCGCCATCGCGTGGCTCGGCATAAAAATCAGGATCACGATCCATTGAACATCGTTCACATATACCGTGATGTATCTGCATTGAAGACAAATATGTTTTCCTCTAACGTATGGCCAGGAAGTTTGTGATTGTGGTGAGCTTTTAGATATTCAGCAAGAAGTTACAATCCATTTCTACTTTCACGAGTACTAGATAGATACGAGAATGTGCTCATCTACGAATTTCAAGCAAGGAAAAATTGAAACTATGTTCGTCTAGATTGAAGGTCTACTTGAAATGTGAATATTACTGCCCCTTTGGCAATTCAGAATCGCGCTAATTGAACAAGAATTAGACACCAAGTATTAAATTCGTTTCTACGAAGAAGTATCAGTAAGAGTATCAACAGCGAACGATAAAAAAGAACTCAATTAGAAGTGCTGGTGAAGAAGTGCACGGGTAACTTGATAAGGCGAATAACCTAGCACCCCTAGCTAACATCTAAAAATCAATTATGATTTGAATGTTTCAAGCGCGAAACGAAAAAAAAAAAATATAAGACATTCACCTCATTTACTTAAAGTAATTATCGATTTCCTTCTCCAGAAATCCCCGACGCGAATTATATTTAATTACCTCCGTTCAAGTGTCGCTTAATCGCCCCCTCTTTTTCCAATTAAACCTAATAGCTCAAATTCGAAATCGATTTCAAAACACAGCGGACGGGTCACAGTTAAATGGCGCGCGGGAGATTCGCCCCGCGCGCTCCAGAAAAGAACACATTAGGTGCGTTTTATTGCAACGTTCGCGTCAGCCGGTAGAAGTAAAACGTCGTTTTATTGTGCTGCTGGTGTCCACTGGTGGCAACTTTCTCTACCGTCGTTCAAGACGGTAGAACACGGTAGAGAGGGTGGGAATATGTCATTTCAATTTGAATCCATCAATTCGTCTTCAATGACTCTTTGCTGTTGTAAAAATCGAGCTATTATCGGAAACGGTATTTCACCGTTTTCCATTATTCCGTTAAATCAAGACGAAATAGTACCACTTTGACAGCTGAAGGTTAAAGCGTAACTATTACCGTTTTATTGTAACGCATCTACTGGCGTATACTTTTGCCACCGGTAGTGCACAATAAAACGCAGCTATTATGTGCGACTTCTGGCCCCCGAATTCCGAAATTCCGTGTGGAAATTGCGCGGCCATACTACACGGCTCGTATATTATCCTGGGCGCATTCCAGGAAACAATCCGCAATTAAGCTTGAACGTACATTTTATGCCTTTCTGCGAGAGGTCGGTATGCGAACGGATGCGAAACGGGGCGAGCTTTCGAAACCATAACGTTTACAGGTGAATCTATTTCCTAATTACTGCACAATAGTCTTAGATTATGCATTGTTTGCAACCCTGTTTCCCCATGTTTAGTACTTCTTAGTAGTTGAGGGCCCTAAGTTTTGCAATACAATCCAATACAAGATGGAAAAATAAATAAAATATGACTAACCCAACGTCGTCGCGTCGTGTAACCTGAAATGTCACATTATAAACACCATTTAAATTTAAGCTCAGCTTAAGTGTTTGGTGCAAATGGCCATTAATGGTAAGAATAAACTATTTAACTTGGATAATAATGCATTCCTGACGTGTATCATATTACACGAATCATCACAACCATAGATTTCAGGTGATAAAAAATTTAGGGGCAATAAATAGAAATGCCCGGGGCGTTATTGTTATCTGGGCGTACGACCAGACGGATATTCGCGTGTAATGGAAAAAGGACTGTCTTGATATTTCAGCTCACGAAGGCGCTCGTGGAAAGGGGAGAGGAAACGCACGCGAGCCCGACGTGAAATGAAGTGTCCGCCCTGCATACACTATAGGTGCACGCATTCCTGTTAAGCAGATCATATTAGCTTTACATTCTATGGACATGCACGAATTTAAATTTCTGAACGAGCAGGGGATGCGTGCAAGGCATTTGTGCAATGCAGAGTTTAGGAATTTAGCTTTACGTTGCAACATTGAACCCCTCAATTTGAGGATTAAATTAAAGTAAAGGAAATTCATTAGGCTAAAATCTAGTGACCTGAAAACAATTTCTTTTGGGATAAATGTAAAATATTATACAATAAATTAGTTAAACTCTTTTACTTCACAAGGAAAGTACTTAGTTTCGCTTCCCTTTAACTTTTCAAACAGGTCTATGGCTAACTGATGAGAACATGAACACCATGAGAGTCCCAGTTTTGTATCGGTTTTATAGTGTTACCACAGAATACTAATCTA
Source organism: Dorcus hopei (assembly GCA_033060865.1). Classification (NCBI taxonomy): domain Eukaryota; kingdom Metazoa; phylum Arthropoda; class Insecta; order Coleoptera; family Lucanidae; genus Dorcus; species Dorcus hopei. The sequence continues at coordinate 65,027,043 of CM065425.1, read as the reverse complement.
TACAGAAGCATCACTCGAGGCGGCACCTTTGATCTTCCGCACAATCTGCCGATGACCTTGGCCATTTAAATCGGTAGTGAAGTAGAGATGCGTGCATGCTTTGAAAATATTTAGAGATGAGGAGGAAATGGGATTATAATCTACTCTATTAATTTTAAACCGAGTTCCACTTGTGACATTGGTGCGCACTCAGAATATCTTTAGCTCTGTTTCTGCAGCAGTCCCTGACTGATCCGAAACTGCCAGAACGTGGCCAGAAGCATGCGCCGTATGAAGTCTCACATTTAACGCAGCTCTTAAGAGCACTAATTAATTCGACGGGCGAATATATTTAACAGTTTCAAACTAGTCCGGAACGCTGCAGAAACAGACCTATTTTCTTGCACCTAATAAAACATATTCCATCTTTTTCGAATAAAATTTATACTCGCAACCCTTGTAAGCACAAGCGGTACCCCATTTACTTTTCTCTGCTACACATTTATCGCTCATTTCAGACATTTTTACTGTAAATGTTATTCGGTTATAATTATTATCAAACTTTTCTCTCGACTCTTACGTCGCACTTGGGCAGTTCTCGTTACGAAATTTTACTCCGCCATGCTTTTGCATAGACAAATTTATCCATCCTGTGTTAACTCGAGGGTAACGCATTCTTTTTTCTCTTTCGCGTTACGCCTTCAAGCAAGGCGTCGAAGGAAATGCACGAGTGTTGCCGAGTGGACACAAAAGACATTTAAACTGGTAGTGCACTTCTTACTCTTTCTAATTATTAACCTCCTTTTCAAGTGACGCTTCTGTTTAGATTAGTACTCTGTGGTCTTGCTATAAAAAAAGCGTCAAAGAGACGGGCACTGCGGTCTCTTCGTCGCCTCCCTGTCTCTTTTTTTTTAGAGCAAGACGATAAAACCGATACAAAACTGAGATGACTATACCACATTATGCTGAGGCAAATGAAATGAACAGTCGCCTATACTCGTATATTATTCTTAGGTCATAAAGAATATGAAGCAGTAATCTAGTTGAACTTTTTGCTGATAGTCTAGAACCAACAAAAACTTAATCGAGGGTCAAAAATAAAACATGCACTTTAAGCTCGCCCTAAAGTGCTGCATTAGCTTAACGGCGTCTACTAATGCAATCAATATAAATTAAAATTACGAAAAATTCCACTTAGCGTTAAAATCCAACATTAAATAAAATTCCCGTAAATATGCATCGAGGAGTTCGAGCCCGGAAATTATTCTTATGATTCGATGACGTGACCCATTTGGATTATCCTGCAGCCGAATGCAGACTGCATCGTAATCACTTCTGGCCGGTTCTTGCTGTTTTACAGATGTCTCCCTCAGGTTCAGACCTTATTTGAAACGTTGATGATCGGGCCGTCGTTCCGGTCAATTGAGCTCGTTGTTATCCCCGTCTGCTCCCGGAGTCGCTCCGGAATATGTGCGGCATAATTAAATTTTGTGTTTGCTTTCGCGTGCACGGAGGCTAATAGAATTAACCGCAAACACGAGCTAACAACTGCACATTCCCGGATTTGATTATTACAAATACATGTGTGTCCTTGTACGTTACGTTTTCGTGGGAAACTATTGCGTTGTTGTAATTAAATGAGAACTGATTGCACAAAGGGTTCTGCGATGTCGGGAAAAGAAACTTCGCGCAGGATTTGCATAACAAAGTGCATTATCTTGCTGGCGTGCGTTAATGTACTGCGTGCGTGCTGCACCTTAAGTGAGAAAAAATAATTTCATTTACCATTGCAGGTAACAGGACGTCTATTACACTTAAAAAAAAGGAAAGAAATAAGAAACTGCAGTTCCCAAAAGCTCCTATAATGTATTCAAATTTCCACAGGAAGATTGTCCAGGACGTATCGATATTAATAGCTGCGATGTACAGCCCGTCTGCAGGGGCTGTTTATTTTATGCCGGCTGCGCTCGTCAGATAAGCCTACAATGCTTCAGATCCATTATGCCACTTTGAGAAATTTAGTACTCGCGCATTTTGATCGCGCGAAAAATAGGACGAGTCTTGCAACACGAAAGGGGGAGAGGGCGAGAAGCGCCGCTTCCCTCTGAATTATTCATTAACAGCGGCGGTGTTATGACGTTCGCCAGATCTAAAACCAGACAGGACGAGATTCGCTCGGACTTTCTTGTTGTAAATTGAGATATCAATAAGACGACGGCGGCAGCGGCGGCGGCGGCGGCGAAACAATCGCGTGGGATCTCGTGCTGAAGACCCGGACAAAGGTCGCACGCGATGCCACCCCCCATTGTCCGGTGAATATCGAAACGAAGTTGTTTCTCTGCCTTCCAATTTTCGATCACGCCGTTTCTTCCGGACCTATGACACACACATGACTTGCGATCTTAAAAGATGAGCGAACTCGTTTGTGTCAAAAATATAAAAACCACGTCGCTTGTTATGCTCCTACAAATTCAAAAGTTCTATCATCAAAGTAAATCGACCTACTCAGAACATCAAATTAACGGAAGTTGGAAAGCTGAAAGCAGGACTTTGTTCAAAGAAAACAACCCCCTTGATTTCATTTATTTGATCACAGTTTAACCATTTATATAGTTTGTTAGGTATATTAAGCTTCTCCACTCCATGCCAGATAGTTAGGCAACCATGCCTACACATTTAGGTTAAATCAAATGGGAAATTGAGACATATTGCCCATAGCTATTCAACTGAGGAATCGTTGTTGTATGTTGTAATTTAATTGACCTCAGTAGGCAAGGTTTTTATTTCGTTTTCCAGGTTTTCCTTCCATAATAGAAATTACCCTCTTACATTGTAATTTAGCTGACGCGATAAGGGCAAAACGCTTTCTCGTTCGATGCCAACTAGTTAAACAGCTCATTAATATTACATCTAGTTCGCATTTAGCCCCCTCGTAATGTGGGTCGTGGGTTTTTGCAACTCTCATTTTCCGTTCGCATGTCGGCTCCGTTTCGAGGCGGGCGCGCACCCTATACTTACGCATAATAATTTTTATTTTAATTCCACGTTTCGACGTCGTTACGTTTCAATAAGCGGCCCCATAAATCGTCGGGGGATGCACGCGATGAGAGATCTGCAGCGCGAGATGCATGTGTAATTACTGGAGATTAGGAAATGTTGTTCCTCGGGGGTGAGAATCTGCGACGGATGTGTTTTCGTTTTCCGTTGCATCCCCCGGCTTGTTAGCGGCGGTTGACGAATAAACTGATTAGGGGGGATTAAAGATCAATAGAGTCGGAGAAGGATTTCGGCAAATAACTCCAGGACTCGGTGTCGTTTTATTTACCCCCCGGCTTTATTTTCAATAATTTCAGGGCGCCGCAAAATATGTGCGTGAAATAAAATCGGCAGGAATTAACGATCGACAAGGCCGATTTAATTAAGGCCCCGCGCTCCGTCGAGACAGCAAAATTCTATTATTAATTGATAACAAGTCGGCGTTAATTCTGAAAGGTTTCTCTTAAGTTCGCGAAGTGGAATATGAAAACTTTATCTCGCGATAAATTATTAACTAATTACTTTTAGGTTTTCGCCTTGCGAAATACGGGAAACGCGCGCTGGAAATTGAGCCAATCTTCTCGAATTTTGCGAAGCCGTAATTCGGTTTCGTTTCGCCTTACGTCTCTCTACTTCGCCAAACTTTATTGAAATATGATTACCCCGGCAATCAGTATAAAATTAAAAACCTTTAAGCTTGATTGAAAACAGTGGTTCAATTTAAACGTAAATGTTGATTCGATTAAATTCACCCCACAAGGTTAGGCCAACAGCACACGGAACAGTAACATAACCTTAAAAATTGTTCGGAAACTTTCGAGCGAGAGTGTACATGAGTAGGAACAAAAGGAAATTCAAACGGTTAGAGTAAAATGTCGGCAACGTGATGAGGTCACACCGGACTCGAAAGACATTTGGGATCCATTTACGTGGCGGTAACGCGATTGGCGAGTCGGACGGACGTGGACCTGGCTGCTAACGGAATCGCAGTACGTTCTCCTTAACGCCCCATAACGTCCGTAATGGCTTTTCAAATCTGGCGGAACCTTTCTTTCATAAATACTAAATGCGCGCTTCGGCTGCGAAGAAAACGCATGAAAATTCAATGCAATTATCGCGAGTAAGGCGAGGCCTTCCGCCCGCCCGGATTCATATTAGGAGTTTTTACTCCGGAGGCATAAAATTAAGATATACATCACCTTACTGACCGTTTCCGGGTCGGACGTTGCTTATACGATCATATTACGCGATGCTAATCTTAATTGTCTCGTTATTACAACGCAGATATTATACCGACTGTTTCATTGATACTTGAAAAAGGGGGAGGCAACTCGGAAATAATTACATTGTAGCCAAGCTACGCCTATCGTTCCTCTGTCAGTAAATACTTAACAACCGTTTAAGAGAAATGTCCGACCTTATCTGCCCCTTCCAAAACACGTCGCCTAAGTTTTCAATTTAAAATGGAACATACGCTATATGTTTCCTTATTTCCTTATTCCCTGATGGTGTCATTTTCTTCTTTATTTTGTGTTATAGGAAATTATTCTTGGCGATTGTTTAAGTGGAAAAAATTTCAAAATAAATTAACTTTTACGTGGTGGATTCCGTTTCAAATGCAAAAGAAATGTTCCCTCGTAAGTTTCGAATTTCAAGCTTCGCATCGGACAAGCGTTGCGCTGCAACAATAACGCCCTCATCATCGCCTCCTGATAAGGACAGAAGTTCGCAGAACGAAATACCTAACTGCTAAAGGTTTAAATTTGCGGAAAGGAAGTTGAAAGCTTGGCAGTTTGCACTAACTGCAAGGAGTTTGGGGCGATGTTTCGCAGCCATCGCCGAATTTATTTCCACATCTGATTCGTAATGGGATAATAAACTTATCTGAATCGATGTTGCGGGGGACTTAAAGCGTTCAAAATTAAGAGGACGTTGCAAATTTTGATTATACGCGGAAGAGTGCCAGACTTGGAAACTTCGCCATGAGAGTTTTAAAGTTCGAAGCAGAAACTACTTAACATCAAAAATCATCAACAATCTCGTTGACTCGCCTACTTAGGCGTATTCAAGGCGACAAATATGCCATGAGCCATAAAATAAAAATTTTGGCCACAAGCAAACGAAATTTGTGCAGTGCCTTTTGACATAGAACTTAGCCAGCAAAGAGGCACGTACAGATTTGTCGAAATTACGAAACTTAGGAGACTAAAAAATGAATTAAATTACAAGTAAGTAAGTAAAATGACATTAGAAGAAGAATGGAAGGAAGTGTTCAAACAACAGATGCCTGATACCTTGAGGAAATGAAAAGAAAGGAAGACCTGGATGATTTTAGAATGAAAATGGTATAAGATCAGTAATGGAAGAAGAAATATAAATCTTAGATAGCAACGAACGATTTTAAATGTATTCATAAAGCTCAACTGATTGTTAGAATAAGTATTCGGTCGATGATGTAGGTTCAAGGAGAATTGGGTTAAGTATTCGGACGATGACGAAGACTCCTTTTCTAATCATGATACCGACTGTCAAAGTTTCCATATTCATATGAACCTGTGAACATGAGATGCTCAGCTCATACCCGAAACCTCCTGAAAAGTGAAGGAAGGACGACCAAGACAACATAAAAGTAGTAACAATGAAAAAAAAGAGGCAGTTAAAAAGGGCAAGTCTTAAATAGAAATGAATGTAGTCTGGAAACGCAAAGTTGTACAAATCGCTTTAATTATAATTATGAACCTGTAAAGCTCAATTAACTGTTAAAGATGAAGACGAAGACTTAAGGAAGGCTTAACTGGTAAACACTATCTGAAAAGCTTCGTAATTATCCTTTTTTTCCCATGGTATAGTGTTCTCTATGAAGGTCTCAAAAAAACAAAGGGAAAGAAGACGTAAGCGAAGCTGGTGATGGAAGAGGAGGAAGAGCATGTTTTAGATGAACCTAGACGCCTCTGAAATGAAACTGACATAGAAGAATCAATTGCAAAAAAGGAGTCTCCAAGAAGAGTGGCCAATGCTATTACCTTCGTAATACTGTAATAATGTTACTGCTCACTGACTTTTAGGAGTAAGTGCAGCGTTTCAGATGAACCTAGACGGCTCTGAAACCAAAGTGACTAAAAGAATCAATTGTAAAAAAGGAGTCTCCAAGAAAAGCGCATCCAGTGTTGCCAGTGCTATTACCTTCGTAAGAGATATATGTTAATGTTCACTGACTTCTAGGAGAAAGGAGTCAACAAGAAACGCAGATTTTAGATAGACCTAGAGATACTGAAGCGAAACTGACATAAAAGAATTCATCAACGGAAAGAAGGAGTCTCCAAGAAGAGCAGATCCAGTGTTGCCAATGCTTCGTAATTAAATCTGTTACTATTCACTGATTTCTAAGAGGAAGGAATCAATAAGAAGTGCAGGTTTTAGAAGGACGTAGGCGACACCGAAATTGACATAAAAAACAATGGGAAAAAGAAGAGCAGATCCAGTGTTGCCAGTCTATTGCCTTCGTGATAGATCTTTTACTATTTACTGACCTCTAATATGATGTTACTAAAGTACATAGTTACGTTTCGACTTTTTTTATTTTCATTGATCTCTTGAAAGTGTTACAAACGATACTAATTCTAAACCATCGTGTTGGTAGTGTTAAATTTTTAGTTGACAGAACTTTAACAGTAAGTGAAAAGCTTCTTGCTACACTCTCTTGAAAACAGTACGATATGGTACCTACTACATCCCTAATTATTGTGACGCCATCTATTACTATAGTATGAAAATCTATTACGAAGCAATTGCATCTACTATGAAGGTCATATTTTTTCTGGCAACAGTTCTGAGGTAGAAACCTCTGACATTTAAAAATATAAAGTCGTAAAAATTCTTTTAATAATCGACTTGTGAAACAAAAGTGAATCTTAGAATTGATGATGATGAAGACTCAAAGCTTCGTTGGTAATAGAACATTCGATAGAATTAATCTGGTGCTTGTAACGTTGTAAACTCCAGAAAAACAAAAGGAAGAAAGACCTAGAATGAAGGTGGTATAAGAGAAGCAACAAAAAATGAACTTATAGGTCTTAGATGGAAAAGAATGACGTTGAGAAACGTATAGTATAGATTTTAACAATAATAACAATTTAACAATTCATAATAATTTTCCGAACATCCTGTATCAGCGTGGGAAATTTAACGTTCACGCGGCGTACGTGCCGATCGTCGCATTTCACCACATTGTGCAATATTGCGTTAGTTAAATTATACGTTGTTATTTAAACCTACTGCATAGCTCCATTTCACTTGTTCGCCCGTTTAAAATTCATTTCATCAGTAACGACTTCCCTCTTCAGCGCATGTGGAAGAGCACGGCGCGTTCGTCTGACGGTCATTCTTTTAATAGTACTTGACGCGTGCAGTCCGCTTATTTTTGTGTGGTTTCGAGCTTGGTGCTTCTCCACGGATTTTGTGGTTGAAACCTGAAACGGATTGTTTTCCGAGTCTTGAGAAAGCACGCCGAGTGACCAACAAGCCGTTTAAACGACTTATCAAAGGCCTGCCACTGAAGTACGGAACAGGTATGTTTGGTTGGCCATGTTGTGCAAATGACCCCTGCAAGTAACGCGCCTCTCTCTTCTACTAGGCTTTTAGTTTCCGTGGTAGCTACTAGGCTTCTAGTTCCCGTGGTAGCTCGAGTTCCAGACTTCTAGCTTGAATTCCAGGCTTTTGTATCGAACGAAGTTTCGCAAACCGGCCCCCCCCCACCGTTGAAGAGTGGATTCGTCCCGCAAGACGACGCTACGTTTGGCGGCTTTGCCGCACCATTGACTCACTCCGCTAACCACTCCGGGAAGATGCTCCGACTTGTTGACTGTTGACAGCTGATTGACATTGACGCTGGCTCTTTGGATTATACCAAGGTCGGATATTGCTCTATTTATTTGTACCGATCTCCAGTATCGCGGTGTTGTTTACAGTTACCCGTTTCATTGATAATCGTTAATTTCTTTGATCGCTTTAAGTCATATGTGTGATCGAAGCACAGATCTGTGGTACGGGTTACATTTAACGTCTTACTTATTTAATTACTTTTCATTTTTGAGTTGTCGTTATTCAATTTATGAGCAAGTTAAATATAAACAAGTGTGCTCAGCTGGTGCGTTTTATTTTAATCACTTTTCCCACCTTTTGCTTTGGGGTTTCGTCGAACCTCCCTTCTCCACGAGCTACGCCGAGCCGGTGCGGAGAAACATTAGTCACTCGCACTAATTTGCAAACCTACAGGTAGGTAGCACGGCACTCTTATAAGGAGGATGCTCTCCAAAGTTATGGAACTTGTTTATTCTAGTGTAGAACTTAGGTTTCTTATTCTTCTTCGCTTTAACTCAATAATGCATTTTCTTTGGAATAGCCTACCTTCCTGCATGTATCTTTATTACGCAAAAATTTCACATTTTAAATAAAAAAAAAGTTTTTTCCCAACAGAGGGGTATTTTGCATTACTCCAGTTAACAAACTGCATTTTATTCATCAGCCAATTAAAACTTCTCACCGCCGCCTCCCAGTATTTATTTAAATTAAATAAGTTTTTAATTGCGCAACTTTCTCGTCTGCGCCCAGCATGTGACGAGTTAATAGTAACATCAGCGCTTTACATTAATTACATTCCGGCAATTCGGATGATTGAATCGGTTTTACGAGAAGGACTTTAATAGAACAAGAAATCAGAGATTAAAAAAAGAAACTCGAACGTCCTCGTACAATCTCGCGAAACTGCCTCGCTTCGCCATCGCCAACGGAAACAAGGCGCGCAGAGATAAATAGCACAGATTTAATACAGTAAACTCGTTGACAGCAAAGGGTCATGCCAATTTTATTGCGGGATTTGCGGACGTGAATGTCCGGCCTCGCAAACAAATAAAACAGCTTTTCGCTTTTACTCATTTTGGCAAAATAATTACCACCCATCGAAAAGTTGAATTAAATGAGGCATACAATAACGTAAACGTGTTGAAGATAAGATTCATCCTAATGTTTAGGCCACCCACGTAACAAAGGACGATGACCTGTCTAGAATAGTCTTGACATTTCCAGAAATTCCTGTGAGTTTCCTATTCGGCACCAGGCCGTTCGAGACGGATCGATCCGATCAGAGCAACTTTGTATGAAACTACCTAACTAAACCAACTAGAAATTTAAGTTTGAAACACGCAGTTTCGGCGAGTTTTGATAAGCGTAGCCCTTGACCGATTACAACAACAAATCCAACGAAGTACTTAGCAGAATTTGTAGTGAGATCGGCGATACAATATCACTTGAGTTACGATTTTCCAAATCATTAGCGCACGCAGTCATGCAAACACGCACAACTTTTTTTTAAATAAATTTCTATCAACGCGCGCGAGCCGTAAAAAAAGTGAATAAATATTGACACGAGACATGAATAAACAATTGGGTAAATTATGTATATACAACATAGTTGCGTTTACGTAAAAATGACTTTTTGATTTAAAAGAATGAGAAGCGAGGGTGTCTCGTTCTTTCTGGTAATTGAAACTCGTCTTCCAATAATAAAAAAGTTAATTGCCAAGTAATGTTTCTAATTCTTTTCTGTTTTTTTTTTGTGAAGGGGCAAACAAATAAAAGATTTTCTCGTATTTTGTCTCACTTAAACGAAGGGCAAACACGGTCAATGAGCACTCATTAATTCTTGTTGACTCGGCCTCGAATCTTAAACGAAGCAAATATGCCAGGAGGATGAAATTTCGTTAACGAATTGTACTTCGATTCTTTCTTACCTTACGAGTTTCATTCGCAAAGCAAACAATAATTTATAAAGTGACACTTGCAAATGATTGAGTGAAAATTGAGAACTTGAAAATAATACAATTCCTATTATTCAGAAAACCGATTTTTGTGTTGTCCTCGTCCGAGTACAAACAACACGGAAGCTTCATCGACCGGAGGAACAAATGCGTCCGGAGATCCGGTGTAGGCCCCGAGGTGCCATTATTCGCGGTCGAACCGGCCGAAGATAAACGGCCTCCTAGATCACGAGCTGTGCATCTAACAGTCATTGTGAAGCCATCAAGGCGGCGACGATAAAGCCGTTTATTCTCCGCGTTATAAAATAAATATTAGGCGCTTTCCTATTTTTGGAATTGCATTTTAGTTGGGGCGGGATGTTGCTGCACGCTATTTGCATGTTATAAAATATTTATAGCCCCCCCGAAAAGTTTTCAGGAACTATTGGCCTGGGACTTTGTGTCGGAACGTACAAATTTACTATTTCGTATTAAATTTTTTAAGGTGAATACACTTCCTAAACATAGAAACGTACGCTACAAACATACACTTACGTATACATCACTCTGTATATTATTACTTTATTTTTATTGGTTATCTTCTTCTCTTTCAAACTTATTAAGTATCGGCAGAGTTTAGAAGAATGAAGGGCCGCTTTAGAGTACCATATTTCTTGTACAAGATTCGATTCAATTTCTATACTATTTCAAAATAGAACACATTCTATTTCTCAGATAAGTTTTGATTCAATTTAAGTTTTGGTAAAATTTACTGTATACATTAAACTGTTCAGTCACTATGTGTATATTACAGTAAAAACTTTTCTTTTAAAACCCAAACAAAAGAATAAAATAAATAAACTAAATGAAATACAAAAGGCGGCATAAAACTGTCTTTTTTCTTATCGATTCTGTGGGGGTTGCAAATTACAAAATGAAGAAGTCATTCTGGCGGGATTATCTTCCGCAAGTCACGATTCAGGATAACTACCGAAGTCCGGACGGATTTCTGGTGGCGTCCGCAAGTTCCGGTCGTTGCTCCGGACATCTGATTGTTCGCGGACCGTCGGCCTTCCGACGCAGTATTTTGATATGCTAATTTGCAGCGGGAAGTTGATATCTTTGTAAACTTTCCACAGGCCAAATAAAAGAGCGCCTTCCTCAGATATCACGAGCACTCGGAAAAATAAACGAGAGACGAGATTACGACGTCGATTTTTGGTATTAAATTCATCTCGTCAAAGGCGGCTGCGATATAATAAGGGTGGTACTCCATCCCAGGATGCGCGCATGTAATTTCCTCTGGTAATTACGTCTATAATAACGTACACATTTATGTACGTGTTTGGGGGGTGCAGCGAGTACGTGTCTTGGCGTGAACGAACGCATGCAATGTTGTCACGGTTTCCCCTATTTGTAGCATTTTTTTTTCTGAATTATGGAAGTCGTTAATAACACGGCAGTCATTTATATAGCTGAAAGAAGGGGGGAAAAGACGTATAAACACCCGAAAAATACCGTGCAAAGAGTGCAACAATGCACGCACGCTTTTTACTCACTGGAACCCCCTCGTAATCGCAGACTTATTAATTTTTGACGTAAATGCGTCGCAAATAAATCATTTTTATGGTTGAGAAAAAGTAAACGTGCCCGGAGAGAATGAAAAAACAAGAAATATGCAATTTTATGCAGAAAATGCAATTTTTCTCAAAGCCGTTTTAATAAATTAACTTCGCGTGCGTTTTTTTATTTGCTTTTGAACGCCGGTTGATGTAAAACCACCATTTATCTTCGGTCTATTTTGCCAAAGTGTTCTTAAGTTATAAATTACGCTCGGCATGAAATCATGTAAACATCGTTTCGTTTGTCAGTATATTTTACATAAGTAAACGTTATATTATTTATTCTTTACTTAAGAAATTACGCAATTTCGCATTCCTATTTCCCTCCCTAAATTTGTAATTAAAAAATCAACTAATAAAATCTCTATTAAAATAAAATTTCGGAATACGAAGTGATCAAATGAAAAACGAATTGGAGTTGGCGATGCAACCAAGCACGCAGGTGTGCATTTAGTTCATCGAACGTTCCTTCAGTCACTTTTGACGTTTCTATTCGAACTTAACCTTAATTTGAAATTAGAACATCAAAGAAAAATGTTTTATTAAAAAAAAAAGGCAGATGCGTAAAATGACTACTGCCTGCATCGAGATACTTTTGAACTCTACGAACTAACGCATGACTAACGTTAAACCATGTTTCCGGCCTGTTATTTATGTCACAATTGATTGACAATTACTATTAAATATGTTTATTCGTTTTTATTATTATTTATTTTATTATTAATTATTTGATCCATTCGTAGATGTTTTAGTTACGCGCGACTTGTAATCACTCGCAACAACCATCTGCGCGCGTAAGGTAAACAATTTTGGGAAAAATTTGGCAGAGACGGTCGGACCTACCTGTGAAGTTCTTATCTGTAGGAAACACCTGCTGTCCCGGTGGCTCAATGAAGACGGTCATGGGCGCGGTAGATACGCACAAGTGTCCGTCAGAAATAAAGGGGGATTTCTCAGATGCTAAGAACCGTAAGGGGCGCCACCTAGCTTACAAGCAACGTTCCCCAAAGTCATGGACCGATCCTAGGGGAAGGTCCAAAATATTCACCATGTATAATTCCGACACTAAATGACACGCCAGAAGGGCGGGGTAAATTATTAACAAACCCAAAATCCCACCAAAACAAAGGAAACCCAATTAAAGAGTAATAACAAAACTATATTGAGTAATAACGGGGAACATAAACAGAACCTGGAAAACCGGTTCAAGGTGCACCTAACAAAGTCGGCAATCGGCAATGCAAGTGCCGTCAACTTTAAAACACGGTAAATTAAATAAATTATGAACGCAACAAAACGTTCCGACAAAAATATAAATACACGTAAATGGCAAGTACAAACCGCACACGTTTGGGCCCAATCGCGACGTTCACAAAAATAAATCTATAAAAAAAAACTTTGCCGGAGTGATACTAAATGTTTCAAAAGATGTAGAAAATTGAGTTAATAAAAATTAAATATTTAAGCAAAAATTTAGTACAAGAATAAATAAACAATCTAGGATCTGCGAAAGCAGAAGGAATAAACTAAATTAGCCGTAACTTTACATTCGGGTCGCAGATAACGTAAATCCCAGTCGCGGGTAACGGAACTAGGTGAGGCGGAAAGGCGTAGAAAATTTAAAATTGAACGATACCAAAAGTCTCGCAGCTCCTCGGTGGACGCCTAACGCAGGACGCTTGCAAGTACGCCGAGGCGACGACGAATGGGAATACGGCGTTTCCAACCTCTGCAGGAGTTCCGTGTCGTTCTGTGATGACGAGGAGCAGAGCTGCTCGCAGCAGTCTGAAGAAAAAGGAGGTCGGGCAGCGGGCTCTAAAACGATTTGTACGGTGGTAAAGCCGTGACTTCCGTATGCGAGTCCGGGTATGATCCCGTACTGCTTGCTCGTACAGGGTTACGAGCACCAGAAAAACATTCCACGTGCCGATAAATGAGAAATCAGAAGAAACACATCCGCAGTAGCGATGGGGAAAAATTAGCGACATCCCGACTTTCACCTGTGGTCACAGATCCTTTTACAAGCTTACTTGCGATAAATTCTCGAAAACCAAAAGCAGGCTGACCCCAAACAAGTGTGAATTCTCACGGCACAATATGGAGAATGAATACGTGCGGATGAGCCAGGCGACCAACGCCCGATGCCGGAAGTTAAAAAATCATCGATCATTCTGAAAGGCAGGCAAGCCAACTGCAATTCCTGTGAATTGACCAGACCAGACACGCGTCAAGGAAATTCGAACCAAAAACTATTCCACGGGAAAAAGGGGAACGTAAAATTTAATAACGTTCGCAAAACCAAACTCCGCGTCAAAAGAAAGGATGGGAAAATCCTCTCTCGCCGGAACAAGTTGGCAACACTACCTAACCTCGCATTGTCATCAAGCAACTGTTAACAAGCCAAACGTCGCAACAGATTCCAGGGCCCCCAAAAGAAATATCGCTACGAGGAAGACACCAGCGAGGGGCAGCGACCGTAAATGCAAGGAGCCACACGGATTACGACTACAACAAAGGTAAGCGGCCAAAATACAGATTGTTAAAAGAAAGTGACTCAACCGGGGGGGTCCCGAAGTGCGAAATACGGAAAGAAAACGTAACAACATCCACTGCTGGTTAATGACTAAATATATTATAATGAAAAGTTTAACTAGCGACATCCTGCGATCGCTTTTTGACCTAACTAAATTTTTAAACTTTTCACTTGTTTTTATTTTACTGTTTTCTCCTTACTGTTTGGTGAACATTTATTTCTCGATCGACTGTCATTTGTTTCTTCTGCTGATTTTTTTTTGTTGCGTATCTTTTCTTACTTTTTCAATTTTTCTTCTTTTTACGAATTTTCTTTTCGACAGTCTGTAGTTTTTCTTTTCAAGCTAGTGTTCAGGGTGTTTTCCTGCATTCAGATCACCCTCGATCGTCATTTGTTTCTTCCATCAGTTTCAAGTTTTGTTTGCATTTTATTTTTTCTGTTTTACCTCTGTTCTTTTATGACTGGTCGTCGTTTGTTTGATTTAGTCAATCTAAGTTCCACATTTTTTTTTGTCCTCTATCTTTTCTAACTCTCTGTTATCTTTGTTTTTTATTTCCATGTTGCGATTTTCCCATGTTTCTTATTTTCTGTTTTAACGATCAATCGTCACTTGTTCCTTTTTTAAGTCTAGAATTTAGCTTTTATTTTTTGTTGTAGACGAAAATTAAGTTTCTGTTGCGCTACGTTTTGCTCTTCTGGTCGATTTTCATTTATTTATGTTTTTCGACTTGATTTTGAATACCGGTTAAATTTCAACGAGAAAATTGATATCTTACGACTGACAGTCACTTGTTTTGTTTTTTTTGTTTCAATATCGTTTTCTGCTGTGGCAAGTTTCGTTACGAATAAAATTTTTATTTCTGGACAATTCATATTTTATGAGTGACAGTCATTCGTTGTTATTCTTTTGTTTTACTTCGCTTCTGTTTTTTTTTTTGTATGTGTAAGAAATCGAGCATTTCATAATCATTAAGCTCATTACATAAATTAAACTCGATACAACATCGCCTAAGCGAGCGCGATAAATATGTTCACCTAAAAATTATCTTTGGTTATTTTCTTGACTGATTTCAATTATGTAAACGAACGCCTTGCTTTGTCAATAGCTCCCCCAATATGAGTCAGGGCTGACCTTTGAAATGAGGCTGCGTTCGCGGAAATTTTCAGCTGCGTATTGCAGTCGCAGAGTTGACTCATCAGAAAACCGCATTATGTAAACATAACTAAAAGCGAACGATCCAGGGATTGGAATTTAATTTAATTTCCGGTTTAATACTAAATATATGAAAGGCCATGACGTAGCACGACGGATGAGATAGCCAGTGCCCGTCTTGTCGAATGTAACCCCTCAAGCCCGAGGGCGAAATCGACATTTACAGAATGTCATAGTGTGTGGTTGATCTCAAAAAAAAATTCGTCCGTCTCTGTACCTGGTACGATGGTTTAGGGTGAGAATTTTAATTGATTTTACCTTTTTGGCTATGTTAACCACCCCGTCCCTCACATATGCGAGGGTCACTTATTTCTGTTTTTCGATTTAATTTTGTTTTAGGTTTTCCGGTTGGCTTTTGACGGAGAAACTTTACGTGAAGTTAATCAAAGTTTGTCATTATTATACTTAGCGACAAATTTGTCAATTTATTATAAAATTATTACAAATCATTCATTATGGGCAAGTTATGATAATGATCGCATGGCAACTGAAATACATAGGTACACATTCGCTTAATTAAGTAAAAAGAGCGTGAAGATAAAGTTTTGTTATAATGAAAGGCTAAAGTGTTCAGCACCAAGAAAGTTGTGATCTCTTTTGTGAACGCACCACAATTTCGATTATTTGTTGAAATCTTATTTTCTTATCGTCTTTTTTCGTTTATGTTGTCCTATCGTACTGTTCGAAACCTAGAAAGCAAGGTTAAGAATGGCAAGTTCAAATGTCAGATAAACAAACTTACGAAGATGATGATTCACAATTAAATTTTCATGGCCAACTTCGACGCCAAATTTATATTTTGTTTTTACTATTCGACCCCGGTATATTATCAATTTATTTATTAGTAGTTTACACCTTACTTTAGTGAGAGAGCAAAAAGGTGTTAACCAATCATAGCAATCGTAAATATTTTTTGATGTGATATTGTCATTGTCACGAAGGTGATCCTTAGGCGTCTCCTTATGTCACGCTAAGGCCTTCGGGGTTGATTGGGGTGCGTAGGTTTATCAGAGGGTAGAGCTTTAAGACAATGATTTAAAAAAAATTAATACCTCTTTATTAAGTTAATAATTAAATTAGTTGAGGGTTGTTTGTCCGATAATTGGGGATGCGGTCCTGGTCGTTCGCGGCGACTGGGGTTGTTGATTTGTCTAAGACGGGACGGCATGCGTCGTTTTCTTAGCCGGAGGAAGACTGCGAAGCTCGAGGCCTGTCCGTGACTGGAGTGATTGGTCAAGGTCGGTCTCAGTTCCTAAGCCGGAGTGGAGCACGACACATCCTTGTTCAGCCTAGGGGTGATTGGGTTGAAACAGCGTGGCCAGGGCAGGCTCCGGTGGCGTCTTCTCTTGGACAGCTGGCGAGGGAGATGGTCCTCGTTCTCTTAGGACGAGGTTCGGCAATGTTGTCGGCGGCAGTGGCAGATGATGTGGCTGCAGCTGCTAATGTTGACGGCGGCGACGCTGATGTTGGCGGCGGCGACGCTGATGTTAGCGGCGGCGACGCTGATGTTGGGGGTGCCCTCGTTGAGTTGGCACTAGTGCCCACTGAGTCGGTCCTGTGGCTCGACTGCCTTCCCAATTTTGGCCCGCACTTTAAATATACGCTTTTTGCCTATTCGAGCGTTGCATTTTTTCGTCACCTGCCCTGTGTCTCTTTGCATCATTTGTTTAGGCGCGTGGCCCCGTTTGTAGGAAATCCGCTGATGTTTTATTATGAAATGTGAACCTTACGTTATATCGGTTACCTCCTTATTGTGTTTATATTTCGACGCGGTCGCAATTTGCCCTCGATTACACAAGTTCGTGTTTAAATACTTTTTATATTTTTTATTCGTGGAAACAAAAAAAAAAAACCCATCGTGGTTTTTAGAAAATCCCCCTCGTGACAATATTAAATCACACTTAAATGATGATTTTTTTGAGGATGTATTTCTGGGGACTTATTTAAAGACAAAATCAAAAGCAGCAAGACGAACGAATCCACCCCACCAATCCTTATGTGAGTTCTGCGCTCACGGCTGTATATCTCGCGAAAAAGGATTTGTCGCGAAACGAAGCCAATTTTTTGGTCTGCAGAACCCACCGACAATGCACACCACGACGGATTGTACGGTGACGATGCAGCAGTTCCTTCACGCCTTATTACGTACAGTCGAAGCCTCTCGCTTCGCGCGAAGTGGCTCACTTTTATCCCGCTGCATCCAATTATAACTTCCATAACTATCTGTGTAATGGTTGAAGGCGAACACACGTAACAATGCACCGAAAATGCTGCTTCGCCTCTGAAAAATGAAAACGGCTAATTACCGTTGTTCTTAGCGCGACGCTGAGATGCTTCAAACAATGGCCAGGGACTGAAGAGTGTCAGATGTCGTAATGCTTTGTTACGCTCTGTGGTCCGCAGTTTGCTTTAAGTGGAAAGTAAATTTTAGTTTTTCATTTGGCTGACGCTAATTATGCCAAGGACCAAACTCGCGTCAAGGAAATTGATTACCATAGCAACAGAATTCAAACTCAATTTTCACCTGTCAAAATAGTTTAGTTTTAAGCCAAAACACACAGTTCAAACTAAAATGGTTTTCTCGTCACACTCATCACTCGCCGGACGCGTTCTGCGATCTTCAAGAATCTTCAACCAACTGACCAATTCAAAAAACGCCCTTCAATTTCAACCCCTAAACGCCATACAAGTACGCCACAGGGATATTGACGTGCCCGACTTCTCGAAGTACAGGCGAAAATCCGTAGAATGCCCAGACGTGAAAAGCAGCGACTCCGTGGAGTCCCGAAGGGCCTTCACGTACCTCATCGTCTCAGCTGCGGGAGTTATGTCAGCCTACGCCACCAAATCCGTCATATATCAATTCGTGAGTTCCATGTCAGCCTCCAAAGAAGTACTGGCCTTGAGCAAAATCGAAGTGAGACTTTCGGACATCCCCGAAGGCAAATCGGCGACCTTCAAGTGGCGGGGCAAGCCCTTATTCATAAGGCACCGCACGCAGGAGGAAATCGACACGGTTCGGTCGTTGGATATTTCGATTTTGAGGGACCCCCAAAGGGACGAAGACAGGACCCAGAGACCCGAGTGGCTGGTGGTTTTGGGGGTGTGTACACACTTGGGTTGCGTGCCCATTGCCGGGCAGGGTGACTTCGGGGGGTATTACTGCCCCTGTCACGGCTCGCACTTCGACGCTTCCGGACGAGCACGTAAAGGCCCGGCTCCTACGAATCTAGAAGTGCCTACTTACAACTTCATCGATGAAAACACCTTATTAGTTGGTTGATTTTTCTTTTGTTAACAAAAACTTTGTTCCTTGCTTGCGCGAAATATAAACAATATTTGGTCACACTGTGTATATGTGATTCTGTTAAATTAATGAAAGCTTTCACTTTCGCCCTCGAATTAACTAGCGAAAGCGCCCTCGTTCAATATCTGGCCGGACCAGAACCTGCCCTATTTGGAGAATGTTTTACACTGGGGTTCGGGAATAAATTACAGGATATAAGCAGACGAAAGAATGATGTCGGACTGCCAGAACCGTAAACCGCGAACAAATGATGATGGGGGAATGATAATGTTCCCTCGTAACAGTCTGCGTGAAGGCAAACAGCGCGGGGTAGTCTCGGCACTTTGCTTTGCTGTTTTCATTGTTCTCGATATCGTTTATTAAATTTGCATAGATGGATTAGATTGGAGGTTAAAGTTCATTATATTTTTGAAAAACGAATACAATTTTTATTTGGTATTTCAACGTCGCAAGAAAATGAAAAATGCATGGAAGAGAGTAAAGAGGAAGAAATTATTAAATTAATATTAGTTACATAACAAATGTTATTTATAGATAATCATCAGACTATCAGATGGCGCCTTCCATATTTTAAATAATAATAAAAAGGGCCCGATAGATGTAATTAATCATAAGTATAACAAAAAGTAGCATTATATTATGCATTCCATTAAATAAAAAAAATTCTTGCTGTTTTTTTAAGTAGTTAAAGCAGCGGAGAAATGGAAATCAAGCTCCTGATTATGTATATTTTTAACCCCCAACTTCCTTTACATAAAAAAATTAATCAGCAACGACGTAATTGTTGTAAGGGCCCCCCAATCTCACGGCCGATCTCCTCAAACTATTGAAAAGACATTCGCAGCTCCTTTGTGCTTTTCGCTGGCGTGCCAGGGACTTATTAAAATTAAAAGCTTCCTGTTTAATATGCATGCGTATTTAGTTTTGAATGCACGGCGATTCGCGTGTCCGCGTATTAACATAATATTAATAATAATAATAGTGACGCACATGCCACCGCGGATTAAAAACGCTCCTAATTAATTAGGAGTTTTTGGAAGGAGTCATTAACTAAAATCGGGCGTAATTAAAATGAATCGTTTCCATCTAATCCGTCATGTGCTTCGAAGCTTTTAAGTAATGAGTATCACCTGTGCTTGTAGTCGTAATAATTAAAATAAATATTATATGTTGTATACTTTTTTGATCACGCCGTATATCTTGTTGAGCTGCTCGTTGTTTTAGCCAATTAAGCATAGATCTATCTATTATGAACTGAATAAGTTTAAAGATGGATAATAGAGGATTTATAAACTGCAAGTCACTTTTCGTTCGAAATAGAAAACGTGATAAGTCGTTTCCTTGTTTTTCCCCCAGGACACACGCATTTCCAGAGAGTAAAAAATATCGCGCGTTAACCGCGCTATGTCCAAGCCCTAGTAAAATAATAAAGCACCGGAACGAAGTTATGTGGCACGTAAAAATATAAGTTGGAAAGTTTCGGCGGTGCTGAAGGAGAAGGGCGAAACAAACTTAAATAAGAACATCGTCGGCGAAATGGATATAAATTGAGGAGGAGCTAAATTCCTCGGCCCTGTAACCTGCACCTCCTCGTAGAAATATCTTTCGATATTGAGTGCGCGCGAGGAGGTGCAGCTTTGAGGGCCCGGGAAATTACGCAATGGGAAATTTGCATAATTTCGAGTTGAGGGACTCGGAGGCCTCGTCTGTCCCACAGGGTGTGTGAAGGATGTTTTACAGGAAATTTTGAATGCGAATGAGATGTTTCGGCGCCGGCGAGGGCGAATTAAAAATTTAAATGCGGATTAAATTCATTTCGACGAAACAAATATGTATTTTAAGAGCAATAAAAAAAGTTTTGAGCGCAGATTTCTCCCGTGCCGAAGAAATGCAAGACAATTCTCACTAATTACAATATTTCTACAGGTAGCTTTACTTTTAGTTATAAACTTACAATTGGTTATAAAGCAAGTATGCAAGCAAGACATCTGCGTCTACAGGATCTAAAAAAGAAACCGCTAATTAAGTATTTAAAATTTTTGCCTAAATGGCAATATTTGGCATACATTTCTCTTTAAAACTTCGTCATGGCGTTTCTTAACACTTGCTTAAACGAACATCGATTTCGCTTACAGGTATAAACAGTTTCTTCAAACGTATCAGAAGATACAAATTACGCTACACCATCTGTATTGGTGATAAAAATGTTCTCCCGGTTTTCTTTGGATGAAATTAAAAAACCAAGTGATATATATTAAAACAAAATCATAAATTAATGCCAAAACGACACACAGTGTGCTACCGAACACAAGTCATTTATGAAGCTTCAAATAACTTTCGAGAAAAATTTGAAAAGGCTTGAGAGTACTAAATTCAAATAGTATTTATTAAACAGTTTCGAATTAAAAACAGTATTAAACAGTTTCGAATTAAAAAAGATCTGTTAAATTAATTCCAAATTTTAATCCAAAAACAATCTCTTAGTTTAAAATACTGTTGAACGTTGAACTTTTTGCATTCTTACATTTACGTTACTTCTTACATTTTTCTGGCTGTTCTATAAAATTTTATACACAGGCTGTTTGAAAGTAAATCAACAAATCATCAAACTTGTTTATCTTTTTCGCTGTTTACAAATATAATAATAATAAAGATAATAATAGTAATGTTTTATTGTCACTTAACACGGGAAGGATATGGACATTGTCAATTTAATAATGACATCACAAGCGATACAAATTAATCGAAAAACACAACAATAACAATACTGTTTTAGCTGAAACTGTAGTTGGATGAACTCACTAGTAGTCAAACTAACTAACACTATAAAGTACAACCTGTATGTTATCATCATAAATGAAAAAAAATTCTAGTCATGTCTTTTTGTATTTTAAATTATTTTGTACAACCCTGCGTGTGTTATGCCATATTTTAACCTAACCAACAACTTAGTACACCTAAGCTGGGTTTCTCAGCCCTAGTTTAACTTTAAACTCCTGTTTATTTCCATGGTAGCAATTATAAAAACAGTTGTTCCCATGAAATAAACTGGACTTTAAAGTTAAACTAGGACTGAGCAACCCATCCCTAGGCTGGGTTTCTCAGTCCTAGTTTAACTTTAAACTCCTGTTTATTTCCATAGAAACAATTGTTTTTATAATTGCTATCAAGGGAATAAACAGGAGTTTAAAGTTAAACTAGGACTGAGAAACCCAGCCTTATAGTGATAGAAAGTTCTATCATACTCGTTTCAAAATAGTTAAAATGATGTAAAGTTGTTTTACTCGCATTTTAAAACTTGTATGTTACAACTTATTTATTCACTTTAAAACGCGTATACACTAGGTGTTCTAGGTTATTTACTAATTTATTGACTAATAAAATACGATATAATGCACGCAGGGCTGTACAGAGCTGTTGTGTTGCAGTAGTTTTAAAATACGTATAACACAACTTTGATATATTTTAACCATTTTAAAACGCGTATAATATTTATAACTCTGCTAATTATTTCTAAAAATGGAATCTAAAACTATTGAAAGTTTATGCGCAGGAGAATTAATGTAACTAACCACGGGTCTGATGGGGCAGTCCTGTTTATGGATTTTAGGTAAACCATATAATCTAGGGGTGGCCGGGTTCTTAAGCAAAGGGATGTTTTTGTAGTTATTGACAACAAACCGAAGCAACCTATTATACCTGACCCCAGGGTCAAAGTTAAGCGGGGTAATGTTATTGTTTTCAAGAAACTTTTTTAAACCTTTCAGATATTGAATTACTTAACTATAATAGAGAATCTGCTTTATTGGAAAAGGGACCTAAATTTTTGCCTCATCCTAAATTTAATAACTTCCTGGTTAAAAACTTGCTAATTGGCGTAGAATCCATTATTGAAACATTCGAGGAAGTCGAGGGTTTCAATGGGGATTCGATTAGATTTAAGTGTTCTGGATTTGTTTAATTTTCATTTACATAATAATGGTTCTAACTCTTTTTTCTCTAATAGTTTAAAATTGCTTAAATCCAAAATTAAAGACAATGACCTGATTTTCAGTAAAACAGATAATAGTATATTGATTTATAAGTTTGAATTCACGAGTGAGCGTACATAGCTCACGAGTGGATCAAATTTACACGAACATGAAAATTCACTTTTCTAACGTGTAGATCATGCTGTTTTTTCGTGTAGTTGACGAAAATAACGAAAATAATTATGAGAGTGTCGAAGAATAATAATATATCAAGGTATGTCAAGCGTTTGATGACATAGTAACAAAACATCAATCAATCAATCTTCGACCTATGAAACGTCACCACAATAAATAAATGAAAAAAGTGTTGCTAACTGAAATCGTGAAGAAGTGTTGCTAACGAGACAAGTCCCACTTTTCTTCACGATTCTTAATTAAACATTGTGTCACTTTTCTGTTAACTACACGAAAAAAGAAATTGCCTTATCCTTATGAACAAAGTTGATTACATTAATAAGGTAGAAGCTTTTCTTGAAAACGGTACCTTTACTCCCCTTAACTTTAACCCTGGGGTCACCCTGGGGTCGGTGGGGCTGCATACCAGAACGGTGCAACCGAACTGCGGTCCGTTTTTCGAAAGTGACCGAATCGCGGTCAAAACATTTCTATGTACGTGGCAGGATATAATCCTTGTCCGAACTGCACAATTTCAACGTGGGCAACATTAAGGATTAATGAAATTTAGGTAGAAATTTCATATAATTTTATATTTGGTATCGATTAAAATATAATTTTGACGACAAAAATATTAAGGGATTAAGACCCCCGTCCCGGGATTTAGGGCCTGACCACAGATGAGTCGCGAAAACAACCTCCTTAATGACCTTCTTACCTGTTTCAATTTTGCCCGCAGTTCGGATCTCCCCTACCAGGAAATCTAAGAAATTTGAGTAGATTCTCTTAAAGCATAAACTTATCTAGGCGTTTGTCTTTTGTGTCTACTCCCCAAGAATTCTCAAACTTTCAGGAGTACTTGATTGGTGACAAATGCTATTCGCTGTGGCTACACCCGATGCATTATATGTGCGTCCCCTTCCTCGTCTATCTTCTCAGAAAAACGATTTAAATTCAATTCGCTTCTTTCAGACATTGATTATTGTAATACTTTTCAGATGAAATAAATGTAAATTCCAATCGGGAAAGATAAAGTAATCTAAAAAATTCGCTAAAAATTTCAACAGTTCTGAGAGAAGTTGGAAAGGATTGCTTTTGCACTATACTATCATTTATAAAGAAAAAGTCTTGGTAAAGATGTTTCCGGATTTTGTTGTAATGTAAACTACAGGTCGTTCTTTTACTATATGCCGATCGATCCATCGATAAGTCAAAGAACTTTTAAGTAGCTATCGCCTTCTAACTTTCGTCAAACGGCCTTGCGGCTTTTGTCATGCCATACCATTTCATCGTATATTTTCTTAATTCAGATCTATACGGTCAACATACCTATAAATGAAAAATGGACTTTAGAATCCTACTTCTGATTATTTTAAATTAGGGAACCGTTGCGAGCTCTGCTTTATATTATTATGTTAATATTGCTAATTAGACGTTGCCTGTTGGCACTGCTGTAACTTATCCATTTCACGCGTTAAATCAACCTTACGTACAACATGTAAATTCGTTGTTTATCATTTCCTCATCGCCCGACGACGAAAACAACGCGGCGCTAATTAACGTGGCGCGCAACTTTGTGACGGCGCTCGTTATAAAATAGTTCGCATTCCGGCCCACTTTTCCGGGGCCCCAATTTAAGATTTAATAACAGGAGTCTCCGCTGCGCTGCAGTCGTGGACAGGAGGCGACACATTCTCAAAGTTCTCCCATAGGTCATAACGCAGCGCCACAATGCGGCTCACATTCCGGCCCGCAAGGAATTCGTTGCTCTTGTTTGAAGTGATCTAAGACGCTTCCTCTTGATCGACATGTGCCCCACATGCCTTGCGACTTGTTATCATACTCGAAATACGGGGGGAAGGCCCCCGCTATGATTTGCGTTATGAATACCTACGTACAGTACATGAACTGCTTACGGAAGTTTAATCGCATTAAGGCTAACGTAAAGCGGGTTAACAACAACTAAAGTTTAATCGCGTTGTTCGCGTTTATCTAAAGCAGAAATAATAAAGAAACGAATTAGATCCTACTATATTTCATTAGGAATGGAGAGTAGGAAAGTTGATGAAGAGTAGGAGAGTTGAAAAGTCACAGCAAGAAATTAATTTTGAGGAGAGGGAATTATAATTAATATGAAAAAAAAATAATGAAGTTACGAAGCGAGGTAATAACATCAACGAGATAATGGCACGGCGGTAATTCAAGAAAGGTGAAACGCGGGAGTTGTACATAGGGGGCGCGGGAAGATAATATTCATTACAAAATGATATTATTTAAAGTATATAAAAGATATAAATGAGCGCCGTCCCCGATGAGTCGGTGGGGTTGGTGGCCGGGGCGTTAAGTACCTCTGAGAGCAAAGAGCGTTAGGACAGAAATCTCGGGGGAGTCCCTCTAGGTAGGCCTCTTCTTCTCTAATGCCGGAAAGCTTCGAAGATGAAAGCAACGCAAGAATAAAAATATTCAGATGTCTGCAGTTTGGAATATATGAGTTTTATAAAGCCTGATCCGATGGAGAGCGGATGAAATATGCAGAACGCAAGAACTCGTATCATACGTTCGACGAAAACAAGTGTAACCGGGTAAAGAATAAAGCGCCGATAAAATCAGAATTTTGTTTGTATAACTTGATGGCATCAGTTTTCAATTTTGATTTCCGCGGGCGCGGCTTTTATTTTACTTAAACTTGCGATACCGATACCAAAATAGAAAACAAAAATATTTTATGGGCCACTAATATACATACAAACCAACGGAAAAAACTTCCAAATTATTTTCCATACAAAAAAAATACGCGGTGGAATTTAAGCTTGGCGAAAACATTAATCCGTCACGACCAAACAAAAAAAAAAAATTTTTAAACATCGCCCACGACTTTCGCTTTTGGGGTGGGCGGAAAACCCAGGGCGCCGAATTTCATTTTTGCCTCGCGAGTGAATTTTCTTTGACGAATTTTAATCCGAGGCAAGCGATGCGTTAATATTTATCTTTGCGCAATAAAATATTAAATTTAATCTATGGCGTCCCGAAGTGGATGTATTTAGCGGTTACTTAATATTACGGCGGGTGCTCTTTGTAGTTTTAAAAGACGCCCGGTAAGAAACTAATTACTCCGAACGCAAACCTGAACCTCGGGCTTTATTAATTTATTTTGAGCGCACCGGCTAATATTATATGAAGACTTGTTACGTTCATATAAAGGAACGTTCAATGCAATCCTTTCTCCGATATAATATTAAGCACCTGTATCCATAAATGTAGTGTCTTCTTAGAAATTACAATGAATGGTTTACTGTACCATCTTTGACATTAGTTTTATTCTCAATTTGTGCAAAGCCGTTAGCATGCGAGTAAAAAGCAATAAGTTGTAAGAAATGGAAATGATATGCGCTTCTCCCACCACGTACATTTCAAAACGTTGAAAAATATAATTCTTCCGCTCATTACCTATAACTGAGCAAATAATTAATTTTAATTTGTTACAGTTCAAAATCATAGTTGACAATATCTGAAAATTTCGGTCAATTTAGAGCTTATTGTGGCAACCCTGATCATCTCCGAGCGCAGGCTTGAGATCATTGATTGCCGCGTCCCACGTCCTCTTATGGCCATAAGTCAAAGCTAACGATTTCTATTGGTCGAAGCTGACTACGTGTGTGATCTTTCCGCGTCATCTTACTGCGTTTTGTTTCGAGGCGTCACTTTCCGTTTGACTGTGCTGGTGTTTGCATCGATGTGATTGAATTAATCGAAGTTTTTGCTGAAAAGATTAGGAAAGCTTATATCGACATGGTCGGAATTGCTAACGATTAAGGAAGATTCCTCTTACTCTATCCAAGGCTTGGCTTTTACATAAAAATCCAGGTAATATAACACGACTAACGGCTGACGCCATCTTGATTCCTAATCACGTTGTTTCTTTTAATTCAGGCTTTCCAGGTATCTTTTACTTTTTGATACCTTTTACTTCTGGATTTTTTTCTTTTACCGTTGTGCTTTCGGAACTCATCTTACTCGTCCGAAAACAAAACGTACGTGCCCGACTGCCTGAAGTCGGGCTTGACCATTTCGTACTTCGCATAGAAGACGAGAATGATCTTCGACCTATAGGACCCCCCTTTTAGACTGCATATGACCTTACCTGGTTACAAAAGTAGAGATGTGTCTGTTGAATCACCTCCCGACCGGCTTGGCTCGAGGAGATAGGGATGGGTTGTGCGTAACCCCAAAAGTACAGAGACAATTTACTAACCCGAAAGAAATAAGAGCCGCCAATACTGTACACTTGTTTTTATTTATGACTGAATTCAAAAGTTAAATTAAATTAACGAACTACGGGTATTATGTCAAGTCAATGTAAAAAATAAACTAGAAATGCTCTTTACGGATCCGTTTACAAAACGCATTTAAAAATGGACGCAACAATTCGAAAATAAATCGCCGTTTATGATTTAAGCATTAAATATCAAAATGCGATACACCAAAATGCATAAACAATTGGAACAATAAAGATACAGAGCCCAAACTTCGATTATCCAAACCGCAAACGTCAAAGTAACGTCCGTCTAGGTTAGGCGTAACAGGAGCGCCGCATCACTCTGAATGTCAACTTGGCTTCAGGATAACGAAGTCGAAATAAAGTGGAGGAAGGCTTCGTTCCCACGGAGTGCGCCCTCCTGTGGTGTCTGATTCGATGACACACCACGTTGTCAGAATTTCAAGTCGGCCAAGATCCGTTTAAACGAGACGCCATCATACCTTTCAGCAAGGGCATACCACAAAGACGATCGCAGCTCTTACTCGACGGAACTCCGTGAAACGTTCGGTATAAATGTGGAGAACCAATTAAGAATATAAAAAAAGCCTAGATAAAAAAGAATACGAATTACAAACCGCCCGTCGCACCGTGTAACTCTAAAAACATACCTGCCGTAGATACAACGGAATAAGCTTGGAAAAGCCTCGAAGAAGGCTTCCGTTTTCGTCGCAAAGTCACATCCGAGCCAAAAGCCCGTTTACTTTTTACTTCAAAACAACCCCGTTTAATGAAAAGTTTACACAAATTGAGAGGAACCCTCCGTACGGTCTGTTTGCAACCGAGTAGTCACGTCACATTGACTGAAAGGAATTTACCTCGAAGCGTCGAACAACGCGAACGGTTCGCGGGAAGGGGGAGAGGTCTATTGACCAATGACAGACATGTAATGCATCCTGCTCTCGACATGGGCCAGTCTCATTATTAAAGAATAGGGTAGGTCAGACTTGTATAACGTTCTAATGCGGAATTTCCAAACTAATCAATCCAAGTTACGAGGTTAAACTTCGACGCGGTTACACTTTCGTCAGTATACAGGCTGATTTGAAAGTTGGAAAATAAATTTAACGAAATTTTCACCCGTAACAACTGTATTTTACTTTAGCGTTTCGTGACGCTACTTTATTTAAGGGCGAATTTTCGACAGATCTTGTATCTTTGTTTACTTAAATTAAATTGTTGCAGTAAACAATAATGCGGATTTGATCTGACGTATCGAGCATATTAATCTAGAAAATTCATTTAGTCATTGTTTATTCAGCGATCAGTACAAGTTTGTGACAATTGTAATTACTTTGAATGAGAGTAACTGTTTATTGCAACTGTTTTTATATTTGTATCTTCACCTTCAACGTACAAGTGAGTAAAGTAAAAATTTCCTGGATTTATTGCAAAACTATTGCAGATGCGAGATAATTTGGGAACACTAATTCGCATTACCTTCTTCAGCTGGGTGATTGTTTACTCTGGCGCCTATATCGACATCCTTAAATCACGCCCATCACCATTTGACCTTTTTCGGGGGCTACCTAGTTTAACAGTAAGTAAGGCAGGAGTAATTCATTCTAGAGTTTCTTGGTAGCAAATTAAGTTTGTACGAAACATATTGCTAACACTAATTTATTCATTAACATTGCCATTTTTCTTAGTGTTGGTTTTTTATATGAACTTCTGCCTAGAATATCAACGAGTAGACATGGATGGCACATTTTATAACGCAACCTGTCTTATCTCTGCGGTTTTCCAAGTTTCCAAGTTTTGACGTTCCAAACGAATATTGCAACTGTACGTTACAGTAAAAGTGATCGATTGATTTTGTATTATTAATGAAAGACATTAGAAAACATGAAGAATATAAAGTATTTGGGATGTACAGTCGGGGAATCAATATAGTTTACCTTTTTATTTTTACATTTTACTTTTCATCATTGATCAAATAATTGCGAAACATTTTATCAACGTTTAAAGTTTCTGACACTTAATATCAAACAAATTTTCTCATAAATTTTACTACTACGACACTAGCTTTTCCTGAATTTACTCTAGAAAATTCAAAGTGCAAACTGTATTGATTTCGCAGCTCTAGTTGCTATTGAGATTTCATTCGAGTGATTCCTGATTATGAAACGAGGAACATAAGGATGTGAAGATATAATCGTGTTTCGCAACGTTTGATTCAGCATTGCATACATCTGCATAATCAAAGAATAATTCGTTTGCATATAAACCGGCACATTTCCTGTCCTGATCTTGGCAGCCGATGTTTGCTGATGAGATCTGATTAAGCAATACACAAATAAACTTTTAGTAAAATGGATTGATTGTACATATTGCTATGCTATTTGTGTTGTTAGCTCAGCCTGACACTTTCTAAGCCAGAAATTGCTGTGCATTTTATTTACGCGTTTAAGGTCGTTTACAGTCGAATTAAAAGCGCTTTGCATCGGTATTTATACTGAAAAACAATTGAATATGCCATTTTGATGTGTAGAGATGTGGAAATTTCAAAAAGAAGTTTTAATATGGAACGTTTCAACAGGAAATGGAAAGAAATTTCATCTAAAAGAAAAAGAATGAACTTTCCTTGAAATTTCAATGAAATGTCAAGAAAAAAAATTCAAAACTTCAAGTCGCATTTAGAAAAATTTTTAATACAAGTTTTTGTTACGTTTCAAATTTCCCGCCAAAGAGGACGCGGAATCTAGACGTTATCTGACCCGTTTTCGATAGTTGGCTAGCCTGCACCCCTTCTTTGCTTCCTCGAAGTTTATTGGCGGGCGATACACCACGTGACTGTCTTCGGCTTCGTATCCTAGCAACCATCACCTGCCACAATTTCGCCTCGATGAGGTTCTTTCTTGTTCGAAGTGTGTTACAAGCCAGACGTGTTTTACGTGCATTGTAAATTATCGGAATTCTTGCTCTTTGGGAGAAGAAATTCATTTGCGGCTCTGCCGGAAGATTTAGTGACACCATCGAACGCATTTGGGGATAATTTTAACTCCAAATTCCAAACCTGGGAACTCATTAGCCCCAGGTAATGTAAAAATGTGCAATGGCGTGTACCAAAATGGCCGCTAACGAAACCGTTTCCTTTTATACTCAGGTTCTTCCTTGACGCTGCAAGCTTTTACGCGAGGTTTTCCGTTTGATTTAAGTTGGGTTTTGGTGCCACACCGACCTCCCTCTGTGGTTCACCGTGCCGTGTCGATCCTATAGCGGCAAGTAGCGTAAGTCAGCCATCTTGTAATCGGATCCCGTCCGATATGAATTAGTTGTTGGCTTGGCCAGCATCACCAAGTGGCGTGACGACCGCCAACTTCACAGCGTACTTGACACAGGAACTTGACAGCTCGGTCGTAATCGTAATGGTCCGTCTACACGCAACGATTTGCCTGCGCGCATCCCTGTGCAAACTAGTTTGTGGTCCGTCTACACTCTACACGCAATGATTTGCCGTCTATACGCACGGGCTTACTTTTACAAACTAGTTTGCACAGGGATGCGCGCAGGTTAATCGTTGCGTGTAGACGGACCTTAAGTTTATTATTTAATCCAATTTGTGCATGCATTTTTAAGAGCGGAATACGGTTTTTTTCTTTGTGTTGCGTATTGTAATAAAGAACCAACCGCCCTACTCTTAAATAAGTTTATGTAACGTAAGCCTTTGCTCTGGCCTTGTGAAACCTGTGTCAGTACTGTGAATCGTTGTACGACTTGTTTGTGTTAATTAAATTTAAGTAAACCTTCACTGTTGTGTTTATATTTACCACCTTGACATACAAGTGAGTGTAAAGCCTCTGTTTAGTTTTGATTTATTTCTGTCCGATTTGGTCGATTGGAGACGTCGACAGGTCGATTACGTTTTAGCTGGAAAGCAGTCTTCTCGCACCGTTTAATAATTTTTATCATCTTAATTAACCTACCCCATTCTTCACTTTGCTAGTCCGGGGTACAGCTGATACGTTTAGTCAGCAGAAGCTTGTCATCTGTCAAAGGTAAGTGAGAGGCAAGATAAATTAAATTATAAACTTGGTGACAGTATGTGCAGTTGCAGATAAATAATTTCGGCCATCACTATCATTCCACTGACATAAATATATAAAACTGTCCTTTACTGTCAATTTGATTGACCTGTGATAATCTTAAAACCAATAAATAAATTTAGCAGCGAGTAAAAATAAAATCTCCTTTTAGGATAAATCAACCGGGTTAGTAGTCCTGATCATTGATGCATTCTATTCTACGGCAATTCGTTAATCGCAAAAGACTTAATAAGTTTCAAGTATTCTGCTGTATAAGACCCATCGATCGATATCTTGTAAATTTCACTGACATTTCCGAAACCTAGAAATGTCCACTCTTGCCAATTTTGAAAAGTATTTTTCCAAATTTTCGAAATTCCGTCTACCAGATTATAACGTAAGTAATTTAGAAATACTTACTTTACATTACCTTTGTTATATCTAATCGGGCAATTTGTTCCATAAAATCAAATCTTTCTTCGCATAACCTAACTTTCTAATTTCGTATCCGATAGATAAGTCAAAGAACTTTCATGCAGCTATCTCCTTCTAACTTTCATGAAACGCCTTTGCTGTTTCTGTCATGTCATGCCATTTCGTCGTATATTTTTTTATCTCGGATCTATACGATCGGCATATAAATAAAAAATGAACTTTAGGTATGCTTTATTTCATAAGAACTTGATATAAAATATGTAATAAGATAAAAATTTGGAGAATTCTTACAGGTCACTTAACCGTTCGGATTTCGCCGAGCTCGTCCGTTTAAATCGCGAAATCCGAGGGTGGAATTAATCCTAATTATCAGCAAATAAATCAGAGAAATTCTAGGTATCCGGCGGCGCTAATTGACGCGTTTTATAAGGTCCCCCCCGTCCGGCGTAATTTATGCGGCGAAGGAGACTTAACGCGGCTATATTTTAATGTTCAGGCAGTGCCAAATATTTTATTCATTATCTAAATTCGGCCCCCGATAATAAATATTGCACGTACGGAACGGCGTACCCACGTCACATCCGTGACATTTACCCGATATGTCCGTGGCACACTGCCGACCATCGATGCTCATGAAAAAATAACCACTGGGCTTTTAGCTTTTTCAATATGCCGCCGAATAAAACGATATATGTATGTATATATTGAATCAAAAATTTATAAATGCATTATATTCGGGGTTTAAAATGAAATGACGCGCGGATAGGGGCGTGCGAATTCGTTTCACCTGATTTTATTTATAAAATTCAGTTAATTTCGTTCCGTAAAATGCATTCGTGGCATATTGTATTTGAAAATTAAATTAAAACGGGGTATTAAATTCAATTTTTAAATAAATTAAAAAAGAACTCCCTTTATAGCAGAGTTTCACGAAATAAACGATGTTTTATTAAGAGGCACTATTTTTTCAATAACGTTTTTGTGACAGGTCTTGTATCTTGCATCTAATTAATGGAAACTTAAATAAAACGAAAGAGAAAATTCTGTTCCACTCAAAAAACAATATCGCTGACGGATTTAGTAGAACGCATACGTTCTAAATCGCTAATACACTTTGTCATATTGCGACATACATCCCAAATAAATTGGCATATATTGCGAACCGGCGGCGCCAGTTTCCACCGAGCCTTAACAAGAAAAAGAAATAATAAGAATTACGTCAAAGGGATTTATTTCATTTCCCCCGCTACCGTCGCGTCGGTAGTTGTCAATAAATAAATAAGGCAAAAAATTACTTGGGAAAACGGGGCTCCAAATTAATTTTATATATGTCATTTTTTTTGTAAGGCAGGTACGACATGCAGTTGGGGCGAAATTTCAGAAACGTAGGTGTACGTGATGAATCTGGCCGGTATTTTCAGACAGGGTCCTTTTTCATAAATCAAGCGCGTGTCAACGCCAGCTTATACACGAATTGTCCATCTAACGTAAGAAAAAAGATTTATTTTCCGGGGGAAATTCCTACGCTCGCATTTGAATTTAACGTCGTCTTGAGTTTTATTGCTTGCTAATTGAAACTCCTGCAGGGCCGGGGAAATTTGCGGCCGGACGCAAATAGACTGCATTCATAAATGATCGTCGGAATAAATTACATCGCAGTTAGAAATTCCGAGTTTCATTATGACTTATGCATTGCTGCACTACGCCAAGACAAATAGGTCTTCAAGAAAATGTAAGTGCGGCGAGTGATTG
Source organism: Dorcus hopei (assembly GCA_033060865.1). NCBI lineage: Eukaryota > Metazoa > Arthropoda > Insecta > Coleoptera > Lucanidae > Dorcus > Dorcus hopei. The sequence goes on along the minus strand of CM065425.1, from coordinate 64,993,887 downwards.
CCTGGAAAATTGTCGGATGCTACCGAAGGGTATAATATACTTTGCAACTTTAATTATATCATGAAATAATCAAACTTTACAAAGCAACAGAACTAACTCCTTGGTTTTGAAATATTTAACTGTCTACAGGAAAAGTTTTCTCGACTACAAGTTACAACGCATGGATTGATTGGTTTACACTTTACTATTTCATTTAGAAAGATTCTAATTAAAAGTTAACAACATTACAGGCTGAAGTTGAAGGTTGAAATACGGGGTGTCCCATAAAATACACCACAAATACTGAGTGTAAAGGTAGACCTACAATCATGTTGTCTAGTCTAGTTGTAAAAGTTCACAATTCTTGTTTTTATATTATCTCATTTGAAGAGGGCGCGGCAATTGTTTTCAAAATAAAATCGATTATTACATGTCTAATTTCAAATAACAAACACATGGTCGGCTTCTCGGAGTTTGCAGCGGTATTTTTGCGAGCGCACTGAGAAAAATAAACTGTTCAGTCAACCAAAAACACGTTCAGGTAACAGTATTTTTCGTTTACCTATTAGCAATCACGCGTGGTCATTGAACCAACAGTCAAAAAATGTTAAATATTTTAGATTGAATCAACTCAATATTTTGTTTGAGGCAAGCATACAATGAAGACATCTTTCTAGTTGCTTTAATGCCCACGAAGATTGATACAAGAACTTTAGATTGTTAAAATTGCTAAATATTTTATTTGTCTGAACGCTGTTAGGGAATTAAAATTATATTTTTGATATGTTTAAAGTAATTTTTCAGTACGGCTAATAAAAGCGTAGAGTCAATTCAATCTCTACTATCGTTTATTGAAACATCAATTAAATGTTCACCTCTTTGCGATACTGCCAAAGTAAGATAACCCTTCAACCTTTGTTGAGGTGACAAGAGGAGCTGAATAAACCTCAACGAACTTTATAATGTCGGACGCATTCGAAATATGAATGACTTATCCGTTTAAGAAACGATGTCGAACAACAAGGTTATGCTGGGACAGGCAGTAAATATACGTGCAGTTCTAGCAGGCGCCATCTGGAACTCGATAGCTTATTAATATGGGAATTAACCCTCGCTTTTACTTGACTTAACATTTATTACGTTAAATAAAAAATCAAAACAGACACACAAAAGCAACAGCACTTTACGATCATTTTGAAATTTCAACTTTTTGATTTAACATATTAAGCACTTTCGTTTTAAGGAAAACATTTACATCGTTCAGTCAAACGTAATAGTTTAACATTTTTTTAGTGTTACTTCAACAATTTCCAAGATGTTCAGTTAAGAATATTACCGTTGATACAAGTACATTTTATTTAAGTCAACGCACAAAAAGTTGACATTCAAAAAGTTGTTGACTTAACTATTTCATTTTTCTCATTGCGGTAGGCCAACAATTCGAGGCGCCGCGTGTTTCCTTTCAGATTGGACCAGCCACGGCTAGTTGTAAATCTGTCAGAATAACCTTTATCTGGGTATTTCGAAGTTCTGTACAAAATTTAGTCACACTGAAATCGCAGGTACTTGTACGTTAGCGGAAAAACCATATCGAATTACTCTTAAGTTAGAGAGTGTTGTTTTTGTCTGTTTCTTTTCCAAAGCTGGCGCCTTCAGATCCACTATAGATGCGCGGACACCATAAAACAAATCTCTTTGACGTTTAAATTGGGTTCTTAGATTTTGTACACATTCTGTCGCGTTAAAATTGCAGATAAATGGCCCATGTGGTTAAAGATATCAAATTACATTGCGAGTTGAAACCTTCGCTGGATTCTGTTCCCTTTCAGTCAGGCAACAGATACTTTAAAAATGTCTGCCTTTACACTTGAATAATAAAATTTGCGACAGACAGACAAACAGCGAGTATTCTTGGTGAGTTAATGGGGGGTCTCTTGAAACATTTTTTTTGGCATCTGGGATAGGCGTGCGTGTGAACTTAATGCTACGACGAGGATTGGTCGAAGTGGTGTCAGAATTTCCCTGTAAAGTCCGAGGGGGTGTGTTTTCATTGTTTTCTTGTATATACGGGACGGGAAGAAACAGGCAGATAGCATTGACGCTTTAACGAGAACGGTCGAGTTCAATTCTAATTTGGCTTGTTGTGTTTTTCCTTAAGCGCTTGTAGTCTTATTCATTTATAGTTAAATCATTATTTCGGTACGGTAAATACAGTGTGTGAAGAAGGGCAATTAAAAAACAAACGCGTGCGTCGCGACGCGAGTGCTTTAATAAAAGTGAAACAGTGCGGATGTGAGACGGCTTAGACGGCATTTATTTGTTTCCTTCAGCACACCTTTGGTGGTAATAACTGCGTAGGGACAATTTGATTTGCATTAATTAGACTAAAGAGTCAGTACAGCTCATATTGACATTGCATTGCATTGATAATTTTAATCAAATTATTTTTAGTTACATTTCAGCGAGTATTAAAAACTCACTAGTCACTAGGGACCTTCATCTTAGAAAATTTATTGATCATTGTTTCTTTAGTTATTAGACCAATTTTGTAATTTAATCAACCAACAGCAATTAACTATTTCCCGCATCTACCTGGGGATTCAGTACAGTGTACTTTTAGAAATCATTCTACCCTTGGGGATTTTCTCCGCCAAATTGGAAACACTAACGGTTGTTTTTCGATTTGTACAGGGAAGTCGCCAATCTCAATCACTGGCGTAAGGTAAGTTATATCTGCCGCCGAAATCACGTGTGCCAGCACAATTTAACTCAGAAATCAAGACCATTAATTGGCATTACGAATTTCGTGGAATCACGAAACCAAACAATTTGAACTACATATCCCTAGCCATCTTCTTAACCAAGTTTCTTTCACACCCTGTATATGTGTGTGGGTCAAACTGTGGTCTTTGCCGAGAGATTTGTCGGTTAATAAGAAGCGATTGCCTAGAGACTGCTCCATAGTAGAGTGCAAAAAACTGTCAAACTAATTTCTTGCGCTATAAATTAATTAGATAGGTTAGACGGCGAAAGAGCGACAGACAGAGGGTCCTGGAAAACAGGCAAGTGAGTAGAGAGTACTGCCTTCAAAGCAATTAATTAACGCTCTGGTGGAAGAGTAGAAGAAGTTCGGCTCACTACACTCCACCGTATTAATCAGGTTAGCTAGAGATAGGTACCCAACACCTCCCACGGGAGTCCCTGAAAAACAGATGATTGCTACTAATTTACTTGCAAATTGATCGCTGAAGGCGACATTTTGTATCACATACTTCTCCAAAACATCTAATTAATTCGTTAATTAACTCCATTAATTAAGTACACTGTAGTCCCACTGTGACACATTGTGCATTGGTTTATTAAACAGAACAAGTCTTTGAGTACAATCAGAAGTGACGAACACTTGTACCAAGACTGGAGCTAAGTTGAAACTCAATTAATTACTGATCGAATTAAGGAGCAGAGCTCTCCAACAAATATCAGTGTAGACGTTAGACCACCAACGGTGTGAATCGAAAAAAAGTAGATCGCGCCGACGTTCGAAAGTGAAATCTGTTAAGCAAGTTATACTGTACTTTCTGAAAATCGTATTTTTTGTTTATTTGTATTGATTTCAAACGCAAGGGTTTTTCGCTCACGATATGAGATCCCACAGAGGCTGATATCAGGAGTTTTTTCCATTTTTTTTTCTCTCCCAATAAATACATAATTAATTAAAGTTAATTGTTGCGTTTTATTTAAAATGTCAAATTCCTTGTTCTAAAGAGTTATTTGCTGCTCTACCAAAAGAACGGGTTAGCACGACGTAGTTTCCTATTCACAGAGATCACGTAAGCCCTAATTAAAAGTATTATTCTGTATATCGGTTTCTCCAAAGGGTCGTTCAACTGTAAACAGAAGTAGGCCAGTAAAACTAACCCCTTTTGCTGTAGCGCCGGCGGTAGATACTCTTAGGTACTCAGCAGGTACCGACCGTCTGGAAGGGACGGTTAAGAGTGCATGCACCTGGCGTAGTAAGGTCTGGGTGGCCCTTTGGAACCTCCCCGGTCATACGGCCGGCCCAGTTATTTAAATTGGCCATAAATCTTAAGTTGTGTTTGTTTGTACATGTTTATTGCTTGTTTACTAGTATGTAAGAGTCAATAAACCAGGCTTTAGATTCGGTTGATCACTAAGGTTTCATATTTACAGTTGGTTCTTGTCCGATGAAATTTGTATCACAAAATCTTTTAAGCGGACACTAAATCGCGCACTATACACTTTATATTTCACCGTCGTTCGACAGCTTCGTCAGAAGTGAAAATTCACTTGTATAGTGCGCGATTTAGTGTCCGCTTAAAAAATTTTGTGATAAAAGGTTTTATACTCTAGGAATTCTCATTTGTTTTGTTAAGTCAACTTTGGCAATTTTGGTTGAGAACACTGTTAATCTTCGCGCCAAATTACCATGTGATAGGGGAGGCGTGGCTTACCATTGTTCGCGTTCAGCGAACTTCGACGTCTATTTTTGCAACAGTTCACGAGCGCGCTTTGCAGACGACGGTTGAATATTTTGTTACGCTTTCTGTGTTGATGCTTTGGAGTTGAGACCGCCCTTAGATAAGGGGATTTTGGTGTCGTTTGTAAAATAAATATGTCGAAGAATCAGTTTCCAACGCTTGCGAAGCGGTTAAATTATGCGTTTCTCTTGAACCGTCACGTCACGTATTTCCTTCGTTTGTCCCAATTGACCTTGGGCTAAATTTTATTCTCGTTATCGAATTTGTTACGGGTGAAAATTTCGCTAAAATCACCGAATCACCCTGTATTGCGTAGGAACACGAAAAGACCGTCATTTGCCTATGCGCGTTTTAACTTGATGCGTCATTAAACAAAAGCCTTCACTACACAATACGGAAGTGCTGTATCTCCCTCATTTCCACTATAAGTCAACTGTCTTCTTTTACAAACCCTCTTCTTTAATTGGCCCGTCGATCTTTAGATATAACGAAAATTCTTCACGGCCGCCAGTTCTCAAATAAAACGCATCTGGCGTGGTGTCGGAGTGTGTTTGGATAAGAGTCAACAGGCCGAAATTGCCTAGTTGGATGTCGAACGGATGTTACGGGTGAAAATCCTTCTCGGTTTTTCGAGTCACCTGTTTTGCGAAGTAACACGAACAATCCGTTATTTTGCCATGCGCGTTTCTTTTGTGCGCAAATAAACGAGAGTCTTTACTTCGGAACACGGAATTGTCTCCGTCTCCCTCGTTTCCTAAGCGTGTTGCACTCTCTTTTTCTATCAACTCCCCCTCTTTATATCTTACATGCGTCGAAAACGCTGTACGCCTAGTTAGTCCTTCGTGGCTCGTTGCAGAGGATGGACGTGTGGTGCATTGGTGTGATTTGCGATTCATTAGGCCGAAAATACCTGAAATAAAAATGAATAAATTAGTTACGGGATTTTAAAAATCGTCACCCCTGCAATAATAAACATTGTTTAATGCTTCTCCAAGCCTAGTCCCGGCAATTTGAGATTAGATAAATATGGTGATTATTTGGGCATGTCAGACTGTAACGCATGTTTTCTTTTCTTATTTAGGCTTTTGCGTTTTGCTGCTGTCTTTCTTTTTCCCTTCTGGTCATTACGACTACTACGGTTATTTCTCTTTTGGTTACCCAAACCTTCGTGGTGATATCTAGTGGCCACGCCTACCATCTTGAAGATTATCACAAGGTCAGTTCGGCAACGACGCGACGGTTACATTCACCGCCATTACTTCCTCGTCTGTCCGGACTTGGATTCACCCAACCGTGGTGATTGGTGATTTACGACGAGAGTGCTGGGGAAGATTTCTCGGCGTGCACATCTACTGTTAGTATGTGTTCATGGTTTTTGTGCTTCTTTTCATGTGAATCTTTTGATTGAAGCCTGAAACGGAATTTACTCCGAGATCTGCTTAAGTGCACGTCAAGCAAATTCAAGCTCCTTATAAGCTTCTCTAAGCCTGTTTCTGGGACAAAAGAGCTGGTGGGTTCTTATCGGCATCTTTGTGCGTATTTTCAGTCTGTAACGCGTATCGTTCCTTTACTATTTACGCTTCCAGTGGTAGTCGTACCCTCTTCTTGACGATTAACAACGACCTTTTATGTGGAAAAAAAGCCGTAAGCGGAGTCTCAGCTGCTAACGGTTCTGGGATCGCGGTCCACCCCTCTTCATGTAAAAGTTAGATTCGACCTAAGACGTGACGCCGCGCCGCAACAGGAGGAACCGTGACGTAATACATTGAGGCCGTCTTACATAGTGACGTAATTGGCACCACCGCCCTCCTCCGCTGAATTGTATCACGCTTGGTTTTCCCCACCTCACCTTGACACCTGAGTGACCAAGCGTGGATTTGTTTACAAGGTCGGAATTATTTTATTTATTTGTTTGCGTCGTATAAACGCTGTGTTGCGCTAATTTAATTTTAATTGAGTAATTTTGAGCTTTTACCTTTTGTATTTTCTGTAAACGAAAAGCAGATCTGTTTCTCGGTCAAAGTTTTGAATTAATCATTAAACTGATAACAAGTTTATTTATTTCTTGCTCAACACATTGTGACCCTTTCTGGTCGTCCTAATTTATTTATTTATTTTATTACATTTTTGAGCGGTTCCAAATAAAAACAAGTGTGGTCAGTTGGTGACTTTTATTTTATTTAACTTTTCCCCCCTTAGCTTTTGGGGTTACGTTGACCCCCCCCCCATTCTCCAGGAGTTTAGCCGGCGGTGCTGGAGATCATTGTACTCGCACAATTTGCTGTCCTTCAGGTAGGTAGCAATTGTTAATGTTTTTTTCGAAGTCTAATCCCGACAATTTCGATTAGATAAATATGGCGAGTATTTGGGCGTGGTTCAGGCTGTAACGCATGTTTTTCTTTCCTTATTTAGGCCTTGCTATTACTGCTGCTGTTTTTGGCTATTGTTACTGGTGTTACTGGTGTAGCTGTTATTATTATTTTCGTCAACGATCACCCCGCCCCCCTTGGCTACTCAAACCTTCGTGGTGATATCTGGGCCAACCAACTTGAAATGATTGCAAGGTCAGTTTCATCAACGACGGTTACTTGAACTCGCCCAACAGCTAGTGGTGACTTTCGACGAGAGAAGTCGCGGAGGAATAGCGACACGCCTGCTTGGCTTCACAATCCCTCCGTCGAATTCGATACTCGTTGGACGTCGTCGTCGACTCGACAGCTGACGTGTAGGGAGCGGACGATGTAATCAAGGTTGGAATTTTGTGTGACTTTGCGGTAATGCAAGTATTCAATTTACTTTTAAATTAAGCAACCTATTGTTGCCCGAGGTCAGGAAAATACCGTGACTTTGTTAAACGAAAGTCGGATCCGGATTTCGGAATTTTATATTTGACAACCTCGTTGTTTTACCTTTTCGTTTGATTTAAATTTATTTTAACCCCATCTGGGTTCGGTGTCGCACGTATTTATTTTTATTAACACAAATAAAGATAAGTGTGTATTACTGGGGGTTTTGATTTTATTATTAAATTCTGTCCTGGTACTTTTGGGGTTACGTACGACCCATACCCATCTCCCCGAGAGTAGCCGGTCGGGAGGGAACTTAAATTGCACACCTCTACATTTGCAACCAGGTAGGGAGCAAATTTCTCTTGTATCTGTGTTTCTTCCGTTAGCTCGTTGTGTTGGGTATGTTTTGAGGGTGAGAATCACCCCCTCGTTCGAGTTGTGTGGCTGGTTGTTTCCTTCCGAACGAGTTATGCTATTGATACTCGGATCTCGAGAGCCTTTCTACTGCGGCATCGTGTTGGCAGAGTAGGACACCCCCGTTAGAAGCTGCCGATGCGTTTAAGGCACACTCCGAGGACTGCACCCCCTTCCGAGACCGTACACATTGTAGAATTGGTGGAGAACGTCTGGGTATTGTTCGAATATCATCACACGTTTTGCGTAGTCTTCCGTACACGTTAATGTTGGCTACTTTTTTGTACCTCCGAGTACGTTTTTGCCTGACGAAGGCTTTTGAACCCGTGTTTAGATTTATGTTTAAGATAGATTTGGTTGCGAACTATCGTTATTGGCTTGATGACAACATTTTGTATTCGTCTTGTAAACCAAACAGGATATCCTAGCCGGTGATTACGCGTTTAATTTCGCGTTGTTATATTTTAGATAATTAACGTTACATTTCACTATTTGAGCGGACTGTCACGGGCGCGGGCACTGCCATACTGTTTCTATTCGGCAAATTCTATTTAATTCTCTTTTTGTGACGCCAGTTACTGGATTCTTTTGGTGCTAATAAACAAACGTACTACCATTTCTTGTGATTTTTTTGATTACGATACAGGGTAACTGTCAATTTTATCACTATACAGGATGACCGTCAATCGTACATGTTATACGGGTATAAACCTAGGGGAATTTCAATTACTTTTAACATCGTGAGTAGTCCTAACGGTACCACGAGTTTTACTAGCCTACTTGGACAATTTTACGTTAGATGGCGCCCTCTGTCCATCCAGGTTTTAAGCTACCGACAATGTATATGTAACTCACCCCGGCTCCACTGACAATGAGTTGGGCACATTTCCATGTAGAGTTTTTATTTTAACATCGACGACTTCCTCCAGCGTTCGCAACTATACCTATATACAGGATCAAAGTAGGTAAAGCGATAAAGTAGGCAGGGCTGTTTTATACAATTTATATCCTGTCAAATGTCAATTTTTATTTCCGAGAGCTTGTATGCACATAACTATTGTGAATTTGATCGATGTTTACATTAAATTTTCTTTTCAATTTGGTATGTATTAAGTAATCGTTCTTTTTGTATTGAATAGATACGTTTTTTATACGTACAGTTTCTCGTGAGACACCGTGTACATTTATTTATTTTTTATTAAAAAAAAGAAGACTTTCTAAATCCCTGCCTTCACGTAAACCCGACGTGAACGCCTTCCCAAAAAAAAATTACGTTCATCAAAATAAAAGAAAGGAAGTCGTTCTACAAACAAATTAAAGACTCGACGACCTCTGAATTTAAACTCTTAATCTCCTGATATACTGACATCGCTTATCGCAAATATGTAAAAGCCACGACAAATAAGAAACTGCAACGAACATTACGCGCACGCGACTACAACGACTGCAGTGCAAAAAAGCCCCAGGGAACAAAACGCGAAATGTCGATGTACGTTATTGCATGACGAACGGCGAATTAAAACGACACAGTTTCGTGAATCGAATGAAAAGCGACTTCTAGAATGCAAGCCATAAATAATTTTCAAGTGATATACGAGGGAAGTTCATAAATGAACGCCTCACTAGTTTATTTTTTGTGCAACCTTCATATACGTACCCACATATACGTGGACAGTTCATAAAAACGAATCGCTTGACTGTAATTAATGTAATAGAATTTAAACCGTCTAAAATTAATCTTTATGAGTAAAAAAAAAGAATTAGAGCACTTTACTGCCCTGGAAACATCGAAGATTTTAAATAATACAAATCCATCTGTTACGAGGGTGAATTCCGGCAGCTCGCGGAATTATGGATAAGTAAGAAATCGACGGCTGGTGTAAGTGAGGAACTTGTCGGTAAGAGTTGAAAATTTGTTGCAGAAAGTTGGGCAATAACTTAGTCGTATCGTTCGGTTTGAAGTGAATTAGTAGGCAAGTTCGCCCCCGACTAATGCCCCTACTGAAATGTCAGACGCCTAATGCAGTTTAAAACTTGCGAACGCCTCATCTGGGTCATTGCGGCGCGTTATTAATATTTAAGGATCGATCGCGGCCGGACGCGTAGCCGAACCGAACTGATTGTGAGATGAATGGGACGCGGAGGTGTTCCGTGACCGGCGGATGTTAAAGAATTTAAAAATGAATTGACTTCGAAAGGATCACGCGAGGAAGAAAATCTACACGATGACCATCATCAGTTTCTTATCAACTGACTGAAAAAATAAAGTTAACACTCGCCCAGTTTTTTGCAAACATCCTGCAGATTAAAAAATACTCCCTGGAAAAGGTAAAAGATAAAATAAAATTGAATGTTTCCGTTACTTTATCACAACCCTATGTATTATTGAATTCTAAGAATGTCTTAATCCTAATAAACACAATAATAAACGATGACTACAAATTTATGACTGTACATCAAATGAAGTATAATCGAAGTTGATCACGAAGGAAAGTAATAATAATTTTTTATACTTAATTGAAATTCATGATCAACAAGAAACTATAATCAATCGAGGTTAAGGTGGGATTACACTGAGCATACCAACACAGACATTATTTTTTATGTAAAGCTTGAAGTGTCCCTTCACTCTTACTGGACGTTTAAACAAGGTCCGAAAGGCCTTACTCATATTTAAAGGATTTTTAAGGCTCAAAAGCACGAAAAGTGCTTCATGACTAGGCCATCAACTTCTTTCAATGAAGTTGTTTGATGACTGCGTGTAAGATTTTGATTAAAACCGCAAGACAAAAGAAGATGAAATAAAATAAAAGACGATAGAGCAACCGTGAGAATCGATGATCATGATGATGAGAGCTAAATTCGAAAATGATTAACTGATGAAGTAAACCAGAAGATACGAACTACATAAAGCGAAAACGTAGAGAACTCAGAACTCGGAGAACAAAAGAAATTAACTATAAATTCGAACCTCAAAACACTATGTCCCGGATACTATCGACTGCGCCACATCATATACTTATTAGATTTTTAACTAAAGTGTATCACCAAATTATTTTACGCAATCGTTTAATAACAACGCAATTACGAAACACTTACGAAATATTTTATATAATAACTAGGCTTTCTTTTAAACAAAAACTTACTCGCTTAAATAATATCAAAAAAAAGTAATAATAAGTTCCTAGTTTAAATGCTAATTATAAATCGTTAGAACACGTTCAAGAGAGAAAAAATAATTTGTCTAAAACAATTCATTTCAAACTTGAGTTAAAGCCTGTAATGGAACTACACGTGTCAAACTCGAACGAAAAATATCATAAATTAATTTAAAATATTATTTAATAATACATATCTTTTTTACGCCTCTCCACCTGTCTCTCTCGAGATATAAAACAGACAAGAAAAAAATATTATGATCTGGATCCTACTAGCTGCTCCACGTGATTTTTATTCTATTTTCCTCTGAAGTGTTTCATCACATTATTTTACTTAAAACTTAAATTAGCTTGTTATCTTAAGAGTCCAAATTATTTCTTTAATAAGGTATTTACGAACGAATAGTTTTATTTATATAAAATTTTGAAAATTTTTTATTCTTTGTGAATCGATAGATACTTTATCTTATTGTTGGTTTGAATTGGTTCCAATGTCATTCGATCAACAATTAAATCGACAATGCGTCAAAATAGTAAAATTTCAAGAGCTTATTTGAACGACCCGATTTAATTCACCCCCGTAAGACCAGAAAAACCGAAACTATATTAAAAGCGATTCGAGACTTCATAAAGATAAAGCGCAACAGCGTGCATTCAGCGGCGCAAGAGCGCGGCGTCGCGACGCTCAAGCCTCCAGTCGTTTAAAATCGATGGTAGTTGAAAACGGCGCTCAGTTACCCACGTCCATCCGTTCGAGACAGACCACCCTCAAAACCCTGCTCGCAGAGACGCCGCGGCGCCACAGAAAAAGCACGCGTCGAACGTTACCAAGTGAAGTATAACCCCAAAAAAAATTAATAATAAAAAATAAACAAAACAGAAACTCACCCCGTCGGTTTAAGGTAAGCGACTTTGACTTTTTTTTTCCTACTTTTGACTTAACGCGCGGGTGATGAATTTGAAAAGCTAATGAGATAAGCTCGGCGGAAAAAGAAAAGCTCGAGGATCCTAGTTCTAATCGGCGGGCCTCATCAATAAAACATCCCCGTTAAATTACGAGCGGGCTCATTTTAATTCGTCCTCGAGATCCGCAGGGACTGTGCTTAACGATGAAAAGTCCTCGAACACAATGCGTTATTTACGGGTTAAATTAAATGATTTCCCCGACACGGGTGGCGCACGTTCTTTTTCTTCGCCCACCTGGGAAAAAATCGTCTTTAATTTCCAACACCACAAAACGTGAACTTTGATGTAAACATAAAGTTTTTTTTTAGTCCGATACATAAATATTTGAGGAAAATGATTGGAGACGAGAAACAAAATATTTACATACTTCAATGCCAATCAAAATTAAAATCGCCCCGGCGCGGCACTTAATTAAAACTTTCCTGCCAACCATAATTTCAAATTCCAAATTGCAAATGATCTGGACGTATTTAATTAGCCTCGTCGATGAAGAGGCGCATGTGGTGGAGTTATTAGCATTAACGATTATTAATTATCGGCGCAGGTCAAATTTCAGTCCGCATTGTTACCTCATTTTCCATGCCATCGGTCGGATGAACTGGCCGCCCCATAAATCTCACGAGCGTTCTTCGCTTCCCGTTGAAAAAGCGTCGTGTACAAGTGAAAGAAAAATGACGTAGCGGTCGAGATAAATTCCTGCCCGGGCTAGGGGCACGGGTCTTTAATTTGTTTCAGCTTGAAAATGTGAGGGTTAAATTTCAGTCATTTGTATATGCGGTCTTGGTGGGTAATCATTTGGAATGAAAAAAAAAAACTTTCTGAATTGAAATTAGATTACAATAACACTTGGACTTCTTTCATTCATTCGATTGTCGTTATGGCACTTAATTGCTCTCATTCATTACTCTATTCATTTATTTTATTTTCAGTATACTTTGATGTTACCACATTTTAAGGACTTCCAATTTTGATTTTCCTGGTGTTACCTCATTTATAGTTTTTTTTTTCTTTGTATAAGGTTTACTTGGCCTTCTATTTTTCTTCTTGTGACTCATGTCTTTGTTTCCACGTTTCATTACTTTTGTCTCGTTTCGATTTTTTTTCTTCTTATTATTCGTTGCCGATTTCTTCTAAATCTTCTTCGACAGAACGCAAACTTTGTACTTTCTCAATCTGTACTTTTATTTCCATCTTTTTTCGTTTTTATTTGCTTAGTTCTTCTTTTGGTCTTGGTCAAATATCAATGGAAGTTTATACACTATACACCCTTTCCTCACATCATTTTTGTCCTTTTTTTGGGCATTTAATTACTGCTAAGTGATCTATATAAGCGTTGTGCATTATTCTTCTTCTGACTTTTTATTTTCTTCAACTCCATTCCACATTGTCACATGCTTTTTCCATGTCTACAAGTACTATAATTGTTTGCTGATTTTTCTTTTTCTCTTTTTCCGATAACATCCTCGGACCTACCATTAAATAAAGACAAGAATTAATAGTACAATACAGAAATGAGTGCTGGAGTTAAAAACATTTAGAAACATCATAGAAAACTATAACTTTCAACAGAAGAAATTAAAAAGAGAATGTTAAATTCAAGATTGAATGAAATAATGATAAAGCAGTAAAAACTGACTTCAATTGTGAATTGGTCTGAATTGGTCTTTACACGTAGATACTGTGTGCAAAAAAGTCAATAGTGCGTACTTTGCAATCTCAAAACTAAGGCCCGTGTGACACCATGCAAGATTTGATAACATTCTTGTTACAAAGTGAAGGAGATGAGCTACCACAGTGAATTCTGACACTTCTCGCTCACTTCGTAACAAATCTTGCACAAGAAATATCATGGTGTCACACAGGCCTAAAACCTTGTTTGGATACAAACTCTCTTATGCAAACATGCTATGGACTTGTTCATTCGTCTTTAATGTACTGTTGTGAGTTATGGGGTAATTCATGTCATGCCGAGACAGTGTTCTTAGCTCAAAAACGTATAGTAAGACTAATATTTAATATTGGATCAAGAGAAACATGCAAAAACATATTTATTGAAAAAAGAATTTTGACTTTCGCATCAATAATTTATATCTATCGATGTAACAGGTGATCAATAGCTTTTCTAATCAAGTGACCTATGGAAATAAAATCATGTGTCTTTGATTAGTTCATTATTTCAAATGCCACTTGAATTACATATTTATATTGCATTCTTATACAAAACGATAGGAATGCAATAAAAATAATTCAAATGGCATTTGAAATAATGAACTAATCACTTGATTAGAAAAGATATTGATCACGCGTTATAATATGGACATTTACAAATAAAAATAAATTTATGACTATGATGTACATACATGGGCGCAATACTAGAAATTATAAACTTTTTAGAGCAACAAAACATAGCAGTGCCTTGTTTGAAAAATCTCCTGCTTACATTGGTAAAAAATTTTACAATAAGTTACCTCAAAATATTCAAAATATAAATGATGACATTGCTTTTAAAAAAGAAACCAGGAAATTTTTACTCGATGAGTCCTGCTCCGTGCAGCAGTTTTTGCAATATTAATGTATTACATGCATTTTATTTGTTAAACGTTTAATGTGTTCTGTTATTGTCTTTTGATATTTTAATGTGTATTCTTGTCATCACACATTTTCATACAATGTTAGGCAACCCTTTGTCTGTAATTAATTTTTATTGAACATTTTACAATTGACATGTCACACCTAATTTTTGTAAATTAGCAAGTGATCAATAAAGAATGGAATGGAATGAAAATTAATTGCTTCTGGAAAGTTTATCAAATTTTTCAAAAAATTAAAGGCTATGTCTTCAAATCTGCAGCTTTCATCGATAATTTTGATTCTTAAGCAAAGCCAAAGACAAAAAACTTGGCAATTTAGAATAAAGCTAAACATCGATTTCTGAATTGATTTTAGAAGCTCTCCGACAGAGAAAAAATTTCAATTTCTTGATGTACAAAGAAGGGTTATGTGTTTAGGTCAATGTTACCAGACCTGCGGGAAATTCCCGTTTCACGGGGAAATTTCAGAAAGGAAATAACTTCTTGTTGCAAAAACATGTGTAATTCTAATTCTTAGGTTTCGTGCAAGTTTAGCAAAATTCTTCTATTTTATTAGGTTGTTCGGAAAAAAATGTCGTTTTCTTTTTAATTCAGAATGTTTATATACATTAGTATATAAATTTTGATTGAGCTGTATAATCACCATTTGCATCAGTGACCTTCTGCCATCTGCCTTCTACCAGTTGTATTCCAGGAAGATATCACTCAACTTTTCTGGAATCAAAAAATTCCAAACATAATACGACATTTTTTTTCGAACAACCTAATATATTTGCAAACCAAACATTTTTGACAACTTTCATGCTTTATAATATGAAACGGTATGAGAATGTACCTAACCTCAATGTCAGTTTTATAGGGGAATTACCCACATCAATATTTCCAAACATAATTTGTCAGTTCTACGAGAACTGAACAATTCTATATAAATCAAGAAGTGCCTTGAATTTGTGGTGTGGACTGCTTGAAACCTTGAAAAAGTCTGGTGTGGAATTTTTATGTAGTGACATGCAGTGTTGCCAACTTAAGGGCTTTTTTCATATCATTAGGTATTAAGAGATTTTTTTTTCTAAAAAATGGGATTTTCTTGTGTATGTTTTTAAAACTTATTTATTGCGTTACAGTAAGACATTCAACAACGCCATCTATTGAAAGCTGCCAATAATCTTCTTTTCATTTGTTTCTGCGAGGATGACTCACTAGTTGTTGACGGATTATATTGAAAAACCTCCATCCGTTGAGCAAAGTTTCAACTGACTAATTTCTAGACGGTAACAAAAATTGACTTGCGTTGTTGTAAGATATTCAACAGCGCCATCTGTTAAAACATGCCGAAAGTTTTTCTTTCGTTTGTCAATGAAAAAGAGGACTCGACTTTAGAGAGTTATTCTTTATAAAAGTTTTTGCTTGTTCAAAAACCATTAATTTTCTAAACAAAATCCAGATAATGTTTTTCCATTATTATTATTATTATTATTATCTTTTGTTTCAATTTCGATTTTAAACCTTATTTATTACCTCGAAATTCATTTACCAAAAGGATATAGAAATTATGATCTTTCTCCAAACTTGCTTGTCTTGTCATCATTGCAAGTTCTTCGTCTTTTGCTTTTAATTTTCCAAATAATTATTAATACTGTTTTTGTGACCAATGGCAATTCTTTTCCAAATTATTTAATACTGTTTTGTTGTCTTTCATCCTACTCTTATTCCCGAACCATTTCAGTTGCGGTACCTCTATTTCCTCAGGTGTTTTCTTCAACTTTAGCTGTCTACTTATTTCAGCACTCTAAGCAGCTTTAAGGTTCCATTTTCCTCTTAGCTTTGTCTTTACCCGAAGTTCCTTTTTATTGTCTGCAAAATGTCATCAGGTCATCCGTATAGTACGTGTACTCTAGTTCTAATCTTCTGCATCCCAAATGAATTTCTCTTGAACTTTTCAACCAACATGATAAAGAGCAATGAGCTCAAAACGCTGCCCTGCATTACTTCTTAGTTGTTTTAAATTTATACGTCATGCTTCTATCAATTCTTGCTACATTTCACTTCTTTGTATAGACTGCATCATATCTCTATCAATCTCTTGAACTTTTCAACCAACATGACAAAGAGCAATGGGCTCAAAAGGCTGCCTTGCGTTACTTTTTAATTGTTTTAAATTTGTACGTCATGCTTTTATCAATTCTTACTACATTTCATTTCTTTGTATAGATTTGCACCATATCTCTACCAATCTCTTGAACTCTTCAACCAACATGATAAAGAGCAATGGGCTCAAAAGGCTGCCTTGCTTTACTTCTTAATTGTTTAAAATTTGTACGTCATTCTTCTATCAATTCTTACTACATTTCACTTCTTTGTATAGACTGAAACATCTTTACCATATCTCTACCAATCTGCCTCTGTAGTTTTGTTGTTCCATATTCTATTTCTGCTCATGTTATCAAAGAATTATTTGAGGCTATAACTCCTTTTACTGCCAGCCCTGTATTTCGTCTGTATCTCTTGTTCTTTTCTAGCTTTACCTTAAGATTTTAAAAACACAGAAGATTTTTTGTTTCTTTTCAACGATAAAGAATTTTCAATAATAGTTTTATCATCGAGATAACGTATTAAAAAAGTTACATTTATTTGGGGAGATATAAGTAGGTGTAAGCGGATTCGAAATCAATTTGGATTATAAAATCGTTCTATTTTAATTCTGTCATCGCTGCTAAAAATATATGTATACATATATAGATTTAATCAACGTTGTTCTTGCTGATGCAATTGTACTGTCTTGTTTAATATTCTATTATCTCTTCGATATAGGTGTACTTCTATTTTCCGCGACCTTTTGAGTAATTACTTCATGTAGATCCTGCAAGAAATTAAATGAAGTCAATCGTCACATCTCAGTTATTCTGTCACTGCTAGATGCGTAATGCGGTACACCGTGACTTTCAGAATAACCCCCGTGTATACCTTCAATTCGCAGATTAAAAAAAATTGGCGAAAAAGAGCGTGGATGTGTCGACTCATATTTCCCTTGGCTAAACTAAAGATGCTTCATACGAAATGATCCATGAACGTCTTTAATACCTGTGAACACCCTGTAGATTATGCATCAATCCAGTGCGTTTTTAATGGAAAACAGCCCACACAATAATAAACACAGAGCAGGGGCATTATTAAGGGCTGAGGTGGCGGCAATTACATCGAAATATTATTACAGCCGCTTGCATAAAACTTCCGCAATTAAACAAAACACGGAAACTACATTACTCGGGCGAGAGCCTTTCAACTAAATTAGTGCGAATTATTTTGCGATATCGACCGCGTGCGGCCGACGTTGACAAAATGCGATATTACTATGCGCTCGGGTTCGGATCAGCTAAAACGTTATCTCTGTAAATAACCTTTGTGCGGATACGTGGGGCCTACATCCGGTATCCAATTTACCTGCGCGTTAAAGGAACGCTATCTGACAATATCTGCGGCGAACGAGGAGATCATCGTGATTAATTTAATCCCGGCCCTGAAATTATGATCGAGCTTCAAAGATATCAAAACTCGTTTAGTGTAATCCTTATTGTTATCAGAGAGAAAAGTTTCAAACAATACACCATTTGGCGTAAGGTTAGTTTGGAGATCTCAGTGATCTGTGCTTTGTAATGGTCTTTCTTACCATGAGAAAGAAACTTCCCTTCTCTATCACACCATTTCTCCTTCTAAATTTTTCAAAGTGTCATTGATCATATTGGAATTGTACTAGTTTTTTTCTCTGAAGACTGACTTTGCAATCTTAAAGTTTTTTGAAAACGTAGCTTTGCCCCGTTTTGATATTGCTTGCTCGCTTACACCTTCATTTTTTATGTTGTCTCTTCTTATTTTTCATTACTTCAGTCAATGTCAGCTTTCGCCATAAGATTAATTTAAAGATGAGCGCTTTTTCTTCTGTGATCATTCTCTTGTGGTTTCCTATCACCTTCCGTACCATCAAACAGAGGGAGACGAAAATGGTTGGTGCAAGATTTTTTGAGTTTAGATCTCTTGTCATCTAACGTGTCTTCTCTTCTTTTGATTTTCCTGTTATCCTCTTCAGTTGTTCTCCGAAGATCTATACTTATTCTTTTTCTAAAGAAGCATTTTTGATACAGCTGTGTCACATTACATTTATCCTTTTTGCTTCTCTGTTACATCCGGAGTATACTTTTAACACGTTGCATTTATTTAATGGGTGCGTTTTGCAACTAAAAACTCCACTTCTGCATCTCGTCTCATCTTTCTTTTAAATACTTTTTGCGTAGCATCTATTCTTCTCTGTAGACCTTTCTCTTACTCTCCAGGATTCCTATCAACACCAAAAAATTATTTCCATCATTCCTCTAAACGTCTAAACTATACCTGCTTTGACATCATTTTGGTGAAGAATTTGTTTCCGTTGTGTTACTTGCTATTGACAGGACCTTAATTTATTTATGTCTTCTTGTCTTTCTCTTCGCCAATATTTTGGTCAAGAAATTGTTACCATCGCCAAGATTGTTTTCTTTTTGCTATAGGCAATTTCTTTATGTGTTTTTGTCTTTCGTGTGGATTCTTTTTGAGAAGCAATTTCTCTACGGACTTCTCTTACCAATGAGAATCCACATGAACATCAAAGGATTGTTTCCGCTTGACGTCATTTTGACGAGGAATTGTTTCTATTGTATTATTTTCTACGTGTCTTCTTGACTTTCTTTTGATTTCTTTTTTCTTGAAAAGCACATATTTTTCCATGGATATTTCTCTCACTGCCAAGAATTCACATGAGTGTCAATTAAATTTGTTTTCTTCCTAATTCTTCCTAACTACATATAACTAATGCGGCAACATTTGACCTATGTTTAAATTGTGTATTGTTAATACCATCAATTTTTTTTTATATTTAATTTTGTTTTTCAATTTTTTGCATTTTACTTGAGCTTGTGCTCTAGCGGTTCTACTTATATTTGCTTCAATTGTACTCCAAATCCTCCACTTCAAGGTTAATGTTCTTCAACCTTTCTTTGTTTCCCATTTCATGTAACTCTTTTATTTTTTGATTTCCTGTTTCCTATTTTTATCTTCTCTTTGCTTCTGTATCACAACAGAGCAATCAAGTGTTTTTAATTGTTTCTAAAATCTCACGATTACTTTCATTTACAGTTTTGCAATAACACCCTGTATGTTACGTTTAATAAATACATGTGGTTATAACACTGTTCAAAAATATTTGGTCTTCTGTTTAGGGCATTGTCAATTATTTTTAAATGGTCCACCACGTTTCTTTTTGTGCTGATCTTAGATCCTTAACACATTTTGGCTCGTTAGATAGAATACGGAATTTGAACTGATAACATATCATATCATAACATACAGACAATGAAAGCAAATATTGGAGTTACGTACGCAAAACTAAAATATATTACTCCCTAATTTCCAACTACAAACTCGCTCTGAAATTATGCTTTACGAACTCCGAGCTCCACGTTCGAACTTCACGGTTTTGCGTTTATTTTTGTCGATTTGTATTCGTGATTATCCACGGGATATCTGTTTAACATCAGAAAAAGCAGTTCACGTCACTTCCTGAAACCCAATTCTTTCATGCAGCACTCTAAAATGATTATTTAAACAAGGTCACGTTAATGCAACTCGAATGAATTAATTCGTAAAGCTCCAAGCGGTTTTGTTTTTGAAATGTGGAACAAACTTTTTGGCAATATGAAAACGACTTCTCATGTTTGAAATTTTTTGTGTTTACCTGCGAACTCAGTAAATTTTAATTACGCCACGCTCCTCGTCCTACCATGGGAGTTATGTCTCGTTGATAATAATCGACGCGCCTCAAAGAAATCGCTAGAATTGCTGCATCTCTCCGAGCTTTTCATTTTAATTTACACGAACCTGTGTGATGTAAAAAATAATATAAAAAAATTCTTTGAAGAAGGTACGCATTGCTAGAAATTAAAAGAAATACAATTTGATATCTGTCCTTGTTGTCTGCAACAAGATTCAACTTGGGCTAAAGTTATTTTTTAATCTTTTATTACTTATTAAACACTTCTGTAGTAAGTGCTTTTAAAAAATAATTTGATGAACATGCTACAGCATTTCATAAATCAAAATAAAGCAGTTGTTATTTTTTGATAACATAACTAATTGGCCAACAAATTAATTTTTCTCGCCCAAACCATGGTAGTAGATACAGAGAGACGGACGGATATTCGGACTTTGTTTACTCACTTTAACATTCTTCAGCTTCTAGCTATCTGATATCCCCGCGAATCCAGGTCGAGTTCTCATATCGTTTGCTCCGGAAATTCCAATTATGAATCATCGTGCTTTCCTGGTCCGTCTAGTGCCAGTTTTTTTGATGAGTCATCTGGGCGACTGCTTGGATGCAACGGCATTTCTGCGAACTCAGCCTCATTTCAACGATCAGTCCTGACTCATATTGGCGAAGCTTTTGACAAAGCAAGTGTTTGTGTACATAATTTTTAGGTGAGCATTTAGCGATCGCATAGGCGACGTTGTGTCGAATTTAATTTACGTATTCAACTTAATGATTTATGAGATGCTGGACTCTTAAATTTCTTTTAAAGCTGGACCACCTGTTTGCAATTAATACGGTAGTAGTTAAGTAAATAGACCAAATATTTTTCTCGCTTAAAATCCTTTCACCTGTTCAGGTATTGGACCCCTATGGAAGAGAAAGAGTTTCTGCGTGGTTTCCTTAAGGCTTCCTTCTATCTTTCTTTGCCTTGCATATTTTGTTTTAATGTCGTCTCCTTTTACAATTGCTTTTCATTTTTTCCTAAGTCTTCCTCTAGTCTTTGTTATTTTGAATCTTTCTTTCTTGTATTCATAAATAATCTAAGGATACATTCTTATACAACTTGAGTCAGGAGTAATAATGTTGAAGTTCCAAATTTTGAAGTGAGTCCAAAAAAGGAAGAAGTAATCCAATCCAATCTGTTATGTTAACCGAGTTTTCTTTCATTTTAATGAACTCCAACGTTAAATAAGAAAATTCGTTAGTTTCTGTACGTAGAGGAAATAAGTCCGTCGTCGTCGTCGTCGCAGCTCATTACCGTGCTTCCAGCAAAAACATTTTTATTCAAAGTTTGTCAGTTCATCAGCGCAACGAGACGAAAGGAACAAAAACGTGACAACGGTTTCCGGCGAGCGCACTCCTTTTGTTTGTGTTTATCGGAAGCGCCGTTGCTGATTTGATTGGAGTTCGCGTCTAGTTTCCTCCTCTCGTTGACTGTCTGCCTGCACCACTTGCGATTTCCGAACGCGGCGGGCACGTAAACCGCCGCAATAAACAACTACCGGCAACTAAATAGTTTATTCGGCGTCCGCGAAATTAGCGGCTATTGTTCCCGACGCGCCGTAATTATGGCGCTTGTTTCGGCGGATGCCTTGCAAATGTTTAATGAGTTCGTTAAAATTCTGTTTTCGCCGCTTTAAAAAACAACGACCCTTCTTTTTTTATTCGTTTCAGCCTCAGTTTGTTTTTCCGCGTTCGTAATTAAAGAACAAATGCGGAATGTTTGGAGGAACAAGAAAAAATATTGAATTGGGATCATGTGTTTGAAGTAGTAATTAACACATTGCTAACAGGACTCTAGACTTTGTATGAAGAAATCATCACGTTTAATCCCGTAAAGTGGGACTTACTTTCAATTAAATGTGCCAACAAATCGAGTCTTAAAAAAGTCGAAACCTCTTGGGAATATTACACGCAGAAAACATGACTGAAGTAACGGGTGGTTCAAAATGATGAAAGAAAGGGGATTACACAATGCAAAACAGAATTCAAGAGAAAAAATAGCAATTTGTAATTCAAATAAAGCAGTTGTTAATTTCTAATAACATAACTAATTGGCAAATGAATTAATGTTTTCTCACCCAAAACCATGGTACTGGGTTCAGAGAGACGTACGGATTTTCGGAGTTTGACCCTGCACTATGACACTCGGTAAACCCTGATTACGTCTTCGGATTCTGGTGATGTTCACGACCACACGACTACTTTTTTTTTAAATAAAAGTTTGGAGAATCTTCAGAAGACATCATCAACGGAATTCAGTATCAGATGTGTTGGATTCGCCCTGTCTTTGTCGCCTACTTCTTAGGCCCTCGACAAGAGCGCCTACGAACTAAACTCTTTTGCAGTTACTAATTTCTGGTATTTGCCCTGAAGCATTCCGTCAGAAATTTTGCACTGTCAGTCTCATGTGTTTGTATTTCTCAGTCTTTCCATTTGTATTTCATCGTTGGCCTTTTGCTGCATGATTTCTCTCAGCATGTTGGCTACATGGTTCTTTAACATGATTTCGGCGATGTTTGCTGCAGAAATAATTGTGCCGCTTTTTCTCTGATGTTGTTCCATTTCACATAGCCGAAGGCTATATGCTCCACCGTTATCTACTTCTTGGCAATACCAGCATGTGTCAGTCTCTAGTTTGTCGATTCAAGGTTAATATCTGGCGAATACCCCGTGCCCCGTCATGGCTTGAGTTACGTAGTAGTCTACTTCGTCGAACTTTCTATTGCACCATTTGTGTAGATCTTTAATAAAAGTTTTGGTCCACCCACGATACGTGTCCCATACGAGTTGCCATTTTTCTATGAGGGTTTCTCGAGTTTCATCCGTGTCTGCGCTACCCGTTAGGTATTTATCCTCAGCCTTCAGTTTGATTAGTGCTGCTATCGCGAGTATAGCATCAGTGGCGACAGTTCTATAGGCAGAGGTGATTCTGATAGCCGTTTTCCTGTTTATGGACTCGAGAAGTCTCTCGTAGTGTTTGTACTTTAACGCTGAGAGCCATACCGGCCGCGGCGCAGGATGGTCGAAGTGACAACCCATGCTAGGACCTTTCTCTTTTTAGATCGAGGACCTCCGATGTTTGGCATGACCCTGGAGAGCTTTCTCGCATGTTCTCTTAACGTGGGTCTGAGGTCTCTGTCGAGGTATACGTCCAGATACTTTATTTCCGTTTTGCTGGCTATTGTGGTCCCTTCGAGGTCAATCGTCAGCGACCGGAGTCTCCTCGGTCCTGCCAAAATGATCCATTTGTGTTTTGGTAGTGGCTAATTCTAAATCGTGTTCTATTAGCCAGCTTTTGGTCTTGGACAAAACGTATTTCGTTTTTTCCTCTAATAGTGCAGGAGTTTTGGCAGTGATTATAGTAGCCAAATCGTCTGCGTAGGCAATGGGAGTAATCCCCCGGCCCATTTGTACCCGCAGGAGGTTGTTGTATAGGACTTTCCACAGGGTCGGCCCTAAGACACCGCACGTCATAGTTTTCTCTACACCCTAGCAGGTAATTATGGTCCTCTCATCCATATAGGATTGAGGAATTTTGATCAGGTAGCTGCTGACTCCCGTCTCGTTGAGAGTCTCTGCAATTTGTCACCAAATAAACTTTAAACTGAGTGCCTCAAAACTTACTTCGACCAGATGACAAGTCTGCGCTGTATCTTTCACCAGCTTTCCCCTGGGCTAGCGACAGTGTGAAGGGAGTGGATAATTAAGATAAGGGCGCCAGGTCGGACAATAAACCCAGCTGGTTTATAATGACATCGACGGCGCGGCATCCCAAAACCGTCTTAGTCGTGCAGAAGGCTAAAACAGAACAAGAGGTTTGGCTTAACTCACTGGTGCGTGAAGGTGGGTGACACAAACACACACGTAAAGTTGATTAAACTTTAGTTAATACAAATTAACGGAAATGTAAAGTGATAAATTTTACTAAGTTACAAATACGATGCGATACGATAAATAGATAATAAGTGGTGTTGTTCACATTAACGTGCCATATTAATAGATACAACAATGCATAATAGCCAAAATTCGGTCTCCACTAAGGCATGCATAAACCGGCCAAAAACTCGAAGTTCAAGGAATGCAAGTAAATAACTCATGAAATTACCGTCAGGGCACAGTTGAGTTCATCTGTCAACTTGAGTAGTGGTGTGAAGTTGGCAGTCACGATGCCACCTGTTGGTTGGTTCCAACGCCGGCGAGCAGGTTCAAACCGGTTTTGCAGGGCAGATCCACTTTTCGCTAGGGGCCCGTAAACATGCCTGAACTGATTCCCTCGAAAGCTCGGAGTAGCGTAAAACGCTCGTAGTCGTATGAGAATCGACTCGGCCTGATTGTGAGTCAAACTTGAAACGATAATTTGAAACGGGAACTGAAAGCCCAAAGAGAAAGAAGGAAGGTCCGTTAGCGTCGAAAATAGCGTCAGACAATTCGCTTAGTTTTACCTGGGTTTTGAAATTATCCCGAGCTTAGGATGGGGTTAAAAATACCCCAAAATTCGTTCGGTGGTCTTAGAATTCTATTTCGGCAAAGCCGTAGATAAGCTCTTTCTTTTTCAAGCAAGAGCTCCGGTAATTCACCAACGCACAAACACGACACCACCAATGTCGAACGATAAATGAAGCGAGAGCGCGAAACGAAGTCTGAGGATGCCGAGGACGCGCGCATGACATAAGCATTAACCAATGACTGAAAAGGTCACGATCACATGGTGCCTCTCAACAAATTAAAATCGCCTCACGCGATATCGTATATTGATCGATAATTTCTGCCTTGCTTGATACGCGCAAAAGCGAGGTTGTCAAGCGACTCGAGACTGGGCAAACGATGCTCCGTTGCCGCTTCGCCGCAACTGAATTTTAAAACGTAACAAATTTTCAGCCAAGAGGCCGAGTTGAAGACATTTTTTACATCTAACGCGAGCATTGGGCAGAAATGTCTGTTTTTCCGTGCAGCTTTTTTGTTTCCATGGTGTTGTTATATACTTTGTTCAGAGCGTCTGTTGTCGACCTTCCCGTCCTAAAGCCGTATTGGTGGTCATGCAAGAAGAATTCCTCTAACAACCGCAGCTTGACGAGCGATTCCAAAAGTTTGGACGCTACGTCCAGGAGGCACACGCCGGTTCGTCCACCGGAGTTTTTTAGGCTTCTTCAGCAACACTGGAGTTTCCTTCTTCCAGATCTTCGGGAAGTGATCCTCAATCAGGCAGCCATTCATCACCTGTAGGAACTCTGTTTTGTTTGCCATTGCAGCAACCTTTACTACTTCCGATGGTGTGTATATTGTCCGGTCCCGTAGATTTCCCGTTTTTAATTCTGGTTACCATACGACTACTAGCTGTATGATACC
The DNA here is from genome assembly GCA_033060865.1 of Dorcus hopei. Lineage (NCBI taxonomy): Eukaryota > Metazoa > Arthropoda > Insecta > Coleoptera > Lucanidae > Dorcus > Dorcus hopei. The sequence goes on along the minus strand of CM065425.1, from coordinate 64,968,306 downwards.
TATCGTAAAACTCAGTCGGCTTTTATATCGTTTATACCGGAAATTCCGATTACGATGGGCTACTTGCTCTATGAGTCATGGTGATTTTCCTAAATCGCCCGCTCTTAAGGTCCATTTTCGCGCTCATGCAATTTGCGCAAATGTGCTTGTGCACAAGGAAGTCGTTGCATGTAAACTTAATTTTTTTGCTTGCACAAACCAGAAAGTTTGACAAACTGCATGTATTTGCGCAAGCAAATTTGTATGCTCAAATGCTTGCACAAATCCATTTGCGCAAATTCACCTATGCAGCTGAAGTTCTCCGAATACAGTTTTCTTGACTCATGACGGCAAAGCAAGTCGTTTGTTTAGGTTATTTTTAGGTTAACGAATTTTCCTCGGTCGCGTAGGCGACGTATCGAATTTAACTTACGAAATGAACTTAATAATTTATAAAATACTGGTTTCTTTATTTTTAGTTTAATGTTGTACTTAATAAAAAATTCCTTTGACTTAAGGTCTAAGAATCCGATTAAAAATTACAGAATTAATTACATTTTTAATGTCCGTTTTGCACTCATTTTATTCCCCAAACAGTCGAGCATTGTGCTAAACGGACTCTGCCCTCATTACCGCCGTAAAAACTGTTCCGCGCATTATTTAAATTTAACGCGGGGAAATTCCTCCCCGAAACATCCGCAGCAAAAGTACGCCGTGTTTACTTATAATTCCGGGCGAGTTTCCCCGGCACATTAAAGAACCTCCCAACTGTCATTAAAAATTGCCGAAAATAAGTGCCCCCCGTCTTCACCTTCGGCGTTATTGCACGCCCGGGTAAATCTTTTCAATGAGCGGAGATGTTTTTGAAGTTAACGAAGTTAATGTTCTCGGCCCGCATACTAATGAGTAATGAAAGGTGTTTTTCTTCTTCGGCCGCTGCTAACAATAAAAAAAGTTCTTAATATATGTAAATAGTCGAATTAATAACGTGCGTTTTTTTTTTTTGAAAGTAATTTAAGGAAGAAAAAAAGTGTAAACAGGAACGTTCTCGTTTAGTTCGGAAAAGCGAAATTGAATTTTGTTTGGAGCATCCGCCGAGCGCTGTTGATCAAAATATCCGAAATCGTTGCGTAAAGCAAATATTTGTTAATACGGGTCATAAATCACGCGTAATATTCCACGGAATTATAAACGACGCAAATTTAAATAAGGCCCCATGTATCGTGATTTATTTTTGTTCGTAATTCATACTTAGCTACTTCCCCCCGTCCTCAAACACGAATGACTTCAAAAAATCTTACAAATTTATTCGTCGTTTCAGCGCGTTTTTAATTTCACACTCGCAATAAACTGTCGGCCGCAGCAAAAAAAAAAAAAATCGTGAAACGACGCAATCAAGCCAGGCTTTTAATAATGGATGCGTTCCGAATCAAAAGCTGAACTTGTGCTTTCGAAAAGCGCAAAAAAGAGTTTCATATGCGACGCTGTGAATGAGCGGGCTCAAATTTGAAATTGAATATTTGATAATGGAAGGTAAAAAGAAAAACTCGCGCGTTGCGTCGGGCAAAAGAAAAAAAAACTCATAAAACGTTTCCGCGGAAGTATGAAAGCTCGCGCGCGCTTTTTCCTGACGAGGGGGCCGTTTACATATTGGCGTTGAGGTTTTAAAGTAAATTGACTGGAGTAAGTCGGAATAGTAATCAGGACGTGGTGGTATCCATCCAACAAAAGAAGAACATTACGGCCGTACGTATTTATGAATCATATTATACCTAAGTCCGCTCCTACTTTTTCTTTACAAATAAACATGAGAATTCACAGACGGAAAGCGCAAGAAAGTTGCAAAGCGATAGCATCCGGATAAATCGAAAGATATTCCCAGAGCTGCACTTGCTAGTATCCATCGCAAAATCTTAAAATATTTACCCGGAACTCCGGAGAACGACGTGGACAAGCGATCCCCGCCATAAAATATAAAATTTCCTCCTTTCAGCGAACTCCCACGCCCGACTGAAACTCTTCGAACCGAATTTTTAATACGCAATAAAATCGCGGAGGGCTCATTGAATTACGACGAGGCCGTGTATGTAACTGGTTTTAGATTGGGCTTTTAGCCGGCGGGTCTGCGAAGGGGGGGCGTAATTCGATCGAGGTTCGTGAAGTGGCTGAAATTACGCACTTTGAGTTTAAGAAGTTGATTGAAAGAAGGAGTGACAATAAAATTTGGAACGAATTTAAATAAAGTCTCGAGGAATGCAGCGACGAGAAAGATTTTTGCTTCTGGAAGTATCGCTCGTTAATAATTTATAGATCAAGTCAGAGCGGCAGAATAACAAGGAAACACTTTAAGGATCTAGGCAATCAAGTAATTGCGATAAAATATTCATGGTAATTTACCGAGAGGCAGCGAAGAACTATTACAAGCGCCGGAATTTTTGCCATTATAGCACACAATCAAGTAAGTGACTTTTTATGGAATGATAAAATTGAATCGACTGCATTACGGCGACAGGTAGAAGCGGGTAGATACGATTCATTCATCAGGGGGGCCCCCGGAGACTCCGCCAATATTGCCTTACACTGCGGCTGCATTCTTATCTGCTGCGGCAATTGATAGCTCGCTATTGCGGCCATCAGTCCCCTGACAACGCGGAAATACCGTAACGTTCACCCCCCCTTGGCCCCGATAAATGTGTATTATCGAGCCGGTTCGGGGGTAAAACGGTCAGACAAGCGTACACTTGTTGAGTTTTCGGGACGAAAATAAACCCTGCTTATCGCCTCATTCGTCTGTATACAAATACAACACGATTTAGAACAAACACAGTATTGGTGCACATGCACACAAGAGACATCTTGAAAAATCATTTTAGATTCCTCCCGACAAGAGAAATTTAGAAATCAATTAATGCAGTTTCTTCTCCTTCACTTCAAAATTGAAAAAGCTTTTAAGCTTAGAGCGAAACGTTGTTGTTAAAGTAGTCCGATTACTAAATGCAACAATGTATAAAGGGGCATTGTTATTTCACGCTTGTCGTCGGTGATATTTTCTAGTATTTTCGTTTCATGGAAACCCCGCGTGAGTAGTTCTAAACAATTTGCCAACTTTTTAATTAACCAATTTATTTCCTGTCAGACGGCAACGGTAAGAAAATTAGTTCCGCGTTGTGTTATATGACTGCATGGAATATCGTCTCTTGCTGTTTTCTGATATTTAATAACGTTACGAAAGCTCATTTGGAAGAGATAGTGAAGGAGACATATTCTTAATTATGAATCGGGTGATGCAATGAGGCAATTTTTATTAATGATTAAGTCAGTTTTTCACTAAATTTATTTAACCATAAATTTGGTGTCACTTCAATAATTAAAACTATCTCATTGTCAGTCTATTTAGGCCCAATTGTGCAAGGCCAGTTTAAATTTAGGCTGAAGCTTAAACCCCTAACAACGATTATTCCTACAATTGTTGTTAAGGGTTAAAGCTTAAACTCAGTTAAGTTGCAATTGTGCAACTGGGCCTTAGTGATATTTCGTATCCTCATTTACTTCACTAATAGCAATTTAGAACTTACGAAATTAGCTTTATTCATCTTATTACAGTTTCTTGGCTTTACATGTCTAGAGCTTAAGTGGAAAAGCAACGTTTTTGCTGAAATCATTGAACATCCTCAGTTTAATATCTTTTTTCTACTTTGCGTTCACAATGAACTCATTGTGACACCAAAAACAGTTTCACAATGAAGCTCATTGTGAAACTGTTTTTGGGGAAATTTTAGTCAATTTTTAATTGAAAATATTTATTAGATTCTACAAAATAACTCATTATTTATTTGTTACTTAACAGAATACTCACAATGAAGCTGGATAAGAAAAATTAATAACTTGTTAAAGTGACTTTTGATTAAAACGAAAGGTTTTCAGTGTTGCCACGCATTACAACTAAAATTCCCCATATACCAAGGAGATCAAATTTTTGACAATATTTTTCATTTTTTTGTTCAATAAGTGACGCAAAGTAGAAAAAATACTATATTTTACACGTTTCACAAGAGGCATTGTAACACTCGTTCCGTTGGGGCACTCCGAGCTTGCTACGCTTCGCTCGTCGTACCCCAACCCCACTCGTGTTACAATAAGCCTTCTTGTGAAACTCGTAAAATAATATACTATTATAATACAATTTTTATTTTTGTATTATAAATACTGTCAATTTTTATTATTATTGAGTGTCTTAGCTTCTTACAACCAGAAATAGCTTAAGTCATTAATTTATTAATAATTGTTAACATTTCTCAAATTTCTAGCGCTTTATAAAAAAAAATTATTAGTATTAGTTATCAAGTTTTGTGCAACAAAAATAAAAAACGATCGATGTTTCGAAAAAAAAAAAAGAAAAGGGTGCAAAAGTCCACCAGTTGTGACAAGTTTAGATTATTTTACTTGATGAAGAGAAACAAAATCGAAAGATTGAAGTGCTTCCATTTTTAAAATTTTACGTTGCAACACTTTGACTTTAGAGTCAAAATGGCTTTCAAGTTTATGGTATTTTTTTAAAACCTGAGATTTTAACGATTTACACTCGCAAAATTTTTATTTTAATGTCGTTTCAATGATTTGTTTCTAACAAGTTTCGAATGGATTTTTTTGAGGAAAAATTAAATCAAGTATTTTTTGAGTTAAAAGCAAAGAGATCGTTTCTCTTTCACTGAAAATGAAAGAACGAAAATCACTAATTATGACAAATTTGGTAGCGGTGCAGTTTACACCGAAATAAAGTAAAATGGGTAAAGATACCGTCATTTTGAGTCAAACTACACGCGCAAATTTAAAATTGAATGTAGTGTAAGAATCCAAGCATCTTATAATTATCATTATAATTATGAAATGAACTAACTAGAACGCGAAATCAGCCCACATTACAAAATTGCGTAACCGTAGCAGGTGTTCGCTTCTCTAAAAAACCTTGCGCTAGATGACATATGATGGACATTGCAAAATTCTGAGAAATGCACCCGCAATTGCATTAGAGATGTTCGCTGACCTCGTGCTATATCGCACACTTAAGCAAGACCACGTGATCGAGGAAAACCAAATAAAAACTGGCGTGGCAAAGCACAATAATCAGACAGCTTCAAGCAGTTTGGTCGCGTGCATCTCCAGAGCCCGAAGGCATTTATAGAATGTCATAGTGCGTATCGCTGTTCTCCAAAAGTCCGTTGTTTCTATATCTAGTGCTATGGTTGGGTAAGAATTTTAATAATTTTATTTTTTACTATTTTTGCTATGTTTATAAACTAACATTGCTTATTTTAATTATGAGATGCTGTTTTTCTTGTGCTAAAATTATTTTGAATGTGTTTTATGTTATCTTGTGTGTTGTTCTGAAGTAATCTGAAATTGCGTTTAAATTTCACATTTATCTAAAGTTTTGATCTCTAGTAATTTGATTAGAGGGTTGTGTGTACGTAAAATTGTCTTAATCAATTTATAATTGTTTACTTAATGTTAATATATTTAGTTATATAAATTTTGTCTTTATTTTCAAGTCAAAGTCATTCTTAAAAGAGAGAGCGTAAATTTTTGTCAATCCCGAAAATTATATGTAGTGGCGGGCAAAGGCTGAAATCCCATTCCGTATAAAGAGGGTTCAAAAGCTCAAACCAGATACCTACAAACAAAGAAATTGCTAGTTGTGTCCTTTACGGTCTGATTCAAATTTCAGTCAAAGAGTGAGGAGAAGAAGTAGAAATTGTTGATTATTGTGATGTGACCTAGTTTGGGCATCACAATAGAACTTCTCTCTTACTCTCGTCGAGATATCTAGACGGACATACTATTTTGACGAAGCCTTGTACTAAAATTGATAAAGTTGATAAAGTTCTTCTGTTATCATTCAATTTTAACCTCCCATCCCTCACAGTAGCAGGTAATGTGATTTCAAATTCGGCCCGCTTACTTTGACTCAAAATGGCGATAATTGCGGTACTTTATCTATCTAGGGACTTTACACCTAGACTTTAGTGTTTTTTTTAAATTATACAAGATTCTTTGAATTTCCCGCCCGCATATGTCGTTCCTACGTGTTCTAATAGATGGCGCTCACTTATGAAAGTTCACTAAAGTCTCTAGATTTAAGTTTTTGTTTAAATTCGCCTTAGAAGAAATATTGCAACACTTGTCCTGATTAAATTCTAACGATTTTTCTTAAGTCAGCGCTATCTGTCGAGAGAATACAGTAACCATACTCGCGAAAAAGAAATGTGGTTTCAACAATTTGTTTCTAACAAGTTTCGAATGAGCTTTTTTTGAGGACAAATTAACGAAAGAATCTTCTGAGCTAGAAGCAAAAAAAGATCATTTTTATTTCCTTGAATATGAAAGAGACAGGGATCAATAATTATGACAAATTTAGATGGCGCTGTAGTTTACACGGAGATAAAGTACCGTAATTACCGCCATTTTGAGTCAAATTTAAAATTGAACGTAACAGGTAATGTGATTTCAAATTTGGCGCGCTTATTTTGACTCAAAATGGCGGTAATTGCGGTACTTAATCCACCAAGGGACTTTACACGCCCACATATCTAGTTCCTACGTTTTCTAATAGATGGCGCTCACTTATGAAAGATCACTGAAGTCTGTGGATTAAATTTTTTGTTTAAGCATTGAATTTAAACCTAACATAGAACGGCAACGCAATGCTTAAAACTGGCAGCCAGAAATTGGAGGTTTACGCTATTAACTGATGCATTATTTAGTAAATAATCTGGTTGTAGGATAATTTGCAAAGGTGTAGAGTCTCTATATTACTCTACCTACACCTACACCTTTGCAAATTATCCTACAACCAGATTATTTACTAAATAATGCATCAGTTAATCGCGTAAACCTCCAATTTCTGGCTGCCAGTTTTAAGCATTGCGTTGCCGTTCTATGTTAGGTTTAAATTCAATGGTTTAAGTTCTCCTTACAAGAAATATTGCGACACTTATTCTGATTATATTTTTGAAATGATAACAAATTCTTTGAATTTGCGGCCACGTAATTTGCTGCGTGTCCCAATAAATGGCTTTCGGTAAAGTCTCTGGATTTAGAAAGCAATGAAAATTTCAGGGCCACTGAAACTAATCTCTTGTTTTTCTTTCTATTTTCTTCGATAAAGAAAAACTCTAAAGAAACGAAACCGATTGTCTTATTTTTTGCATTTGAAGAAAGAAAAACGCAATATACTCTCATTGCAGCACATGCCAGTAGATAGCGCTCATAAAATTAATAGTGAACGCGATCGAAACTTATTTAATTTTTTTTTTTGCTTTTGGGGAAAATATGTATTGTCTTTAATTTCTTTTTAATAATAAATGCGAAATTCATCATAATATCGATTATTTTTTCGTATTGTTTATTATTTTTTTGATGGTGAAAAGGATGAAATTTGAGAAGTATCAAATTGTCTTTTGTTTTTTTTTTTTTTAATAATAATTGAATAATTTGAATAATAATAATAACTGCATCTTCTTCATAAAACATTGAAAAACAAACTCATTAAATTATGAACTTAAATAAAAATTAAACTTACAAAAATTGGTACCTACAAAAAATTGATCTGGCAACAGTGCATTAACATTTTTTTCTCCGCTCTACTGTCACTATTTGATTACGCAGTGGGAATTTAAGCGCCAATTTTGAAGCATTTTGTATACACTTGCGAAAAAAAATTGTCGTCTGGAAAGTTTGTTTATCACATGTTTCGAATAAGCTTTTTTTTTTGACGAAAAATAAAGAAAGCGTTTTTCTTTTATTGGGAACTGGCAAATGATCTTGATGGCGCTGTATTTAAAAACAAATATGGCCGTGTTGAGGGGATAAGTTGTTCATGGTTGAGTGGTTACACGGACAATAATTGTTAATTGTTAATTGTTATTAACCAACAAATAACACCAAACAATTCAAAATTGTGGCAAAACTTGGACCAAAAACCACTATAATCTCTATTATGTCAGTGGAGTACCGTCAAAAATTTTAAAAGTCGAATCGAAACGGCCATACATACACGTCAGTGAATGTTAATGTAGCTGGCCATGGAAAAAGAGACATAGATCACTATGACAAACTTAGATGGCGCTGCAGTTTACTCAGCAACGAAATAGGTAAATAATTTTTTATGCAGCTGACATTAAAAGTGACGTTTTTAGTGCAAGCTAATTCGATTAAAAATTGCTCTTTATAATTCACCGTGTTAAAAGTATTTTTAACACTAGTAAAGAAAAATTTTTAACACTAGTTGTTTTTTATTTATTTATAAATGTTAATATAAACATTAGAGTTTGAGCAATGGCTAACATTAATTCCCTCAGATGTAGTCATCTTGTTTCTCTTCTCCACTGGAACATTATTGGAAAGGTTGCTGACATCGTTCCTATCGGATGAGAAACCCAACGTTGTAAGAGCTTGAAGGGAACTGCTGCTTCCCGAAGGTCGATGACTTCCAAACTGATGTGATTTTTCTTCAAAGAACGCTAGAAATACATTTTTCCCGAACTTGCCTTCCACTTTCTTGAGTTTGCACCATTGCAAGAACCTGTTGTAGGCGATGTCGTATTGTTGTCGGGATTTTGAGGGCAGCAGATCTAAAGTTGCTCTATTTGCCGCTTCTTCAATATCTGCGGGAAATCCGTCGTCGACATCGGCATCATTCAAAAATGCAAATAGGACAAGTTTCGTATCATTTCTTTTTTTAGAAAAATTAATAGTTATTTATGTAACAAGGCAGTAAAGTGGCACTTTATCGAACAAGTTTGCAAATTGCGAACCAAGGTGAGGCCGCGGAGAGCAAGAAAACGAGTTCGATAAAGACACTTTACTGCCGTGTTGCATACAACATTTTTTCGACTACCACTGAGACACTCTTCACTCTAAGAAGTGTATGATGATTCATCGAAATCTGACTGGCGGACTGCGAACATTTGATGATCAGTAATGTAGGGGAGACTGATGACAAATAAGCTCCAGTAAGCAGTGGTAAGATTACTGATAAAGTTGTTCGCGTGGCTGCTAGGTCACTGTACTCCAACCTCCCCTATAATTTTAAATATGGATTCATCTGACGAAAACTCGTTTCTGCGCATTGTGTACTTCTTACGGTAAAAAGTTTCTACTAAAGTAAATCACTTTAAAGTGTTCAGAACTTATAGATTTATATTTATAACTTCATAAATTTTTGAAAAATGTATTTCATTTACCTTATAATATGTTATAAACGAAGCTGGCGTTGAAATCAAAAGATGCGACGCGAGCGCAAAAATATTATTTTTTGAGTTGATTTGAATGACAAATTATACATAAAAGCATCATGAATTACGAAGTTGACGCAGCATAAAGAATGCTAAAAATTTTTAAAAAGTGTAATAAGTGTTTTCTTCATGTGTATTTTAAAAGAGGTGTGGCACCAAACAGAAACGTTAGAAAATAATACAAAAGTGAAGATGTATCCACACAAAGATGGCGATCATGCTCTAATATAGTGCCTTCAAAAATAGTTGAGAGCACGTGATTGCCACACAAACTAACCCTTTTAAAGACACTGTTCAGATAAACGCAAAATTCTCCAATCATAGGCATTTAAGATACACAACAAACATTCTACTCCCCAAAATCGCTAAGAAAAAAGAAAAAAAGAAAATTAGCTCTTAAGAGAAACTGTACTAGGATAAATTTTCGAAGTACACAGAAGAAAGACATACGTCCCTGGAACTATTAACGAAATTTAATAATATTTACAGTAAACCAGCCACGGGAGCAATGCATAAAAAGATAAAATCACCAAATGTATATATATAAACAACTTTGTATTTCGGAAGACATTGCAGAATGTTCTACGAGTCTACGACAAGAAAGCCAAAGACGAAGGAACACAAGACAGTCAGAAAGCCCCCAAAAGTTCAATCCAATCAAATTCAAACTGCAATTCAGAAATATATGTAGGTAACAATATACAGGGTGTTCCACAAGAAAAATAAATGAAACCTTAACTTCGGTTCTTACCTCAAGAAGGTGACGGTCAATTATTTGGAATGTACAGAAAAAAATATGTTTCAAATTTCTTCTAAATTTGAAAATATGACGAAGGGGGCGGGGAAGAACCCCACATTTTACGCATGTAAAACAAAGTAATAATAGGGTCTTTATTAGTAAATAACAATTCAACAATTTCAACTCAAAATAAGTATATGGAAGCGAAGTTCAGCTAAAGCTGTTCTTCCACTTAACATCTGACCTAATAGGTGAATATAAATAATCAAAATCGTCAGATATACAATTTCAAATTAGAATTCGATTTGCAACTCAAAAATACAATAAAATACAGGACGTTTCATAGACAGTAAACACAACTCTTTAGAAAGGGGAAAGGAAAACGATGTGGAACAGTTAAAACGTCAAGAGTGACTAGAGGTATAAACATAATTTTAAAATACGAGTGGGGGGACTGTTTAGTAAAAAGTATGTATAGATTGGGAAAGTAGTTAGTGATGAACTAAAAAAAAGATGCAACTGTGCATGATATAAAGGAAACACAAGTAAGATTGTTTGTAAAATTGTAAAAGACGTAAGAAATTTGGCAATACGTTTGAGATTTAAGGAAACATTTCTTGAGGTAGAAACATTTCCGAAGTTACGATATATGTGAATTGCTTGATAATGAGCTCCCTCGAACGACCCTGTTTCGTGGATTAAATTCAATACCCGGCGTCTTGCTGCATCCATTGAGGCGTAATCTAGATGCAGGTGACGGCAGTTAAACGGTCTGAGTGTAAATGATGACAAGGGCGACGCTAATTGAACGGCGTCGGGCGGCGTCTTTCCCCGACTTTATTTACAGCTCTCCTCATTGTTCCGCCTTACAGACGCACTTACATAAACTTGGAAGCCGCCGCCGTCGCCGCGCTCAACTTTTTCTCTCATACTCGAAATCACATTTTGAATCCGGAACGAGACTGGAAAGCAATTCCATTAATTTTCCCTCTTTTCGCGCGCCGCTAAACTCGTTCGGCTATGTCTTTTATGCGGAGTGCGGGAACTCCCGCACCTGTTAGGGTTCCTCAACCTTCGGTGGCATTGGCAGCGGCGGTGGTGGCGCTCCCTAATTTATTTAAGCCAAGTTATAAGCTGATAAAACAATCAGTCGGGGGCTGCTGTGAGGGGGGTGAGTTCGTAATGGCAACGTCCGTCGAGATGGACTGACCGCAACCGCAGCCTCGCTTTGACGTGGACGTCGCCGCAACTACTATTCCGAAATTATATTTCGGAAGTTAATAAATTCTACGTCGCATCGTCTTCTAATGAAGACGCCGGCGATTCCCTGAGTTTGTGGCTTCGTACCACACCAATTACTAAGCGTTCATGTCAAAGACACTATGCAACTTCTACAACTCTAAAAGCTAAATTATTGAAAGACATAGGAACGTAGAAAAATGGAAGTTGGCTATACAGGAAATGTCTAAGGGGATGTAAAAAGGACAACAAAACAAGAGGACGCAAAAGCTTTTTATAGACACAAGATTTCGATAAACCCTACTAAGAGAATCGGGTTCAAGAAAAGACAAGATTTCAATAAATCCTACTAAGAAAATCGGGTTCCAAAAAATAGCCTAAGACATAGCTTCATTATTAACATGAAATTGGTGCTTGAATGTCCTTATACATATATCCTTATATATATATTAACTAACTGCGTTCCTTACTTTGACGTTTTAAGCATTCCACGAGTAGATAGTGTGATACTTGTATCGTTTATCGTTTAAGAATTTGTTGAAATGGTTTTGCCAGAATTTTAACATTCAGTGCATTCACTTGTTCAAAAGACCTGAGGTTTCTGCTCGGGTAAATTTTAATGCCGTTTCTTTATAGGTCTTTTTTGTGTATGATCTTTTATACCTCCTTTTGGTTCGCAATGGCATCTTGATGTGACTGTGCGTTTGTAGCCGCCGCGCCGCCATCATATCTTCTTGCAGTGAAATCTGAATAAAAGCAGTGAATCAGTTTTTAACCTCCTTCTTATCCTGCCTTTTACGTATGTAGCATTAATGCTGACTTGAACATCGTACATTATTAACTGCACCTAATGCATTTAAACACATACGAGGGGCTTTAGATCCGCCTTTATGTTCCGCACAACTTCGGCGATGCATCCGCGTCCTTTGAGGACGTCACAATCAATATTCCACGTTCGTACGTTCTGCATATTCAGCTCACCTAGCTGATTACGTGCGGTAGGCATAAATTATTCCGTGTGAAAAAAAGAAAGCACACCTTTCGCCCTCCCCCGCCCCCCAGAAGAAACACAAACGGAATAATTTATAATTCAACCGGCTTTGATTAGCGAAATGAATTTCGCCAGGCCAGGAGGTTCTCCCGGCGCTCCGGTTATAACCCGGAGTTTTCTCGGTTTTCGTTATTACTTCTCGGCGTCGCGCAAGAAGCCGGCGGCGGCGCGCTTTCGCCGTAAATAATTAAGTTCGGGTATTTCATTGCGCGAAAGGTTTAATGGATGTCTGGGGTGGTAGTCTCGGACATGTTACGAGAGATCCTCTTAAAAATTCCATTGGTCGAATGAGAGAAAGAAAGGTCGAACAGCTTTCACTTCCAAATGGAATTCCTAAAGACAATTCAATTTTTTTTTATTAAACTTCAAAAAATTACCCCTCAAGCTTACGTAGTTACGTACCTATCCCTTCGAGTCGTTTAGGCCATAGTAGAACATATAATTTATCTTAATTAGGTAATTTATCAGTGCAGCGGGGAAGCCCCGGTCGTGATGTATAAAAGCCATTCCCATTCTTTTATTACGTGACGATATACACGGCCTCCATTAAGAGTGATGCCTCTATTATTTCTCGTTGCATAGCCTGCGCTTAAATGAGAAATAAAACGTATTGCCTGATCTATAATACATGTAATAATACTGAGTGTGTATGAAACTTTGCTCATCAATATTCAAACCGAAAACTTCTCTCAAGAGCGGGCAATAAATCATGAAAATAAGATAAGCTGAACGGAATCGATGCGCGTGCATAAGTCTTAATGTTATTTTGCTGCCAAAATACATTTTTGAAATCGAACTTTTTGATTATTAATATCACGATGCCTCGTTTTCATAAAAATAAACATGCACCAGCAAATTTGCTTTTTCGTTTAATTTGTCAGTTAAAATTTAATTCACTAAGTTAAATTTATTTATCCAAAAACATGTTTGAATTCCTGCTCTCATATTTAGTTGCTGAAAGCCGCAGTAGATACGTCCACTTCTGAAAACTCCCTGGAATTAAAAAGTCGTCGAAAGTCACATCGAAATTTGTTATAATTGGTGGTTCTTGTAAGTCTCTTTCTCTTTTTGGCAAAAAAACTAATTTTTTACTTTTGACCAAGAAAATAATTCAATTATTTCTTTAAAAAAATTATGCAAAACTTATCCTGAATGTACATTTGAAGTTATAAGAGATTCTTTGAATTTCCCGCCCACATAAGTAGTTCCTACGTGTTCTAATAGATGGCGCTCACTTAGGAAAAAAAAATGGATTTAACTTTTTGTTTAATTTCTCCTTAAAAGAAACATTGCCAACACTTGTCCTGATTACATTTTTCAAATGATAGAAAAATGCCTTGAATTTCCCTCCCACATATTTAGTTGCTGCTTGTCCTAATAGATGGCATTCACTTATGAAAAATCATCTAGGTACAGTCTCTGAATTCAAAAAGTAGTGGAGACTTCAGGGCCTTCGAAACTTGTCTCTTGCTCTCTCTTTTTTTTATAAAAGAAAATCCAGAGAAACGAGATTGATTGACTTATTTTTTTCATTTGGAAAAACAACAATGCAATCTGCTTTCATTAATTAAAAAAATCAGTGCACTACTTGTTTGAAATAAATTTCTGAAATAATAAAAAATTCTTTGAATTTCCCGCCACATATTTAGTTGCGGCACATGTCGATAGATAGCGCTCGCTTATAACCAATATTATCTAGTCATGAATGTGATCGAAACTTACCACAATTGTCTCATTTTTTGTAAGCGTTTGTTTACACATTCACTTTGGAATTAGAGCGTCTGCTCCTTGTCTGAAATTGGAGTTTCTAAGTTATTGCAACTTCATCCTTCATTTCAAAGACAAGAGATGATGATGTTCAACTATTAAAAGATTTTTTCGTTCTAGAAGTTTGCAGACTGTACATCTCAATGAAGTTTTTTTTCAAAATCAGGTTTGTGTGTAATTCGAAAAATCTTTACAATAGTGTAGTTGGCTTCATATTTTCAAGGTCACTCTGATGATGGTCAGCTAGTGACACGATTTCTTTACTTATGGAACATTGAAGACCATGGCATTTGGAAGGGATTGTCCAAAATCAAAATTTTATGTTATTCCTTCTATTAAATTAAAGATTTGTAAACTATTGGAACTACACTCTTCATTTCAAAGTCAGGAGATAATACTCAACTGTAAAAACGATTTGACACATTCATTTCAGAAATTTGAGACCAAAAATCAGGTTTTTTTTTTAGTAAAATTCGTTTACTTGTTAAAGAACTTTACGATACTTGCAATTGCATCCTTATTTTTAAGGTTGGTCTGAAGGAGGTGAGCTATTAAGATGTTGTCTTCTTGTTAGAATTTTGACGGCCGTTCATTTCTTGTCCAAAATCCGAATTTTGGGTCGTCCCCCTTTTTTTAATTAAATGTTTGCAAGTTAATGCAACTGCACCCTTAATCTCAAAGTCAGGAAGATGATATCCACCTATTAAAACGAGTCCTTCTTTTTTGTGGACTATCCATTTACGATGGGGGTGGTATTGGCCAAAGTCACAATTTGCAAGGATGCAATTGCAACTTTATTCTCAAGGTCAATGTGATGGTGGTAAGCTATCAAAATGATCTCTTTACTTTGGAATTTTGAAGGCCGTCCATTTGGTGGGGTTGTTTCTTTTTTGAAATCAGAATTTGGGTTATTCCTTCTTTTAAATGAGAGATTTGTAAGCTTTTCCCACTGCACCACTAATTTCAAGGCCCGAAGGTGATGTTAAACTATGAACACGAGTTCTTCGTCTCGGACCATCCTTTGCGATAGGGGTTTTGACCAAAATCAAAATTTTAATTTCGTTTTCTATGTGAAGGGTCTTTATGACAATGCTATTGCATCTTTATTATCGAGGTTAATGTGGCGGTGGTCAGATTACTTGAGAAATCCTACAACATGCATTTCTTGTTCTTTGAATAAATAATGAAAATACTGAGAAATCTTTAGGAAAATGCACTTCCACCCTTAATTTCAAGGTCAAGTTAGTTGGTACTCAGCATTCAAAGGGATTCTTTTATATTGCGACTTTGAAGGCCACCTGTCCAGAAGTAACAATGTGGTTTTCTTCTTCTCATTTCCTCGACGGTTCCAATAGTGGCGTTGGATAATAGATCTTCTTCTTCTCATTCCTTTAATACCCTAATGGGAGTTGGGTTCTTTTGTTTTTTTATCTATTTTTCCACTTCATCGTCTTTATTGCCCCATCCCTTTTATTTCACCAGTTGTGCTCTCTTTGGCTCCATCGACCTACCCATTTCCCTTCTTAATTGATGTTGCTTCCGCCATTTTCGTTGATAATCTAATTCTTTGATATGCTCCGATTATGAATTTTCATCTATGTTTCCAATCAGGTCAATCTGCTCTCTGTAGTTATTAGATAGTTATTTCGCGTATGCGCCAAAAATCATAAATGTGTGTGCACGCTTTAGACCAGTGATGGGCGGGGATAATCGGGAATAAATCAGGGGTTAGTTAATGGGCCTACAAAAGGAATTTGCCAGAATATTTTCTTTCTTGGGCCTTAAACTATTGCTTCATACAACGTTATTGGACAAATAAAGTGAATTGTGCAAAACATGTTCATGACAAGGTGCGCAAATAACTTTCACATCTTTTCACATGTATTCGTAATGAGATGCCACTTACGACTTATGTTACCTAAGTACAGAAAGACAGAAAAAAGCAGAAGTTTTCATAGTTGAAGAAAAATGGAAAAAATAAGCATAAAGACAAAGACAAAGACAGAGAATGAAATGGACCAATAAACATTTGGAAAACCTATCAAAAAAAAAAAATAAGGGCAACGGGGAAATAAATAATTAAAACTTATAAACATTTAGGTTCTTCATAGAAATAGAAACACGGATTGATTACAAGGTTTGTACGGGCTGCTTGTAGGGACTGTACGGACCAACTAAGTTGAAGAATAAGATGAACCATGAATTAGTAAAGGAAGTACATTAGCAAACAATACAAAGTGATTATTAGGACATGTGATGAAAATTGAAGAGGGTAAGATGGTAAAAATAATAACTAAATGATAGACCACGGAAATCAAAAGACTTGATCGTAATCCAATTATGGAGGATCATAGGAAAATGAGTAAGTGATCAAAACCGAAACGCGCAAGTGATTGGGAGAGTTTCAGAAAGGACCAGCATAATAAAAGAAACCAAAATAAATAAAAAAATGAAAGATCTTGGAGGAACAAAGGAGACTAAGGAAATAAGTCGAATGGGAAAAGAGAGGCAAGATTTATGAAAACGCGATGGCGAAGAAAGGCAGGAGAGGACCGAAAGAGGGAACGCTTAAAAGAAGATGGTGAGGATAATTTGCAAACCAAAAAGAATAAAACTATGAACGGAAGATTGTAAGAACGATTTACGAATCAAAAGGAACAAGTAGAAACGGATGTAGAAGGCTTACGAATCAAGGAAGAAAAAAAATCCTGATAGGAAAATATTAAAAATAATAAAATCAAGTATGAACACGTATGATTACACAAGGGTAGAAACGTGTGTTGTAAAGAAAACTAGATAGTAGAGATGGGAGAAACAAGTAAAGCGAAAATGAAGGAGATGAAAATGCAAGCAAGGAAGAACCTAACGCAAAATAGAAGGAAATGAAAGAAAATTATTGAACAAGCTCAACATATAGAAGCAAGATGTAGAAGAATAAATAGGAAATTGAACAGCTGCAATTTCCAATGGGTCGCCATAGCCTTATTGTATCCCGAGTTTCGTTAATTCAGTAAGGATGAGGAAGATTTGCAAACCAAAAAGAATAAAAGTGAGAGTATATGAGAGGAAGATTGTCACGAAGCAAAAAAAACAAGTAAAAATGGACGTCGAAGGCTTACGATTGAAGAAGTAAAAGGATCCAGAAAGACAAAGGCATTGAACATGATAAAACCACGTCGGATACGCTGATTTGACCACGAAAGGATACAAACATCCGTTGCACACGGATCACATAGTGGAGATGGGAGGATCAAGTAGTAGCGAGATGAAAGGAGAGCAAGGAAGAACCTAACGCAAAATAGAAGGAAATAAAAGAAAATTATAGAGAAGCTCAACATGTAGAAGTAAAAGGGGGAAGAACGAAAAGGAAATTGAACAGTTACAATTTCCAATGCATCGCTATAGCCATAGTTTCGAGGAAGATTTTTTTTTAATCTGTGGTGGTTGCCCAACGGGGTCCTAAGTCATAGGCTTGTCAGGACCTCAGGAGCGGGAGTGTATTTGAGTGTGTGTAAAGTGTTCCATGGCTTTATTACTTCCAACCTTCTCGCCGTTTAAGGGGAAGCAGTGTCGAATTTTATCCCCAACACTGAAGGGTCCTTGAAGTCGATACCAACCACCCCCGAGAAAAATCCCGTGTGCGGTTCGAACCGACGACCATGCAAGACCGGTCCTCTTACCACTGGAGCGTTCCTCTTACCACTGGACCGTTCAGGCGTTTCAATTTGCAAACCAAAAAGAATAAAAGTGAGAGTGTACAAGAGGAAGATTGTCACGAGGCAAAAAGAACAAGCAAAAATGGACGTCGAAGGCGTACGAATCAAGATTTTTTGTCAGGATTTTTTGTTATTGCGAACTGATTAGGCAAGATTCATTGACGTCACTCTTTTAATTGCACACAAAACGATCGCATGGTGTAAACGGGCCCTAATTTCTAAAAATATTTTATCGGCACGACCTAATCGCGAGCTTTGATTTCTCATTTTGATACGAAAAACAGAAATCTGAACATGTGTTTATTAAAATTAGCCGAGGAACAACACGCTAAACTCTTATACATCATATAACACCATCAAGTTTAATTTTTTTTTTTTATATTGCTTTACTGAGATGAGCCATTACAAAATATAGAATATTTTAAATCCGCAGCGAAATGTGAAATGCAAATTTTATAATCTTGGCGAACGTAAGGAGTGCCGCGTAACATGCAAGGCACTTTGGAAGTATTTCAATTAAAACTCGATTTTGTGAGATCGAAATTGCTCCATGCATGTAGGTGCATGTGTGTGCATGCTCAAGTTAAACATTATGAAATTCCCCGGAACAATTCCGAGCGCCGTTGGTAATTAAAAATCGCCGAGCCGGATCCGTGTCCGCGGTATTGTTATTTATTTTAAGTGCAATTCCGTGTACCCAATTACGCCGGCTCTCTCAAACAATACAGTTCGAGGGTATCATAATAATTACGTAATAATATTGCTCTTTGCAATTCCCGAAGGTGAACGGAGTTGCAGGTCAATAGACAAACAAAGACGGAAACTAGTCTGCTCCGGACGCGGACGGGGTGGTTTAAAGCAAACTAAGTCGGTCGGTCTGTTTCAGGTCCATGTGACTTCTGAGTTGGAAAGGGCTCGACACAGAATGCGGGCTGTACACTCCTGTTGCCTCCTGATCTTCCTGCTGGCTGCGTTCCCACATCAATCACATGCTTTTGATATACGTAAGTTCTCTTAACTTCAACATTATAAGTATTTTTCTTTGAATTTGAGAGAGGAAGGGGAGGGGGCGCAAAAACTCACTCAATTTCAACTTTACAAATACACATAAAAAAGTCTTAAGTTGCAATTACTTGAAAAATTCGTTACTTTAAAAAGAAACCTATGTATCATGATTTTTTGGAAAATCTTGCTCAGTAGGTATCACTTTATGTTTGAGTGTTTAAATAAACAAAACGATTAAATACAGATAATGTTCGTCGTACTGGACTATTCATTCTAATAAATAAATAAACGAGGCTTCAATTGGCATAATTTGAAATCTACCCTATTGTTTAGGTACATCACACGCACATTAACCCCAAACAAAGCCATGCTAATTCAAGCACAATTGCAACTTTATCATCCGATTATTTATGTCTCATTACGATTACAACGCTCATTAACCCCCATTTGGTGTATGTGTGTGGATGGTCGTCCAAAATTTGCATAAAATCGATGATGAAAAAACTGGAGCTGACCTCCTCTCTTGAGGTCGACAAATAAATCCTTAATTTCTAGATTAAGCCCACCCCTCGTTCTTTTTCTTTGTTTAAGAAGCTTTAATAAATAACATGGTCAAATGAAATTACGTTCCGGGAAACCCCAGGTGAAATTGATTTAAAATTGAAAGTTAATATTCCTGTATGTTCGAAGATCACCATCACCGTCGATGATAAATCACGCGTTTCAGGTAAACACTATAAGAGGACGTGAGGAATTTAAAAGTGCGACGTATAGGTAGGTAGATACACAAATGGCGAGCCATAAAACAGATTCTTTTGTGGTTTGCGACATAAAACCGCGCCGATATATCTAAAAGGCATATGTTACCTCCGGCGGGTTGTTGTGATTTATGGGTTTCGGTTTTCTGTTTACGCATCCAATATCGAAAGTATTTCTTTGAAGATTTGGCATGAATAGCAAGCAGCGGCGGGCGCATTTAAGTAATTGTGATGCCTTATCCTAGAGCGTATCCGAATGATTGATGCCCTCGCGAAATCTCCTATTTGTAAGACGCCTTTTAACTAAACTCTCACAATGAAGCACCTGTGTATACATAATCAATCCCGTTTTCGTTTCGGGGGTTGTGTGTACGCAAGCATTTCCAAGTCAATAACGTTAGTTGTATCAGTCGAATTAAAGCCGGCAGCAGTATACTCGGAAATCTTCGGCTAATAGAAAACGATTAATCAATATACGACAAATTATAGGAGAGACCGAATAATATCACGTATTTTCTTCCTGGGGATCTTTAATTAAACGATCGGAACGAAATCACCCATTAAAACTGCTTTATATACCTCTTCTTCTTTCTCAACCAGAATCATCATTAATGAGCGGATTTTTCAAGGTTATCGATCAGAGGCGCCAGTGAAAATAGTTGCTTTTTACTCACATGCTAACGACTAATTTTCGCTAACCGTTAACCTTGAAAAATTAATCATCACTCATATATAAAACTGCTAAGAATAAAGTAAAAGGCAAACGAGAAGATGAAGTGAAATCGCAACGACGTACTTAAAATATGTCTTTATGTTCGTGCTGTATAATTCCATCAACATCATACGTAAGAGAAGTGAAAAGTTTAAAACTTGAAACTGGAGTCTAAACTTATTACATTGCAGTTCTTGTCGGCGAAAATATGAAATTATGAAAACTCACCCACGAGCGCACTATGAAACTTTACCTTCCACGCCAAATTAACAAAACGTGTAAGACATACCAGACCGTACAGGGGATTCCCTCGGCCCTGACAAAGTTATTTCAATCTAATCTTGTAACTACGCCCTTCGAATGTATAGAACAACGGTGGTCCCGAGTAAAATAAATTTGAATTGATCGCCAACATACAGCTGCAGCGATAAATTAAACTTACTATATTACAGTGTAAAGAAAGCAACGGTTTTAAGAGAAACACACTGTAGATATAGACGTATATAAGTTTTGTTTGTAGCTTGTAGCAACTGAATGACGTATTCGGGAACAATACATGAATTCATACCCCACAGGTGGCGTTAGTTTATTTCTCATATTAACGTTAATTTTAATCGAACTCCTTGATCTGCAGAACTAATTCTAGTCTGGTAATTAATCAGCACAAAGGGAATATTTACACTGAAATTCAAACTAGAGCTGCGCAGCTACTAATTGCGTTGCGCTAACGATGCGAAATTAAATTCTCCGTGAACGGTGTATAGGCGTAATAGGACATATACGTACACTCAGAGCTGGAAGTAAAAATGTAAAGCAGAGATTTCAATCTATATTTTCAGTTTTTATTTATCATGCTTAAAGGCGGGCGGCCACTGAATGCGAAACTAAGCTAAGCTAAGCGAAACTAAGTTTTTTGAAAATTAGCTCCAACGTAATCTTACGCGGACGTGGCAACTAAAGCTAAGCGAAGCTAGGATAGCAAAGATATAAATCTTCGCTCAGTTGCCCCGTCCGCGTAAGATTACGCTGGAGCTAATTTTCAAGAAACTTAGTTTCACTCAGCTTAGCTTAGTTTCGCGTTCAGTGGCCGCCCGCCTTTAAGGTGCCGTTCCATTTGAGAGTATTTATTGGCGAGTACCTCTCGAGATGCTATTGATAGTACTCTCAGAGGTGTATTCGGTAATAATTACTTTCAAATGGACGGGCACCTTTACGACACCTGCGCCAGAAAGACTGTGAAGTGTTTTAAAACAAACAAAAATTGCATCGGCAGGCGAGATTCTACCACTGAACCACCGATGCTTGCAGGTGATGGTTAAAACGAGAGTAAACGTTCACTTTTTGACCCAAATCACTACAATAGAGTGACTTTGAGGTGGATTTAAAATAAAAGGAATGCATCGGCCGGGAATCGAACCCGGGCCGCCCGCGTGGCAGGCGAGCATTCTACCACTGAACCACCGATGCTTGCAGATTATGGTTAAAACGAGAGTAAACGTTCACTTTTTGACCCAAATCACTACAATAGAGTGACTTTGAGGTGGATATAAAACAAAAGGAATGCATCGGCCGGGAATCGAACCCGGGCCGCCCGCGTGGCAGGCGAGCATTCTACCACTGAACCACCGATGCTTGCAGATTATGGTTAAAGCGAGAGTAAACGTTCTCTTTTTGACCCAAATCTCTACAATAAAGTGACTTTGAGGTGGATATAAAACAAAAGGAATGCATCGGCCGGGAATCGAACCCGGGCCGCCCGCGTGGCAGGCGAGCATTCTACCACTGAACCACCGATGCTTGCAGATTATGGTTAAAACAAGAGTAAACGTTCACTTTTTGACCCAAATCACTACAATAGAGTGGCTTTGAGGTGGATTTAAAATAAAAGGAATGCATCGGCCGGGAATCGAACCCGGGCCGCCCGCGTGGCAGGCGAGCATTCTACCACTGAACCACCGATGCTTGCAGGTGATGGTTAAAACGAGAGTAATCGTTCACTTTTTGACCCAAATCACTACAATAGAGTGACTTTGAGGTGGATTTAAAATAAAAGGAATGCATCGGCCGGGAATCGAACCCGGGCCGCCCGCGTGGCAGGCGAGCATTCTACCACTGAACCACCGATGCTTGCAGATTATGGTTAGAACAAGAGTAAACGTTCACTTTTTGACCCAAATCGCTACAATAGAGCGACTTTGAGGTGGATTTAAAATAAAAGGAATGCATCGGCCGGGAATCGAACCCGGGCCGCCCGCGTGGCAGGCGAGCATTCTACCACTGAACCACCGATGCTTGCAGATCATAGTTGAGACGAAAGTAAACGTTCACTTTTTGACCTAAATCTCTATAATAAAGTGACTTTTAGGTAGATATAAAACAAAAGGAATGCATCGGCCGGGAATCGAACCCGGGCCGCCCGCGTGGCAGGCGAGCATTCTACCACTGAACCACCGATGCTTGCGGATTATGGTTAGAACGAGAGTAAACGTTCACTTTTTGACCCAAATCGCTACAATAGAGTGACTTTGAGGTGGATATAAAACAAAAGGAATGCATCGGCCGGGAATCGAACCCGGGCCGCCCGCGTGGCAGGCGAGCATTCTACCATTGAACCACCGATGCTTGCAGGTGATGGTTAAAACGAGAGTAAACGTTCACTTTTTGACCCAAATCTCTACAATAAAGTTACTTTGAGGCAGATATAAAACAAAAGGAATGCATCGGCCGGGAATCGAACCCGGGCCGCCCGCGTGGCAGGCGAGCATTCTACCACTGAACCACCGATGCTTGCAGATCATAGCTAAAATGAAAGTAAATGTTCACTTTTTGACCCAAATCACTACAATAAAGTTACTTTGAGGTGGATATAAAACAAAAGAAATGCATCGGCCGGGAATCGAACCCGGGCCGCCCGCGTGGCAGGCGAGCATTCTACCACTGAACCACCGATGCTTGCAGATTATGGTTAAAACGAGAGTAAACGTTCACTTTTTGACCCAAATCACTACAATAGAGTGACTTTGAGGTGGATTTAAAATAAAAGGAATGCATCGGCCGGGAATCGAACCCGGGCCGCCCGCGTGGCAGGCGAGCATTCTACCACTGAACCACCGATGCTTGCAGATCATAGCTAAAATGAAAGTAAATGTTCACTTTTTGACCCAAATCACTACAATAAAGTTACTTTGAGGTGGATATAAAACAAAAGAAATGCATTTTCGGCCGAATCGAACCCGGGCCGCCCGCGTGGCAGGCGAGCATTCTACCACTGAACCACCGATGCTTACAGATCATGGATAAATCGATAGTAAAAGTTCACTTTATGACCCAAATCGCTACAATAGAGTTGACTTTGAGGTGGATTTAAAATAAAAGGAATGCATCGACGGGAATCAATCGAACCCGGGCCGCCCGCGTGGCAGGCGAGCATTCTACCACTGAACCACCGATGCTTGCAGATCATAGCTAAAATGAAAGTAAATGTTCACTTTTTGACCCAAATCACTACAATAAAGTTACTTTGAGGTGGATATAAAACAAAAGAAATGCATCGGCCGGGAATCGAACCCGGGCCGCCCGCGGCAGGCGAGCATTCTACCACTGAACCACCGATGCATTGCAGATTATGGTTAAACAGAGTAAAAGTTCACTTTTTGACCCAAATCGCTACAATACAGAGACTTTGAGGTGGATTTAAAATAAAAGCAATGCATCGGCCGGGAATCGAACCCGGGCCGCCCGCGTGGCAGGCGAGCATTCTACCACTGAACCACCGATGCTTGCAGATCATATGGTTAAAGCGAGTAAATGTTCACTTTTTTGACCCAAATCACCTACAATGGAGTTACTGAGGTGGATTTAAATAAAGAAATGCATCGGCCGAGGAATCGAACCCGGGCCGCCCGCGTGGCAGGCGAGCATTCTACCACTGAACCACCGATGCTTACAGATTATGGTTAAAACGAGAGTAAACGTTCACTATCTGACCCAAATCACAAAAATGGAGTGACTTTGAAGAGGATTTAAAACAAAGAATGCATCGGCCGGGAATCGAACCCGGGCCGCCCGCGTGGCAGGCGAGCATTCTACCACTGAACCACCGATGCTTACAGATTATGGTTAAAGCGAGAGTAAACGTTCACTTTCTGACCCAAATCACCACAATGGAGTGACTTTGAAGTGGATTTAAATAAAAGGAATGCATCGGCCGGGAATCGAACCCGGGCCGCCCGCGTGGCAGGCGAGCATTCTACCACTGAACCACCGATGCTTGCAGATCATAGCTAAAATGAAAGTAAATGTTCACTTTTTGACCCAAATCACTACAATAAAGTTACTTTGAGGTGGATATAAAACAAAAGAAATGCATCGGCCGGGAATCGAACCCGGGCCGCCCGCGTGGCAGGCGAGCATTCTACCACTGAACCACCGATGCTTGCAGATCACAACTAAAACGAGAGTAAACGTTCACTTTTTGACCCAAATCACTACAATAGAGTGACTTTGAGGTGGATTTAAAATAAAAGGAATGCATCGGCCGGGAATCGAAGCCCGCGTGGCAGGCGAGCATCTACCTACCACTGAAACCAATTGATGCTTGCAGATTATGGTTAGAACAAGAGTAAACGTTCACTTTCGCTGCTGACAATCACTTTGAGGTGGATTTAAAATAGAGGAATGACGAGGCGAGCATTCTAAACACTGAACCACCGATGCCGGCCGGGCAAATCGCACAATAGAGTGACTTTTGGGGTGGATTTAAAATAAAAGAATGCATCAGCGGAATCGGGGCAGGCGAGCATTCTACCACTGAACCACCGATGCTCGAACGCCTTATTCGAAAGTTTATTTTATCATTTTCAGATAGTGTTGCCTTCGCTCATTTCGAGTTAGCGTTGTAAATTGCTATTACATGCTCCGTGAGCACAGATAAAGTTGCAACTCTTTATGAAGGAAGCATTACCTAGAATAACTGAGTCTTACATTCACCCAAGTTTTGCTACGCATCTGTGCACATAGCATTCTTTATTCCATCAAAATTAAACTTCAGGAAATTACACATTTTTTTTTAATTCATTAGTTTAGAGATTATGAAAGATTGTTAAAAGTACGACAAAGTCTTACTAAATTTAATGAAGCTGAACATAATACGTTCGACGATTGCTAATCATAGTTATTTATGATTTATAATTACAATATTAAATCCTCTTCTATGTTCTAAGTTTTCAAAAAGCCAAACCAACAATATTTCGCCACCAAAAAGAGAAATAAAAAGAATGGCATCGGTTCGAGTGAATTACTTAAGAAGAAGCTGCAAAGTATCTTTTTTACAATGTATCATATCCAGTGGAATTCGAAAATGAAGGAAAGTCAAAGAAAACATGATAAATAGACACGTTGTAGGAATGTTTGATGAAAAACAAGAAATAGAGCAAAATCAACAACAAACAATCATTATATAAAATGTACTTAGAACAACGGTAAAAAGTCCCTGGAATTTAATGTACCCTTAAAGAAGGGAGAAAGTGGCTTTGTTTATCATAACAAAAAAAAAGTTTCTGTTAAGCTTTGATCAATGGGATGGTAACACTTTGAACAAGCTACATAACGTTTAACTTATTTGATACTTCAGAAAAGTATGAGAATATTTTGTCTGGCGTATTTTTTTTTAGCTTAAGGGCGCCTCCACCAAAATTTATTTTTAAAATACTCTTGATTTTAAGCTGTATATTAATTTAATTGAAGGTTATTACACTTACATATTATAAACTAACTATTATAATGCAAACGTAATAAAAAAGGATTAATCTCCTGCATTATGCGATGGTAAACAATGCATGTTCATACCTACATATCAGCACTCGCTTGAGTGCAGTCTCGGTAAACCATTAAATTCATGTAGTATACAAAACTGGTTTATTAAAGTTTGCAGCTATTAGGGGAAGCTATCTTGGTAGCATTAAAAAAAATTACGGCGCCAGTGTCAGTCCAGTCAATCTCAGGATAAGACTACTTGATATTTTTAACATATTTTTCTTTCGAGTTAAAGTAAATGAAGTCAGTTCTACAAAATTTAGAAAAGTGTATCAAATCTCACCTATTTTTGGGTGAATTTGTTTTGATCGTGGAGTGATCAAAATGGAATCTTTACTGACAAAGAAAACATTGCATGATTGTTGCAGAAATTTCGCTTCAGAAATAGAAATTTAATCACCCCATTGATGAAACATGCTCAACAGCTCATTAATTTGTCGAATACCAATATTGTTCGACTATACATCACACTGCAAACGTTCCAGGTCATCAAATACGCACGCCTAACGCGATCAAAATCACCTTCCGGTGTAGCAAGCCTCGCCATATACAATCAAATATTTCCAGACGGATTGGCGTGTAAGTCCGTTATATGAAAGATTAAATTCCCGACAGATGTAAGGCACCCACACACCCCCTTCGCACACCTGCGCCGTTGCGGCCTCTTATACTTTAAATATGAGAGTTGCCATGGCGCCCCCTAACTAGATGCAAAGTGATTTCGTGTTTCATATTTTTGCCCCGCCGCCGAATAAATCAAGTGGCAATAAAAGTAACTGGCGCGCGCGGAAACGTTCGACGCGGACGTAAATAAAATTTCGTCTGCGGAAAGGGGGTGGTATTAAGCGGAGAAATGCGCGGTTAAGTTTTGGTAATTTGAAAATGTGACGGATCACGCGATGGCCTAACAAAAGCTCAGGACAATAAAGCTAGAAGTAACTGTTAAGTAATAGGCGCTTGATGCGCCTTCAACTTGAAAACGAAGAAAACTTTTTCATCTCCGGTCATATTCCTTCTACTATAAAACCTTCGTCATTCAAATGATTTTATTCACTTTAAGATTGATCGAAACGAGCTGGATTTAAATCAAATTGACCTATAATTTTTTTCAAAATGGAGAAAGATATAGCTACGTATATGTGTACAGTGTGATCCAAACAAACTTGAAAAGGCTTATTTAACTCACAATCAGACGTGGATGATTTTAATTAAATTACAAAACTCGACATGTTGAGCAAAGTAAAATGAAATGAATTAATTTTTTTAATACTTATGGAAAACTAGTTGTACGTATTCTTTAAAATGTCTACGATAGAGGGTGCCACCTTTTAACTGTCACTACTTAAGTATTAGTTATCTGATTTCCTTTTATGGTGCAGCAGAGAATGTTTGGAGTTGAGTTTGAACACTTCCATTTGCTACTGCCTTGCACTTTCCATTCCATATCCTATTATGGAATGAGCAAATGGTAAAGGCGTTAGGTAATAAAGGCGAAGCGAGTGGAACATGTAACACAAATGGTTTAAGGCAGTAGAAAATGGAAGGGTTCAAATTCAACTCAACTCTTCTTTTTCTTTCATTTTTTACCTTTGCTTCCGACATTTCTTTTGGTGGTCTTAAATTATGGCATTCTCACTGCAAGTCTCCCTCGATCCACTGTAAGGGACGGGTGGTTAAAAACGATAATAGAAAGGGGATGAATTATCCTTTACTTTTAACTTTATCAGTTTTACAAGACCTCGAGGAGACACTATGCTCCGCTAGATATCACGAAGAGAGTGCATAGCATTTCGTAAATCAAATAAATTATTATTTTCTCACCCAAACCATGGTACTAGGTACAGAAAGACGCGCAAGACGCTCTGATCAGTCACTATGACATTCTTCGAATGCTAATTACGCCTATGGACTTGGGGAGGTGTTCACGATCATACGGCTACTCGCTGCCTGGTTTCTATCGTAAAACTCCGTTCCTTTTTATATCGTTTTAAAGCGGAAATTCCGATTACATAAAGCTTTACATGTGGAACACTCGCTCAAGGAGTCATCGTGATTTTCCTAGCCCGTCTGTTCATATGCTTGCATAATGCCCGACTTTTTCGTTACCTATTCAGTTAAAATTCTCCGAATGTGATATGCAAGGGTCAGTCATGACCAGGGTTAGGAGGATGTGATTCCGCTTGCAACAGTCCGCCTGGGTCGCCGCTTATACTGTGCATGTTTATGTACGATCATTGCGCTAGCTCATTTCTCCATAAGCGTCGGACGAAATTTTAATTTCATCGCGTAAGAAATTGTTAAATTTAAACAAAATTTCGTATTTTAGAATTAAAAATTAAATAAATTAAATTAAACACTAAACGTTCTTTGCTATAGCAAATTATGCATGCGGTTATTTGCTATTCCCGTATCGAGTGCACTTAGATGTGACGCTCTTGCCAGCGCGAGCGGAATCCGATCCGCCTAACCGTGGTCATGACTCATGACAACCAAGGCTTTTGATAAAGCGAGTCGCTGTAACGTTTGTTTACGTAATTTTTAGGTGACGTAATGAACTTAATGATTTACAAAATTGCCGATTTCTTACACTACCTTCTTTTTAATATATGTTCTAGCGAGTCTTAGTATCTCTCTAACATTTATTTTCGTAATCTGTTCATTGTTATAGGTTCCAGTTTCTGTCCTTGCTGTTGTTTTTCGGCAGATCCAGGTCTTTTAGATCTTCTACTTGTTTGACTTTAGAGTCTCTTCTTCTCTTTCATCTAAAATTTCCAACGTGTAGCTACATAAAACGACTGTTCTATTAAAAAAATTTCATCATGAATTTTTCAATTGAACACACCTTTTTCTCCGCATTTCTCTTCCTCTGTATTTCAAACCATTAAAAAAATCCTATTTAATTAATTTTCCTTTTAACATTTTGTTTATATTTTACCTAGTTTCTTTATCCATTGTTAATCTTTCATGTCTAACTTCAGGTAGTGCCTTCTTTCGAAAGAAATGTTTTGTGGAGCTAGGTAACTGCTAGTTAGGTTGTCCTCCTCCTCATCATTCTTCTTCTTTTTGATTTCATACTTAAATACGTCTTGGGTTTCATTGCATTTTTAATCTTAGTTTTTTGTCTCTTCTTCTTCAATGAACCCGGTCCACCAATAGTTTTGCGTTTGCTGGGTTCTTATAGGTCTTCTGACATCATCATCATCATCCAGTCTTCGGAACTGTTGCCTTCAATTCGGTCTTGATCCATTCTTCATTAATAAAGAAAGTTTCAAGATTTCTCACCTGACTTATTTCTACATTTTCGTCGCCTGCGGCTTGCTTGGAAAGACGAAAATAATTTTCATTCAAAGAGTTGATTCCATCCATATAGTTATCACCCCTGACAGAAGTGGCCATGAAGAGTTCAGCGGGTTAGGACGATACGTGATTTCGGGAATCAATCCGGTGATCACACATCTAATAAATTTCTCCTTTTCGGAGGGCTTATTTCCTGAAGAACTGAAAACCGCAGTTGTAATTCCCATACATAAAAAGAACAAACTATCAGATATCAGCAACTATAGACCAATTTTCCTTCTATCGGTATTTTCCAAAGTCTATGAATCAGCGTTCTCAATTAAATTAAACAGTTTCTTAAGGGCCTAAAATATTCTCAGCGATAATCAATTTGGTTTCCGAGAAAGCAGATTTACTAATGATGCAATCGTTTCGTTTATAAATTATGTTTTAACTTGCTTAGAGGATAAGAAAACTGTATGTGGCATTTTTTTCGATTTAACTCGAGCGTTCGATACGGTGAACCATAAGCTTCTTATGAACAAGCTTAACAATTACGGGGTTCGAGGAGTTGCTGAAAAATGGTTGGTAGAAGAGGAAAAGTAGTTTTGAAAAGTGATGGGACCACTTATAATTCAAATTTTTTACCAGTTTCCCGAGGTGTACCTCAGGGAAGTATCCTTGGTCCACTATTATTGTCACATGACTTTGCATGCCGATGACACCTCTTCTATTGTCTCGGCTCGTAATGTCGATGACCTGAGTTCAGCTGCCGCCAAATGTGTAGCAGATATGGAATCCTACTGCATGGAGAATAGTTTATCCCTCAACGGGCAAGAAACTGAGCTAGTGTTTTTTCCGAATACCGATGCGGATCTAAGTCTGCTAGTGAGGTCAAAGGATGGGAGGTTGAGACAAACTGACGCGGTTAAGTTTTTAAGTATCTCAGTAGATAAATCAAAAATTAAACTTTACATTTAGTTAACAACTATCTTTATATTTACATAATAACCGTCTCGTTTGTCGATTGCAGTTTGGTTGATTATTATTGGTAATTTTGTATTCTGTTATTTTAATTGTGATAATAATCTTGTAATGTCTGTAACATTGTAGTGTTGTTAATTTTGTTGAAATTGTCATTAGTGTTTTAATCTTAAAGTTATCTTCGTTTAGTAACTAATATTGTAACCGTCGAAAGTTATTGGTGACTTAACCCAATATATTGTAATGTCTAAAACTCTAAAGGGTCCAAATAAATATTATTATTATTATTATTATAGTCTTCCAACCATTATTGTGCGAGCTGCAAACTTGACTTTTGAGAACTGCATACATGGGGATTGTCCCAAAGTATTATGCAGTTCTTTTTTCATTCCAGAGCAAAGATTTTGAGGTTTTGGTTAAAAGTATACACACTACAGTTGTCATATTTAAAAAAAAATTGGTTGATCTTAACGTAACATTTTCAGAGAAATATATTCCATTATTGAATGCGCACGTAAATTATAACCAAAATAGAACTTGGTTCATTTATTACGACAGCCGGGGGGCGCTTTTTTTATAGGTATAAAGAGATCCGATTTCGTAAAAGCAAATCGTAATATTTCACTACTTTGTCTGGCAAATCCCGGGAGGTTTAATCATAACAAAAGTAACGAAGGTTGAGATTTGATCTAAATTGATAGAGCCCTCATTCATTTCGAACAAGATAAGGACACGTAGAGAACACATACTTTAAAAAGAAAGCGCAGATTATGTAAAACAAACAAAAAATATTATATAATTAATAAACAAAAGGAGCTTTCTCCTACCGATGAAGCTCCTGATTTTGCTTTATTAAACGCAATATCGCATCGGTGTGTTCATAATGTTATTATTACACCACGTCGACCGACCCACGGGGTTGCCACGTTGATATTACTACATCATCGGGGTTGCTATGTGTCTGTATGTGTGTAAATTAGGCGGGGCGCATACAAAATTTATTGAAATAGTAAACTCCGCACAACACAACGGAGTTTGCAGGCCACGGATTATATGTGCAAGTAGGTCAGTCTAGTTGCAATTTAGATTAGTTTTGGCTACATTAAGCAAGTTCTATGTACGCTGGTGGTCGACGAACTTAATAAAAACAGACGTACACCGGAGGAAATAAATATATATACATCAAAGTACGGAGGGCGTGTATTTACTTCATCTTGCTTGCAGTTGCATCTTTGTAATTATCCGGCTCGAGTGCACCTGAGTTTCTTCCTCGTTAAAAACCGACCGAGTTAACCCCTTGGCGTTAAAGCTGTACAGTATAATTGAAACCGATGTCACTGTAAATTCCGGCGGCCCTTTAATCGCGCGCCGGTAATTACCCCGACGTCGATGGACTATAAAAATGGCGCGGCGGTTATTTTCACCCCTGAGAATCGACTCTTTAATGCCTCATTACTCCCCTGGAAAATTAATATTTCGAAAGCTTAGCAGCGCACTGTTAATCGTTTTCGTACGGCGACTTTAAATCCACCCCGACGTTATTATTTTTTCTGTTAAGTAAATGAAATACTTTCAAGATAATTAAAATTGCGCTGACGAATTAAAATCCTAATTAATTTTCTTTTTTCTTGGGGGGGAAGGACGGAATTGAGCTTATCTCATTTTTATGCAGTCGTTGCGAATTATTGTTGTTAATTATTACAAAAAAGTATGGATTTTCGCGGAATTAAATCTCGGCGAAATCTCGAAAAATAATTGAAAGGTCGGTCGGTCGGCCGCGATAAAACGCTTTATTTCAATAAATCTCAGGGATGCCGCACATTAATATCAATCAATCACACCGTGTGTCAGCCCTTGGAAATGCGTATTTATGCATTCATGAGGTCCCGGCCGTGTATTTAAATCATTACCGCCGGCATAATCAACCCCCCCGGAAGAATTAATTTTTTAATTCGTTCTCGCCTTCATACCTATAGGTATTTTTGCAACGTTAATATTTATAATTGAAGTTAATTTAAAATTATCTCAAAATTTGTAATTATAATTGATTGGACACTTCGTAAATTCAATTCCTGAAGAAGCTATCAAGCGTACGGCGAAACG
This sequence comes from Dorcus hopei, assembly GCA_033060865.1. NCBI lineage: Eukaryota > Metazoa > Arthropoda > Insecta > Coleoptera > Lucanidae > Dorcus > Dorcus hopei. Next base: position 64,935,870 of record CM065425.1, on the reverse strand, counting down.
TCGATAAAAAAATGTGTGTTAGTATTTATGGTTGTGATTATGCAGATTTTTAAAGTTCACTGCTTTAATCTGTTGTAACGGGACGGGGTGGGCAGTTCGCTTTGAATTATCGCCGGCAAACGTGAGAAGAAATATTTATGGCCGACTTCTACAACGAACGCAATGGAAGAGTTTTATTTTTAACGAATATATTATTAATGTCGGCCGCCGCCGCGGATTAGTTTTCCAAAGAGCAGCGGCGATATTTCACGCTGTCTGCTTTAAATTCAAATGCACGCTGCAACAGCGGAAAACATTCGTTACTTTGAAAATTCATAATATACGGCGAGGGGGTTGAAGAATTGCGGGGTGTGTTTTATTCACCATGCGTTCAGATAATTATTAATAATTTAAATCTCGACAATGTAAATTTCTATTCACTTTAATTGGCATACGTTTGGTGTATTATCAAAATCACGAGAGATGAGCCCAGCGTTATCAATCACCGAAGTTAGAACCGACAAATATTTCTGTATTATTTCCTTTCGATGAATAAGGAAAGGATGAAGTTATGCTTTATATGTCTGATGATTCAAGACCAGATGCATATAATTTATGACGCAGAGCTCACTTCTTATGATTACGATAATAAAGTGAAATTGAATACATATAAAATAACCACAGATAAGCACATGGCCCATCAACTGTTTCAAATTTGATGCCGCAAATTACAGCTAAAGTGGGTGTTAGTTTAGAGTTAGCTAACCAAATAAATACTTGATGGCGCTACTGTTATAATAGCGGAGTGGACGGCATAAAAGATGCATATTATAAAATATGACAATGGGAACAAAGAAATCCTCAGTAAATACTCACAAATGAAGAATTCAAGACCTACACAGAACAGAAATTAAAAAAAAATTAATAATAAAACGTAACAAATAAAGAAAAAGGAGACAGAAGATGAGCTGAACTTAAAGTCTTTAATAAACACTAATGAAACAGAAAATATTATGTAAGGTGAACAATGACAGAAAAAATAACATTTAGAAAAGTAATAAAAAAAAATAGTAAGTAGTATTTAACGGCACTGACAACAAAGAAAAAGACGGGCGATATTAATAAGATGAACAATAATTAAATTATTGTGTGTAAAAATTAAAAGGAAACAATCGGACAAAACTTAAATAAGAAAAAAACTATTTCTTAATAACAAAACACAAGGAAACTACAAAACAAAAATAGATCAAACAAAAATAAATCAATAAAAATAATAAAACAGACACCACTGTTGAATGTAAAAATTTTGCAATATTCGCGCTGCATCATTGCTCCTAAATATTTTGATATTAATAGGGAGGAGGCGGAAAACAGTTACAACTATAAATGAAGAGGTTCAACATTTGATTTGATAAATAAATTTCAACTTTTTATTTTTGACTGCGACTGTATCTTCACTTTCTGATCTTGGTGCTTCACATAGAAATGTCTGATCGAGTGTTTTCATTTTAACAAATGTAAAACTGCTTGGCACATTTTTTTTAATTTTGTAAGACAGCTTCATGCCAGACCCTATTGACTAGGTATATCAAAAACGCTGCTGAATCTACTATTTTATTTTATTTTTCAAAAGCATTATAATAGGCAATAGTCGCTTTAGTAAAAGTTCTTCACACGCCTTTGATATAAAGGATAACTTATTGGTCTGTAGATGTTAAACTCATAGGATTTTTTTTCTTCAAGTCTGAGAATATAAATTACTCCTAAATTATTTATTTACCTTGATCGGTAACAAATCTGTGCTTTATCTTGCATCAGCTTTTCCTCGTCAACAGTGAAGAATGGGTGTGGAAAAATATATGTATATTATAGTAGGCGCCAGGGTGAACAAAATACCTAGCTAATTCGAAATAGGCCTCGACAGTGTTCTCAAAGTGTCTCGGCTTTGCAGTTTATCGTTCACAACAATCACAGAAAATTTAATTAAATCTCACTTGCACGTTTAGGGTAGTGGCACAAATACACAAACAGCTAAAATAATAAGTGCTTTAATTACAGAAGCACAGTTTAATTACAATTGTCACAAACAGTCTAGCCATATGCGACAGAAGGTCGCCGAAATACTAAGTCTAAAGTGACTCAGAGTGTTGTATTCGAGGGTACAATTCATTAATTTAGTCTACTCAATACTTCAGATCAAATCCGACTTATTTCGACTACAACAATTTACATCACATAATTAAACGCGCAAGATATGTCGAAAATTCGCTCTTTAGCAACGCAGCGTCCCCAAACAATTAATAAGAGATAAGTACTGATTAAACTCAGGCAACCAAGAACGTGTCCAGTAGGTCAAGGCCGTTTACGCCTCCACTTTTCAGGATGTCCGAAGCGATCACCTCCCCCTTCAGTCGGACACGTTCTTGGATTTCAGCGATACAAAACCGCTGGTCGAATTTCGATAGCAACTGCTTATAAATATCGGTGAAATAATCAAGTATCCACACGAGAGAGTATCCAAAACGAGAAGTACCAAAAGCCCAAGTTAAAAAGAAGCAATATAATTAGTAACAAGATGGCGTCATGCCGTTAGCCTAAAATTACCTGGATTTTAAGAAAACCAGGCCCTCAGGGTGGTGAACATCACCCCAAGCTCGTTTAACAATGCACTAAGAATTTCCGACCACGTCGAATACGAATTCCCCTATGTTTTCTTAGCAAAAAATCTAATTATAATCACGACGACACAAGCAACACCAAAGTTAAACGAAAAGTGAAGCGTTAAAACAAGCTAAATCAGATGACGCGAGATTATCTCAGATGCCGTCAGCTTCAAGCAATCAGAAACCTGTATTATCGAAAATTTCCATATTAGGACAAGTCACGGAGCGAACGAGTTGTTAAGTTAACTAAAAATTGGTGAATATTACCAACCTATTCCTTACGCGATTTAAGACTGTAACAATCGCATAGAATATTTGCTGCAAGGCCTTTCATAATCTATAATAAATTTTTTCCTGTTCCTTTTTTTTGGGTTTATTTCATGTAATATTTTTTTGTTTGGCGTCTGATTGATTGCTGATTTGTTCTAATAGACTTTTCAACTATTTTGTTGATTTCTGTTCTCGATTTTGCTAAAATTTATCTACTCTCTGACATTTTCTCTTTTATTATGTTGATGTTCCTCTGACTGCATTTTGAATTATTTTGGTAAGGTTGTTGGTGGATACTTTTGGATACCATCGGCTGTTACTTGTTGGTATCGGTCGCTGAGATATGATTTGATCCATTGATTAGCAAGTACCCTTATACCCATTACTTCTAGCTTGTAGCACAGTAGCTTGTGATCAACAGTGTGGAAAGCTCGGCTGAGGTCGCAGTATAAAGCAAACACCTTCCTTTTGTCGTTGAGTTCGTTCAAAACAAAGTTAGGTATATGTATTATTATACTTTAACGCCTGAACGGTCCAGTGGTAAGAGGACCGGCCTTGCAATCGCATGGTCGTCGGTTCGAACCGCACTCGGGATTTTCTCGGGGGTGGTCGGTATCGACTTCAGGCACCCTTCAGTGTTGGGGATAAAATTCGACACTGCTTCCCCTTAAACGGCGAGAAGGTTGGAAGTAACAAAGCCATGGAACACTTTACACACACTCAAATACACTCCCGCTCCTGAGGTCCTGACAAGTCTTTGACTTAGGACCCCGTTGGGCAATCACCACAGATAAAAAAAAATGTATCCATTATAGCTGTTTTAGTCGATTTTCCTTTACGGAAGCCATTTTGAGAGTTATTATAAATAATTTGATGTTTGCTCGGAAAGGAAGTTAAAGATTTCTTCGAACACTTTTCGGAGTTGACACTGTAAGGCAATGGGGCGATAGTTGGCAGCGTCCGATCGGCTTCATTTATTCTTATACACAGAAATCACTTTTGAAATTTTAAGTTCAGAAGGATATTGACCGCGGGAAAGCGATTCATTGATTGTGACTCAAAGGAGCTGCTATTATATCTGCAGTAGCTTTTAGTACAGTCCCGAGAATAAAGCACTTTTTTCAACGCATTTAGTTCGAATCACCCTCTCAAGTTCGTTTCTATCGGCTGCCGACAAAAACATGGATTTCGATTGGATTTGTGTTGTTACACATTTCATTGTGGTCGGGGGAGATGTTGAAGTCTCAACGAAATATTGGTTTAAGACATCGGGTACTTCCTTCTCATTCAATGTAGTATTATTTTTTGGGTTTAATAATTAACAAACCCGGTTTGCTGCACTGGTTCGATTTTCTTTGACGATTTAATATTCGATGCTTCGATTAATCTGCTATAATTATATGTGTGCTTGGCTCCGCGTCAATTTTAATCTTATAGGTATCTTTAAAATTCAGAAAACATTGATGATACCAGTCGTCGCTTAGAATTTTATCGAGTTGGTGCATCTCGTTGAGCGTAGAGGACATGTTTTTTATGTCAACTGTTAACCAGGGGTTCTTGCATGTGTAATTTCTCTTCGCCTTAACGAGAGGAAAAGCAATATTGAAATTGTGCATAAATATAGTTTTGAAGGCGTCAAATTTCTGACCTACACCATCTTCAATAAGTACCTCCGTCCATTCTCACCTCTTCAATTGTTACGCAAGGGTAGTTTAAAACTATTTTTTGGGGGATTGTATACTTGAAAACTTACTTACTTAACTTAATCCTGACCCTTATACCCTCACGGGTATCGGGTGGAACAAGAGTTGAGTTTCTGCGTGTTTCTACATGCTTCTCTCCATGCCGTTCTATCTTGGACCTGTCCTCTAATTGCTTCCCAGTTTATGTTTCTTTTTTCCGCCGTTTCTCTTAGTTCCTCTATCCAGCATTTGCTAGGTCTTCGTTTCTGTTTTCTTTTCATTGGTTTGGCTTCGAACACTCTTCTCACTATCTTATCTTTCCCCATCCTCATAATGTGCCCCAGCTATCTCAGTTGCCCTTCTTCTATTCTAGATTGTGTGGGTTCTACTTTAAGATTTCGTCTTATTTCGCTATTTCTTACTTTATCCAATCTTCACTTGTTATTTATTCTTCTGAGGAATTTCATTTCTGAATTTTGTACTTTCTCTTTCTGTTTCTTTGTCGTTGACCATAGTTCCGACCTGTATATTAATATTGGGGCCTCTCTATGCTGGTTTGTTTGGGTATCTCTTTTTTGTTTGTGAAGTTACTCTTGATGCTGTTGAATAATATTCCAGTTGCTCCCTTCCTTCTTTTTATCTCCTCATCGAATCTCCCTTCTTTCGTCAGAGTAGTCCCCAAGTATTTGAAACTTTCCACCTGCTCCAGTTTTTTCTCTTTCCGGTATATCTTGTGATTTTTGTTCTCTCTGCTTATCATCATGGTCTTTGTCTTTTCCCTGTTTATATTCATGTTAGCTTTCTCCAGACTTGCACTGCATCTGTTCACATTTTCATTGAGGGCTTTTTCATTTTTTGCCACTAGGACCATGTTGTCGGCGTAGGCAATTTCCGCTATTCTTACCATTTCCATATTCCAATATCCTATGTTGTACTCTTTCACCCGCACGAAGAACTGCTGTGAACAGTATAGGGCTTAGGATGCTTCCCTGTCTCACCACTTGCGTCGTCACAAAGTGTTTGAATTTCTCATGGTGCATCCTAACCGCGCTCCTCGTTGTTTTGTACAAACACTTTATGCCACTAATTATTCTTTCGTCGACTCCTCTTTTCCGTAAGGTTGCCCATATATCGACTCTTTTTACCCTGTCAAAAGCTTTCTCTATGTCTATGAAACAGAGGCGAAGCTCCTCTCCTCTCTCCATTACTTTCACGATTAACTGTCTCATTCGGTCTAAATCCAAACTGTGTGTCATCCAGTGTTTCTTCTCTATGTCATAGTTTTTTTTCCATTAATCTGGCGTACATTTTTTTTATTAAACTGAGTAGTGTAATCCCTCTGCAATTTTTGCATTCCTTAGTGTCCCCCTTCTTATGTAATGGTACGATAATGCCTGTTTGCCAATCTGTTGGTGCTGTGCTTGAGTTGAGGACCTTGTTCATGATTAAATGCATAACTTTCTGCCCTTACCATAGCAGCCATTATGTTATCACATTCCGGGGCTAACACATTGTGTTAGCAATGATCAGCTCGTATTCTAGGTAGAAATCTATTATTCTCCCTCCATTTCTATTTCTACCTTCTTCTCCCTGTTTCGCCCATACATCCCTCTACTCCTTTATTGTTGTTGCCTACTCTGCCGTTTAGGTCACCCATTATTATTACTTTGTTTCGGTTTTTGTCTATTTCCACCTCTAACTCTTCGAGAAACTCTTCTCTGTCTGTTTTGCGTCTTCGTTCGGTCCGTATGCCACAATTATTGTGTGGTCTTCTGCTTCCTCTTTCCTGTTTATTGACAGAATTCTTTCACTTACGAAGCTTTCTTGATTCACTCTTTTCATTATTCGATCCTTTATTACCGGTGCCACTCCGGCCCTTGCATGATCCTCTTCGTTTACTCCCGACCATATCAACCACTTGCAAACAAATTAATTCTAATTAATTTATTTTAAAATAAAAGAGATACACCACCAGCGCCTCCACCATATTTAGAAAGTTGTTCTAAAATTATTATTAATTTAAACGCAATATTCTGCGACTAATTAAAACTTGAACAAGAAATTTTATTTAGTTCTTATAATAATATAATTTGTAATTAAATTTGATAAGAAATAGCTGCCTGGTATGATCTGAAGGTATAATTAATAGGTACCGAATTTTGATTTTTTGTCAAAGTTCTTATTCCTTGTCAATTTTAATAACTTTACAGACGTGATTCTTATATTCTATGTATGAGGTGAACAGGTAAACTAGAATAATTAATCTTCAAATACTAAGTTGAAATAACCCCGGTTCTATTTAGGTAATAATAATAATAATATTCATGGCTTTAACGTTGTGCGCACAAGGAATATGTATGTATCCAAGCGTAAATTAATTAGAATTAGAAATTTAATGATTCAGATCCAGCGCCGCCGTGTTCCGTACAACATTAACTTCCATCACGAATTCTAACCGAATAATTATTCAACAAAAACATCCCCCGCGAAACTCCAGAGAGAAACAACACGTAACGCACACCACCCACCCTCTATCTAGAACAACATTTCGCATGTGCCCCTGCGTTGTTTATTCCTTTCGTCGCATCAAAACGTTCGAAAATGCATCTCGAAAAGATCACGTGACCGGCAAGACGAGCGATGATAATAATAATTGAATTGAAAATAACGCGGAATTAATTCCGAGCGCGGCGCGCTCCGAATCAAAGGGATGATTTGAATTCAGGGCGGAGTTTTTATTGCGGGCGTTCTTTAAAACATTGTCGAAAAGTGGCTGGCAAAAAAGCGTTCCTACTAGTATTTCCGCGTTAACTCTTTTGTTCTTTTAGCGTTCGCCGGGGATTTATTGCGGGCGTATTTCAGCGTTCAGCCCTCTAACTGATTACAAAATTGCATGTTTTGTTCGGCCGCTAACGCTCTGACCGCATTAGTTTCACGTCGATGATTTAAATAATAGCTTCTCTCCACGGTGAAAACACATACACACACACACACACAACTTCATAACAAAATGCTTAATAGTGAACGGGGTTTATCGACGTTTTGGGTTCAAACTTAATCCTGCTTAAGAGAGGGGGCATTCCAGACTCACTCGAAATTATTATTAAAAATTATTAAGGATTTAATTCGCTCTGGATTTCATACCCAATATTTTTATTTTTATTTTCAGATGTTAAATTATTTATTAAACACTGTCGTATCTTGTTTGTATGATACGAACACATGTGAGAGCTAATATTTACCGTACACAGTGATAAACACCGACAGGGACCGTAAAACAGCCCTTATCTCCGAACAGAACCTTTTTTTTAAACGGCGGCAAAAAGCATTTAGCGTTTGCCCTCAGGTTTAATGTACACAAAGTTAAACAAAAAAACGCATCCATTATATAACGCACCTGATTGAAAATCGTCAGTTTTTGGAAAATTAAATTACTTTCGTCCTTAACGAGGAAGTCATTTTTGTACCAAACGACGATAACCATAAGGGAGAGAGGATTTATCTGGAGACGTCCTTTACGAGGACAATAACCGCGCGAAAAAATAATATTTACGAGGGCAATTTTGCGCGAGTTAAGGACCGCGTGTTTCTCGACGAGTCTATCCAAGAACGAGAACGAGAGGAGAAAAAAATTAACGATGTTTTTAGGACGTGGTCATAACGCACGAATTTTTGAAATTAAAGCGTGACATATTAAACCAAGCTGCTGGATGTATGACTGCAGCAATTAAGTTGCAATATTTATCGGAGCAGCTGCGCGCTTCAGTTTTGAATAAACCGCAATCATCAATTCGATGTCAATTTTGCAAAATATGAAGCATAGTTTTGTTCGGCGAAAAAAAGCGCGGTGAGTTCGTGCGGGTGCAAATAAATTAAATTCCGAGTTCCCTTTCGTAGGCCAAAGATTTGAAAAAATTAATATTTTAGTTACTGTTACGTCGTCTTTGTTGAAACTAAAAATCATAGGCGTTTTTTGTGACACATTTTAGCGTTACAACAATGACGTCACACACGTAATTGGTTCAAAATAATTGAAGCTGGTTTGAACCGCGCTCGGAGCTCGGTTCGAAACGAGTTCGTAAATTTGTGGAGGGGTAAACGGACGAATTATTTGTAGGTTAGGTGAGAGACTATTGCATGTGCTATTGCAAATCTATTAATAAGCAAATAAATTCACATTATTTACACGAATGAATTATTCAAAGATATGTATCTCTGAAATAAGACACGAAGGGTGAACGTAACTAAATTTCTTTCTTGTCATCGGAGTGGAGATATTAAGAAAGTGGCTTTCTTTACTTTTTTGCAAAAAACAAAAGATACTTAAAAGAATTTCTTGATTTTCGGAAACATTTGTTAAGATCCGCAAAATAAATGATCTTCCCAAACGTAAGTAATCTAAATCATATTAGGGAATTGTGGTTTCAAAATGATGGAGCACCTGCACATAATGCTGGAATAATAACAAATTATTTGAACCAAACTTTTCCTGATAGATGAATAAGTACAAATGGACCTGTCACGTGGCCTCCAAGGTCACCAGATCTTAGCCCTTTGGATTTTTTTTCTTTGGGGCTATTTGAAAGACAAGGTGTATTCAGTTGAGATAAATAATAAAGAAGAACTAAGAAGGCGAATATTAGATTCTTGCAGAAATGTTTCGCGAATTTATATTCGGCAGACTATACAACACATAGGATTAAGAACGAATGTATGTCTTGAAAACGGCGGAGGACATTTCAAGCATTTACTTTAATTTATTAATTTCGCTTTATTAATTTCAGAAATTCATGTTCTTCTGTGATTTTTGTTTATGTTATTGTGGATTTTGTTCTTGTTGTAATTTTATACGTTTATACTGCTGTTTGTTTTGTTTATGTTAACCATTTAATATAATTTAATCAATATTTATTGATTTTTCCTCTTCCAACATTTGAATGTTAGTTATTAATATTTAGTAAGTAAAATAAATACTTACTTACTTATTAAGTAAATCATGACGAAACTGTATCAAGTTTTTTTATCATATTTTAACTTTACTTGAAAAAAAAATATTAAGGGCCGTATGCACCGAACACTTAAGCTGAGTTTAAATTTGAGTGACGTTTATAATACGACATTTGATGTTTCACAATATTGTGTAAGTCACATTCTAAGTGACGCTTAAAGTTAAACTGAATTAATTGGTTCGGTGCATACGGCCATAAGTAATATACATCACTGCAATCACCAGAAAAAATGTTATCGAATAGAATAATTAAAAGATATACATTGTATTTAAAAAATCGAAACTGATGATGGTCGTGGAGAAACGAAACGGTGACTTCAATTCTGCCACCTCTGTTCGAAGCAGAATAAAAAACTGCCTCTAGAAAGTTAAATCAGAATTTCAAAATTATTTATAATACGAGAGATACAGAGGAAAAAAGAAAATCGATATTTTTACATTTTGATTAACATCTCAAGAAGAAATAAGAAAAAATTCATTCTGTGAATGAATACGGATTAAGCATTGATTCGTGCAACTTTTCTTCCATTTAACCAAATTTGTAACTCTTACGGTTTAAGAGATCCCTTCAGTGCACACTCAGTTTGAAACAGCCAGTATACAGGGTATCCCAACAGTGTGTTCTCGGGCTATATCTCGACCACTACTAAAGATACAAATAAATTTTCAAGACAGTTTTGTTTTTAGTTTTAGAGTTGTACAATATAAAATTATTTTCATCTATACAGAGTGCCGGACAAAACTTTTTTATTTCAAATGGTACAGCCTATATATGAAACGACATTTCAATTTCTCATAAAATTTTACTCATTTTCTGTATACCAATACCTATACCTAAACCTAACCGTTCTTGAAATATTTAACATTTTTTAAGAAATGTCATTTGCAGTCACTATTTCATTTATTCATATTTTATTTATTTTTAACTCTAAGAAAAAGATTTTGGTACAGTTGTAGTTGATACATAAGCTCATTATAAGCCATTGGGTGGTTATGGTAATAAACAAAATATCAGAAATTTCAAAATGACAAAACTCAATTTTCTTTATTAAACGAAGAATTTAGGATAGAAAAATATAGGGCATGCTAACGAGCGTGATCGAGAATTTATCCATTGCACTTACATAGCAGAATTACTAAATGTAGCCTGCTTGACCAGGTTTTTATTTAGACACGAGTTATTTAAGAAAATTGAGTTTTATCATTTAGAAATTTCTGATATTTTGTTTATTACCATGACATAGCGATAAAAGTACATTTAATAATGGCTTATAATAACCTTATATATCAACTGCATCTGTACTAAAAATCTATTTCTTAGAGTAAAAAATAAATAAAATATGAATAAATAAAATAGTGGCGGCAAATGGCAGTTTTTAGACAAAATGTTAAATATCTCAAGAACCGTTAGGGGCAATCCAAATTTTGTTTCATATATAGGGTGTGCCATTTAAAATAAAAAAGTTGTATCCGGCATCACTGTTTTGATTCACTCTGTAGAGATAAATATAATTTTATGTTGTAGACCTCTACAATTAAAAACTAAATTGTGTTAAAAAATGTTTATATCTTCAGTAGTTAACGAGATATTGCCCGAAAACTCACTGTTGGGACCCTGTTGTATATTTAGAAAGAGATTTTTTTTTATTTTGTTCGTTTTTTGTTTTTACTATATCTTCGTGTTTAATGGCTACAACAAATCGATAGCCTCTTGTATTTATTATCATTATTATTACTTTTGCAGTACATTTCTCAGGGCTGCCGCTGCTGGTGGTGTTGCTGCTGCTTCTCGTTAGTCGTTGAGTCTCAACGAGTAGCAGCAGCAGCCCTGAGGAAGTTCTTCTGCAATGAAGAACGAAACGTCGGCAGAAAAAGTCAACGTGACGCGGTTCCAACCGAAAGCCAATTGAAATAATGGAAACTTTTTCTTCCGGGATAATCTAAAAAATAAATGAAAATGTAGAGACGTTAAAAAAAGTAATAATTGCCGAATGCGACAGAGTATATCAGTATCAATTTGCAAACATGAAGCAGGAATGTTATCAATAAGGAAATTGTTTAGCTACATATGAACACATTTAAAAATGTTAATTTGATGTCTTTTTGTGTTTTCATGTTAATTTTCCTAAAAACTTTTACTACTTTTGAGAATATGAGTACAAAATTAAAAAAAAAAAATAAGTAAGGCTTTAAATACATTTTAGAATTCTGAACAATTTTTTCCCTTACCGTTTTGCTCTAAAATTTACAGGAGAGCCAATATTTGGAAATATTAAATTTTGCAAGCTATTTCCCTATGTCTGAAAAACGAATCAACACAGTGTATAATAAATTTCAATTTTTTTTTTTTTGTTCAACAAAATAGAAAATAAGAGCATAGAAACTCAGTGAAAGTAAGCGAGTTCTGAGCGCGTTTAAAGAGAACAACTATATAAAGTACATGGCTTTTTTTTCTTTGTTCAAAATCAGACAAAAGAAAGATAAGAGAGCTTACAATTTCGTCGTTAAAAGAAAAGAGAGGAAAATCGAAGGTCTTTTATTTTTCCCTCACTCTTCCCAGAACAGAAGGTAAACGATTTCACGATGACCTTTTCCATTAAAAAATAAAGATGAAAACAAAAGACCAGCGAAATTACAACAACTATTGTATTCACTTATTTTGAGAAATACTAACGCTTTTTCTGTTGTTTTATTTCTTCTTTCTTTTGCGTTTTTGATTTTTTTTCTAAAAACAAAATGAAATGAGAGCAAGTAGGGTAAACTTGCCTAATTCGTACCTGCGCCTAAATCGTACCTCCACAATTTCTCTTAAGCCGTAATGGTGATAAGCGCTTGTAGCAGCGGAAACTGTGAATAACAGCGAATAACAGTGAACTACATGATTTAACCTAGTCATGTTATTGTGGTAGGCACTCTATGGACAATTATTGACAAAATAAGTTTTCGACTAGTTTTCAGTAAGACTTTTACGTCACTCATAGTGATTTTGCATCAATTCTAGTGAAGATAAAGAATAAAACAAGTTTTTGTGCAAAAGTACACCTATCTGCAATGTTATTTTTGGTTCTGTTAACCGCCAGCCAGTTATTAAAATTTTCCTTGGTAAATCTAATCTCACGCTGGCGTTTGCGCCTATTTCGTACCAATAGCTCACAATAGTTCTTTATCAATTCGCACTGGATAGAAAACATATCTCCGAGGTTTCAAATGCTTATGGCGGATTTCACAAACATTACTTAAATTTAATCAACCGTTAAAAAAAGTAAAGGTTGCCATGGTTACATGTGTTGAAGGTATAGAACTGATTATTCTTAATCGATGAATAAGTTAAGTGACGTTAGTGAAATCCAGTGTAAGATGTTCAAGTAAACTATCCCAGACAACTATGGACGTCCAAATTCCAACAGAAAATTTATACAAAACAATTTACATGAAAAGTTCACTAAAGTAAAGAAGAAAAGCACACCTGAGAACTTAACAGCAAATGAGACTTTCAAAAAGAAAAACGGCGTTAAAAAAGACAGCCAGTAAAGACAACAAGAGAAAACGAAGAAAAAAGTACACAAAATGGCCGAAAACTGGTTCGGTACGATTTTGGAACATTGATCTTAAATCGTACTTTTTTCGTGTTTTTGAAAAACTTTTGTTTCTTAAAAATTCGTAATTTTTCATTTTTATTTGCTTGTAAAATTATTGAGTTTGTTAACAAAGAGTTCATTATTGCTGTTGCGGTTTATTTTTCTTCAAATTTCCTAAAGTTATAGGCATATGTTCTTAAGGGATACGAATTAGGCAAGTTTACCCTATGTTAAAGGTCTGCGAAACCAGAACGAAACGAAACGAAACGAATTAAAAATATCTTAAGAATTAAGCGAACGTCAAAGCAGGGGAAGACCTATATAAAGTTGACCAAGGACTTTATGCCATAGGACTTAAATGAAAAAGGAAAAAATATGAGAATGTTAAAGAATTGAAGTAGGACTAGCGGTATCAAAATATTCAAATCTTCTGAATACAAAGGGTTACAAATAGCAAATTCAAAAAATAATAATAATTTTATTCAGATGCGACTGAATTGAATAAGGAAGCGAAGACGTACCCACCGGTTTCCTACCTGGCTTCCCCCCAAAATACAAACACGAATTGAATTTCGCTTCCTCAAAATAATCGCGTGCTCCTGCTTCGTTAATTAATTATTTACATTTTACGCCTGTATAAAAAAAAGTAGCGGGCAATCTCTCAACTTATAGACGGAGATAATTACGTATCTTGAAAATTTATGGCTTTATTTGCATATAAATGCGTACCTTATCGACCTGGCTCTAAATCAATACCTTTTCAGAGTGGAAAGAAATAACCACGGTCGCATGAAAATAAAGTTCCATTCAGAGTGTTGCTTTTTATCAATGAAAAAAAGTACAGAACTATTTTTCTTTACGTATTTACTTGACGTTCCATGCGCAGAAAATAGGGAAGCCAGAAGATTTCTTAGATTTTTAATGAAAATATCAATACAGTTCACTCCCGATTATCCGAAATGACGTCTATGTCGTCTCGGTTTGTGAAAAAACGGCTCGGAATCTGTGCCAAGCACACGACTCATGACAGCATAACTCAATCATAGAATTTTCGAAGTAACAATAATTAAAGCTAGTTAAATAGAACCTGTATTAGATATGAGTTCTATTTAACTAGAATCGAATAGTTTATAAAATGTATGTAAGTGTACAATTATACTAATAAAAAATTGTGACACTTTCACCAGTTTATGCAACCCCCGTTTTAAATAGGTCCGATCCCCCATAATTCGGATAATCGAGAGTCTACTGTACTTTAATTTATTTCGAAACTAACTTGGAATTTTTCAAATGAGTCGATACGTGTGTCTCTCAAATTATATCTGCTATGTTTCTGTTTGTTTTTCTGATTTGAAAGTACTCAGGTTAACGACATATCAATACGTCCACGTAAATCCCTATTATTAGGAAACATATGACACAATTCTCCCATTACCATTTCATTAATAAAGCTAATGGGGGTCTATTCCGAATAATTGCCGCAAACTTAATAATATTAGTTTTAACGCAGAGATAACCGGAATTATTTTCGCTTGTATAAAAAGTTGGGCGGAGTTAGGTACATACATACATAAGGGGGTGTAATTAGGCTACTATTATTACCGTTAATAAATTCTGGTAATTACACCTTACGTAGTACGAACGTAAGATAATTTGTGTTGTAGTACTGTACCCGTGTTTCCATGAATAATTATAATGTGAAGCATCAAGTCGGTTAATTCTAAGTTTATTAAATTATGTACGTGTATCCTTTGTTACTACTGTTCATCCATTAAAGCCTGCTTCGTACACCTGAGCTTGATCGTGGAGATACTCGCAGTCTTTGTTGTGTATGATGATTTGTTTAACTTTGTGTTTTATACTTATTCAATGAGAATATGGTGGCGTAATATGGGTGGGTTGATGCGAATGGAAATTGATGGCCTGGATCCGGATAGTGCCCCGCCGGCGGTGGCGTGATTAGCGAACCTCTCTATTAGCGGTTGATCGCAGGTGGCGAGGACCGGCGTAAACGCTGTGAAACGGGGCATCCCCGGTCGAATGGAGCCGTGCTTGATCGCATCCATTAGTCCGCTGAACGGCCTCTTTTTGACCTCAACTTCACGCGCCATCGACTCCGCCCGGCTTACAACGACAACATTTACATTGACGCCTCTTGACGTGTCACTGCATACGGCTGCGGTCTGTTACACACGAAAAAGCTTACGCCTGCCCGAACGTTGGTGAGCGAGTTAATAGCCGCCCGAAATAATCGGTACAATCAGTACTCGTTGTAACACTAATACATCTAATTCTAAAAGATTTCTATACGGAGATCCTCATAGTTGTAACCCTGTATATCATAGTATTTTGATAGGGGTTTCAGAACCATTATAGAAACTGGCTTTTCGAATTTTGTTCCGCGCGCTGTATTGACGTAATATCCGGAAATAAAATGAAAATTACATATTTATAGATAAACACAAACACGCAGCCATCAAATTCAGCCGGTTATTCCGCGGTTAACTTCCTGAAAGATGGCACTCGTTAAAGCCGCGCGCGTGGCGTGCGCGAACATCCCCGCGCGCTTTATTTATAGACAGATATAGTTTATAATATGTAATCCGGCCGTACGTATATAATGCAAAATGATAGGGCTCGAACGTGTTTTATGTGACAGTGCCATGTTTATTGGCCGTTACAACAGATTCGTGTCCTATCGCCGCATTAAAAATGGTATCGCTTCCTCTGCAACTTGTAATGATACTGATGAAATAATGCGCTTTTCCCTGTCCATTTACCGCATGCGATGTTTACACGGGCGGGTATTATCTGCGCACACTTTTAAAACGTATGTAAATTTCTCCGGCAGGGTTTTTAATGTTTGCGCCCCAACCCCCTGCTTTTTAATCGCAATGGAACGAACAGCGAGTTAATGCTGATTGTTCCGTGTTAACTATTAGAAATTATATGTGATTAAGGATCGTAAAGAATTCAAGGAATTCTGATTACAATCAGGCATGAGAATTTTTTACAATTATATTCGATGGTTATCAGAGCTTAATTTATGATGTGATAGTCCTTAAGATAAAGCTTTTTAATTTATCGTTTAAAAGGCGTTCATTTGTGCGAGGCTCAAATAGTGATGATGGTCACACAGGACATTTTTAAGACAGGAACGCTTAATTTTTTCTTAACGTTCTCTTTTTGTTCTCTAAGTTGGTGGTGCATTAAAACCCTGCATCTTCTGTTAAGAAGTCACTAAAGCGTGCACAAAACATGCAAATGAAGTAACCGGAGCAAAGTGCGGCCGCCGCGCAAGAAATTCCGAATCCGACAAACAACAAGGGCGGCGCAAACGGAACAGATATTATTAATGTACCGGGGGGCGGAAGCGGGGCTGCGCTCGTTTGGCATTTCTGGAATACGCCGGCGACGTTTAAGCGAATTGTTTAATTGCTTCAGAAAATATTATTAGGCGTCTTAACAAATTCAACGGGGACTTAATTATACTAGCAGCTAACTGTCGCAAATTCTAACTAACTAAGACGTACTTAACTAAACTGCTCGAGACAGTTTACAGTCTACGTAAATTTCATCCCCCGAGCGTCTTACTATCAAGATAGAGAAAGTAAGTTACAGTAAGTCGACAAAATAAATAAATATACGAGGGCATGTCATTTATTATTTAGTGAAGTAAAAGGAGAACACAGAAAGAATTGTGCATCACAGAATGATGGATGGAAATTCAATCAACCCCCAAACTTACTATAAAGACAGAGAAAGAAAGTTATTTTGTTCTGAATTAAAAATCTATAAACAATTCATTTTTTAAAACATGCATTACGTTTCCGATCGTTTGATCTGGCGCCTCCCCCCCTCATTTATTAAGTGAACGCGTTTCTTGTGTCGTCTATTTCTGCGACGGGCAAATATACCCTTGCATATTAAGGTGCTATAAATAAACATGCTGAACGTTCTCCCAATTTCTGGAAATGTCGAAATATAAATAGAGCCTTAAGAGTGCGATAAATCTTCATAACGTCGCATGATAGATTGCGAAAGGTTAGAATGACATATATTCGTCGAGATAGATTCGCATCTGAAATAAGGAGGCGCATTAAAACGCCAGGTGATATTATTAATAATAATAATATTCGGGAGTGCGTTTGTCGTTTAATCAAAAATGATTAGTCCTTGACGTCTCCTCATTAAATCTGATTTATTGTTTGATGGTAATTATTTAGGAAAACTATAATTATATTACTTTAATAATTTTTATTTAACTCCCTACGTATACCTATAGCCGAGATTATAAAGCAACAGTAACAAATAGGGTAGCAAACAGATTTGAATCAAGCACATTTTAATGTTTTCCATCACCATTGATTTTGCGCCGAATATAAAACGAAATCGGCGAGATTCGAAGGGGTTTATCAACCTGATTCGGCAATTGCGACAAGCCGTGATTTATCCAAAATATTCCGGCGTTGTCATCAACCCGGATGAATTTTTTTTTTGTTTCGGTCGCGAGAATCGAAGAGGAAAGTGATTTAGCGCGGCAGATAAGGGCGAAGTACCGAGCTTTATGACAGATTGCTTATAAATCCTTTCTTCAGCTACGATATATTATCGGTGGGAGGAGGATGGTTCCACTTGGTACGGAGATTGCCCTCCGAACGCAAGATGAAGACCGAAACATTATGTGCACGTTATTACGTATAACTGACAATGATTGATGCCGCTTTGTAAGTCTTGCACTGTCGGGGGGAAGGGTGGAGAGGGTGTTTTTCTTTTCGATTATACAATGTAAATTCGCGGAGCAGCTGCTCAACCGCTTCCATATAATCCGCACTAATCATAGTTGTTTATCCCTGATATGATTTAATCGCGCGCCACCTGTGTTCCGAATGTTTGCCCTCGCCTTTTATCGAATTCACCCCCTTGTTTTCTCCGTTTCATACCGGCATTTAATAATATAAATTTCATGAAATTGGATTACATCCAGGTAATCCTAAGAAGGGATGCATGCATAAGGCAGGAGAAGTAAGATTCTATTTTTGTTCTGTTTTTTTTTCTTTTGCTTACTAAACACAAACGTGCCATGACAGTAAATCTATTATATACGGGTGTGTCACCGTAATTTATTTATGTATACTCGCACAATATTATCTTTCACTTTGCGTTCGCCTGCACCTCGCGATCGCTAATAAAAGCAAACACGAAACTTTTAAAACTATTACCGAACTTCCCCCTCGACGTGAGTGCATTTATTGACCCGCACTCTACGAGAACATGCGATTTAATCCGTTCTTTTTTTTGGGGCGGCGGGGGCGCAAATCTCGTTTAATAAAGCATACCCTGCACCCCCCCCCTCCCCATCACGCGATTTGAAAATTCTCCTGAAATACACAAAGGCAAACAATTATTATACTCTTCGAAATTGCCTCCGCCGCCGTCGCCGCCTCAGATTCATTCAAAAGAAATTATATTAAATTTTTTATTCGTCGGCTTTTTATTGTTGATTTTGCATTGTATCGCGCAGTACGCGTTCGCGAATTAGGGTTGAATTTTAGCGGCGCAATTCGTGCGCTAATTTAAATTTCGTTAGGCGGGATGAAACGTGGAATCCAAATCATAGGCCGCCACCGCTATTTGTAAATAGATTGGGTTATAATTGGCGAAATAAAGTTTGTTAATTAAACGTTGAACGAGAAGTAACGTTACATGCAATGACGTATTAATTAACCCCGATGACGGCATTTGATATAAGGGCGAAACAGTGTTTATTTTTGCATGTCAAGATCTAACCCTTGGGAAAAAAAGAAAAAAAAATAATATTCACATTCCATTAATTTAAAAACAGTACCTTCCTTAATGGTAAACAGGAAAATGTCCGTAAATCGGAAGTCCAAATTTATCTCACAGTTTTTTTTTTTGACATAGAAAAGGAGAATCGAAAACTGTTTTAACTTGAAATAAAACATCATTTAAACAGACACGGGCAAAGATTTACGATTTGCCTTGAGTGGAACAAAGATGGAGCAAAGGTCTTTAATTATTTTAACTCTTCAAGTCTCTCCCTAGTAGATGAGCCATCCCTACAACTGGGCTTAAGAGTTGAGAGTTAATCCTAAATTGATGAAGCATGAGCATCTTGAAATCCGATGGGTTGGCAAAGTTATCAGAATTACCGTTAGTAAATGGTCTGTGATGGAGAAGAATTTTTTCCCATGAGATGGCAGAGGCCATGTTATTAAGCTTTCGGGATTTCGGTAACAAGAAATGGATAAATCAGATTGCCAATCGTGCTCTAGTCTTCCTGGACTCAAGAAACACAACGAATTTGAGGCAATTCAACGCCTACAACTTCGTGAAGGGCAATTGTAACACACTGATCAAAGAAGTTGTCATTATCCTAGGAAGAATCCTGACAATAGTGTCTGACCAAGGTTTATATCAATGCCTAATGAATGAACCATATGACAGTGACTGTCTGAGATTCTCTTGAAGATGAAGATTAATTCTGAATTGAAGGAGCACATCGTCTACCACGAACGAGAAGTGTTTGATGAAATGGTCCTGGTACAGGAGAGTATTTTGTTAGTTTCGAAGATCTTTGGTAATGATAACAGATTGCCAAAAATTCGTGGTCCAGCCTTTTATTTCGTGAAGCAAATGGTGGTTTCACCAATCAAAGAAAAGGTTGACTTTGAAGCCCTAGCGATGATGTATGGCTAAGGCTCTCAGTGGCTGTTTGAGATTCCCTTGAAAGTAAAAGAGCATAATGTCCTACCCCGAAGGTGGGGTTATTTTGTAACCATGGCAACGAGTACCTCGTTTGTTTCGAAGATTTTGGTAATGGTAACAGATTGCCAACCATTATCTAATCTTCGAGGTCCAGGAAGCACAGCGGAATTGGAGGCAATTCGTTGCCTTTTATCTTGAAAAGGACCTTGCACCCCGCAAATGATAGTTTTGCTGATCAGAGTGAGCAGACGGCCTCGGAAAATTGCGATGAATCATAGGGCCATGTGGGCCACATGTAAAATTTTACGTACTTAATCGGAATTTCGGTTATAAAACTACATAAAAGGAGACTGCTTTTCACGATAGATATTATACAGCGAGTCGTTAGAAGACCCCATTTCACGTATATATCAGCACATGTGTATATGTGTAATACACGTATCATGATCTTAATTCCTGTAATTTTGGATACACGGGTACCCGTATATTTTAATTAATATTTTTTCATTATATGCCGATCGATCAATCGATAATTCAAAGGACGGTTACGTAGCTATCTCCTTCTAACTTTCGTGAAACGGCCTTGCGGCTTTCGTCATGTCATGTCGTTTCGTCGTATATTTTGTTAACTCAGATCTATACGATCGGCATATAAATAAAAACTGACCTTTAGTTACATTACACGTATATTTTAATACATCCGATGCCTAGGTAACCTGGATTTGAATGTACCGAACGGATCCGTGTATTAAAATACACATGTAAATATATCCGTGTACTCGGAAAATAACAGATAATTACACGTGAATTAATAACACGTATATTTAATTCGCGAATTCGTTACACGGATTTCCATGTACACGTTCAAAACCGTATCGCCAGCATTGAGTGTCATAGTGTGATCAAACTTCGAATATCCGTCTGTCTCTCCGTACCCAGTACAGAGTGAAGTACAGTTTCGTTACGATTGTTCCGATCAACGTCCTGAAGACCAGCCGGCAAAATATAAGCGACCTTCGACCTGCAGGACATGCGTTTGAACTGCGTGAGTCTGTACCGCACTTCTTTACTAATAGCTTTGTGACGCTGCATTTTTGTAAAAGAGCGAATTTTCGACCGATCTTGCGTTTTAATTAACCCATGTAATTTTGTTTGTAATAAGTGTGAGGTGATTTAGTTTTGAAATGTCGAATAGTGTACACACGGGTATAACTTTTAAATCGTAGTGCATTCGACGACCTTCTCGGGTCGTCGAATGCACGATTAGGATTTCTCATATCATCCTGCCAAGCTTGGATTTTATTGAAATCCTGGCAATTCTAGGCCAACGGCTAGACGCCATCTTGTTTACTAATTATGTGTTTCTCTTAATTCAGGCTTTTCCTATACATTTCTTGTACATACGTTCTGGTACTTTCACTTTTGGATACGTTTGCATTTGGATATTCCTTTGGTGGAATACTCTCTTAGCCTTCGGTTAATTAATCGAGCCTTTCGTAAGCAATTGCGGCGTCCGACCGAAGGAAGTTTCGTTACGATTGTTCCGGTCAACGTCCTGAAGACCCGCCGGGAAAATATAAGCGACCTCCGACCTACAGGACATACGTTTGAACTGCGTGAGTCCGTACCGTACTTCTCTATTAACAGCTTCGTGACGCTGCATTTTCTAAAAGAGCAAATTTTCGACCGATTATGCGTTTTAATTAACCGATGTAATTTTGTTTGTAATAAATGTGAGATGATTTCGTTTTGAAATGTTTGAAAAGTTTAGGATATTTCTGCTATCTGGCAAAGCGTGTCCGAGCGAAGAAAGTTTCGTTCCGATTGTTCCGGTCAACGTCCTGAAGACCCGCCCGGAAAATATAAGCGACCTTCGACCTACAGAACATACTTTTAAATTGCGAGAGTCTGTGCCGCATTTCTTTATAAACAGCTTCGTGACGCTGCATTTTTTAAGAGCGAATTTTCGACCGCTCTTGCGTTTTAATTAAGCGATGTAGTTTTGTTTGTAATAAATGTGAGATGACTTAAGCTTTATTCACACCTAGTAATTTATACATAAATTAAGACGTAAATTTGTAATTATAATTTCATTAAATGATATTATAATTAAGCCTAAAGTGCATAAATGTAACTTTTTTTCTATTCTTTATGAACATATCTGTGGGTGACGTAAATCAATAAAGGTTGTGAATGCAGCTTTAGTTTTGAAATGTCGAATAGAGTGTTTAGTTAAATTTTATACACGGTTACAACTTTTGAATCGTTTTAGTCGTAGTGTATTCGGCGACCTTCTGTCGCTTACGATCACTCTGTTTGTCGTAGATTTTGGTTATGGTAACACATTGCCAATCATTATCTAATCTTCGTGGTCAAGGAAGCACGGCGGAATTGGAGGCAATTCGTTCCCTTTTACCTTGAAAAAAACTTCGCACCCCGCAAATGATAGTTTCGCTGATCAGAGAAGTTCTTATTATCCTAAGAAAAGATTACAGTGTAAAATTTCGTTGCGTATAAAAGTCCGTTAGAATCTAGAATATTCCAATATGACTGCCAAAACGGTAGGCGACCTCGCGTAACCCTTGGCCTTGCCATGGATTCTTCTCGGTTCGTTCATATTGATTTTTCGAGAAAGTCGGTGATTGATCATCCTGGATTAGATGACCCCCCTCCTTACTTGTGGTTGATTTCAACACCGAATCCTGTACGATCGGGCCGGTAATGATGCATATCGTCGTTTGTTGTGCTTCCCAGCCATGTGTGAATTCATCAGACTGAGATGTATGATTAAATAGTGAACGGAATTTTATTAAACCGTGCTCTGAGAGTGGCACTCTAAGCAATCCAAAGCATTCTTATATGCTTTTCTAAGCCTGATCTCTACAAATAAATCAGGTATTAAGGGCAAACAGATTTAGTATTTGGGTGCAGACAGGACGTAACGTATTGTTTCTACTGCTGTTTTTCATTGCTGTCTCATTTGGGGCTACCCTGCTGGTATATTTTGGTACTTTGCTACTAATCCACGGTCATACTCGACGACTAGACCCACTCTGCTCGATACTTGTTAACGTTCGAAGACGAGGGCGAATACGCACGACAATGATCTTTTGATTCTTTTGGCAAGACGTTACGAATTTTGACGTTTATTGTTTCTTTTATTATGGTGCCAACCAAACACTGATTACACGAGTATGTAGAATTGTTAGTTTTGAGAATTAGACTTATGTAAACGTTTGTTTTATAATTAAATCATTTTTGCATTTTATCACACACAGCTCAGATTTTCTGTGTTGCTCGTGAATTATAAATTAAGACAAGTGTGCAGTACTTGGTGACTATTACTATTTACTTATTTTTTTTATTTATTGCCCTTTTAATTTGGGGTTAAGTATGACCCTCGCCCGTCCCATTGAGTTAGCCGGCAATTGAGGCGATCTTAGTCTGCCCTCCCATAATTTGCAGCCTTCAGTTAGGTAGCAGACTTTGAAGCCCTGACGATGGTCTCCCTAGTGAATGAATTATCAAACAATGACGGTCGCAGATGCCCTTGAAGGTGAGAATTAATTCTAAATTGATGGGGCACATTAAAACTAAAATTATGATAAAAATTTTGGCAATGAAAGGACAACAAATTAAATGCTCTAAACAGGAAACATAGGGAAAATGGAAGCGCCTATTTCGATGCTTGCAAAACGAAAAGGGTTTCAAAAAAGTTTGTCAGAATTCTGAAAGTAGCATCTTGTACCGGGTTGAATCAATGGTGTAGGCCTCTTCTCTT
This sequence comes from Dorcus hopei, assembly GCA_033060865.1. Lineage (NCBI taxonomy): Eukaryota > Metazoa > Arthropoda > Insecta > Coleoptera > Lucanidae > Dorcus > Dorcus hopei. The sequence goes on along the minus strand of CM065425.1, from coordinate 64,912,180 downwards.
AAAATTTATTCAAGAGGACGCAATCAACGCATTCTAAAGAAATATCTACAGTACCAGTTTATTATTTTCTCCATAAGCAATGGATTGTTGACTAATAAGTATTTTGGTGGAGGCGCCGGAATTTTTTTTTTTTTCGGGAAAGTTATCGAAAGTATCCAACGACGATGTGTGTTTTGCGAACGAGGCCTAAACTCCCCGATAATTGATTGATATTAGCCGGTTTCCTCCGACTTCATACAATGTTTATTGCTTTAACTTTCCAGAATTCGGAAGTTTCCCTGTTTGTTCCATTGATGAAGTTAATGAATTGGCTAATTCTGTTTTCGGGGATTTTTTCAGCCCACGTCTTTTCCTTCGTAACAAGCATCTTGCTACTCACGTTTTGTCTTTTTATTATTTTCGATGCGTCCCTCGCACCGAAAGATGGAAGAGATATTATTACAGATTACGTATGCAGGCATTTCATTATCTAAATAAATACTAAACAATAATAACAATTACAATATTTAGAGTAAAGTAGTGATGAAGAAGTTCTATTTAAAATACCTTTTTACAATTTGATTGTTAGCTGCGAGCAACATCTGTAGTTACAAAAAAGAATTAACATAAAAACCTCCCCAAGTGATATTTAACTTAGCAGAGTTCATCGTACTTTATATTTAATAGAAGTTTACGGTATTTAAGCTGCAAGAACTAACAAGACAGACAATTACAACTTTGTGTGAATAGCTAAAGTGACGTGTATGAGTTGTAAGTTTATCTTAGCAGCTTTGAAAGTCTTTTAATAGCTGAATTTGTCAGGCAGATGAATCATAAACTCACAAATCTAGAAGCGTTAAAGTTTCAGTTGTGTTTTAAACGAATGAAGGAGAAAATCGATGTACAGGGTGTTACATTCTCAAGTCTGACACGTCGGAATCCGAACGCGAATCCAACTACTATACTCTAAGAGGAAAATGAAAGAAATCATTGCCCAGAGGAGCATGAAACACCCTGTGTATTACTTATTATTGGAACTTACTTTTGTATCTTCAGTTCCCTTTTATATACATATTAGGTTCGATTGAGGTAATCGTGGACTAATACTTACGTATACTTTACTTTTTTTTGTACTTTCTCTCCAGCTAACTCCAAATGGTGTATTATTTCCCTATGCCATTATAATAGAGCACGATTGTACATACCTAGAGTGAAATTCAAAAAATATGTTAAAATATAAGATGGTGCTAAGAACGTCACATCGGGTGGCGCTTTATACCCTTCTAAGAATGAAAAATTTCCGCGACAACCATTTTACATCCAGAATTTTCGCGGATCTGAAACAATCCCGGATTCGGAACGAGGCGACACGTGACGCGAGCGCTTCCATTTCCGGAAAAAGAGCAAAATGCACATCCGAATATCTCGGCGGTAACTCGGCGAATCGATACACGCCGAAATAGTTCTTACCCGAGTTCGCACTTCGCGATTTCGGATTATTATTTTGTTTTCGACGCCATATTTTCCAGATTCTCGCGACGAGGTTTCCCACACGCCCAAAGCCAAGTTTTAAAATTTTCCCCAAGTTGGTCGGATTTCTCTAGGGGATTTGCCACAACACTAATATTTTGGCCAGGATCGACTCAGTAAGTTAAATAAACAATTAATTTAGAAACCGTGTTTAAGACCCACTGACCATTAACTTGAAGTTCGATTTTGGTTTCAATTGCTAAGGGGATTAGGAGCGCCATCTCTGAACGAATATTGAAAGTTATTTCTTTGAACACTTGGAGAGCAAGTCCGAAAGCAAATTCAAAACTGAGAATTGTCTTAATTGAAAACCGATTCAAAGTGCTGCAATGATTTACCGCTTAAATAGAAACTTTGTCATTTAAATGAACCGGTGAATAATACTCAACGCCCCCTTTTGACAAACGGCGGAAACGCTTATCATCACATTTCGCACAAAAAAATTGGATTTCTGCAAAAGTTTTAGAATTTAAAAATATTTCCCATCACACCTGATAAAATACATTGCTTTGAACAGTTTGTATCAGATCTGAATATGTCAAGGAGCGCCATCTCTTTGTATTTGTAAAAATTAATTATCTTTGTGGACTATATATAGATTGAATGTATTGCTGAATAAACACGAACTTTCAATCTGAAGAATAAACGACTCAATTTAAATAAACGAACGAATAAAACGCAACGCCATCTCTTCGTAAATGGCGAAAGATTTTTAATTAATTTATCATACTTATCACGTTTGTTGTGTATTTACCGAAATTTTGCAAGAATTTTAGGATTTAAAGAAACGTTTCCTCACAACTGAGAAATTTGGTTATCGTGAAACTCATATCACAAAGGGCGCCATCTCTTGACTTCAACTTGAAACTTGTAAATTTAACAAACCTAGACGTATTGGAAATTATAATTATTTTTCTCTATTTGTTTTGTTTATGTGGAACGCCAGATGCGCAGCACACTTTTATAATTTTTTAATTTTAATAGTATATTGTAGACCGAGGCGGTAAAGTGTTTGTTTTCCAGGTCGAGAGAAGATATGGACAGGCGAAGCAAAGCCGAGCCTGGCCACACTTCTCGAGACCTCGAAAACTGCTTTACCGTCATGGTTTACACATTATTTTTTTTCCTACACAACATTATAATTATATCACACAAACGTTCTTTTTCTCGAAGTAAAAATATTAAAATTGAGTTACTATTAAAATTGTTATAGATGTTTTAAAACACTGTATTGTGTATCAGCGTGGCCGAGCGGTCAAGACGGTGGTTTAATACAACAGTCTCTTCGGGGGCATGGGTTCGAATCCCACCGCTGCCGAGTTGGTTTTTTTTCTTGATAATTTTAATCCTTTTTAAAACCAAATACCAGTGGAATTAAATAAAAAAAACGTACGTTTGTTAATTTTTTGATGTCGATGAGAATGCATTCCAGAAATTATTGTCGCGCCACCTAGTGGTAAAGCCTCGTAAATTATTTTCTCGGCTAGGCATTTATGTTCATTTTGCCGGGCTAGCCGTGGAAACGTTTGCTTTCTCCTCTCTGATGAGCCGGTAAAATTGAATTTTCTACTAGTGTAGGAAAAAAAAATAATTTATTTAAAACATTTTGATTTTTTGCTCGATTCTATTCACAAATATTCACAAAGAACGCCATCTCTTGGCTCCAACTTGAAGCTTGTAAAATTTAAGACACCTAAATGTGATGAAAATTAAAATTATTATTTTTATTTATTATTTTTAATGAACCGCCAGGTGCGGACGCATTTATCATAATCTTTAAATTTTAAAATAATTTGTTTAGGTAATTAAAAAAAAAAATATACTATTTTTAATTTTTTTCTAGGTTCTTATCGGAAAACATTCACAGCGAGCGCCATCTCTTGGCTTCAACTTGAAACTTGTAAAATTTAAGAAACCCGAATGTGTTGGAAATTAAAATTATTTGTTTATTTGTTAATTTTAAATGGAAAACCAGACGCGCAGCGCAATTTTGTAATCTTTTAATTAATTTTAAATGAATTCGTTTAATTAAACAAAACATTTTCCATATTTTCCTTGGTTCGTATCCGAAACCCTTCACAGAGAGCGCCATCTCTTGGCTTCAACTTGAAACTTGTAAAATTTAAGAAACCCGAATGTATTGGAAATTAAAATTATGTATTTGTTTATTGCAAATGGAAAACCAGACGCAGAGCGCAATTTTATAATCTTTTAATTTTAAATGAATTTGTTTAATTAAAAAAAAAACATTCTCCATGTCTTCCTTGGTTCGTATCTGAAATTCTTCACAAAGAGTGCCATCTCTTGGCTTCAACTTGAAACTTGAAACAAACCTCTATATGCTGGAAATTAAAATTATTTCTTTATTTGTTTCTTTGAAATGAAACGCGAGATACACGGCACACCTTTATAATCTTATCATTTGAAAATAATTTGTTTCATTTAAAAAGTACATATTTTTTAATTTTTTTTTTAGGTTCTTATCTGAAAACACTCACAACGAGCGCCATCTCTTGGCTTCAATTTGAAACTGGTAAAGTTTAGCTAACCTGAACGTGTTGGAAATTAAAATTATTTGTTTATTTTAAATGGAAACCCAGATGCGCAGCGCATTCCTATAATCTTTTAATTTTTAAACAATTTGTTTAATTAAAAAAAACATTTTAAATTTGTTCCTCGATTCTTATCTGAAAAGAAAACATTAGAAAACATTCACAAAGAGCACCATCTCTTGGCTTCAACTTGAAAATTGTAAAGTTTAACCATGGCCAGCTACATTAACATTCACTGACGTGTATGTATGGCCGTTTCAATTCGACTTTTAAAAATTTTGACGGTACTCCTCTCAGCGCCTCTTGTGAGTTTTTAAGTAATTGCAGTTGCCATTACGTTACTATCAGTAGTTCTGTAGTATCTTTAATAGGGAGCGCTGAGGGGAGGACTCCACGTCATGCTTCTCGGAACCGAATTTTAGGCGACTTGAAACGGCCATACATACACGTCAGTGAATGTTAATGTAGCTGGCCATGGTTTAACAAATCTAAATGAGCTAGAAATTAAAACTGTTTCTTTATTTCTTTATTTTAAATGCAGCGCACTTTTATAATCTTTTCATTTTAAAATAATTGTTTAATTAAAAAAGAACGTTGTTGTTTTTTCCTCGGTTCTTATCTGAAAACATTCACGAAGAACGCCATCTCTTGGCTTCAACTTGAAACTTATAAAATTTAACATACTTGAACATCCTGGAAATTAAAACTATTTAATAATAATAATAATAATAATAATAATTTTAAAAAAGTTTTGTGCAAATTGGTTCCGATTACAGCGGATTCCCCGAATTGGCGAATAACCTGGACAAGTCGGTTTGTTTTGCAGTGGAATTCTCGAGCTACGGTTCTGCTGACGAAGGCCCAACTAGGCTTGAAGCAGCTGTACAGAGCCTGCTCGGGGAATCCGCTGTAATCGGAACCGATTTTCACAAAACTTTTTTAAAATTCTCATTATGCTTTGACAACAAGTATGGCCGCCTTGCATGGGATGACTTATTCTGTGGCAAACTAGCTTCAATTTGTCAATCCTACTGCAATGTCAGGTCAAAAAGCGATCAAAAGATGTCGCTACTTGAAATGTTCAATAATAATAATGTTTATTAGAAAGTATAGTTCGTTACAAGCATACAAAAATAGACTTGAGTTAAATTAAACTAAATTAAATTAAACTAAATTAAATTAAACTATAAACAAAACAATTACTGCGAAGATTGAGAAAGAAAGAACAATGCAACGTATGCACCCCATTGGCATAGACCCAACAGTGCTGGTTTTCAGCTATACCAATAAGACAAAATATATCTACATATATCTAAATACAAATGAGGACAGAATATCCCAATTAGTAAATACACTTTAAATGACTTGTTCATTAATTAAGATGTTTGCAAATCTGTAGCGAAAAGGAATGTGCAGAGATATCACAAAAACGCGCAAAAACGAAGTCCATTTCGCTCTGACCACATGAATATAATGTCTAATTGTAAGTTGAGATTAATTTTATCGATTATTGCATTAATGTTTTCAGGAAGTCCACTAATATACAGTTTGTTAAATGGATCTTTTTACGCACGTCATTGACACACTGCACTATTAAAACCAATTTTTATATGTAACTGTTGTACCCAGGTACATCTCTCGTCACGGTTGAAAAAGGAACGTCTTTATACGTCTTTATAAAGTAAAACTTACGATTTATTACTTGGCTTCAGAGTATTGATGTTTCTTACGGAAAAAATCAATGACGTGCGTAAAAAGATCCATTTAACAAACTGTTTATCTGTGTATCGTCCGCATACTGATGAACGCTACAATCCGGGTTAATTGTTGAGTAAGGTCAGCGACAAACAGTGAGAAGAGTGTCGGCCCTAAGATACATCCTTGAGGAACACCACTATCTATTGTTTTATCCTTACGATTAAGGATAGTTCTTTGTTTCCGGTTTGTTAAATAGTTGGAAAATTTAATTGGTAGAAACTTAGTTTTGCCAGTAGCATTTCGTGATTGATTGAGTCGAAAGCTTTACTAAAATCAATTGCCACTAGAACTGATACTAGACCCTCATCAAGTGCTTTTACAAGATCGTTACAAATTTTAATTAGCGCGGTACTAGTACTGTATCCACTACGGAATCCTGATTGTATGTCGGGTAAAATCAGATTTTCTTCAATAAAATTCTTTAAAGCATTACACATTACAGTTTCCAGGAGCTTAGAGATGGTAGGTAGTATAGTGATTGGCCGCAGTTGCGCAGGTTCTTCGGCAACAGCTACTTTAGGAATGGGAGTGATAATGGAAGCTTTCCAGCAATCAGGTATTACCGACTTTTGTATTGAGTAGTTAATGACGTGTAAGAGACCAGCTTTACAGAATGGATACACTAATTTTAACATTTTTAGGTTAATCCCATCTACACCAGAGGCATTGGATCTCAGTTGGTATAAAATCTTTTCCAATTGGTCCTCGAACACAGAGTGTAAAGAAAAACGGTTAGGAGATTTATTCTTGTTGTGTTCAAAGAAATTTAGAAGTTCATCATCGATTGCGGTACCACCAGCGCTACTGATGAAGTAGTCATTCACATAGTCAGGGTCGCTAATTGGACATGAAATATTCATGTCTTAGTATGGATATTCCAGTCAGAAAATGTTTTCCAAAGTTTTTTTAGGATTATTTTGGTAAATTCTGACCTGTTCGTGCAGTCGACAAATAATTTCTAAGTTGCTTGTACAATCAGATAATCGGAATGTTGTAGAGTTCTTTTATACTTCTTAAAAGCTTGATGTTTCAGTTTACTAATTTCGCGGAGAGTATCAGTAATGTACGGTGCTCGTTGTTTCTTGGTCGTTACTATTCGAATTGGGGCGTGTATATCAAACAAGAGATTAATAGCTTCAGTGAAAAACTCAATTTTTGCATCAATGTCTTCTAGATCTGCCATCCTCATCCAATCGATTCTACTTGCGTCATATTCGAATTCGAAATTAGTGAACTATCTGTAGTCACGACAGGCGAAAGTTTTCCTTTCAGGTTTATGGACTTTATAATTTAGATGACAGTATACCGTGAGGTGATCAGTCATATTATACAGATCCAACGTTCCCCATTTGTTGACGTCAATATTTTTGCTAATGCAAATTAGGTCGATTAAAGACACGGAGTTATCAGTGATTCGAGTTGGACTAGTCACAATTTGTTTTAGGTTGAAAGATTTCAACAAATTTTGCAGATATTCATAATCGTAAGTTGTTGTATTAAGGTAGTTAACATTGGCATCACCAACCAGAATTATATCATCAACTTCGGTAGCGATGTATGCTAAAATTTCTTCTATTTTCGAGAGATGTGATATGTGGGATGATGGAGGTCTGTAGAAAACTCCGAGACCAACTTTGGTTTTTTGAAAATGTAGTTTAATCCAGACTTGTTCTATGACTTCGCTCTGAAACTCTTCTATATTAACAGGTTTCCATTTAATCAGGTTATGAATATACCAACAAACATCACCACCACGAGATCTTCGGTCAGCTCTAATTATTTGATAACCAGGAATTCGAACCAAATCTGAAGGAAATTCGGGTGTGAGCCAAGTTTCAGAAACTCCGATGAGATGAAACTCGGTGTTCTAAAACGAAGGCGGAGAATAAATCAAATTTAATTAAGGAATTAAATGAACATTCATTTAATTCCTTTTTAAAATTTGGCGCGTTTTATATTGTTAGCTGTGTGTATTTTCTTTCGAACGCAACGACGTTTACTACCTTCTTATCTTGAATAGAGTATAGTGCCATTGTGGCAACCAGAATTCTCTAAAACTGTTGTCTTTCCTGTTGTACTTGCGACATTTGTATTTGTAATCTTTGTTTCTCAATTTGCTTACGAGAGGAATGGAAGGGCGTTACTTGAACAAAGTGTTGATCTGGTGTCTTAATTCGTAAATGTTTAGGGTGCCATCTCTGGTCTAACAATGGAATTTGATTTATCGTGAAAATTTTCTGTCTTGATTCCAAAAAAAATCTATTCATTTCTGTCTTCTACCAATCCCTTTGTCCTTGAGCCTTAAGTTCTTGAGGATAGTAAAAAATAATATGGTGGAGGCGCCGGATTTCTTTTGTTATTAATATAGTAAATAATCATATTGAATGCAATATCATAGAAGAGAAACTTACGTAATGGTTTGAATAGACTAAGTTCTCCCTCGTAATTTAATTTTAGACTGCTCTCTGATAATAATAATTTGAATGTCACTCCTCTCTTGCAGCTTGCGCGTTGTAATATCATTAAAAATTATTGTGAACAAGTCTGAAGTTCGCAGCTGCCGAGTGTGTCATACTTTTCAGAAAGTGGAAGCTCAAAATATTGGAATAGTTCATGCAAGTAAAACAACTTAGTAATAGCTTTAGTGCAGGCCGAAGTTATATCAGAGTTTCAGTTTATATTCCGCGTGCAGTTCTCCAGAGGAACGTGTTAAAATTTACATATACCCGGCATTGTATATGTTTACCTCGCAATATACACCTTGCGTACATACTTCAATAATTTCGGGTGAATTTGGCACACACCCCGGGAGTAAAAAAACATTGCTTATTTATTCCGTCGTCTCGAAATATGTTTCTGTTTCTAATATTAAATTACATACTCGTTAGTTTGAGTATACGTCCAGTAAATACGGGGCGGCATTAATTATTAGGGACAAGGGGGCTAATTTGAGAACTCGCGCAGGTGATTGCCGGTTATAATTCATCGATAATGTAAGTACGTGTCCGTATCAAAGGAGAAATAAGTAAATTATCGTCGGTGGAAATAAAAACGTACGCATGCATTATTTATTGTGTTCCACTTGCTAAAATTTCGTGTGTAATACGAAGAAGGGAAAGTTTTCTTCACAACTTGTTGAAGGACGAAACAAACGCATTAAAATTATGATTGAAGGACACACCTCAAAGACATTTAGAAATCAAGGAGAAAGAGACTGATTCGAATTTACCAAAAGCATTTCTTGTCCTTATCTGCGGCATCTAAATGGCGATTTAAAATTTAAAAGCCGCGTGTTGATGCGAGCCCAAAGTATAACATGATTATTATTTAGGGAGTGTCAACGAGTCACGCTACGCTTCAATGAATCATCATGGGATTCGGGGGTTGCAGGATAATTTTTTTGTCATTTCACTTAATTATGTAACATATATTAGGGGGTCGTTGACGGGAGGACATTCGTTAGCGTCGACAGACAGTTTATTAAACGTGTGGGCTTTGAACTTTCACCCCGAGACAGAAATAAATAAATAAATAAATTCGCGTTCTCTTCTAAAATTAGTCCGTATCAATATTCACGAGCGTCTTACCTATTTCTGGCGGCCATCGCTTTTAAGGGCTCACGGCGTTCGAGCGAAATGATTCAATAATTAACGTAAACCTCTTGTTTTGTAAACGCGGCGTTTAAGCACGTTTGCTCTTTCCTGTTCCTCGGTGGGCCTAAATAATTCATAAATGGGGATTTGAATACCAGATTCGAATTATGCACGCCCCGAGCGCCTTTTTTGCAAGACGCTGCTGTCGTCCCGGGTTTATATAAATTTCAGGAGAGGTAGGGCTTTCATCGGTTTCAGGAGGTTACTTTTTAATGAAGAGGTCTCAAAATTAATTTCCAGAAAAAATATATACTCATAAAATTCTAAAATTCGCTCCTGAGGTTTGACAAGTCTTTGACTTAGGACCCCGTTGGGGTAACTATCACAGATTAAAAAAAAAAACTCTAAGAAAAAGATTTTTGGTACAGATGTAGTTGATAGATAAGGTTACTATAAGCCATTATTAAATGTGCTTCTACCGCTACAGGCTGGTCATGGTAATATATATTAATATATGTATTAATTTGTATCCTAAATTCTTCGTTTAATAAAATACTTTCATTTTTGTTAAGTATATCTTATACCTATCTGCGATATTTTTTGAGATTTTCAGATCTATTTGAATTATTTCTTTTAAAAGGAACCCTTGTCTAAGGTGGCTGTGGAAAACCGTAAACAATGAACCGGTTAACATTAATAATTACTTTTCAAAGTGTTAGACTGTTGGGAACTTTTACTTGTCAACTTGTTAAGACATGAATTTTTAGATTTATTGAATTATTTCTTTATTAAATGGTTGCATAGCCAAAGTTGGTTGGGTCCCCTGGCAACGGGCTTGACGCTTGGTCGGGCAACTATAGGTGTGTATTCGAATCCCCTCTTATACATATGCGTCCTATGTGAGAGATGGAACACTTATGTGTGGGATTGTGTTCAGGATTCATTTCGGCCCCTTCAAACTAGGTTTTCTGCGTTTTCCCAGTTTGTAAGACGAATGTCGAAGGAAAACACCTAATAGGTCGGCCGCAGCCGCAGCGGGCAATATTAGAACAGCCAGCTTAACGCATCCCTGACAAGCTCAGAGATAGCTTGGGGCATGTATGATGTAAGTACAAGATATGTATAATTGTTTAAAGGAGTCACGTACTTAAACTAACTAATGCTTGTACATTATTGTCACTTGAAAATTAATTATTAAAATCAACAGCTTCATTTGTTTGCCGTTTTCCACGGCCACCTTAAACAGTAACTCCAATCCAACACTCTCCAGTTGACTACGTTTAGTTAATAAAACGAAGTTTAAAGTTAAGCTCTAACAGGAAAACTGGGCTTTAATGTTCTTTATTGTTTTCCTTTCTCTCTTATTACCATTTATTTATTATAATTTTTTTAAAGCATTTTGCCTTTCAGTCTTCGACCCATTCTTGTTACCGAAAGAAGAGGCAGCTGTATGCTTGTTTGTCAACAAAAGTAAGAATTCTCTGGGCACTGAAGACAAAACTACAAAAAAATTGTCCTCTGACTCTTAGTTTTCTTGTACTTAAGTCTTAAAGTTCACGCCTTTAACACTAAATTTTATGAAAATGGTTTCGAGAACTTATATGAAGCACGTATTTGCTTAAAAGGCATGTCGAAATTAACATGAAACGTTAATTAAAATTTAAATTAGAGATTCAGTTCTTTTAGACATAATATTAAAAATCACCCCTTCTTTGTTTTAACCGTTTCTGAATTCGCAACCCTAATCCAAAGGCCAATAAAAGTTGAAAAGAAGAAGAAGAATTCGCAACTCGCGAACCACGATATGCCTGTTCAGGGTTGGTAGAATTCTGGTAGAATTCATTTACCCTTTTGGTAGAATGTGAATTTCCACTGTTGGCAATACAGGAATCGTCAACTTTGGATCAAGTTTTAATGCATAGGCAAGAAATGGGCTAGTTCATTACTTTTACAGTTGGCTGTACCTAATAACGTTATTTATTTGGCAAATCACTCGATTTTTATGAATAGAATCCATGGTGATTGGTAAAGTTATTCATCAAATAAATTTATTAGCAGATTGATATCTCGGCCCCTAGTACAATAAATAACTATGTATTACTTTGTTGAAAGTATGCAGTTATAATTAAATGAAATAACAGATCTTTCATATTTCATATAATCAAACTTATTGTTTATCCAAAATTGTCGTTCACCCACAAATGTCGTTCACCTAGATGTCGTTCACCCAAATGTCGTTCACGTAGATGTCGTTCACTCAAATGTCGCATTCACTCAAATGTCGTTCACCCAACTGTCGTTCACCTAAATGTCATTCACCCAATTGTCGTTTACCCAAATGTCGCATTCACCCAATTGTCGTTCACCCAAATGTCGCATTCACCTATTTGTCGCTTGCACCCAAATGTCGTTCACCCAAATTATTTCACCCATTTGTCGTTCACCCATTTGTCATTGACCCAAATGTCGTGCTCCCGTCACTCTGTATAGAGAGAAATAATTTTATATTGTACACCTCCAAAATTAAAAAAGAAATTGTGTTGAAATTTTTTTTTGTATCTTCGGTAGTTATCGAGATATTCCGCGACAACCCACTGTTGAGACATCCTGTATATAAGAATAAGATGAACGGAAAACAAATGAATTAAAACCACGATATGCATGAAAACATAAAAAGACTGACATAAATACAAAGAAACAGCTAAACGAAACGAAACACAAAAAGACTGACATAAATACAAAGAAACAGCAAAACGAAAGATTAATTCCACGAAAAGAAGCAAAATAAAACTATAATAAAAAATGAAATACAAAGAATAAGACGAACAAAAAAAAAGTAAATAAAAATCGACGAATTTCCGGCGAAAAGTCTTTGAAAATTGGCAGAAACGAAACGAAATTGCAAAAGACGAAATTCAATTATGAAAACTTTACTCGACGATAAAATAATAAAATAAAACAAACAACGATATACAGGGTGTTCTTTTACTGTATGAAAATATTTAAACCTGTAATACGTCACCAAATAGCAACGACTGAACTATGTCCTTAACAAAAGTTTTACACATTTCGAGAAAATCGCAGAAAGCATCTGTTGGAACAAAAAACAAAACTGCAATCGAGCAGTGACCTAGTGACCTTTGCCGAAGTCGGGCGGCTAATAAAAGCATTTTTTTTCACATGGCAGTAAGTCGTAACGTAGCCAAGGAATTTGCTTCATTTTATTTCATTTATGATCATGACACAATTTATTGCTCCGTATCCTTTGGGATCAACAGTTTAGTTTGTGAAAAGTGGTTGAACGAGTTAAAGCTAAATACGATTACTATTTTTTGTGCTTAGTATTACTTATTAAAATGCCGCAATTCACAAGAGAACAGATAAAAAATAAACACTTCAGCAATTGTAAGATAATTTATTTTTATAAAACATTGATAACGGTCTTGATCAATTTTTATCTGGGAATATCAATAATCTACAAGTGTGCATAATTTTTTGCTATTTAATCACAATTTCAATGAACATTTTGCTCTCCACTACAGTTTGAACGTATTTTGCTCTCCGTCCAAATCATTATTTTTTATTTTCCCTGTATTCCAGCCAATTTTTTTAAAATTTTGTACCTGATTATGGATCTACAAGTCATGCAGAGCTTTTTATAAAGAATAGCTTTTCTTGTGAAATGTAAGATAAACTTTTTCTCCATTTGTATAAAACTTTTTGGGACACACTGTGTATTACGAACAAGGATGAACGGGAAACAAATGATTGAAAACCAAAAGAAGCATGAAAAGACTAAAAGACTGACATAAATGCAAGAAAGGAGCGAAATAAAAAATTATTTCCATGGAAAGAAACAAAGGAAAACTGAAATAAAAAAAAATTAAATGCAAAGAATAAGACAAAAAAAAACAAATAAAAAATCGACGAGCACCCGACCGAAAGTTTTCGAAAATCGAAGGCTGGTAAAACGAATAAACGACGAATACAAAGAACGAAAAACAAAAGAAAAGGATTTGATGTTCCTTCGATGGAGTATTTGCAAACAACAAAGAAAACTGCAACAAGCACTAACGAAACGCAAAATTCTACAAGAAGTACAAAATTAAACGTAAATAAATACTAAATACAACAAATCAAAAATACAAAGGATCGACAGACGGAGAGCAAAAGAGAACTTGAAGAGGCTACATAGAGAAACCGGCGAAACAACTGTCAACTTGTCAATCTTTTCTTTCCTTAACCCTCTGTCATTCTTTTATTTTTTATTCATTTGTATTTTATCTTACGTACAAAATGTACACGTACACTCTAAACACTCTTACTATTTCACTACTGATTTCTATCTCATCCACTCGTGTGAATTTCTTAATTTTTTTTTTAAGGAATTTTATTCATTTTTGAACACACAGTACTACACTACAGTATAATGAGACCAAGCTGAAATAGAATACATACTACATACGTGTGACTTCGTAGTGTATAGACCACCCGCATACCACAAAGAAATGACCTGTTTAGAATTGCTAGCACCTTCCAGAAACTTCGGGGGTATTCTCGTCGGCACTAGATCGTTCGAAAGGGATTCGATTATAATAAGCACCGATGAGTGCAGAATTTAAAACAGTTTCTGCTGAGAACAGCAGATTAGTGCGAAGATACCAGTCATCGCAAAAGAAGCACTTTTTTTTAAATAAATTGAACTGTTATAACGCTGTCATTTTTTTTGTTATTAAGATCTATTTAAGCATGTCTTAATCGGCAAAGAATTGGTTGTAAACGTGGTGGTTCGCTTTTATGTAAATTTTCTCTCAACATTTTTCTTTTACCCTTCTAGCCTGCACCCTGCTCTAAGTGTACAACTCTTATTTCTTACTTAGATTCTGTTTCACTTCCACAAATTATCTTGTCTAACACCAAATGTATTTCTGTCTTCTTTCTCATTCACCATCATCCTTATTCTGTTTCAGATTTTATCGTTTTGGTTTCATACATTTTGTGGAACTACACTTCCGCTTACTGTTCTCTCGTTGATTTTATTTACTTTTCCTCTTTATTTGTTTCAAAATTGATTCATACCACGCGTTTGGAATTTAAAGAAAGTATGTCTTTCCGTGTAGTTCTGCCTTTACTGTATTGCCAGGGGCATTGTCCGTCTGTGCGAGTGGAATTGGTATTTATTCTTTGTAACCTGTAATTCGGGGCGACCAATAAAATTCTGCTCCAAATTATTTCCGCTGGAACACTTAGTGTATTTGGAGTATTTACGAGCGAAATAATTAGGTCAGTACACAGGTTTCATAGTACCGCGTAACTGTACGGGCAATCGAAATAATTTATCACGTATAATGTGTTGTTTTAATGCGCACATTTAGATACATGTGCTGCATTAATTCTAAGTGTAGCGAATTTCGATGCCAGACATGTTTGCTCCAATATTTTCTGCACACGTGCTGGATATGGCAACAAATACAGACAATATAGTTTAATTAAAAATTTATAAAAATGAGATTCAAAGAGGTTCTTAAATTATTCGAAAGTGAAACCAGCATCTATTATGTATTCAAATCGCAGGTGTCTTACACTTATGTATGACATCCCCCGGAATATTTTAAGCGTGCGGACGGATAATGCCGCCCTCTGCTTTATAAATATGCGTGGTTGTGAACATCTAGTGCACACAAGGACATTCCGGAAAATTATTTATAAGGGTTCCGTTTAAATCAACGGGGGTCCCTTTAGGTCTACGAGTCTACAACGTCTAATTCTGGGGTTGCTTCAATTATTATTTAAGTTACCTAATTATATTCTTCCTTTTTTAAACAAATCAATACATACCTAAGTTCGTAGTTAATGCTTAATAGTATGGGCAGAAATACCCCCAGCCAGTAACAAACAAATCAAGATAATGCGGCGCTTTCTAGTTCATGTTTTAATGTGTACTTTTCAATAAGTGCATTCCATTATTGCTAAGTGCATCATGCTTTCAGCCTGAATATATTCGAGCAAAAGCGGGTAATAATCCCACAATGTATGTTATTGTGTATAATGTAAAAGGCCAGTTCGAAATCATCATTTGATAATGAATTGAAATTTTAATGTAAAGGGCATCAACGCTTCCCTTTAACATTCTTATTTTAAATTAAAATTAAACACGTATATACACAGAGGCCTCGTTCGTTGAAAGTTTGTGTAAAATATTATTTTAGTATAAAAAAGTTAAGGGCCTACGAGGAGAAATTTCATACCATCAAAGAAACTATTTTCGCATAATTTGTCTTTTAAAAAACGATACAATCACAAATTTCAAATAAAATTTTCAGAACTGGTTGAAACAGCGACAAACAGCAAAGCTTTCTAAATTCTGTAGGGATCAATCATACAGATAAACAAACAAATTAATAATAATTAATCACGAGAAAACTAGGGAAAATAAAAAGTACGAAATAAATACAAAACAGATCTATAAACAGAAACATCAACTAATGTGGTTTTAATGACTGAGAATGTTTTGAATTTACCGCCAAACGTTGGCAACACCCGATTCTGTCACTCGCCTTTGTCATTTTTGTTTTGATATAAGAATAGTAATAATCCCACAATGCATGTTATTGTGTATAATGTAAAAGGTCAGTTCGAAATCATCATTGTGATAATGAATTAAAATTTTAATGTAAAGGTCATCAGCGGCCCCCTTTAACATTCTTATTTTAAATTAAAATTAAAAACGTATATACACCGAGTCCTTGTTCGTTGAAAGTTTGTGTAAAATATTATGGAATAAAGTTGTCATCATTCTTGGGGCAAGTTTTATAATGTTTAAAAGAACGTTCGTTTATTTCGTTTATTTGTAAAGAATAGTGCACTGGGTTAATTGTAAACATTATGTGACTAGTCGAGTTCTTTTAGAAAGCTTTCTAATCTAATTTTAACAAACGTTGACTCTGTAAATGTAGCCTTAAAATTGTTGCATTTCTGTAACTAAACCTTGTATATTCAGAGGCAAAAATAACATACAAAGAGAGCGACCCCGCTAATTAACTGCGCCGTAGTTGCAAATCTAATTTGATTTCGCTTCCAAGTAACACACAAACTCCTGCAAGTTGCTCCGCTTTACTCCATCAAATTAGAAAGGGCCGGCCGTAACCGCATCGCTAAGACATCGCGGAATAAACCGACGTGCGATTCTCTGATGTGTAATTAATTTATCTCGGCGTGGTTACATGTAGAAACGCCCTTATTTGTCCGTTTGAAAAGGCGATCAGGTGTCAGGTCGACCACACATTCTCGCAAATATTTTCCTGGAATTTTAATACTCATCATTTGAAGAGCCTCTCCTTATACCGTAGTTGCTTTTTAGTTTCCCGCAAACTCCGAACTTAATTGCGTCCCGGTAATTATTTCTAATTAGAATTCGAAAGGAAGCCACGCGCGCCCTCTAATTTAATCCGGGCGTTATTTTTTTTTCCATAATCCGGGCGCGCTGTTTTCCTTAAATGTTTTCGCGAAATTACGGACGGCGACGTCCTTTGAAGTGAAACCGAATTAAAATTCTGTCCGGTATCTCGGATTTATAATCTTTTACGCTACTTTATATTTGAATTACGAACTTACGAGCTGTTTATTCTGCAGCTCAGATTGAATAATGGACTCGGAATATCGAAGGCGGAGGAGGCCTCGCGAGTTTACTCTTGCGCGAAGATGAATTAATAAGGCTCTTTGAGTTTGTAACTGCGCTGCTTCCTTGTGTTACGGCATTAAGTCTAATCTCGTTCCCGAACTATCCGAAAATGGAAAAATGTGCGCGGATTTAATTTACTCGTACATAAGTATCTAGTTGAAGACAAATTTTATTTGATGAAAAGTCTCCTCAAATTGTCAATTGGTTTTAAGGATTTTTTTTTCAGTTAATTAACAATTTAATAAGAAAAGCTCTGTATGTATGTGTATACAAAAATCGCGGCAATCGCATGCAGTAAAACTCGATAAAAATCTACTAAGTAAAACACAATTTAGAATGGATGGCGTTTTCTGCGTGACAAAGAGCACTTTCAATACAGTTCAGCTGCTGCAATCAGCTACATGCAAATTGATTTTTTCGCAGGGCCTCTAATCATGAAACTTACAGAGCGAACCGGCATTAGTTTGTTGACTCTTTAAATATATTGAACAGTTCACATTTCAGCTCAAGTTAGCAACAACGATACGTGCAAATTCTCGTGAATATCAAACGATTAGGAGTTTGCTTTGCAATAATCTAGCATCGTTATTTATGAAGCACTTTTTCGGGCAAAAATCATTTCT
The DNA here is from genome assembly GCA_033060865.1 of Dorcus hopei. Taxonomy (NCBI): domain Eukaryota; kingdom Metazoa; phylum Arthropoda; class Insecta; order Coleoptera; family Lucanidae; genus Dorcus; species Dorcus hopei. The sequence goes on along the minus strand of CM065425.1, from coordinate 64,894,464 downwards.
TTTTGAGCTTTTAATATGTTCCAAGGCACGCCGTGATGTATATTGTTTCATTATGTAAGTTAAAGCACGGGCTCATTAATAATAACGAGGAAGGGGGAAGGCCACAAAGGAGCGCATTATTCTGGCCGTAACGAGTTCTTAAGAAAAATTGATTAATTATTCCAGAATTGAATAATTAATGACTTAATCAAGTTTTTTAATTGTTTGGACAATTTCATTCGCCGGCTAAATGGCTCGTTATGACGGGAGAACGCCGAAACTCGTTCGTTTTAATTTGCCCCCGCCGCTCGTCCGTCGCCTAAGCGTTTTTTTGACGTTTCGTTTTATTTGGTTGTAAATATCAATCTCCTCGGCTTACCCCATGTCATTTAGTAGGATTAAAATGGGTTCGTCTAAGAATAAAAAACTTTCTTTGACAAGAACATCAATTAAAAACACTTCAAGAAAATTATTTTTCTCTATAAAAGATGGCGCTCGATTAATGTATTAATAAACCACCTACGATTCAACTTTAAAAACGAAATTTCATCAAAAGAACTTAGGTATCGTTTTTACTGTTGCTTTTATTTATAATAATAAACTGACTAAACGAACTAAAAATAGATCTGTTTAATCACCAGAGAACAATCGTATTTTATTTGAAACAATAAATTTCGTTCGAAATATTTATATTTACAACGCGAGGGTAACGTACGTTAAAGTTATTTCGGGCATATCATGATGATAGCAATAAAAACCCAATTTGGGCCACCGTTTTATACTGTTTTCGTGCTTTATGCATATTTCGGTTCGCGATTTAACAACAACCGAAATCCTCCTCTGCCTCCGCCACTTATGAAACTGAAATCGAATTTTCCGACGTTATTACGTCTGCAACATTAAACCGACTGTCAACGCTCCTATAAATAACCGGAGCTAATACCCAATCAGAAAGAAGCGATCATCAATCACCGAAATAGCAGTTCATTTAAATTAGCGGCGCGGCGCTCGCGGAACGGAGTGTCCGTCCGCGTCGAGGACGGACGCTCGCCGCCCGCGCCGTCGAGACGCCCTCCGCCGAACTAAACCCGGAGACCGAACGAGTAAATTGCATGTCACTCTCTCAAGACGAATAGGCCGACGTGAAATTTGTTTCAACTAGTTTAGGAAAACTCGATTGTAGCTCGGGTTGAACAATAAGCTCCGAACAAGAAGCGAAAGCGACGGAGAGAAAAAGTTAAGGGCCTACGAGGAGAAATTTCATACCATCAAAGAAACTATTTTCGCATAATTTGTCTTTTAAAAAACGATACAATCACAAATTTCAAATAAAATTTCCAGAACTGGTTGAAACAGCGACAGACAGCAAAGCTTTCTAAATTCTGTAGGGATCGTACAGATAAACAAAAACAAATTTATAATTATTAGTCAAGAGAAAACAAGGGAAAATAAAAAGTAAAAAGTAAATACAAAGCAGATCTATGTATAAACAGAAACATTATCTACAATGTGATTTTTATTGACTGAGAATGTTTTGAATTTGCCGCCACAAGTTGGCAACACCCGGTTCTATCACTCGCCCTTGTCATTTTTCTTTTGATAAAAGAATAGTAGGACAGTAAAATAAAAAGAAATAAGACATCGAAAATGCACCAGCGAAAAACCAAACAAAATAACGTGTGGCTCTGAAATTTAACACTGAATAATCTATATTGGCTCATCGTAGCCACATTTAAAACATGAAATACACTAAAAACTGTAGCGCCAAATTCACAGTATCCTCAATTATTAAAAATCATACTGTAGTTAAAAAAAATCTAATTGAGCCAGAAAAGTTAACAATATTTATTAAGCTTTAAACAAAATAGTAAAATAAAATTACAGTTGAAAACATCTTATGTAGAAAAAAGAAAAGGAAAGGTGGAAATACACAAAATAAAAGAGAAAAGACAAAAGGGCAAATAACCGAAAAACATGGAGAAAATGATTCCGGAAAAAGTAAGTGTACCTACATATCCGACTCTTTACGAGAAGAAAGATGAAAGTTGTAAAAAAAAAGAAAAGTATGTATACATATAAGATGAAACTTTTAAAAATTATAAATAAATATCCCCAATAAAATGAAACTTCAAAGACAAATTCCACAGACAAAATTTCGAAAAAATACAATTACGGGGACTTGTATTAGTCTAGCGCTGCTACTGATAGCTTCGTTATCGAAATATGTATGCAGTGAATTTAAAAAATTGAAGAAATTATATTAACCCATCCTAAAATACTTCCCTAAAAGAACTATCTCCGCTAAAGAAAATATTAATGATCTATAATAGTGTAATGATTCGTCGACACCAGCGTTAAATTGTCTCTTGCGTCATAGCCGTCTAGTCGCCGCGCCTTAGGCGACAGCCTGGAGAATTCTGACGGCGGAATAAACTAGACCAGTCAGTCCGTCGCCTGCTTCTAGAATGTTCGCGAAAAACAACCCCGGCATATAAAAATGCACGCGGCCGGGAGTGGGACAGTTCGAATTGAATTCGGCATCGACAGTCCGGCATTAAAAGTTCGCGTGAGATTGTTAAAATAAATCAGACATTAAGCTTGTAAATAAATTATTGTAAGTGTTAATTAGTTTCCTTTTAAATAAATTAGATTATTAACTATTTCGTGTTTTGTTTTAAAATAAAAATTAATAGAACCTTTAAAATCGTTACAATACTTAAGGAACACGATTTGGAAAGTGTGAAACCAATTCCTGCTGATAAAATTAAAATAAAAAAAAGAAAATATTCCAGCGATTTACCCCAAATACTTTCAAACCTATAAAATACTCAAATTATCATTATAATTAGTGTAAGGGATCAAGTAGAACTAGAAGATGAGCAAATTAGAAAAGGAAAAACACGTGACCTTTCGAGACCAGAAAAGAACAGAAATGAAAATTTTTTGAAGTAACACTCTTGCTGGTACATAAATAATAACTACGGACATGTCTATCTTTGATTGAACACCACGATTACATTTAATAGTTAGGATTTGTCAAGTTTTGATTGAGCACCCTAACTTTTTGTGCATTTAAAATAGCGCAGGATCCATTTCAGTTGCTTACATCTACTGTTGCAACAGCAGTAGATATAGTGATTTATAATTTTTATACAAATATTTTTTGAAGTAAGCTGTTGTAAAAATAGTTGAGTTGGAAAAATAAATATTTTGAAAGAAGTTCAGAATTTACTTTTGGGTTCATTTTACTGTATAATTTACTTAATTGGGGGTCAAAAATAAAACCTGCAGCTGCGGAAATACGACGGGTAGTTGTATTTGTCCGTACGCAACATCTACATACATATTTTATGTAAACCAGTAAACTCTTCAACCGACCACTAATAACTCATTTTTCATAAAAAAAACGTCCTGTTTTGCTAGAACGCTCCTCAGTTGTTATAAATAGAAGTAGATTTTATGCATATCCATTGCAAATTATATTAGAAACCGTTGTTCGACAATCAAACTGAATGGACGTAGGTACTCCTTACGATACTTGGTTTAGAGGGGTTCCTGATATTAGCGCGAATGCAGACAAAAATTGCCGGAAAGTTCGACCTTCGCAGTAAAGAAGGAATTTTCCTTGGTATGCGCAACACTTTAAAGGGTCCAGAAACTGGAATCTCAGGAACGAAATAGAAGAGATCTCTCGCGACGCGACGGCGACGTTAGATCGAAGAACATGAGTATGAAGTTTCTTGCCCAAGGCAACCTGACAAGGAGCCAGAAGGAACCAATGCTTTCATCGACATGAGTGATTTCAAAAACTGATAACGGCGACTTGGGAGAGAATGCAGAAGAACGACAACCTAGGCGTGTTCCAGGCAGACCTCGAATCATTCACACAGGATTACAAGTTAGACCACAGAAAGTATATCAGGAGCATGAGGTTTCTGGACTAAACAGAGAAGAATGGTTAATTTGGAATTAACCATTGCAGATGAGTGTATTTCCATTCTGAAAAATAAGACATTTGACTTAGTAGACCGTCCGCTTCCGAATGACAAAGTGATGATCAATAATCGATTTGTCCTTCGGAACAAGTACGGAGCAAACTGCGAAATTACAAGAAGGCCAGGGTCGTAGCCAAAGGTTTTTTTTAGAGACCAGTTGTGAACCACAGTGAACCTTATGCACCGGTAGTACGACTGAGTTCAATACGGCTTGATTAACGAGTGCATATTTGAGTAATGTAATTGAGAAAGAAATATTCATAGAATTACCAAATCGTGCTAAAGATGTCCTCGAACACACAGAGTAGGAAAGGCGTCAATCAGAGGCCAAAAGGATGCTGGCGGAATTGACCTGATTTTGATCTTCATTTACGTCGACGATGTATTGATTACGTAGGTACCGCAACATGAAAGAAATCAACAGATTTTACAACTGTTTGTAGGAATCATTTGAAATCAAGAGTTTAGGTGAAGTCACATTATCTTGAAATAGAATTTTCTCGAGACAAATCAGAGATAATCTTAACACAGAAGGGATACATCACGAATATTTAAATGGGTTTCAGATGTCTCAGTGCAAGAATAGAACAAGATTATCGAAGCTGATACTTGATCCAAAAACGACGATGAAAAGCCCTTCTTGAGGTATGTGTCATGTATTCATGTATCTATCGGTTGTCAAACGTCCTGATATTACGCATACCGCAAGGACGTTAGTTCAATTTAATGTTTGTTTTATTAAAAAAACATTGGCAAGCAGCGAAGATGGTCCTAAGGTACCTGAAGAGCTCTTTAGACGTGAGAATAACCTTCAGAAAAGGCACAAACAACCTCATTGGTTACGTGGATGTTAATTGGGCAGCAGGTACTGATGACCAAAGATCGTACACTTGATTTGGCTTTACAATAAATAGCGGTGTTGTATCTTGGGAGAGGAGGAAGCAGCGAATTGTGGTAATGTCGTCGACTGAGGCCAAATATATATATGACAGTGAGCGAAGCTTCTAAAGAAACGATTGGCAAAAGAAATGAAGACCACAAGACGACAAAAGGAAAGCCTGTAAGAAATGAAAACTTTACGCAGAGGCAAGAAAGGAAATGCCACCAATAAACAATAAGAGAAGATCTTGAAGCAATGCAATCTTGCAATTAGTGAAGGACTCCATGCTGTTGTAGATTAAGTTAAAAAGTCAAAAGAAAAGGCGAAGCCAATCTACAAATTGTTTATTCGTGAACCACACGACCGCGGTTTCGTCCAACTTAGGACATTATCATGTGTAAAGGTGCTAAAAAAGAAGAAAATCTATTGGTAACTAATTACATTACAAATTAAAAACAGTTAAAACTTACAATAAAATAGAAAGCCTGATGTTAATAGACACGTGCAATCTTGCAACTCTGACAACTTGGCAACTTTCACTTGTTCATTGTTTGAATCCAATCTTCTTTTTCTATTTCTTCCAAAATTTTGTTCTCTAATAGGTCGATTTTTCCGCTCTTTTAAATTCCCTTTCCTGGACCTTCTTTGATTTGACATCCATTCTGGGCGCTTTAACCCAGTGGCCTTGCAAATCTTACAGCTTACCAACTGTCGCTCGTTTGATTTTCCAATTCAAACTTCTTTTTTTATTTCTTTCAAAACCTTCCTTTCTAATAGGTTGACTTTACGTATTTAATTTTGTTTGGAGGCTTTGCAAGTAAGACAGTTTGGCAACTTTCGCTCGTTCGTTCTTCCATTCCACATTTATTTCCTCCAAAATCTTTCTCTCTGATAGGTTAATTGTGTTTCGCTGTTTTATTTTATTTTCCTCGAACTTCTTTGATTTGGCGCTTCAGTTCAATAACTTTCAACTAAAAATCCTACGAGCTTTTCTAAGGTCACACTCTTCTTTCCGTTCGGAATGCGTCATATTTCCTAAATCCGGAAAATCCGCCCCGGATTATGTCAGAATTCCGGGCGAACGTCTCTCTTGGAAAATCTCTGACGTTATTTAAAGTGCAATTTCAAATTGCGATTCAACATACAACTAAAAATCCTGTGTGGTTTTCCAAGGTTTGTTTGGAATACGGTTTGTTTTTAAATAAATTTAATTTTGGTTGTAGAACTTTACTGAAAATAAGTAGGAAGTGAACGAATTGTACGAACTATGTTAATGGAAAATATCCAGCGCAAGAAAAACCGTCTCAATTTTGCAATACTTTAAAGTCAAAATCAACTAAAAAAATCGTAATAAATATATTGTTGTGTTTGATGCTGGAGGGGCCCCACGTAGAGCGCCAATTTATATTGTGTTTGATTACAGAGAGGCCCCTCGTCGGGCGCCAATTTATGTTGTGTTTGATGACGGAGAGGCCCCTCGTTGGGCAAGATTGCTTTAAGTGGTTTTTCAAATTCAAAGAGTATAAAATCCGGTTAGCGTCCCAGCGCAACTAAAACTGAGCAGCACTACATTGAAAGAAATAAACGCTACCTGTAACTCAGGTACACATGTAAACCACAAAAGTTTCATTCGATTCATTCATTACATGATAATTGTTCGCCTTAACCATCGTCTTTTTAAGTATATGCATCAACCCAGTAACTCTGACAGCTTGTTCGTTCTTTCTTTCCAAAATCATTTTTTGTTTCTATCAAATATTTCTTTCTAATAGATCTTATTTGGCTGGAATCAGGTGGAGCGAAAAAAAAAGCAATCACGAATTGAGGCAGATAATATTTATTACTTCCATAAGACCACAAAGACATGGATGAGTCAAAAAATATAACCAATATATAATACTAAACTAAATTAATACAACGTAGATAAATATAGGATAATGAAAACACGTTAAAAAAAATCATATTGGTACAGATATACCATTAATTCAAAGTCAACTAGTTATCCTGAATAAATTCATAGAATGAGTAGTAACATTTTTCAATTAAGAAATCAGCAATACTTAGCTTAAATTTTGTAAAACTTAGGGATTTGTACTTGTCCGGAATTTTATTATATGATTGATTAATATTGATTAATAATAAAGATTGCTAAATATTTTGGCGATTTTTTAAAGAGTGATAGTTTGTGACGTGGAATTTCAAATACTGATTCGTTACGCGTATTATAACAATGATGAAAATTTAACTTGGGCCACTGAGTTGCATTATTTTTGGCATATAGAAGTAGCTGAAAGATAAAAACACATGGCACCGTCATTATGCGCCACTTTCTGAACAAATTCCTGCAGCTAGTTTAGCAGTCGACTCCTTCCATAAATCGCATGGCTCTTTTCTGGAGTAGTAAGATTCGTTCAATATCCTTTCCTGATCCCCATGCAATAATGCCATATGATAATAAAGTATGAAAATTAGAAAAATAAAATGTTCTTAATATAAATGCATTCACAGATCGTTTAAAGTGTTTTAAAGTATAGCATAATGACGCTAGTTTCTTGCATAGCATATCGATATGATGAGTACATTTACATTTGTTATCAATTATGATACCCAAAAATTTGGTTTTCTCAACTTGTGCCATACTGGTATTGTTGTAAAGAATTAATAAATTGTTATCTGTGTCCTGTGAAACAGTGAAAGTAATACAAACTGACTTTTCGGCGTTTAAAACTAGCTCATTGTCCAGAAAGTATTTCTGAGCGACTAGCAAATCTGATTGTGCATTTGCAACCGCCTGAATATTATTTGTGTCATGTGAGAATAGAGACGTGTCGTCTGCAAAGATCACGGCATTACTCAACGGAAAGTCGTTTACATACAGAATATACAAAAGTGGTCCGAGAACCGAACCTTGAGGAATACCTCGATTTAGTGTTAATACATTCGAGTTCATTCCGTTCACTGTGACATAATATTTCCTGTCCGTTAAATAACTCCTAAATCAATTCAGCGCTGTGCCTCTTATACCATACTTGTATAGCTTATTAAGTAACAAGATCAAAAGCTTTTGCTAAGATCCAGAAACAAACCCAAACATGTGTCACCTTTATCTAATTTGGCATATAATTCTTCCAAGAAATTTAAAATAGCAGAAGTGGTAGATAGACCCTTGTGGAAACCAAATTGTATTTTCTTAAATATCCAAGAAAAGAGTTAATTTTTTACTAACCATTTTTTCAATAATTTTTGAAAAGCAACTTAATAAAGAAATGGGTCGATAATTTTCAATAAGCTCCTTAGAATTGTTTTTATGTAATGGTTTAATTGCTGCTATTTTCAATCTATCAGGAGAAATTCCTTGACAAAGGAATTAAAATCTTAACGGATTTTCCATGATGTTTGTGACAAATAAAAATAATTTAGACTCGTAGATGCCAAAGTCACAAAAAACTACAACGTCGGAAAACGATGAATATTGAAGTTGTTATAACAAGAAGCTTGGAGCTGATGACATGTTTCGGTTAAAAATAAACCATTTTCAAATCTACATGTGGCCATTTTTACTTAAATTAAATTGAACGATCAGATTATTTTTCCTCATTTTAACTTTTTCGAATCTATAAATTGGATACATCCATAGTTTTATGTCTTGTTTTTGGTGCTTTTACTGTTGTCGGATTCACTTCAAAATTGTTTCAAAATTTTGTCTTTTATACTTAATTTTCTAATTTAATCTCAACTTTACGCCATCTGCTTTAATTCGATTTTTACCCTTAAGTGGTATTGTTAACTTCAATATACATCGTTTTCCGACGTTGTAATTTTTTGTGACCTTTGGCATTTACGAGTCTAAATTAGAATTATTTATAATTGTAGTGAAGGGAGTTGATATCCCTTAAATGCACTGCTTAATTAGTCGAAAACGAAATGAAAAAAAGACCAAAAGATCCACGAAGACTAAAGCAAAGTTATATGAATTAGATTAAGATCAGTACGTGAAACGTGAAATGTTTATAAAGAATCAGGAAAGAAGGCTAGAGGAAGAGGAATGGGGAAAGGAAATGAACTCAAGTTAGATCAAAAAGTTTTAATTACATTTTTACTTGATGAAAAATTAGTAGTGGAAGGGAAAAGGTGCGAGAGAAAAAATAGAAAGGGTCACAGATCCAACAATAGAAACTCCACAACAAATGCAATGCCTAAATTGAAGAAAACGAACCTGACGCCAAAATTCTTCAGTGGAAGAAGTGGAAAGAAGCTTTGTAATGCATTCTATCTTTAAATAAATATATAAATCTTTTTCTCATATTTCATTTAAGAAGGAAACACCCCATATACGAAATTAATTTTAAAGTAAAACATGTTTCGAAGAATTATTGAATGAACAAAGCACACTATCCACACCTTTAGATATAGACACATAGCATTATTTACAAATGTGAAAAGCCTAATGAAAAATGGAAAAAATATATTCGATTAACCTAATCAGCTTTTGGAAGATTAAGATCTAAAAAATAGAAAGTATTTAGTTTTGGATTGATTGGTAAAGCATGAGCCGACGACTACGTCCCAGAAAGAAAGTCGTGCAAGTATGAGCTTTTAGGAAAACCACCATATGTGGCGCATTGGGCAATAAAAAAATAGAAAGTATTTAGTTTTGGGTTGATTGGTAAAGCATGAGCCGACGACTACGTCCCAGAAAGTCGTGCAAGTATGAGCTTTTAGGAAAACCACCATACGTGGCGCATTGGGCAATAAAAGAGTTTAGACGTTAACAGATGCATGTTTTTCGTCGATCTTCAACAAGTCACGCTTCACGTAAGTGTGGAATTGGCATAACCCTATCATTAGTGTTTGAGAGGTTGACTAAAACTAAGGGGCATGGACATAATGAGTAAGAAAACAAAAGCTATAGATACAATGTTTAGGCCCGATTTTACAATCGTCGGATAAGCATTATTCTTAGAATAACGTGACGTAGATATAGAGGAACGTTAAAGTATATTCGGCGAAATTATCCCACGATTGTAAAACTGGGCCTTAGAAATTTTGAGTTCGATGAAGCAAAGGTATGAAATATGATTTGGGTGGAAAAACAATGTTAATTACAAAAACACAAAAAGAGGTTATAAGCAAGCAAACAGAGCATATCTACATATATCCAAAATTGCATAGCAGAATTACCATTTAACGTTGATAAACGAATTCTCAAAGCCATGCTCTTTTTCTCAAAGTTTCTGCAAGATTTCTTGAATTAGAGACTTCGGAAGGGAAGAAGTATAAGTCGACCGCACGATTTAATGATTTAAAAATGTCCTCAGGACTCAAAAAAAAGACACAAGGAAGAGAAATGACACTGGATGTCAGCAAGCTAAGAAAGAAAAAGTATTTCACGAATTACCTCTGATAAACGGATGCTCAAAGTCACGTTTAACTTTACATCTTCGTGCTCGTTTAATTAACGAATTTTTAATCCTAAATTATGAACAGCGTCCAACAAATTCAGATTATTAACATAATTACGTGCTCCATGATGAATTAACGCGGCTTGAAAAGCTCCGAGTATGTGAAAGGGAACTCTGAACGCTGAATGCAAATCGAAAAAACGAGTATAAAAGCCGTGCTCATCGACTTTAAATTAAAGACTCCGACGAGTCGTTTAGCTGGAGGCCCCCATTCAGCCAGGGCGAGCTTTCAGCTTGAGCGCAACTTCAGTTTCGGCCTCTCCTGAAAAACTTTATGCCATATTATGTTTTCGTAGAGGATAGCAAATCTTTTTTTGACATCATCAAGTTGATCACAATTACAGGGTGGACGTTAATGAATACGCTTATCAAGGATGAAATAGGGAGGGAATTTCTGCGATTCGGGCCCTGAAGGTTGAGTATATATTAATCATGGATTCAATTATAAATGTAATATCGGCTCAGCCGTCATAAACTCCGGGGGCCGCATTGTTTGGGACGTCACGATAACCGCCCGCCCGGATCGGCGAACTTGCTAAGTACCGGGCTTCGTTTTACGATACATTCCGGATAATTTAGCCGGTTTAATTTCGCTGTAGATCATTCGGAGTTTTCTTATTCGTATTATCCCGCACAGACTTACAAGTTCGCTCGATTAATTTCGCGCTCGGGGATGAATGACGACGCGACGCTTCAGTTCAATGCATAATTACAATTGTCTGGCGGAGTAAATAAATCATATTTCGGGGGCGGGGCGGGGGGGGGATAGTGTTAATAAAATTCAATTAATATTGTTAGGGTGATCTCGTCGCACTAATTACATTTATTTCAAATTTCAGATTTAATTAATTAGGTCCCCAGTTAATTTAATGTTCTTTAAGCTTATAAATATTTCGCGTACATCCAACAGGTTAGCGAGTCCTCACACGGAGCCAGGACCGGCTTTAATTGTTTAAAGTAGTTTCGCGGCGAACGCGACAATTCAATTTAATAAATTAATTACGTGGCTCTTTTCCGGCCGTCGCCGCAGAAGCATGCAAATAAAATTACGTACCGGCCCGTGCGTCGGGGTGGGCCCGCCCCGCCCTCATCACGTAATAACGACCAGCTTCGGGCATATTAATTCAAGATTCATGTGAACTTTCATGAACTTTATATGCAGGCGTGCGCCATGATATCAGGTGAATTCGAAATTTCGACTGGGAATTTGGTCGCCTCCTTGATATTCGTGAGAACAAAAGAGCGCCATCTTACGGCGATAAATCATCAGGCACCACAATTGCGGGGCCTTTTTTAATAGCAACAAAGGCAATCTGTTCAGAATTAAATAAATAAACGTTGCACGCAAAGAACTGGAACAAAATTAGAATCAAAACAGAACCGCGGAAGCTTTTTGTCCGGTTCACTCACATACGCGGGCGAAAGCAAAATCGTTTAAATCGGCTTACCCTAATAAGCAGCGTCAGCATTAAGCATGCCATCCAGGAGTTTTAAATTACACTTGAATTAATAAAGCCGCGAATGAAAAACGAGTTACTTCCTCGTTCTATTTTCCACTCACTTTCCACTCTGTTTAATAATAAATCAAAAAGGCCGCGGTAAATTACACCAAAGAAAAATATTTTAGCGATTCGATTATACAAAACAGTTTACTGCGAAAAATACCGGACCGTGTTCGGATTTTCCCAATCGAATGCAATACACTCGTGCAGTCCATTCGTTAAAAATAAATTCCGGAATGAAAACGTTACGCCGTCTAACGGCGGAATATCACGTGAAATACAATTTCGAAACACGAGAATTTCCAATCTCGATTTACTTTCTTTAAAAAAAAAGCAAAAAAGAAGCAGCACCACTTCGAGATTCAATTCCGCGCTCACTTCTTTCACGGAGTGCCCTGCAACCCCCCTATTCGCCCCCGCCCCCCCTCGCGCAAACCAATACCTACCTACATTAATTTATATTTTAATGAATGCCCGGATTAATTTTCATTTTCGAAATTGAAGCGGGCGTTACGCGCCGATTGTTTTCAAACGCGGCCGTATCGAAATAAATTCGTAATTAAATTATTTGCACAAATAAAACCGTATTATTTAACGGTTTTAAACGCCGCGCTTCATTTGTGTTCGGGGGAAATTCGGAAATTGCGGATTTGAACACATTGACGGATTTTTTATTTATTTTTTTCGTTTGTGTGACAGGGAAAAAGTAGAAGCCATATTTATTACTTATTGCGAGACAATTTTATCAGCGCAGTTTCCGCGTTGAAAATTTCGAAATCCTTTCGCATTTAGCTCCGCGCGCGCTAAAAGGATTTCGCTGAAAGGCGATTTTAAGATGCACGTAACAAACGACGCCGGCGTTTCAATACGTGCAATTGCAAGAGCACTTCAAAGCGCTTTCCGAGTTGAGATATTAATTTACACTGGTTCGAGCCAGCGCCGTAATAAGACTGCAAATCTGTTTATTTTGCGCACACATGCTCGCATTAGCTCTCGATCCGTACCAAGGTATTAGAAGGCTCTCGGTGGAATTTTAATTACACCGAATATTATCTTGCCCGAGGGCTTGAATAGTTAAGCAAGGATTTGCAAGTACTTCCCGCACAACACAAAACCTTATCCTCCTTGAAGATTTAGTTTTATTAAATATGTTTAAAAGACCTCAGAAATTTGTCTTACGTTACAAACTTCGTACTAACTGTAGTAAAAGGCGAGTATAAAAGACATTGAAACAAAAAAATAACCTACAATTATTCTGTTGAATAGATTAGATAGGAATAGCAACGTAAAGCTCAGGTATCTCGCTTGATCGTGCATTGAACTCTCTGGATTTTTAAATAAATTTGCGGGAATTTCGACTTGGCAATAATAAGACATACACATTTCTAGTATTTGCGTTCCAGAAATGACCCAAAACTAATTCTTTTGTAACTTTTTGTAAACTAGGGGCGATGCTGTACAGAGTGGATCATTTTTGATGGTTTTACAAGGGTTTCTCGATTATTTATAGAAATAAAAGAAAACCGTTTTCGCAACCCCTATTCGAGAAAAACAAAATTTAGCTACTTGGATTCGTTCGGGAAATATCGGCCGAAAACGAATTTTCGCCATAATTGAATGAATCGAAGTCTTTGTCTTCACCATTGAGTTTTTCTCGAGAAAGTAGCACTGGGTCGCGAAAACAGTTTTCTTTTATTTCTATAAATAACCGAGAAACCCTGTAAAACCATCAAAAATGGTCCACTCTCTACATGTTCTCTACGTGTCATCAGTTTAAGACAGTTTAAATTTAAACAGAAATTTTTTTTTATTTTTATTTAAAATCTCTGCGCTGCTTTTTTTTAAATGAAAGTAGTTATTAAATCCTTGTCTTTTCTACCCTTACGGATGTAAGGCTGGAGCTGTTTCGCTTCCAAAATCCATCTCTTCCCGCATCCGAAATGACTGTCGAACACGGAGAAAAATCGTATTGTTAATTTTACCACAACCGAACTTGTTGAAATATTGTTGTTTATCTTCGTACAAATATTGACTTGAGAGAACCACATGTTGTAAATGCGGGTACAACTATTTTATAGTAAACTTTTGTTTGAATATTAGTTTTAAGAAATAGTTGGACAAACAAGTGTTTATTGTTAGAACAACAACAAATTAATATTTATTATTTTGTGTTTACTATACCAATTCATTATTTTAACGCCGACATGTCATTGTGAATGCATCATACTATACTACTACATTATTTTAATACTGACATGACATTTGTGGATGCATCACCACCAATTCGTAGTTAAAAACTACAATATTGATGTTGGGTTGACGCCAAGACGTGATCAACATTAACAAAAAACTTTGTGTGTTAAATATCTTTATGACACTGATAAAAACTACAATTTCAGTTGTTCACAAAAATAAAGTTGAAGGACCAATACAGAATTTGTGTCGTATACATGACACCAAATTCTTGTTAGATGTTTCACAATTGGTGGTAACTTAACAAAATATTTTTTTCTGTGAAGCTTCTTCCCAGCCTATTTCCGCTACCCCCCTTTACCTTCCCTGCCTGGTTTTTCTCGGTTTGCCTCTGTACCTCCTCGCCTTGTCCTCCTTCATCCTTTCTACACATCCAAATCACCTCAGTTCAGTTTTCTCCACTATCTCACCACTTGCTTTTACATCCAGTTTCTTTCTAAAATACAAATCTTGGTCTTTTATGTTTGCTAGATATCTCCATCACTTCAATTTTCCTTTTCTGATTTTTTTTTAATTAATAAAAGTTATTAAATCCTTGTCTCTTCTACCCTTACGGATGTAAGGCTGGAGCTGTTTCGCTTCCAAAATCCCTCTCTTCCCGCATCCGAAATGACTGTCGAAGCTTCTTCCCAGCCTATTCCCACTACCCCCATTTACCTTCCCTGCCAGGTTTCTCTCGGTTTGCCTCTGTACCTCCTCGCCTTGTCCTCCTTCATCCTTTCTACATATCCAAATCACCTCAGTTCAGTTTTCTCCACTACCTACCTCACCACTTGCTTTTGTATCCAGTTTCTTTCTAAAATACAAATCTTGGTCTTTTATGTTTGCTAGATATCTCCATCACTTCAATTTTCCTTTCCTGATTTTTTTCGTGCATTCCAAATTGTTTTTATATCTGTATCAAAATAAGAGTGGCTACTTACTTTTTCTTTAATTTTTGGTTCGTGTGTCTTTCGGAATTTCGTTTTTCCCCAAAAGCACGGGGTTTTTACTTTTTATGGAATTAAACATTCTACCAGCTAATGTTCTTTTTCTCCTTTCTTCTTCTAGCATTACCATAACTCCGAAGCACTTAATCCTTACGGCTGGAGCTGTTTCTCTTCCAAAATCCTTCCATCTCCTCCATTACGACTGTTAAGACTTCTTTCCGTTTCTTCCCGTGGCGCGGCGTCCTCTACCTCTCCCTGCCAGGTTCTTCTCGGTTTACGTCTGTACATCTTTTTTAGTGATCTTTAGTCAGGTTCTTCTCGGTTTACCTCTGTACATCTTTTTTAGTGATCTTACCTTATATATATTCTTCCTATTACTTTCTCCCCCTTCATTCTTTTGACATGTCCAAAACACCTCGATTCAATTTGCTTCACTACCTCACCGATTGCTCTTGTATCCAGTTTTTTTTTCTAAAATTATCATTTTTTATCTTGTCCATAACTTCAGTTTTTCTTTTGTGTATTCCAAACCTAACTTGAAGATGGGAGGAGCCACTTTATAAAAATTTCGGAATATCTTTCTTCCCCAAAAGCGCGTTTATTTGTTTCTTCTTCTAGCCTTCCATCCTGTGTTACAGTAATTCCCAAACACATAAATTTCTCCACTTGTTGCAGTTGCATACTCTCGCTTCCTACTTCTATTTTATGCTGTTCCTCTGTTTTTGCCACGATCATTGTTTTTGCTTTATCCATGCTGGTTTTCCTTTTTACCAACGCCTTTCTGTATTTATATTGTCAGGTTTTTGTTCAATATCTATGAGCACCACGTTATCTGATCGCCTGCATTCTCCAGTACTTCAATTGTAATCTATTTTCACCTCCTTTATTGCTTCATCCTTCGCTAATACAAAAATAACTTCGGGCTTTATAAGCACTCCTGTCTAACACTTTGGAAATGGATTACTTCAAATTTTTCCCAAGGAAAAGAACGTTCGCTGCGTATTCTTGCGTGGGCTCCGGGCAATCACTTCTTTTGTCTCTCGTGCTCTGGGCACCTCCCATTTGATCATTTCTATTTATTTTTTCTTGAAATAAAGGAAACGCAGGTGTGTATTTCTATCTTCCCTGATTTGCTTTTTTTGTTTCATCGTGAAGATTAGGTTTTGTACTCCTCGACCTGGTCTAAATTCCAATTGGTTTCTTCAAGCGTATCTTCTACTCTCAGTCTCTTCTGTATAGCATATATCGTCTCTTCCACGTCAAGTTTTCAGAAGGGCAAAAAAAGCACTTTAAAAGTGAACTCAAAATTAGGGCATTGCCAAAACTGCAAAGTTTTATACTTTTCCTACACACGATTTTGCCACCAGGCGTATCGTGTCCAAAACAAGAGCAGCAAGGTTTCGAATATCAAAAATGAATTTTTTCACATTCGATAGTTTGACATGGTAGGTATCATGTTGTAAACACTCAAATTTCACAAAGTCTCCTTTTTTGAAGGTGGGTGCTACCACGGTACTGCTATGCCAACGCGCCAGGTGTTCAATATTTCCTTTAAACTTTCCAGAGCTTTTTCTGATAGCGCTTCCATCATTTACAATGTCACGTTATCTTGCCCTGGTGCTTTTCCTGTTTGCGTTTTTGTTATCGTCTCACATACTCCTGCTTTCGATATTTTAGTTCTACTACTTCTGATTCTTATCACTTCTCTTCTTTATCTTTTCCCTTTAATTTTTTATTTTAATTGAAATGTATTCTTTCATTAAAAATATTTCAGAAATAATCGACGTTTTGCTAAACGTTGACAGCTTATCAAGTATCAAATTTCTTAATCTGGAGAAAGCTGACAAAGTACGGCGAAACGTCAATTATATAGTATTAAATAGATACAAGTTGTCCGGAGAAGAATGATAAAAAAAGTATTACACTCTTTATAGGCGATTACTTTTGCAATATGGTTTGAACTTACGCGATCTTCGAGGATCTGCTCAAAAAAATTGAAAATACAGTGCAAATTCAATCAGTTCCTGATTTTGTTAAATATTTTTATCGGAAACGAAATAGTAAATAAAAAATTTCGCACGTTTAGTAAATCATATCCCACCATTTTTATTATTAACTTGAATTTCAAGTTTAAATTTTCTTTAAGTTCAGACATCATGAAAGTAAAATGGATCGTGCTTTTTCAGGTTCCTGTAATGAGCCACTCGGAATGGAATCCGGTGCCATTCCAGATGAAGCCATTACAGCCAGCTCTTCATACGTCCCGAATGTTGGCCCAAGAAACGGAAGGTAAGATTTAAAGGGTGTTTTTGAATGTGCTGTTTCGATTCAGTATTATTTGAGATGTCACTTTTTAAATTCGAAAATGATGATTTTTAAATAAAGACACTCGGGTTCGTCTAATTGTAGCAATTCTTCCGGGAGCTTAAAGAAATTAGCCTTCTCTTAATTCAGTGAAGTATAAGACTTACCCCGAATAAAAATGGCGTAAAACGATCCGCTCCAGACTCGCAGACAATTACGGTTCACAGTTCACGGGTTCAACTGCATTCCGACGTTTGCTCCTGCAGTTTTCCACTTCTTTTAAATATTAAAACGTCGCGTCGAAGCCGCCGCATTTAAAATTCAAATCCAAATTACCTTACACCGAGGTATTTGCGGCGCGGAATAAATAAAGCACCGACAAATATTCGTCCCCCGACTTGTTAATCTTCGGCGTGAAAAATCTAGGAGGATTTGAATGCGAAATGCTGGCATGATCATAATTCGAAACTTGGAGATAGTTGTTTACATTAACGTACGGTTATCGTCTTCCGAGAGTGAATTGCTTGAACCATTAGCTTTCCATGTGAAGTGCCTTTGTTTGGGGGACGATCTTGTTTATTTTGTTCACAGTAAAAGCACTAAGGACAATGCGGCGAGCTAATTGAGTGTCAGCCACATTACTATCGGGTTTGTTTTACTCATAAATATTTGCCTTAAGCTTTGATTGATTTTTCATTAACTTACAACGAACATTAGTTTACGAGAAGCCAAAGAAGTTGTGTGGAAATTTAAGTACATTTTTTGTATGTATCATACAGACGAGACGCTTATAAACATAAAAATCAGTCGTCATAATTGGATTGCTTCAGTAATAATTCATGTAGGCATAAAAAAGCGACGCTCGTTAGGACGTAGGACAAAGGTCACCAGGACATCTGCTAAATTATTAAACAAACGAAAGCGCGTTCGCTTTTTCCCCGGGGGGTCGGAGGCAGA
Source organism: Dorcus hopei (assembly GCA_033060865.1). NCBI lineage: Eukaryota > Metazoa > Arthropoda > Insecta > Coleoptera > Lucanidae > Dorcus > Dorcus hopei. The sequence continues at coordinate 64,876,203 of CM065425.1, read as the reverse complement.
TATGTTCGGCTCCGGGCCGAGGTCCCGGAGTGCATCCAGAGCGCGGCCGGCGCACTAAATCAAGACGCTGAATCTGCCGGGAGTGATAATGCGACTCGACGCCGGAGAAATATGTACGGACATTCCGTTCTGTTTTGCGCTGTAAATTCCCCCTTTGTCTCTTGTTGCAAAGTAGTTAAGACTTCAGCTTGCAGCAGGGATATTAGGGGGCTCCCCGGCGCCAACGACCGCAGAGCGTTCCGGCAGTTTGCTCGCTCGGTTTCACGACGCCATTAAGATTCGGATTCCGAATAGTTTCGAAAAATTATCGCGTTCCGAAATGCTTCAGATATCTAACAGTCACGATTACTTAACCTAAAACCACAAATGTTCTAAAATTCATTATAAGAAGAAAACGACAACAGAGTCTACTGTGCAAGTAAAATACTCCAACGTCTAAACTAAACTATTATACAGAGTAATGTAAAAGTTGTAACATTTCGGAGAAAAATCTTGTAACGATGGCGAAAGTTTCGGGGCGAAGTACGAGGCAAGAATAAACAAAGGGTGGAATATTTACGTTCGCCCCCTGGCTGCAGGTTGAAACATGTATGTGCATAAATATTTCAGGGAACGGCGTTTCGTAAGTAAGCATCCTTGTTTCGGTAGTTCCAGTGACAAGCACATAAACATATATACGACGGAGAGAGACGCAGGAACGCCGGGAACGCCGCGGCGAGACAGAGACGTTTCAATTTAGCCCAGGACGGCCGGGGGTGCGTAATTTTATATATGGGGCCATTTCATAAAGTCGTTTAAGCTTATTTCATTCTGTCATTCGGAGTTAGCCCCGACTATTTTAAAATTGACGCCGTATATCTTGCCTTATTGCGTTCTCGCGCTTGTAACGGCCTGCGCGTCGCCTCTTCTATTTTCTTTTTGGCGAACTTGCAAATTCGTGTTTCGAACTTGCTTGTTTTCTTGCCGAACCGACCGGGGTGAAAAGATCAAACTCGAAAGTTAAACGAGGTTTATGAAATTCTCGGACGTGTCTTTGCGCCTTTGAACTGTATTGGAGGTCGTTTAAATTACGTTACAGATGTAATGAACCGAGAGTTTCATACGAGAAGGATAACTTGTCTATTCTGTATTAGACAACATTGTAACTTTTTTGGGAAATATTTTTAAAATGCGACAAAAACAAAGCAAAAATCAAAGGGTCCAGGACACTACAATGAGGTTCCTCAAGGGTTGTTTCTTTTAATTTGAATTCATTAACTCCACCTACAACTTGTAGCATTACTTCTTGAGACCCTATAATAAAGGTATTTCAATTTTAATTGCAATTGTGTCGAGGGCCTACAAGTATCCTTCTTCGAAAAACAAATTTCAAAAGCAAAGTTAAAATGACAGCACCTTAAGAAATATGATCAAGAAAAGAGAAACCGCGTCTTTAAATGGAAACTTAAATAGAGCTCATGACATAAAAGGAAATAAATAGTATCTACTACAATTAATTATGCAAAAAAAGGTAATTCAGAAGGAAAAAGATGAGAAGAGGAGAGAAAAAGGAGAAACGAGATGAAGATGATGATGATTGGTTGCGATTTTGACTTCTTTCAATTCAATATGGCTCTTGAACAAACACCTTCAACCTTAATTATAAGTTACTTACAAATTTCCTTTCGTGAGTCGCCTCTATGTTCTAAGAAGGGCGATTAAAAATTCAATGAAACTTTTGCATAAAATCGAGGACTTCAAAATACATTATTCAGGCTAAAGGAACACAAAGAAGTGAACTACGCTCTCAAGAACGGGGTTCATAATTGAAATTAATGCCCCTTTTGCGCCAGTCCTGTGACAGATGAGATGATAAACGAAATCGTTTAATATGCGACATATTCCGAGTACACGGAATTTTCTGCGAAATTGCCGTCGTTAAAATAACGCTGCGAACATTGCGGGTTATCGAACATCGCGGGCGTCCTGGATGGAATCGTGCTGACAAAAGGAAAAGGATTTTACTCGTTAAAAAACGGCGTGGTGCAGTTTTCCGGCTTAGAAATGAAACCAGAAGATAATCTTCGGTGTGAAACTGTCACGGGCAAGAGATTTGGTCAGCGAAAATAAACACACAATAAACACAATCAAGACAAGTTGTTATACGAGTACGAGGGTAGTTCAAATAGAATAAAAAAAGAACTCGTCATCTAGGTTTGTTCCTAGACATTTCGTGCAATACCAGAAACATGTTATTAACATTAATTTTTTTCTACTTCATTTTCGAGGGTGTTTCTCCGTACCTAAAGATTGTGTTCTTGTTCTCGGATGAGCCCAAAGACGTTGTAATAAAGTAAGACTGCGTTAAGTTGTCGGCGAAAGTTTTTGCCGTTCGTTTCGCAAAACGCGCGCGCGGAAACCGTAAAAAGATGCGAAAAGAATACGAATGCGTATAATACGCGGAGGTGTTTTTTATTCAGAATATCAAAACTTCCTCCATGACTTTAAATGCTTTTCTACTTTTTCATACAGAGGAGGGAAAGTTAGTTCGATTCGGGGCGAGGCGTCTTTTATTACGACTTTTATTTTCTGAAGAATTGGGTTTTTCTTTTTGGTGCATATGGGGAGGATTAAACTTAACCAACCCCCCTCACCCCCCTCGTCCTCACATCGCAGGGGAATTTAACGCAAATTTAATGATGAATAAATTTAAGCGACTTATTAACCCCGCGTCGCGTGCGGTGTGAACGACGCAATCAGCGTAGCTGCAACGCCGCGCTGCAACTACCCCCAAATGTAGGGCACGTTACACACCCAGATGCGCTCAGCACCGCGGAACGCTCCATTTTCTGCTCCGGTGAGATTCGCTTAATAATATGTGGTCAAGCTGAATGCGATCGATCACTCAGCTGCAGACGAATTTAATGAACCGTTGTTGAGGTAAATTAATTATGGGAATGAACCGGATCTCCAGCGTTCGGGGATTTACAAAGTAGAACTGAGCTTGAGCTAAATGAAATTGTATAAGTGTATTCAATGATTAACATCCTTTTTACAAATTTGATTTCCTCGACAATCACTAATTATTTATTATTTAAAAAGCAATCTCGTTAAGATTAAAACACGTGTAACTTTGATGGTATTTGCTATTCAAAGCCCACTCTAACGAATTCGATTAAACTTGTGTGTCATGAGTAGCACGTGTTGTATGCACAAAACAACACGTCCCGCGTCCTCCTATCCTGGCGTTTCCGAAGTATTATAATTATAAAGTTCAGTGTCGAAAATAATAATTTTGCACCGAGCAAATGAGTTGCAGAGTTTAATTATTACAACAAACTTCGGCGGAATTAATAAATACCAATCTCATTATTCGAATTCGGGGCGTGTTTTGACAATGACGATTAAGGCACAGGCAGAGGCGATTTGCATAAGCCGAAACACATTTGCCGCAAAATGTTTCGTGTTTACGTTGGCGCAGGAAATTGACGAAACGTTTTCCCCGTGCGTCAATAAAGTGCGTTTCAATCGCGGGGCGTTTAATTTTTTTTGCCCGTACGCGCGGGACGTTGTTTGTTTTGTGTTGTTGCTGCTGCGAATTGGTTCGGATTTGAATTCGGAAATTTCCACAGAGAGGGACTCGCATATAGATTAGTCGAGATGACCCTGCCTTCAAAAAAATATAAAAACAATTAAAATGGCAATTTTTATTGCTTGAGGACCGCATACGCTTTGAAACTAAAGATAATTTGCCACTCTACTAGTTTTGAATTTGCATCAAAATTAATTAAGTTCTACAATTTACGATTGATTTCCTAGACAATAATAATTCCGAGTTGTTCTAAGATGTAAACAATGTCAAATGATAGAGAAAGTGATCGTGAAAGTTTCAGTTCTTCAGGTGCTTTTACTCTCCTAAAAATCATGGCATTGTTCCAATTAAATTTGAAAGGAAAACGGAGTTTCATTTTATTCTCTCACAATTGCGCGAGAAAGTGTGCTGAATTGTTGCGGTTATCAGGTTGGCGCAGCAGTAGGTCAATCAAGAAGGTGTAAATCAAAGAGGACCATTATGAGGTTCCCCATGACCTAATGACTGCGCCACAGTTCCCATTGATTACCAAAATAGAGTGGGAAAGTGTGGATACTTTTACATTTGAATCGGTTATTTGAGAAACCGCATAAGTCAATTGTATTCGAAATGTATTATTTATTCCTGTACATGCTCGTCATGGTCGAACATAAGGTTGAACGTGTATCTGGCTTTGGCCTGCTTTGGCCTAAGGGAAATTTGCTGAAAAGATGTCTATGTTGCCTCACGACTAGCACTGATCTACTTTTTTCAATTTTCTAAAAGATACTGATGGGGTTTCTCAAATAACCGATTCATTTATTGAAGAAGCCAATTAAGATTTCCCGACCCATCGAATGAGGCAGGTGATTGTCATTCTTATAAATGGTCCTTCCTTATCAGATATAATTTTTCAAAGTACAAAGCAAATCAGACGTCATCTTTAAAAAAAAATGGAAAATTTATAAGTCCTAAGAAACCCCCAACTTCTTCCACATTTTTCGGTCTACGAAATTGACATATAGTATCCTGAGTGCTTTTGGATGGTCTGATGCCCTTCCCAGAAATGTAATGCCCCAAAAGCACAGCTTATCCCAAACATTCGTCTCTTGTAGCGGAATAAGCCCGACTCAGTAGCGAACGTTGTAATTTCCCGTGATTCTTCATCAAGTTCTACTTGATGATATCCCCATTTTAAATCTAATTTTGAAAATACAGTAGATCTGTCCAAATCTTGTAGAAGCTCTTCTACCGTTGGAATTGGGTACCGTTCCCTAAGAACTGCCTGATTAGCTCGTCTCATATCAATACACAACCTCCATTCGTGATTTTTTGTACTATTTAATTTGTTCTTCTTTCAAGTTGTATGGATGCCTGCGAATTGGTTAAGCCACTGGATTTACCGACTTGTCGATTGGTATTTTCACCTGGCAATTCTTCAGCTTACCAATTCCTTCGAAAATATCCTTGTACTCATTAATGAAATCTTGATGTTGAACAATTTTAACTATTCCTGCACCTATGCTTTATCGTAGTCTCCTGTCCCAACAATGCTCCTCCTTTTCCATCCAAAACAATTACCTCGATGTCTATGCCTGGTTTTCCATCGGTTTGTTGAATCTTCGTCGAAAAGGCACCCAATATTGTCATTGGCTTATTGTTTGCATAAGGGTACAATAATTTCTTCGTACGGTAAGACTTACATTTAATTTTTTCTCTTTGAGGCAATCCCAACATTCTTTGTCAATAACATTAAGGTTGCTCCGGAATCGATAATCATGTTCACTTTTATACCTCCCAGGACAACAATAATTTTCTCATCTTCACTGATGCCAAAAACTCTGCCTTTCTCTCGCAGACTGAATACGTAACACTCATCCGATGAACTTCCGTCACTGCACCTTCTTGAACTTGTCGCACATTTCTTCCTGGTTCCTTTTTTTTTCTTATTTTTGGACTCATTCATTTTCGTTCTGGACACAACTTTAAAATGTCCTATTTTTCCACATTTTTCACATGTCCAGTTTTTATCTTTTGCACGATTACAACGGTAACATCTACTTCCTGAATCAAGACTTATTTTTACAGTTTTGTTTTTTCCTTCTATTTTGTCCTTTGACACGATTAATCTGTTCTGATTTATCTTCTTCGCTTGTGCTTGACTGCTTGACATTTCCCATAGTTTTGACATTTCTTTGGCTCTATCAAATATCAATGCTGTTCCTTCTTTCAATAGTTGACGACGTAGTTCGTTTGAATAACATTTTTCAATAATTTGATTCCGAATCATTTCATCTCTTCGGTTCCCAACGTCGCAACTTTCTGCTTTCTGCTAAATAAATATCAATTATCCAAGGGCGGAGATATCCACCTCTTAATAAATTGGCTAATAGAAACAGTTCATAAAAAAATCAATCAACAATTCAGAAAAATGAAATTATTCATCGAATAACTTTAATATGAGATGGATATCTCAATCCTAAAACAGTTTTAACACAGCCAACCTGTATATTAGAAACTTGTTCAAAGTCACATGATAATCGACCGATTTGTTGACATTACGTTAAAAGCAGTCGAATTTTTTGTCACATTTTCTAGACGCTTGGAAGCTGCAAACCAGACATATTTTTTTAAACCTATTGCATTCTGATCTGCTAGAATCACAAAACAAGGATAATAGTTGTTGTTTTATTGCCCATCGAGAGCCTTTTCAAGGTCACATAATAATAAAAGCGTGTCGCTCTACTTGTTGACGGTATGTAAAAATCAGTCAAATTTTGTGTCCCATCTTCTAGAACGAAAATGTCCACACAACTTCGAAGCTACAAACCAGATATCATTTTTTTTTAACCTAATGCAACCTGACATGCTAAAATCAGAGAACGATTTAAATTTAACGACAGCACGACAGTTCAATAGGTGCTTAGAATAATTTTTAATCGTTGTTTTTACTGTCCATTACAGCTTTTTCAAGGTCACAAGATAATCGACAGGTTTAAAAACGTGCCGCACTGTTTATTAACGTTATGTCAAAATCAGTCGAATTTTGTGTCGCATCTTAGAAAAACAGCTCCTTCAACAAAAAAAATAGTATTAAATTAAAAAAATTAATAATTTTTAACTGAGAACCCCCCAATCGTTATCTCAATTTGGAACCGAGGTTACAGAATAATAATTCCCATATTTAATCTTGAGGATTGAGTGTACGTGCAGCCAGACGTTGGTTAAAGATGTGTAAGAATCCATCATTAAGCTCAATGTAAACAAACGTTACAAGACTCGCTTTATCAAAAGCCTTGGCCGTCATGAGTCATGACTGATCTTTGCAATAAAATTGCATTCGGAGAATTTCAGATGCATAGCAAAAGCCGGGCATTATGCAAGCATATGAGCAGACGCTCTCTGAAAATCACGATGACTCATAGGGCAAGTGGCCCACATATAAAGTTTTTCGTAATCGGAATTTCCGGTCTAAAACGGTATAAAAGGGACTGGGTTTCACGATAGATATTACATAGTCAGTAGTCGTGTGGTCATAGACATCACTCCCAAAGTCCGAACCTGAAAGTAACATTTACCGAATGTCATAGTGTGTGGTTAAACTCCGAAAATCCATCCGTCTCTCTGTGTTTTACAGTCTTTTTCTTTTGGTTTTCCCCTTTTGTCAAATGTGTTTCCTAATTTGTCAAATGACTTTCCAATCCGTTCAAAGTGTAGTAGTAGGCCTGCAGATTGGAAAGTCATTTGACAAATTCGGAGAAATAATTGACAAAAGGGGAAAACCAAAAGAAAAAGACTGTAATATAATAATTTTAAGCGTCCCGCTACCTGTCTTGACAACGACAAATTTTTCTGATATACTTAAAATCTGAACAAATTTGAGACTCTGTTGTAATTTTTGAAGCTTAAAAAAATCTTAATATTGATGATTTATTTCAGATTACGCGTAGAAAAAGCTGGTGGTGGTTGGTGTCCCAAGCAACAAGTAGAAAGAGGCATCAGAGAGTACCTCCAAGTAGACCTAGGCGAAGTCCACATGATAACAGGCGTGCAAACCCAAGGACGATACGACCGAGGACGAGGACAAGAATACGCGGAGGAATACACCGTGGAATACTGGCGTCCAGGCCTGCAGGAATGGAAGGAGTACAAACGCTGGGATGGTAAACAGGTGAGTCCTTCCGCAAATATTTGCCTTCCGCTTGATCTGTTAATTTAGGAGGGCGAGCGCGGACGGGCCAAAAACGAAAGAATCGATAAATGAACTCTCCCCGCAAATGAAGTTCCGTGCACGCGAATCGCGGAACAATTTATTTGTTTAACGTCGGAAGGCAAAAAACTTTAGTGTTTGCGCCGATCGTCCGGATTGATATGCAAAACGAAAACGTGCGAAAGTTATTCACGATCGGAATTTACGGTTGCATGTGAACGTATGTGTACGTGTATGTGCGTGATCGACGAAGAATTTCTTTCACTTTTCATATTTGTAATAGCATTGTGGAAAAAAAAGCTTTTAGTTTTAACTATGCAATCAGAAATGTTTACTTAAAGTACAAATAATGTAGCACGACTGTTGCAGAACATGCAATTTTCATTAACATAATGACATTTTTTTATTATAAATTACTTGCTTTAAAGCATGACACTAAACGGATCGGCGCAGTATGTACCATTTTGGAATGAGTTCTACTTTTTATCACTATTCACTCTTTGATGTTATTTCATGACAATTTTTCATGACAAGAGTTGATAAAAAAATTTGCAATTAGTATAATCGAAGTGTTCTGTTTCCATTTGTAATTTTAATTAATGACTCAAGTTCGGTAACACGCTATATCTATTTCATGCTTTCATTTGTTTATTTATTTAACAGATGTGTATGTGTTTTATGATTACAAGGAAGCAAAGAGAATATTTATGCGTTTTGAAAGTAGGTCTCCAACTTTGAATGCGGAAATAACCTCACAGATTCAAATAACCCATTTGAATAAGTCGACTGCGAAATATGATATTTATAAGGCGTTATCGGTGATTTATTTCCCGACCGCTACTTACTGCTTTTCATCGGTGAATAATAGATGCGATCCCGACGTGGTAATTATCAGGCAGAAGCAGCAGGCCGCGTTAATTATTAACGTTTCCTGAAACAAGCGCGAATAATTTAAAATTCAAACGAGCCGATCATCGATTTGATTTTAAAAGTTTCATCGGCGGGCCACGATATGAATTATAAAAATATAACGAGTGCAGAGATGGACGTTGCACTTTGCAACCGCTTTAATATGCATGTGAGAAAGTAACCCTGTTTTATTTCCTTCAATGTTTCAAGTCATGTTATATCTACAAAGATGTTACTTGCTTACTTTGAATCAATAAATTTTGTAACATAAAATAAGGGACGTAGCTTGATAAAACAATACAATTATTAACATTTTTTTATAAATACACTTACAAGGTATTTTACACTACAGTATAATTCACAAGGGAAACTTCCCTCTGACTAGACGCCACTCTAATCATCTACAAGTCAGCTTGTCGAGTTTATAAAGGGTTGTGTTTTAGAAAATGTGTTTAGATAGGGAAAGTGCGTCCGAGGATTTTATATTATTATTATTAATCATTGGGAAATCCTGTTTTTCTAATGACTCAAACTGGTGCATTGCATCTAATTGTTTATGTTAATTTCCTGGCAAACTGCGATTCCTTGCGTTGGTGGCGTTCTAATTTCCTTCTTACAATATGTACTTTTATGCCGTCCTTATTCTCCATGCTATTAAACTAAACAATGAAAGCGATTCACAAATTAAAAATAACACTGGTCCTAAGACGGAGCCTCGTTGAATTCCGTGCCAACCTCCTTTGCGATGGTCTCATATCCAAGTTCTATTCTCGTTACAAAACTGATTATGGCCCCGTTTTATAAAGGCAATCAATTTATTCCCGTGGTAGCAATTGTGAATACAATTGTTGTTATGGCAATAAACTGAAAGTTAAAGTTAATTTGTATTTAGAAAACCGAGCCTAAGAGTTTTAACGATTGTGTGAAATTTAATTTTATGTCTAGTTATCTTGTGCTTTCGTTAGGGGATGTTTCTCTTTGGAATCTGAATTTTTTGACAACGGGAGAAGCGATCCCATTACACCGCCCATAAATTATGCAACAGATCAGTATTGAGGAAGAGAAAGATCGTAAGCCTAAACGCCCCAAACGACCTGACGAACAATGAGACATAATGTGTACATGAGCGAGCGAGGTGGTTTCAAGTTATTGATGATTTCGCATTGTACACGCACACAAAACCCCATCAGAGCCCGGCGTTAGCCCCACACAATTACGGCCACCTCCGTAATACAATGCCACAGAGTCAGTTTGTGGTGGAGTCGTAATTGTTTATAATGAGAGTGTTTATTTGGTACGCGAGCAGCAGAAGGAAGCTCAGATTGAAATTAATGATGGCTCGCAGACGTCCATCGATCGATCAGTTTTCCTCACAATCAGTTATTATTGTTAAAGCAAGGAGACTATACTATTTTCTCTGTTAGAAATCAAGAAATAAAACAAGGCGGTCCGTTAAGTTCGTAATCGATGAAATCAGAAAGCCTTCCAATCTTCGAAGTAACCGTGTTAAAAGTTGGACGTGTTCGCCGTGAAAAGCCTCGACGTCAGATTCGTGAAATAAATGTTCTGAAATCGGGCCGGGATTCGTCCGTTTTCATGTTGATTCAATCGACGTCGTGCGGAGCGCTTTTTCTTAATTAAAAAACAATTTAATTTATTTGTCAAAGTCGGGGGAGATTAGAACAAAGAACAACAAAGAATGAAGTTGTATTCAACCGCGAAATTCGTTTTGATTAATATGTTAATTTGTTTTGCCAAGATCATTAAAACTTTTAATTATTCCTACTATGTACGCGATGTATAAATGACGGATGATTTTAATGTAGTCATTCCCTCTTATCTACGGGATCATCTTCGCCGTTAATTTACCTCTGCATTGCTATGTCTTATGATTAGTTAAACAACTGTATGGGAATTACTTAATAATGGTTAATTATTTCTTCAGAAACTCTTCCCAGTTAACTTTTAGCTAGATTGTAAACAATCATAGGGTTTAAAGCATTTAAATTTCATACGTGCCCTCGTACATATTAAGACGACTACGCAAGATTAGAATCGCCAAACAGAAAGGAATTTTATTAGGTCGCCGTCGCCGCATAATAATATTTGGGCCGCGTTTTCGTCCCGGACAAGCGGACGCGTTGACCCGGACAACGCTCGACCATCTAACGCCCCAAATTGACTTGCAGCCACGGTCCACGCCCAATAACAGAAAGATTGGGCGGAAAAATTTAATTCACATCGATTTTTCGTTCGTACTGACTTGATTTGATTTCACCCACGCATCTAAAAAAAAAAAAAAAACAATCCCGTAACTCAGAAATAAAAATCTGAAATGGAACTCTTTTTTTTTACTTTGACAAACTATGAAACTCGTCCCGCTAAGTGCTTCTAAGCGACGACTTAATAAAACCAAAACTACATAACACAGCGTCGGACAAGACCTGCCATCGCCGTTAATAAAACTCGCTGCAGCGAAGGATCCGAAGCATTCCCGTCATCCTTCGACCTTCATTAAATAATTCTTCGTCCGGGGCTTCGTTCCGAGATCATCGCCGGATTAAAATCGATACAAACGAGATATTAGTTCCGCATCCGCGTCACCTCAATCTCCCACGTGAAATGGCTTTTATTGGGGGTCTTCGAGGAAGACGCCGGCGATCACTTCCAATAACTTTTACGTTTGTTCTTTCAATTAACTTGGATTGTATGTTTAAGGTTTCTCCGAAGTCTTTTCCGTACATTCTTCCAACTTACTTATAATTAAATCACAGTATTGTTAGAAACCGGTGTCGCACAGCGTCAGCTCGTTAGACCTTCGAACGACCGAAGCACACCTGCATCCGTCCCATAAAATACGCGTGCGATAAATTTATTTAAACTTGTACACTTTTAAAAACCTCTTTTGGTTTTACTTGAATTTGGTAAATTAATTTCGGATCAAAGTCAGGTAAAGTCGAGCTCTTGTTGGATAATTAATCCACTTTATTTTATCCTGTAACCCTCGCCTGTTGCAGTATTAAAAATGCTGTGAATTTCACTGGTCATAAAACTATTAATTTAATATTATATAGAGGGTGTTACTATACTTGAGTCATTTACAAACTATGAATGTCTTAAATCCATATGATGTTAATAAAGTTTCTCCTTGTGTAAGGGATGAAAAATTACGTAGTAATGATTCAAAAGAATGGGGAAATTCCCTCCCTCATTTTTTTCTTATTATTTCGTAAATGTATGCGCATTGTGTTCGCGAGAGTCTTTCAATTACATAAATAAGGTTGCCTCCGAGGTGGCCGATTTTAATTCGGCCACCCTTATGTTTACTCTGCTTGAAATACATAGCCGAGCTCGGCGTCGTTATTAAAACGGCGTACGTGTGCAGCTTAGAAAATTCGCCTGGAACTCATTTCTCGTGTACAAAGAAACCGCAGAGTTTCCGCCCGCGATCTTTAATCTCGTCAGATTGTCTGTCCGCAAGCCACAATACTCCGCGATGGTATCGTTTAAATACTCCCCGGCGTGGATTTTTTTGTTCTTCGCCGTTGTTTACCGAAGAGCCATCTCGTTATCGGGCTAAGCAGATGTTTGCACTGGCGCACACTAATTGTCCAGAGTATCGTCATAATTGCGTTTGTGCTTCGCGATTAAGATAACAATCTCTTAATCGCAATCGGGCCTTTTCGCATTTCGGGCGAGGGAAATATTTGTTGTCAGTGACACGCGTTTTAATTAAATTAATTCCAGCATGTACGGAAATGGATATTAATTAAATAAACATGACAGTTGGCCGATATTTTCAGTCGGCCGTGCGAATTTTAATTTAAATCATTTTCGATGATATTTTCGGCCTGCACTGAAAAGCGCGGACGAAATTAAATGCAAAATTTACTTTGTTATATTTACACCGTAGTTACATCTGTATTTAATTTGGATTTCAAAATTGCATTTACATACACCGTGTTCCTATCAAGTATACATAAATAAATTACTCCTATAACAAAACAGAATTTATTATTTTCTTCCTTATCCTCCTCTATGTATGAAATAAATATCGTTACAGTATTTTTTTTTAATAAGGAATGTAGCCAGATTTATTAAAACAAAAGTAAAAGACTTACATGGTGCGCACTACACTAGGTTACAAAAGAAGAGAACTTCCCTCTGGCAGAAAGAATGTTTCACAAATGAAATCGATAAGTATTTATAAGTTCGGACAAGTTCGAACAAGATGAATGATGTGATGTGTAGACCATGCAGATGTTCTTTACGGCACCCTTTGATGCAACTTTGTTGCAAGGTTAATCTCAGCGCCGTGATGGCGATGCCGTCTTTGAAGGTGCATTTCGCTTTATAAAATTTGTTTATATTAACTCTAGGCAGGTGTGATATCCGAGGTCGTGTACTAGCGATGTACTACCACATATGATGAGGAGAAACACCGTTTTGGCTTTGAGGAAAAAGTACCTAAAAGACAAATAGTTAATACTTTTCTATGAAAAAGAAAATTGTAAAAAGAAAGTTGAGAAAATGAATTGAAATGATTTCTGCATTTTGAAAAGTAAGCAGCCAAGTGGAATTTCCTTTTCTCTCTAACTTCGCGTCTATTCAATAATTTCAGACGATTAAGATCAAATATAATTCGCCTACGAGAGCCGCGGTTTTTCCGCGTGGCGGCGGCCACTCGAAAATCCGAAAGTTTTCCCGGGAAATATTTCGTTTTAATTAAAAGCGACGAAATCACGGCGTTCATAAAGACGCGGCGAACAAGCAGAGCATTTAATTTTAATTTTGTCTTAGGTATTTATTCCGGGCCCGTCCGCCCCGGACTCAAAATTAAAACCCCGCCGCTTTCATCAGAGCTCGCCGCATTGTATCGGGAAATTTAATATTTTTTCCGATGCGAATATCGACCTGCACCTGCCGGGGGGGAAATTCTCTCACGCTTCTGGAATCTTAATTTCGGAATTAGCTGCAGATTTATTTGATTTCTTCTTCAATTTTATTAACGTTCTTCTTCGTCTGTATAATATGGACGCCACTTTGCATTCTTTTCTTTCGTTGTTTCGAAGATCACAATGGACTTTTAGGCCGTACGTTAAATACGTCGTAAGCGAGGCGTCGTCGTTACAATTTGCAACAATGAGCCCAAACCATGCGTGAGTGTGAATGCAGGCACTACCCCAATCGCAATTATGGCGTCTGCAGGGTGGCAGACAATAGCATCATTCTCTAGTGGCCGCAGACAATGTATCGCTGACTGACATCTTCAGGACCGCCGTCATTCCGACACACGCGAGAAAATATTTAACAACTCGAGCGGAATGTGTTTTACACCCCCATCATCTTATTTATGCATTATTCGCTTCCACCCCATTCAATGAAAGAATCACCTTATTTATTACATAATGTAGCAGGGAAATTATAACGACGCCAATGCACGACCTCGAATGTAACATCCGTTATTAAACAGTCGGTCTACGCTTGGCAAAAGCCCTGGGAAAAACGTATTATAAACAAATGACCATGCGGTGGTTTAGGCGACCTAACTATTACGAATCACCGAAAACAACTTTCAAATTGCATAATCTCTCCGATGGATCTTTCACAAAATCACGCTATAAATACACATTAGAGTGTCATTATAGTCAGGGGGAAGTTCCTCTTGTTGTACTATAGTGTACTCTGAATCATGTAAGTCTCTACCTGCAATAAGTGTATTGTTTAAGTGAGCTGCGTCCCTTATTCTCGTTATGTATATCTTCGTAAACATCCGGGCACTTTCCAGATGCGTTCAAGAAGAACTCACCCCGTCGCGTCACTCGGACAGTAATGAATTACCATGAACGACGCTAACGGTGTGCCGTGCAACATAAATTATTTAAGAATATAAATTAGTTATAAGTACTACTGTTAGCAGATAAGTGTTTGTTTAATAGATCTTAAAGATACCCCATTTCTTTTGTGTTTAGATTCTTCGTGGTAACAGTGATACAGCATCAGTGGAAAGCCATCGTCTAATGCCTCCGGTGTTCGCAAGTCGCGTCAGAGTTCTGCCCTACAGCGTCCATAGGCGTACTGTTTGTCTTCGACTGGAGCTCTTGGGGTGTTTGTACGAGGGTAAGAGTCCGTAAACTATTCATGCTGTCACTCAGTTTGCAACTCGCTATTAATTATGGATAAGCCGAGTAGCGGATCGCTACACTTCTGCGAGATGTAATCTAGCGTCTCCCGCCCTGCTCTGCCCCTGACACTGATTAATCGCCGGCCTTACTGCATTATAGAGGTCATTTACATGCCGCACATCGACTTCTAGATGCGAACGGAAGAGTAAAATTTGTTCTTTTTTTTTCCTTTGTCGAGGGGTGAGGGGTTGAATATTAAAGTTTCTCGTGCGATCGCGCTCGGTTAAAGCTACGCCCTTACTTTAACGACAATGACTACGTTAATTGTTAATAAATAAATTTATAAAATAGGGGGTGTTAGCGATATAAAGACCGTTTTAGACTTATAAGATTTGGTTCAAATTCTACTGAGCTGCAGATAGAACACGTTCTATTTTTCCAAATAGTTTTTTAAGATGTAAATGTTTCTCTCTGTAACGTGAGCTTTTTAAATTCGGTGGTGGAAAGATAATCGAAATTATTAAGAACATCCAGTCATGATTTAATACCTCTGACAGTAATAAATATTCCCACCTGGTTCGACTTCCGGTGCCACTTAATTAAATTTAATAAACACGTGCGAAGACGTCGTCGCGTCGCGTCGTCGGCGGCGCAGCTTACGTAAATCAGTTTCCAGCTAAACATGACAAAATACGGGGGGCCAGCTGTCGCCTCGATCATGAAACTAAATTATCGCACTAATTCGTATCAGTACAGATTTCATAGGGAAATAATAATCGGAGGGCTCGGTTTCTTACAGCTGGCGGAAACTTAATTAGATTTCGGGAGAGCGAACGTGATCGTCCTTTGATACATGCACGAGAGTTAAGCACACGAAGGGTAGGTACAATAACGATAAAAGCGAAGGAGAATGTGCACCGGTCATTGATATGGTCGAACTAACTGCAATAATGGGGGGCGATTGCATGCTTCGAAGCGGAGGAAATGTCGCCGGGCCGGGTCCATAAAGGCGAAATACAATTCTGTTTTCTCTTGCGTGTCACGCTCCGCAGAAGTAATAATGGACGGCCGCGAACTTCGTGATTTATCAATACATTCCACGCGCCGCCGACCCTGGAAAATACAAATTCTATTACAAGCCGGGACAAAAACTGTTACGGCGGGCACATGTGAATGCACTTAGCAGGAACACTTGACAATCGCTTAAGCCCATACCTATGAGCAGGTGGGGTGGTCTCCTACACCATTCCTGAGGGATCCGAGCCTGCGCAAGGACTTTGGGATAGTTCCTACGACGGACAGCGTGCGGAGGGCGAAATATGTGGCGGACTTGGTCGACTGGTGGATGGAGAAATTGGAGCTGATAATTTTCGATTGGACATTGGCTATGGAAGAGGTATTTAACAAAATCATCCTTAAAAGTAAGCTGACTCAACGTAAAAATCACAAATTCATCTTCGTTACGAAAGCCATGAGGTTTATTTCGTTCACTTCTTACTCGCTCTTCATCTTGTTCCTTTTTTCCCCACCTCCTACTTCATGCCTGTGGCATTGCCACATTTCCTTTCAATTTTAAATTTGATTTTCTATGTCTATGGTCCCTTACCTTGCTTTTACTTTCAATAGTGATTGGCCTAAGCTGAAATTATATCTCCTTTATTTGGATTTGGGACCGCAGGGAAGGTATGAGCGATTCGATTCAACCGCGCAATCAAAACCAAACCATAAACTACATAAATGAATCAGAATCAAAATGAACTTCGTTTACTTCGCGAAATCTTTCTTCTTCTTCTTCCTTTTTTACAATCGGGTAATTCTCTTGTTGTCTGGGCTTTTTCATCCCTCATGTCCTACTTCATGCCTATGTCATTAACATATTTCCTTCCTCTGCCAAATCTTGCCTTTACTTTCAGCTGGGTTTGGCCTAACCCCAAAATCCTCCTCCTTCATGTGGATTTGGGACCGGCAGATAATGCATGAGCGATTGGATTCAATCACGCAGGCCCCAGGCAACCTAATACAAAAGATAAACTGCGTAAATGAATTCGAATCAAAATGAAAATCGTCTGCTTCGTGAAAACCGTCTTCTTCTTCCTTTTCTTCAAGCGGGTAATTCTCCTGTCATCTGTTTTGTTTTTGCATTCCGTTAGTAAGAAAATCCACCTTTCAGCTCAACGTCTTGACGATTGTCCTGCGAAGTCTTTTGGATTATTGTTTTTAACGTGATCGTTTTAGACCTTCGTTTCTTTGTCCACGAATGGGTGTTCCATACTACTAATTTGCTTCTTGTGTCAGTCAGGTCGTATTGAGTTGAGCTTACCTGGGGAAGGTATTTTCTTTAATGGGATAAATCGAGATGGCTGATCTTCTTCATGCAAAACTAAATCAGCATTTTGGGCAAAGGATTCCCCTATGCTCACGCGTCTACACAAACTTCCTTTAAATTCTTTTATAATCGCAATTGTTTCTTTTCTTTTATGTGATCGAGGCCCTTGGAACATTTCGCTTTTTTTCAATCTCCTTTCCAGTATTTTTCCCGTCACTCTTTCTTTGCCGATTTTTCATAATTTGCGAGATTCTTTTAGCCTTTTAATATCTATTGACATCAGCAGGGCTTACTGTGGTTCATCGCCATCAATGAATTTTCTTTTTTCTTTTTAGGATACATTTGTTAAGACTAGATTGTTTTACATATCTTCTTCATTAACTGGTGTCTGTTTGAGGTTTGTTTTTTTCTTGTAATGCCCTACATCAAGCCCAAAATAATGCATCCCTTTCAAATTTGTATTTATCTTCATCCCTTTCCAAAACTTGCTCATTGAATTATATTTCTTTCATCATTAGGAAACAGATTACAAAAGGGTCGCTCTGGAAAGGATAACACTCTTCCAAAAAGTGTAGACGTCCTTCAAACAAGAGCGGAAATAAATGAATGATTACGAAATGTTTTCCAAAAGTTTTATAATTTTTTTACTGTGTGAGGACGGGCGGTTAACACTGATAATAGAAGGAGGATGGATTATCCTTTACCAGGCCTCGTCGAGATACTGTCCTCTAGACGTCACGACGGAAGTTTTATTATTTATAAAATAATTACACCACAATAATCAACAATTTCCACTTCTCCTCCTCACTCTTTTGCCATAAGGGGCCCAAGTAGCAATTTCTTTGTCTGTATGTATCTGGTTTGAGCTTATTTCGCCCTCAATGTCCCCCTTTACGTGGAATGAGATTTTAACCCTTACCAACTACTACATATATTTTTTTTGGGATTGACGATATTACGCTTTTTCGTTTAAATGAAATTTAGTTAAAAATGAAGAGAAAATATACTTCCTTAACTGATCAGTTGTGATCATACTGCGTTTTCATAAATGTATATAATCAGAATAGGTAAAAACAAGTATAAACTGGCATGAAGCGAAATTCTAAACAGTATTAAAACATCAAAATCATGTATGATCAAATAACATTTAGGACAATTATTTTAATAAAGAAACATATAATAATTCAGTCAAATGATTAAAGAACATAATTTAGAACATGTAAAATTTTAAATGAAATCACATATTACTTCAGAACGATATACGAGACAATACAAAGCGAATTCATAATAATTTTATAACGGGAAGAAAATGGCATTTTGTAAATCAAATAAAGCAGTTGCTAATTTCTAATAACATAACAAATTGGCAATTAAATTAATGTTTTCTCACCCAAACCATGGTACTAGATTAGATACAGAGAGACGGACGGATCTTTCGCAGTTTGTTTACACATACTATGGCATTACCGTTACGCCTTCGAACTCTAGGAGATGTCCTCGACCATATGACTTGCAGTTGTATGATAATATCTATCATAAAACTCAGTCTCTATTTTATGGTTTTTAGACCGGAAATTCCGATTAAGAAAAACCTTGCGTATGGAACACTTCCCCTATGAACTATCGCGCTGTTTTTACCTTCCTCGTCTCTGCTTTCTTTTACAAAGTCCGTCCACTGGTTGTGGTTAAGTTCAAGCGAAATGAAATGGAGGTTTACCCAAGAGCTGGATGCCGATAAAAAAAAGTTTTCTTCAATTTATTCTTCTCCTGTGACAAGTACCCAAACACTAACAGCAGACGTAATTGCTGGTCCCCTTTAGAACTTTTTTTTCCCAAAAGTGCGAGGTTCGTACCCGCGATTTTCTGGTGACCTAATCTTGTGATGACATGTAAAGATTGCGCTTTGTTTTTCTCTTTCTTCAGGTAACGGATGGGTGGGCTGGAAAAACGACTCGTTTACCAACGGCTACGTCGAGCTGGTCTTCGAATTCGACGAAGTCAGAAACTTCTCGGCCGTACACTTGTACACGAACAATTTCTACAGCAGAAACGTCCAGGTAAATGGTCCCTTTTTTTGACGGGCAGTACGTTCGAATTCAAAAAGAATCGCATTGATATTTTTTAAACTCACCAGGTTGATATGACACGTGATTGATAGGCCTATTAGTTTATCGGTTTCAGTTGTATTTAATGTAGAACTTTTATCATAGTTGTCACAATCAAGCCGACTGGCAATTTTTCCTTTTTTTTTCATTTTAAGATTCTTCGTTCATCTGTCCTTTCAGCTAGGTTTTAGTTAAAAGAGTGTTTGAATGTAAACATGTTTTGTTTTTGTTTAAATATCTAGAATTAATTAACTCCGTAAAGCTGAAGAGAAACGTTAAATTGGATAAAACGCTGATAGATGATAATCCGGCAGAAAATCGAACCGAAACGAACTCGTTCGTTCCATGCACCGAACGCCGGAATAAGACGTGGTGAATATAAACGGATATCAAATGTAGCGGAATGAGGTCAGCCGCGATAACTAACTCAATTTCGGGACTTATTTTTTCGTTCATTTTTTTATATTTTCTGTGTCGTTGAACCGAATATGTCCTCGCCGCAGCCCGCTCCGGCGCGCAATTTAATTGCTCCACTTTCGGAGTTCTCCTTCCCGAATTCACGTGTGCGCTACGTGTTCCATTAGTTAATTTCGTTTTGTTGAATTTTATTTATTTATACCGCACGCGGGAGCGCCGCGTCGTGTATCAAAGCACCTTCCTCAATAAATTATCGTTCTCTTCGTATCGCGCGCACACGCCAAAAATACAGGGGGGCCAAAGAGAAAGAGAAAGAAAGACCTCATCATTTATTCCGGCCGTTTCAGATTGGCACGCACTAACGAAATTTAGTTGTTTCTTCTTCCTCGAGGAAATAAAATTATTAATAAATAATTTTGTTTGTTATCATTTTATAGCAACACTTTGAACTAAATCTGTAATCGTGTCCTGATGACGTTCTCCATTGTAATAGATATGGCAGTCTGCTCCTTTGATTTATTTAAATTTTTAAAAAGCTCCTGCGTTGCAACATGTAAGGTTCAGACAAAGCAGACAATTTACAATAGTCGTTATTAATATACACAGAGCCAACAACTCGTTAATAAATTATATTATAGTAAACGAAATAAAACAATTTTCTTTTCTTGAGAGGCTGTAGTGATGAAATAATGGTGTCGTATCTCCTTTTTTAAAGCTCAGGGAGATTTGTATGCAAACTTGTCTATCAAAAACTCATCAAACCACCAAATCGTAAAAACTATAAAGCTCAGCGGCAAATAACACAGAAAGCGATGTTTTTTTTTTCTTTCCAGGTCTTCTCAAAAGCGAAAGTGATGTTCAGCATCGGCGGAAAATTCTACAACGGCCAGACTCTCTCCTACTCCTACATGCCGGATCGCATGCTGGAGAACGCCCGCAATGTCTCCATTAACCTCCATCATCGGCTCGCCCGCTTTATCAAGCTCCGTTTGTTTTTCGCAGACCGCTGGATCATGCTGAGCGAAGTCGCCTTTGATTCCGGTAAATTCCCAGCGCTTTTTTTCCTTGGCCCCGGCCACGGCCGTCAAAGGACTCGTTTGCATCTGGTGCGAGCTTTAATTACATAAATCCAATTTCGGCCGTGTTTTCCGCCGGCTAGTTTAGTTTTAGTGCGGATTTAATTAAGCCGAATCGATGGGATTATTAATTAGCGGCCGGCGGTGTATTTTTATTTCGGCTTAAGGCCCACGAAGTATTTGCTCGGAATTTAATGAACGCGCGCAAACATCAAATCCAATTAAGCAAAATCAAAATCTACACAGATTTACAACACAAAAACTTGCACTTCTTTTTCAGTTTGCGTATTTCTCGTATACGTATAAACATAAATCGTCCTCTTTTTTTTGTGTTTAAATTGGCTTAATTCGGTTTTTGTGAGCTCCAAACTGAAATAACTCTTCATTAAAACGCTTTAATCGCGAATAATATATGTAGCACGGCCGCCTTTCATAATAAATACGGGCGAAATTACGCGTCCCCCCCTCGAATGTGTCCCGAGCTAAATCTGCGGTGACCGCGTAATCCTTCCGAAAGACATCCCTTTTGCGAAAGGATCGGGGCGGTTTTTGCGTCGCGGCAAAAACGACTGGGCTCGTTTTCTTTTCTTCGCATCGCAAAAAAGAAAATTTTCCTACATTAATTAGTTGATGTGCTCCCGATTGGAGAGCTTCCCGTTTTGAGATATTAAAAACAAAAATTTGAAGTGCAACGTGCAACGCCCCTGTAGGTAATAACTAAGTAAATAAAAAAGTTCTTGACGTGTCCTTATTTCTAACAAGCGCGGGTAATTGACAGCTTCAAGAAGACTCGAATGTGATTTGTGCTTTTTAAGTCCTGCAGATCGCATTTTCCTGTTGGATGTCTGTTTCCGGGCAAGTCTCCTTTATTGATTCTGACGAGTCAGAATTTAAAACAGTATATGCGACTGCGGAATAATGCATTTTATGCATGCATTTTAACCCCTATATAGAAAAAATATTGATTTTTAAATTTAATTTTGACTAAAATAAATCGTAACGTTGCGCTCTGTTTTAAGTAAAGGGTTGCAGTTTTGTGATCCGAAATTATTTGCCGAAACGTTGAAGAGAAAGAGTTAAAAAATTGCTGCAAAAAAATGTAATTATTATAATTTCTACCTCTTAATTAGAAAATTTTTAGTAGTTACGCATCCTTTTGAAAAATCGACGTTTCGCTGCGCGTTGAAAAAAAAATGAAAAGAAAAATAATGAAGTGTTGGATAGTTTTATTTTTTCTTTGTCTTAAACATGACAAACATAAATATAACATAAACTGATAACAATGTCAGAGGACCGAGTTACGATAAACATTCACTCACCCTTTGGTTAGATCTCTCTTTCCCTGCTTTCTTTCTCTCTATCTCGTTCACTGCGGAGCAGAGGGTAAACGTCTTAACATCTGGGCTTCGCTTTTCCATTCGACAAGGACGTCATGCAAAATTACAAATAACCATTTACGAGTATCTACTCAAGACTATACGACTTATTTACTCACCGGGGCCCTCTCCCGGCCCCACTCCTTTCCAGCGGTGACTCTAGATGCAATGGGATGCGAATTCACGGAAAAGGTGTCCTCGAATGTCCATCTTCGTACTTCGCATGCATAACGACAAACCCCAGGTGGATATTAGCATACCTTGCCTTCTGAGCGTAGGTTCTCAGAATCATTGGTGCCTCCTACAGTGTTGCTACACCGGCCCGAGCACAGTTAACACCAAGTCATGACCGTTTTGAAAGCACAAGGCAATCACCTGGTCAGGTATTACAACTAGTTGTATTTCCGGTATCTACTACTCACGCACCTGCAGTAGCGGATAGGGTCAAATACCCTATACAGGTCGAATGATTCTCGACTCTCTCCCATTTATGGGAGAATCCAGAGCGATCACCCTTATGAAAGAATGCCCAATCTCTTATTCTCTGTCCGAGCCATCAGCGGACACCACGTGATTGGCACCTTACTCTACCTCAGAGTGTCATCTATCATCAGCAAACCTTAACTCTTGCACAATTACATGTCACTGCAATTTATTACAACACTCGCGAGCCCGTTTGCGTAATTCGCGCAACTTTACCAAGACGTTCGCCCTACAAGCATCGCCGCCGGAAAACTGAAGTGCTTTCGTTCCTTCTTTCCTTGCATCTCTCTACCTGAGACGCACCCCGTATCTTATCCCAAACCATAAGATAAAATAAACAAACGTGCTCGTGTTTTACGGATACATTGAAAATGCGTAAACTTTCTTAAATTCTAAACTTGATAAAATATACAACGACAACAGAAGGAATCGCACAGAAAAAAGCGTTGATTACCTGTTATGAATTTTTTTTAATGTCCGACGAGAAATCAAAACAAATCTAATTGACGGATTTCAGTAAAATATTGTTACAAATTCGGGGTTCGAAACACTAAGGGCCGGTTTCATAATCAAATTTAAAGGAGACTTTAAAATTAAAGTCACATTCAGATGTGTAAACAAATGTGTTTTCATGTTTGTTTTTTGACATCTGCAAGTGACTTTAAATTTAAAGTCTCCTTTAAATTCGATTATGAAACTGGCCCTAAGTAACAAGCTGAATTTTTTAATCAAATAACACTTCTATTATTTATCGTTTTACGAATAGCTGTTAATCGCACACGTCGCTCTCTAAATAAAAACTGATTTAAATTAAATTGAAATTTAAATTTCTCGCCCAGTTTTCCTTTTATGTGGTAGCTAAATAACTGCCTACAGCTATTTTTATATTTTATACTTTTTTTTCTTATTAATAAAGCTATTCTCATATTTACATCCCATGCATATTTATTTCACATTCACAGGTTAAAGATTTTTTTATAGAAATAAAAATTCTTATTAAAAAAAATGGCAAATTGAAATTATATCCGGTCGCTGCCTAACGACAAGAAATACTTGCAGTTGGCAACACTGAATCACATGTCACAATTTTACGCGCTATCTTTGTGTAAGTCTTGTTGGTCGTCGGGGTTGCAATGGAGTTCTCGAGGTACTCCTCTGCTGATAAGGCCCCAATTAGGGCCGAAGTAGCTCTAGAGAGGATGCTCGGGGGCCCCGTTGCAATCTAGCCAACTTGCAGCCAAAATTTTGCATTAATATATTTTGTAAGTTAGTAAACTTAGGCACTTAAAATCAAGTTTATAATTTTGGGCTTTCATTTTTACTATTTTTTTTGTTTCGACTTTTCACATTTCTTATTGTAACTTTTGTATTAATTAAAGAAACACTACAAAATTTTTGTTTATTATTGGCGATTTGATTTTCTTACATGTAGAAACCAGGGCTTCGAACCGTAATTTTTTTTGTTCCGGTTTTCGTTCCCGTTCAATAAAAAAAAATTATATCAGTTCGGTTCCGGTCTTCGTTCCGGCAAAAATAGCGGTTTTTTACGGTTTTCGGTTCCGTTCCGAATGGTTAAATAAATAATCAATGAAAATCAAAGTCATCTAGTAGGTGTATCAATAAAAAAATTGCATTAAATTCTCTTTCGTGTTAAGACGAGTACGACTACACTACGAAATCCGCAAATGAGAATGTGTTAATGTGTGTGTCTGAGCATGTGTCGAACCGAAATGAACCGATATTTTTTTTCGATTCAACTCCGGTTTTCGTTCGTACAAAAATAACTCTTTTTTCGGTTTTCGGTTTTCGGTTCAGCTCCAGTTCGAAGCCCTGGTAGAAGCGTCGATATTTTGTTTTTTATTTTTTCAGTCTTGATTTTTGAGCAATTCAGTTCGCCTAATAATCGACGATCGATCTTCTTTTGTTTTCTGTTGATCTTTTTCTACAAATTTCGACGTTCTTTATTCCATTTTTGTTTGATTACAATTGACGCTTTATATATGTATTCTTCTTTTATTTTTTGTTGACAATTTGATCATCGATCCTTCCTTTGGTTTTTTTATTGCGTTGTTCGTTACACTTCTTTTTTTGTCCAATTATTACGTTTTTTTTCTTGATTTCTCTTCTTCTTCTTGGTGGGATTTAGCTTTTGGATTAACCCATTCCAGCCAGTTACTTTTTTGTACGAAGCTAAGCTTTTTTCCTCACTGGACACTTATAGTTAGTAACTATAAGACCATTGCCTGAGAGCATAATATAATAAAAACAATAATGTAAAAACAGGATTCTAGGATTAAACTTTTCTAGCTACAGGGCTCATTGTAGCAATCACAGAAACGAGCCAGAGTTTTCTCATTAGTCTTGATTTTCGATCAGTCCGCCTAATTGTCATCGATATTCTTTTGATTTCCGTTCAACTTTTTCTTCATATTTCGTCGCCATTTATTATATTTTTGTTTGATTTCTTAAACCTAATCGAATTATTGTTTCATGTTACAATTAACACTTTATGCGGATTGTTATTTTTTTGTTGGTGATTTGATTATCGATCTTTTTTTGTTTTTGTTCTTTTTTATTCGCCTTATTCTTCGAATATCTACGTTATAGTTCTTTTGTCGAATTGTGTTACCCCAAAAATTGTAAACTCTAATACTCCTGAACACTTGAAAATATCTGGTGACAAGTAAGCGTTGCTTTCCCACAACTTTTTCCAAAACTAGCTCAGTGAAGATGGGAGGGGTACTAAATAAAAGAAACCGGGGCGCCAGGGAATTAAACCCAGTTGAGGAAGTCACTTCGAAACCGTTCCCAACGTCTCGTCGGGAACGTCTTCAGGAGATTTGTCTCACTTGGTACGTTCAGCGTAGGGTCAGACATAAACAAAACACACACAGTGCATTGGCGTAGATGGAAACTTGTTTCGGGAGGGGGGGGGGGCGAACAAGAAAAATCTAACGAGTACGGACTACTTAACATTTTATTTATGAAATGTAAAACGGCGAACAAGAAACGTCATACGAAAAACTTCTTTTAGTATGAATTACGCGGAACATACACTGACACAGTGTATAGCAATTATATTATTTATACACCGTGTCCCTGAAATGCATATAAAGCTTCAGGTAAACCTATTCCTCTATATTTCCTCATTCTAAAACCGCAAAAAACGGTTCCCAGGGTAGTGAGTGTACTTTTTTTGTACGAACCCTCCAAATAGGGCACTTTTAACAGAAAACTGCGAAGTAAACGGCTGAAAACGGAACGGAAAATGTTATTTACTCAGTAAGCAAGTCTCTATCATTGACAGAACTTAATTAAAACGCACTTCACCCACCTACGACTGCTTTTTGGGTTACTGTTAAAAACAACAGCGCAGAGAACAGTAAAATAAATATTTAATTAAGGCGTTGCATTTGCAACTACATACTTGAAATTTTTTTAGTCTGAAGCCCTTCTATAATTCGAATTAACTGCGTACATAAGCAACGTTGCCAAATTTACAAGTTTTAAATTAACAAAATAATTTATTAAAATCTACCAGATTTTCTACCATCTATTAGATTAAAATTTCGTCACTAAATTAGAGTCCCAATCTATCAGATTTAGTAGAAATTCTAGAACGTTATCTGTCGTCCAGCTGTTGTCTGGTTCACGTTAGCTCGTGTAGGTGGCGGCACAAGCGACGCCTCGTAGCATTCACGGACGGCAATATACGCTAATGCGTATTTCTTCGGTAAATTTTCCAGACAAAATGTAAGCCAGCAAATAATCGGCAAGACGGTTACGCCATATCAGAATGGGTAGTTAAAACTCCAAAAGAAATAACGATCCTAATAGGCCAAGAAGAACGGTAATTAATTTCTGCGACGCCATAAAAGAAATATTAAAACATATCTGCTAATTAGCGAGGTCGTTGGATTAAAACGCGACTTGCGTTTCACAAGGCAGTGAGAGATACTTAAATCTTCCAGTAAAACTGTATTTAAATTGAATTTTGCACTAATTTAGCAACAATTCACGAGAGCGATATGATACGTGGTATCTCACGACACTGCCAGCACAAAAGTTAATCAAACATGGCCTGGAAGTTGAACACTTCCGGTAATTCTAACGGGACAGAATGGCGTGACCAATGGAAAATTATGACGTAAAGATATTCAAATGAAAGAACCAAGACGAAGACAGAATTTGAAAGCAATCATTTCCGGCGTGAGTTACAGTGTTGTCAGACGACCAGAACGAGGTGTACCTACAAGCGGCGGTGCAAGCGCGCTGCGATGAAATTAAACTGTAACAATTATTACGGTTTTCTCTTTTGTTTCCTTGATTTTCGAACAATTCACTTAATAACCAACGATCTTCTTTTGTTTTCTGCTCATCTTTTTTTCTTCGTATTTCGTCGATCTTTTTTTTTCGGTTTAGTATGCGAACAGGAAATTTTCTGGAAAATTTAAATCAACAAAAAAGATTATCACACAAATAAAGACGCCAACACAATGCAAGAATGAATTCGACAAAAAGAAACAAAAGAAAACTGAAACAAACGCCGACGACATGCAGAATTGGATGAACAGAAAACAAAAAAAGATCGTCAATTCTCATTCGTCCGGGGGCGATTGGAAATCAAGATTCTGAGTAAGCAAGAAAAAAGAAACTGAAAAGAATTGAAAATTTGACAGGGTGAAGCTTTTGAATTTTTGGTCTTTTTGTTGTTTCTTTCTGTCGCATTAATTTTTTCGTGTTAACAATTAACACTTCACACAATTAAACAATAGTATGAAGTCCTGCCTATTGCATAAGCATGTATTAATCCTTTCTCATGAATACTTACTTAATGAAATCGATTGAATACTTTTTGAAATATAACTTTTTATTTCGATAGTAGACAATGTAAAGCGCAAAACCACACAAGTTTCATTACTAGAGATCGGAGTAACATATTTCGACGTCATCATATTTAATGTTATTATTAGCGTTTTCGATTGACTGCAGTAGTGCGCACTCAGTGTATCTTCATCTCGTTTTATTACATGAGGTTAAAAGAAGATGCAAATACACTGAGTGCAACCCGTGCAGGTGAATAGAAAACGCTGTATTGCGTAAACTTAAATTATACCGGAAAGGATTAGGTATGCAATTAAACAAATTAATTTTTCATAAACAAAGTACTCGTTCTTTTATTAATGATATGTGATTCCGATCTTCGTTTACTACGAAATGTGCGATTTCGTTTAATATACAGGTCGTTCATTTTAAATAACCCCTAAACTTCGTGTTTTATGCAATATTGAATGTACAGAAGTAGAATGGGTTGCCTACTTTCTAATTTGGAAGACATAACGCGCCTCAGATTATTTCGAAAAGGATTATGCAATTAATAAAATTAATTTTCATAAGCAAATCACTCCTTCTCTTACTGATGACGTCAGAATATGTGATTCCGTCCCCGTATATTACGAAATCTACGATTTCATTTAATATACAGGTTGTCCATTTTAAATCGTACCCCTGAACTTCGTGTTTTATATAATATTGAATGCACGGAAGTGGAAGGGTTGCCTACTTTCTAATTTTATGGCGTCTCAATTTAAAATATGTAGACTCCTGCGCGGCGCAGGAGTGATTAATTTATGTAAAAATTACAATGTTTTGTTAGATTCTTTTTATTTCTTTGCTTGTTTCTGACACAGAAGATTGCATAATTAATTTACGTAGAACTTCCACAATAAAAATGCAGCATGCAAATAGTAAATTCTCAGATAAAAACACGAACGCCATCGAAGCGTTAACTCTGCTCGTCGGTACAGCACGGTTGCCAACTAATTAGCGCATATGGAATAATGAGACGTTCCGTGACGACGCCGGCGACGTCGGAGTTCGCAATTCGTGTGACAGACGCTAAGTGAATGCAGGCGAGATACCGACTAGCATTAATTATGCCGAGCTCAAAAAGGGCAAACAAATCCCGCTCCAGCCGGCGTTAAGGATTTTAATAGCTCAGCTACAGAATTGGTCCCGACTCATTAATGCATTTTCATTCCCAAATAACTCCTCTCTCCCCCACTTTTGCAGACCCCAACATCACGAGTTTAAGTAAATAGGTCAAGATTGTGGTTGGCCTGGGCGTGTGGTAGCTCACCTTGACAGCTATTAGTTTGAGATTGGACTTGCAACCTTGCCAGTAATACCAACTTCTTTCTATAAATAACTAAATTAACAATTGGGGGAATATCAAACTCCTTTTACATGTACATATATCTTTTAAGTACTATAGGCATACACGCTTCTTTTAGTTAGTTAACGTGTAACCAAATTTACATTCGCAAATTTCCGGTATCGCTTGGCTAGCGTTTTATAATCAAGTGTCCCCGTACCGTGGACTATCTCGTTGGAGCATCAGTTTAAAGAGGACTCGAAGCCAATTTGCATACGCCGTGTTATACCAATTTACTGATCAGTACGTGTTATAGTGGCCGTTGGGTTAAATGCAACTGAGGAGGAATCGTACGAATCAGAAGAGACAGAACTGGTGATGAGTTCCGATGGTGAAAGCATCGCAGATTCCTTCGAAACAAGTACGAGCAAAACTGACTTCCTCTCTCCCAAGCAGAAAAACTAATCAAAGATTTCCTCCACAGTCGCTGCAAGGAAAGATGGTGAAGGCTACGTCGAAGTCATCATCGGCGTGCTCACGGCCATCATGCTCCTCCTCCTCATCGTCTTCGTAATCATCTTGATTATCAGCCGACGACATAAATTGCAAGGCTCCCCCACGCTTCTGAGGAATCCCTTCGGAGTCACGATTAATATGAAGGTAAATCCGAAAGTACGTTCCATTACTTACCTACTTAATTATTATGCGGTAAATGTTTTCATTTATCAGCGCTAACGCGGCGGGGGGGGCTAATGAAAATAAGTTAGCGAATTTTATTGTGCATTAGATGGTGATTTAGATTTCGTTGCGACGCCGGTTTCATTAGGGAGATGGGGGAGACCGCCGGTAAATTCTTGAATGTTTAATGCGCTGCCTGTTTTCTAAGTGGGACAAGTGATTGCTGATGCTGAAATCGTTGCGGTAAATTTTGTTCCGGAATTAATTGGAGTGAGTGAACCCCAACACGTTTAAAAAAATATATTTTCATTTTAAAAGAAAAGTTTTCAATCTTCAATGTTAATTTCGCCCTTACTGAAAATACTGTCTGTAATCTAACAGAAAAAATTCTTACTTTGAGATTTTTTATGTGCTTCTTTTCCTTATGTCAATAGCCAACAGATGGAGCTTCCTCTTATTCTCAAAAATGAGGAAAGTCAAGTGTCATACAACTCAAAGTTAATAATAATGAGTTTTGTAAAAGAGTTGGTTCGAAAAATTAATAAGTTTCGATTCTTGCGGAGGGAAAAGAGAATAAAGTCTTCGTTGCTTTTATTGAGCAACAAATAACGTACTGTACAGTTTTTGGTCGTCGCTACTGACCAACAGATGGCAGACATCTTGTGCTCCATAGAAAACAAGAAATGTGGGACAATAGACGCGAGAAGAAACATAATCGAAAGAAGACAATCGAAAGAAGACAATAGAAAACAAATTATGTTGAAACCTTAAATTTTATTTACATAAGATATACTTCGATTGTTAATCCAGAGATGGCGGATATTCTCCGTTACTTCTAAATTCTATTTCAAACTAGAAAAGCTACCAAAAATGTTTCTATAATTCTTCGATAGATGGAGCCACATGAACATATCTTAGTTTAAACAGGATACTACGTTATAGAAGAAAACATGTGAAAATAATGCGGACATTTTTTTGATATTTTTTATCTAACACATATCAAGTGATCTAAATTAAAGTAATCCCCAGAAGACTGTGGAATTAAAAACTATGTCTTTACTAGATTCATAATACCTGTCAAAATATTGTCAATTTTTTTAATCTAGCTGACACATGATTTTTAATTCCATGGCCTTCCGAGGACGACTTTAAATTGAATCACTTGATATAAAGACGTTAAGGAAGTTTGATCCTTAGTAAATAGATGTCGCACTGTGTCATCCAATAGCAAGGTTATTAAATTACTAAGGTTGCCTAGGTTTGTATCTCGCAATGGTGTCAAATTTGTGACGTCACCAGAGTTCCAAATTTATGGCTGTCACATGGCTGTCACCGTAAACCGGCTGTTACGCGTTCTCTTTGTTATTAACAGTAAATTTTGAAGGTAATTCCTTACTTATTGATTATTTACAAATCAATTTGAGATGCCATCAGGAACAACATGTTCAGTATTAAACTGTCATATGACATATGTTTGAAAATTTCATTTTTTACATTTTAGTTAGCAGGATGGTTCGCTAAAAAGTTTCAAAGTTCACACCCTCATCAGGGCCAACACAGTTAACGACCCTACTTTCAGCTTACCTCATGGGTAAAGCACCTTTCATTCGGAGGATTAGTAGTGCCTTCTGATGAATTTGTGAAAACTATAAAAAATTTGACACAGAATTCATCATATACATGAGTGATGCAATGAAATCAAACAAACTTATCGTTAAAAAATTAGTGAACGCATTGGCATACAAAGTTCCTGATGAAGATATACACACCATCCGAGCGTTCGTAAAACAAAGACTTTTCATTAGAATAATTATTTAAATTATAAATACCAGTCTTTAAAAAGAAATCCTCATTTAAAATCACGCATAAACGAAATTCGTAATAAGATAAACCATAAAATAAGAAAAATTGTGACTTAATAAACACTGCTTCGTTACTGTCTTCAGTGTTAATCCTCGACAACTTATTAAAGGCGACGTTTAATGAAAATATAGCAGCCATTATCAAAAGTCATTACGTAATGAAAAGTAACGAAGTTGGGATATGTCTTGGGCTACTAAAAAGCCAAAATTTTTGGAAAAAATCTATTGGACATATGTTTCGGCCTCAGAAGAAGGCCATCTTCAGCACGTAAAACATGGATTTCATTGTACAACAAAGTTGTAAAGTCAGACAATACATACATACATGGAGATTCTTACCAAAAGTCATTACATTACATTACTTCGAACTCGCGCGTTAGCAGAACTCTAGTGACGTCATTTGCTCAACCCACTTTCGAGCAAACTTAGGTAACCTTAGTAATTTAAAAACCTTGATCCAATAGATGAGTTGCTAAAAGCTCCAGATGGTTAAAGATAATGCGCATGTGCGAGGTCAGCGGTATATTTGGAGAAATACAGCAGAAAAATCCGCCCAATAATCATTGATCTCCTTTTGCCGATCGTCCATCTTTTTCTTCGTTATTTCGGCGTTCTTTATTCGAGTTTTCCGATTTTATTTTCTTACACTTCGCCGTAGAGACGTGGATCTTCTTTTATTTTTTTGTGCTACCTGCCTGGAGGACAGCAAATTGTGCGAGTAACTTCGATGTTCTCCAGCATCGCCGACTAAACCCTTGGAGGAGGGAGGGTTCAACGAAAACCCAAAAGCAAAGGGTGGACAAATTGAATAAAATAAAAGTCACCAGCTGAGCACACTTGTTTTTATTTGTACTGCTCAAAAAAAGGTGATAATAAGAAAATAAATAATTAATGAACAAATAGCGAGTTCCACCCAGCAGGGGGTCCCAATGAGTTGACCAAAATATGAAAATAAATAACTTTGTTATCAAGCTAAAGAGTAAGTTGAACTTTGTCCGATAAACAGATCTGCTTTTCGTTTACAGCAAAAGCTTAAAATAATTAATGAAAGTCACTTCATTAAAAATAACAACGCCGCGTTTAGGTGAAGCTACCAAATAAGTAAATAAAAATAATTCCGACCTGTTAGGCCAAATCCACGTTCATACAACAGCTGTCACTAGAGAGAGCGCCCTCCAACGGAGGATAGTGCTGCCAATGACGTAAAACGGCGTCACGTCTGCAGGTCAAGTTCAATTTTCCCGGACGAGGGGTGGGCCGTGATGCCAGGACTTCTAGCCGTTACAAACTCCGATTACGGCTTTTTCTTCCACCCCAAAGGGTCGTTGATAAGTTTTTAGAAGGGGTAAAACTACCATTGGAAGCCTAGTAAAGGAAAGATACGCGTTACAAACACAACATATGCACAAAATTGCCGATAAGACCTAGCTGTTCTTTGTCCCAGAAGCAGACCTTAGAGAAGCTTAATAAAAAGCTTGAAATTTTACTCGGCGTACACTTAAACAAATCTCGGAGTAAATTCCGTTTCAAGCTTCAATCAATAGATTCACATGAAAAGAAGCACAAAGATCGTAATCACATACTCACAATGAATGAATGCGACGCGGAAAGGAAGTGTTCTCCCCAACTACGCTGAGACGGGGGTCGTTACGAGATGAAGTTATTTTTAACCGGCGAAAGAGTGAAATGGACTGATACCGTAGGGCTAGGTAGTAGCGTATGGTTTTCTGACGCAATATAGTGCAATGTGACGATCGGCAAATAGGCCCAGACTGGCCTTTTGATTCCCGCACAAATACAGGGCGATTGGGAAATATTGAGAATAACTTATTGTCATTGTTGTATTATTATACAGGGTCGCTATTATGTATGGATACAGCTAAATATTTCCGGAACAGTTCAACAGAATTCGTTCAAATTTGGGGAATCGTTAGAAGAGTTTAAAGTCTATTACTTGAGCTTGCTTTTAATTTTCTATCGTCTTTTGTTTCAGAGATACAAGGCTAACTTGATTTTTTTTTAATTGCACGAGGGGTCAAATTTATCATTTTGAAAAGCGCACTTTCTTCTGAATTCAATGATGTATCACATGGTCATCTTTATTTGTATTAAAGGTAAAAATACAATATTTCAAAAATTTAATTTTGAAAAAGTAAAATTAAGACAGCTTAGAAAATGCTTCTGTTTTTAATCTGTCACTTGTAATATTAGCCAAAAATTGAACTTGTGTGCAATAATTGGTTGACGATGGTACGTTTAAGTAAAACTGAGCGTATAGAAATTCTTATGATGGTTGGGTATGGTGACGAAGACGAAGTTGTACAGAAGTGGTGACTCTTTTAATACAATTCATCCTGATCGAGAACCGATCTCTAGGATAACGGTTTCCAAAACTTTGCAAGATTTCAAAGAAACTGGTAGCGTTGAAGACTGTGGAAAATCTGGACGACCAAGAA
Organism: Dorcus hopei; assembly: GCA_033060865.1. NCBI lineage: Eukaryota > Metazoa > Arthropoda > Insecta > Coleoptera > Lucanidae > Dorcus > Dorcus hopei. The sequence continues at coordinate 64,842,476 of CM065425.1, read as the reverse complement.
TTGTCACAAATGAAGAAAATTCTTTGAATGTAATGTTGGCTGTGGTAGAAAATCCAAAATGTTCAGTGGAACAGTTAGCTTTGAACCACAACATGAGTAGATGATCCGTACAAAAAATTTTGAAACAAGAGAAATATCATCCTTACAAAATTCATCTGCTGCAAGAATTAAGTGAAGACGATTTTGATCACAGAGTAGAATTTTGCGAAACTATGATGCACCGAATACATCAGGAGGGTAATTTTATCAACCGCGTCCTCTTTTCTGACGAGTCAACTTTTATTTTAAATGGACATGTTAACCGCCATAATTGTAGATACTGGTCTGACAAAAATCCACATTGGATGGAGGAGGCTGTCAGTATCCCCAAAAAGGATTAATGTTTGGTGTGGTATTATTGATCAAAATATCGTGGGTCCTTTTTCATTAATGGCAATTTAACGTCTGAAAGATATTTACAACTTTTACAACAACGTATTGTTCCCCGACTTGAGAATATTCCCAAACCACGATAATCGAAATATACCAGCAGAAAGCGTATGGTTTCAACAAGACGGTGCACCACCACATTTTGGCCGTCAAGTGCGCCAATATTTAGATGACACGTTTCCCGGTAGATGGATAGGACGAAGAGGAACAATTGAATGGCCAGCTAGATCTCCTGATTTGACTCCACTTGATTTTTTTTCTTGTGGGGTCATCTAAAAAATCAAGTGTATGTCAACAGACCATTGCAAATTGAAGACTTACAGGACCGCATAAGGAACGAAATTGCTAATATTTCTCCCAACACTTTGATTTATTCGATACAAAATTTTGTTCAACGCATCCATTATTGTCAGGAGGTAAATGGAGGCCACTTTGAACATCTCTTGTAGAAAAGAAAAAATATTTTTTAAAATTCTTATTAAATGTATTTTGTTCCAATTCAGTGTACCTTACTTTCAAATTCTAAGTATTGCTAATTACAGAATGCCATGGTTTCATTGCTTTTTTTTCTTTTAAAGGTTTTGTACTGAAAATTATCAATTTTTCTTTTAAAGTGGTCTTATTTAGAAGTGAAATCTTTTTTAATACAAATAAAGCGGAACTTATGCTACATCATTGTATTCAGAAAAAAATTCATAATTTCGATACGCTCAGTTTTACTTAAACGTACCATCGTCAACCAATTATTGCACACAAGTTCAATTTTAGGCTAATATTACAAGTGACAGATTAATAATAGAAGATTTTTCTAAGCTGTCTTAATTTTACTTTTTCAAAATTAAATTTTTGAAATATTGTATTTTTTACCTTTTAATACAAATAAAGATGAGCATGTGATACATCACTGAATTCAGAAGAAAATGCGCTTTTCAAAAATGATAAATTTGACCCCCCGTGCACTTAAAAAAAAATCAAGTTAGCCTCGTATCTCTGAAACAAAAGACGATAGAAAATTAAAAGCAAGCTCAAGTAATAGACTTTAAACTCTTCTAACGATTCCCCAAATTTGAACGAATTCTGTTGAACTGTTCCGGAAATATTTAGCTGTATCCATACATAATAGCGACCCTGTATGTCATCTCATCACCTTGTAGAAGGGCACCTTCTGCACCTCTTTGCTTCCGACAAGTCGCTAGTTTTTTTTTTTTTTTTTAATGAACTTTTTCTCGTCTTTTTTCTCTTTCTGTAAAATTCTTGTTCACTGTTGAGCAAAACTTTTTGTTTTTGTACTTGGTGCAAAGTGTATCCAACTTTTTGTCACTTCCTTGATGACCTCATGATGCATCGTCTTCTATTTCTTCTTACTTCTGACGGCCGCTATTCACCTTGTCCATCTGTTGTCTAGCACTCCTGCTCAATTCCATTTTAAGCCTAGTTTACACTACGTTATTTTGCATGTAACGTTTCCTATGATAACAGCATGTCAAAAATCATACAGTTGCGAAAACCTTGTGAGTCATATTTGTAACGTTTAGACGGGCTGTTGTCTCGTAAGAGATGTGGTGTGAGTATTAACTATTCGCTGTCAAGAAAGTGAGGTTAGAAGTGTCCCCTTTGCGAAATCGGAGGATGCGAGTTTATTATTTACCACTGACAATAAATGTAACAGTTCTAGTTATTCATATACACGCCGACAACTTCGCGTCCTCGCTATTTCGGCTTCGTATAACCTCACTGTCAACACTTGTTTGGCGGTAAATTTAAAATTGTCTTCTAACAAGTCATAGCAAATAGGTCCGGTCCTATTCTCAAAGAGAGCTATGACTTGCTAGTGACTTCATCTATGCTGGCGCTTATGTGTCGTTCGCTGTGTCAACTCAGATAGTGTAAATATCAACATGATTTATCACATGTTAAAACACATGCAAAATCACGTAGTGTAAACTAGGCTTTAATATTGCATTTTTTAAATAGATGGCGTTTTGAACGACTTCTCACTTACTTCTCACCAATGCAAATGAAATTTCACGGGAACTATGACTACGCATTTTAAGAAAGAATTTTCTTGTGAAACTTGTCGTCATGTTTATCCCTTACTCTAAAAGTCGTTACTTCGTCCAATTGAAATGCACATTTTCCAAACCCTTCTCAATCTTTACTATAAGGGACGATTTATTTGATGATGATGTAACCAACTTTGAGTACGGCAAGAGAAAGACTTAACTTTTACTTATGCCATTCCTCTTCGACATCATTCATAAGCACGATACATATTACGATAGCATAACACTCACCACCAGTGTGAAATATAATTACCCAAAATAATAATCACAAATATCTTATTTTAAAAGTTTTACTCAAAACGAAGGGATTTTTCTTTTTGAAAAAATTTGTGGGCAGTTACGAAATGTTTTTTTTTTAATGTTGTTTTTCGCTGTAATTAATAAACGAAAGCTTTGAATTCATGAAATCTCAGTGTGAGCCTTAATCAACAGTGTTTAAAATTAGAGCCTCCGACAAACCCTTTTGCACCCGGACATGTTTGCTCGTCCTAATTAATGCGGGCGCATGTACACACACGTCATGTTTCAGGACCTGCTAATGAATTTATCATCGGGCAATAACGCGGCGAACAGCGGTCATCCCACACCGGTCAGCCAAGAGGCCCCCAGTGACCCGTCTTCGGTTTCTTTCGAGCAGTATCGATCCCCCCTGGTAAACACATACTTCACGCCGAATTACGCCACATTAAGGGTATCGTCGACCATGCCGGAAGCCGAGGATGCCCCCGAAGTTCCTCCGCTTCCCGCGTCACCCACGTTACATCAGAGTCCGATAACGGTGTCATCATCACCGCTTCATTACAGAAGTTTGCAGAGCACTCCCGCCATCAGTCCCAAATCGAAGATGGTCAATTTGGGGAGTTATTTTCCCAGGGTTGCCACTGATCCACCTAATCGGAAGAGGTATCATACAGCACCGCGTGAAAAACAAAGGGTAACTATGAACTTCCTTTTAGAGCTTTAGCGCAGTCAATTTGGGAACATGTATGTAGCTTGAAATACTCGACATTCAACGCCAAGATCTTCCAATTTATCTAAATTGAGTGCTGAACTGTATTGTAGAATCGCTTTATTAAAGCGGTTGTTTCGTTCTATGATTACCGAGACATCGAAATTGAACTGTTATTTTCTTGCTTTTAAAAACGCCTTCTTTGTCCTTTCACGTAGAACATGACGCTTTTTCCCAGTCATTTTCTATTTAATGCACGGGTATGTTTCGAATTTTAATTCAACTGTTACTGATGTTACGCGAAACAAAAGTAAGAAAGTCTTTTGTTACAGAATCGAACCTATTCTAAAGCGACGCAAGTGCACTGGCCATAAAATCAAACATCTTTTGAAAAATTCAATTAGAAACTCTTCACATTTTAGATCTTTACTTTTCAACTGTCCATGCTAGTAATTTTAGACTGGCTTAGTGTTGCGTTTCGATTATAATTTGATTCTAATAAAATTCGGGACACGCCGTAGTGTTCTTCCTCTAGTAGAAGTTTTGCAGCGCTCTAGAGAATCCACTCCAAATTAATTAATTTAAAACCCCACAGCAGATACCACCACCTATTATCGGCTGGAACATCGGTCCAAGCATGGGTCACACTTACAATTGCAGGGAAGCGGAGTTAATCCCGATACCGCGTTATTCGCTGAGGTCGATCGAAAAATTGGGCTCGTGCCACGCCGGAGAGGTACAAAAGACGCTGTTTATTTAATTAATCCGCTAATCCGGGGCCGGGGCGTTTTGCAGATTAGCCTGTACGAAACGGAAGGCATGGAGGACATAATTCCGGGAATGGGGCGCTTAGTGGCGGTCCGGACTCCGAACCCGGAGCGGGCGAAAAACGACGCCGCCACCGGTTCGATGGAATCGCTGCGAGAAGTTCGCTTTCTCGCTAATTTATCTGATCCTAACATCTGTAAAGTGCTGGGGGTTTGCACTGCCGAGCATCCGCCGTGGACTATCATCGAGTACGGGGAGATGGGAGATTTGGCTCAGTATTTACAGTTTCTTGCCAATAGGAACGGCGCTGTTAGGCTCTCCACCGAACTACCACTGAGGTAAGTTTTAATCTTTTCCTTGACATTTCCTAAAAATAAAATAACTCCGAACAACCGGACCTCTTTTTTGCGCCCCCCGCTATTGATTTTGCACAGCAAATACTTTCAAATGGGATTCAGTAAAAACACCGCTTATCCGCTTGTTTTTACTTCCGCTAACGTTTCAGCTTGGAGACGCTGGTATTTATGTCCACCCAGATAGCGTCCGGCATGAAATACCTGGAAGCCAAGAAGGTCGTGCACAAAGACCTGGCGGCGAGGTAAGTGATTCGGAATCCCCGAGAGGGCTAGAATTTCACAAGTTTGGGGGTTACAGGAATTGCCTGGTCGGTCGAGGATACATCGTGAAAATTGCTGACGTCGCCATGTGCAAGCCACAGTACCGCAAGGACTATGCGGAAATTGGAGGAAGACCACCAGCACCGATTAGGTGGTTACCTTGGGAAAGTATACTTCTGGTAAGACCACTAAAATTTTCATTGTTCAATATCACCCTGCATAACACATTTCCACCGCTTTTATTATTATTAAACCACCGCCTAGTTTAAACCCGCGAGTAAATCACGCGATTTTATCTTCGCGCACTTTAAGATTATGCAGGGCCGTAATTAGGGCACGAAGATGCAGAGGAACTTTATCTTTATATTTGCTGTTTACGGGATTTAATTCCGCCACGCTTTTATAACGCATTCATAGGACGGACACGTAAAACTTTAACGCCGCATAAAGGCATAAAACCGATAAGGTTCTGCGAAAGCCGGACCCGTGTAATTTGAATTTAAATAAATTGACATTATCGTGAGGGTGACCGTGTTATTTGTTTAATTAGACGGACGGCGAAACCGAATTTTCGGACGGATCGTGAAGGGGGTGATTAAAACGTGCTAGTAAATAATGACAGGTATTTGTAGGGGAAATTATGGAGATGGGGCTTCTTCTTTTGGAAAAGTGGGATATAGATAATCAACCCTTTATTTTCTTAGAATTTTAAATAATACGAAATGTATACTGTACTAATAATACATTCTCACTTCCTAAGGTCATCATGTGAAGTAAAATAATCCCTGTCGATTAGTTACATAATCCCCTAATCCTTTTCTAATCACGCTAACAAGCTTCACCATTCCCCAATATTTTCCCAATTATTTGAGAAAACCATTTTCACTTCTCACCCTCTTTTGCAAGTTTCCTTGCTCTTAGCAATTGATTTCCCCAATTTTTTGTACAAAATCTGATTACCAGTTTCAATTAATCGAGAAGTGTACAGACATGAATATTTTTAATAGATTGGGGTAAGGAAAATCTTTTGTAAAATTTATTGATAAACCAGTTTTCTAAATAGTGTGAATCACCATTTATTTCTTTTCTTTCGGAAGCTCTAATAAGTGTACCAACAGCTTAATATTCAAATATACATTTGGGCTTTCATTCAAAACATTTCACCAACATTGCCTACTGGTATGTAGTACGTCTTGAATGAATCTTCTATCTTTTGGAAATGCTATAAGGAAAATTCATTTTTTTTTATTTTGAAGTCATAAAAGTTAAGGATTGAAACGCAGGAGGCTGTACTTTAGAAAATGTTTAAATCCAAAACGGAACGGAAATCTCAGGTTGGCAGAGATAAAATTCCAACGTGATCTAGAAAGGAGCTGAATATAAAGTTACGCCAGAAAAAGTTTTGTTCTTATCAAGGGCTGGCGTCATGGAAGCTGCTAATTCAACAAATTCGTGACTTTTTTGCTGAGTCGACACGGACAGAGAATTTCGCATATGCAGGACAGAAAAATTTATAAAGACTACCCACAACTGCCATCTGGTGACAGCTACTCCTCGATCAGAAGCTTCACGCGGGATAGAAATTTCCAATTTAATTGGCTCACGTGACGCCAGCCATCTCTTCAAGAAACTGATAAGGAATCTTTATAAACCCCGCGGGGAGAGAAAAGCGGTGAGTCTCGTTCCAGTAATTAATTTTTCAATCTTCACTCTGCACGTTTGCTCCAGTCGCTGATTTTTCTTTTCAAAGTCTGGTTTACTTTTTGTGAGATATCATTCAATTAATCCAAATAGTTAGCTTTCGGTTTTCGATAGAAAAGAATAAAAATTCTTCTCGAAAAATTGGCCAGTTTCATCAAAGTCGGAAAGTGGTGAAACCGAAGTATAAAAAGAAAACTTAATTTTATGACTTTTAATTCAAGATAAAGAAAATGAATTTTCTTTACAACATTTACGGGTCCTTGCACTTTTGCTAATGTTTCAATTGAAGCCGCAATGCAACCACCATGAGGATGAAATTCGACGGAAGAAAAGAAAAGTGAGTGCGATTCGATCCTGGAAACCCAGAAGTAGCAATTATTTTCGACCATCTACTCTTCTCCAATGGTACTCCTATCAAAGGATGTTGAAATAATTGAAATCTCTTTTCTGGCTTTCTTTTGGGTCGTCCGTCTTTGAAATTCTTGGATTCTGTCTTGTGCAATTAGTGTAATAGAGGGAAATGTAAAATGGAAAAACCAAGGACAGAATGTTAGAATTGGGGTAGAAAGGGTAAAAACAAAAAATAGTGGAAGTCCCAAGAGGAAGCTTCTAGTCAATTTTCTTCCTTTAATAACCAAGAGGACGCTTTCCCCCAACCGTGTGCTTTTACCGTTTATCTGAATCCTTCGTTTCAGAATCTTCTCTTTCTTTTTCGTATCGTACGGTGTGCTTTTCAGGCAAATATTCTTTTAAACCATTTTGTTATCCATGCACTGCAATCCCTTCTCTGAATTTGTTGACCTCCTTCTTCTCCTTCTCCTTCTTCTCCAATGGAAGCGCTTGTCGTTCTTCTACTTATATTTCGTTTTACGTTAGAAAAGAACGTCTTCAGAGCTGCTGATCGTCTTGCCATTGTCGCTGCTGTCACTTTCGTAGAAATTTCCGTTGGCCCTCCTTTCTTTCTTTAATTTTAAGTTTATCTGCCTTTGAAATTCTTTTATTCTATTTTTTTCGTATTCAAACGCATGGTTTATCTTCATCAAATCAGTTGATCACCAAATGTTTCTTTGGAGCTTGCAAATCGGAATAGTCACTTAGAGGCTTCCATGGTCATTGTCCTTTAGTACTTCTTGATTTTGGCCCCAAAATATATATTTTTGTTAAAATTCCGTCATCGGAACATCTTCAGGGGGATGCTGCAGTCTTACTCCTTAGTTTTGGGGCGAAATCTTTCTTTTGTTAGCCTTTTGTCATCGAAACAAGCAATTATGCAATTGTAATTTTGCCATATGCATAAAAAAAACTGTTCGAAAACATAAATGTTGGGATTAAGGGGACAAGGGGTGACTACACAAATGATGAGACAAACGCAACATTTTACAACGAATAAAGACATGTTCAATATATTCTTATTAAAATCAATATTTAATGGACAGTCCCTGTTATTCGCTTTATGTTACGAGCAAAGTAAATTACACACTCGAGTATTCCGCAAAATTTCAGCTGAAAAAGCCCTCCCCCTTCGACACATCGAACTCATCCAAGTTTTTCCATTACGCCCTCTCTTCTCTTTTTAATACGTCAAACTTTTTATGAACGTCACTTAATTACGCCGAATTTTATATTATAAAGTCGAGGGCTTCCCGTTCCATGAACTTTCTTGAACAATTTCAATTCTCATTTCGTCTTCGCAGGACCGGTACACTTGCTCGAGCAGCGTTTGGGCCTTCGCCGTGACGATGTGGGAGATCTTCAGCTTCGCCTGCGAGAGGCCCTTCCATAATTTAACGAACGAGAAGGTGATCCAGAACGCGGAACACATGTACTACGGCGGGGAACTCCAGGCGAGCATGATTTATCCTTGTTCCTTCCTGCTCATGAATTTTTAAACTCGCAGGTCCTATTGAGCAAACCGACGGTGTGCTCGGCGGATCTGTACGAACTGATGTGCCAGTGCTGGAAGAGGGACGAAACGAGTAGGCCGAGTTTCAAGCAGATTTACTTGTTCTTGAAGCACAGTGGTAGCAACGAGGTTGCTGCTGCTGCGGACTGATCTTCGCTGCATCGCAGCAAACAATCGTTATGTAGTGTACATATCATTTCTTGAACTAACAGAGCATTTGAATTGTCTGTGGTAATTACACACAGACGTAATGAGTGCAAATAATAATTAGTGTTCTATCTAATAAGTGCTTCCAATGGTGCCGATGTGTGGCATACTGGCTTGTGTGTATATTTCCAGTTTATTGATTAAGTATTTTTAACTAAAGACACAGTTTAGAAAAATTTCTACGTACTTTAAATTAACTGAAAATATTTGAATGTTATAATAGAAATTGACCGCATTTTCTGAAACACCCTGTAAAAGTTCTTTACTCAAATTTCCGATTTAGAAGTTTGTTAAGTTTTAGTGTCAGCCGTATGTCTATTTTGGCAATACTTAATCAATCATCCCTCTTAGTGCCGGAGCTTAAATTCACGAACCCTGACGTTATCTACATAATATATCTAATAGCAAATTTTAGATGATTCTATCACCCGATGATAACTTGTTACCTCTAACTGGATAGTTTGTAACCTTTAGGTTCGACTCCAAACTCTTTTTAAATAAATAAGAACTTTTATACGACGACGAAATTACGAATTTAGTTTTCGTAAATTTCGTTGTTAAATAGATTATCATTGTTACCGTTTCATTGGAAAAGAGAATGTATTTCTGCACTACGAACTTTTTTGTACGACAATCACACGCTATATTTAATTGCGGCGGGCGTTTTATTTTTGTGAATAAAACGCAGCGTTATTTGTACATATTTCAAGATATTGTATATTGCAAGAAACGAGAGTTGGACCACAGTAGTAAAAGAGTAGAGATTATAAAAGCCAAAGAAAAATATCTGCTATTAAGCTGTTAATATTTTTTATCCCATTCGCTCTGTATTATTAATTATTAGCGAGGAGAAATAAACGAAAATAATTTTCTAGTTTAATAGGGAGTGAGAACTTGTATACGTAAACGATGCTCATAAAAAGCCATTTCTTTCTAACTAATCTGTATTTATTTATTTATTATTTGTCTTTATTTATGTAGAAAATTGCACAAATTAAAAAAAAAAATTGGTGAAGATGTGATAGCAATTTTGAAGATGATAATTTTTTTAAACCACTTCTAGTATGTAGAATTGGTGTATACTAAGAAAAAAAGTAATGTCTCCCCTGTAAATGTTAAACTGCTTCCTAATTCTCTGACCACTATAATAGGCAAACGGGCAAGCAAACGAGTGAGCAGGGAAACAAACACAAAATAAAAACATGTAAATAAAATTCAACACGTGTTGCAACTTCAAAGTCTATTGGGGGGCGGGGGGATATTACTTTTCTTTTTCAGTGTACCTAGTGTCCAGCATAGAATACACGAATATTTAGTGTAAAATACGTTGGCCCATTTTATCAAACGCTAAGCAATTTTAGAATAAAAAGCCCAACTACAATACCATTTAATTAAATTGCTTATCCGATGTTGCATGCTACACGTATACATGGTGTGGTTCATAATTAGTGGGACATAAGTTATAAGAAAATCAAGAATAAATTAAGGAAAGTCAAACATACTTTTTGTTCGAAATTTTTGAAATCATTAGGAAGTTTTATGAACTTAACTCACTTCGTTTCGTCCGCGTGAGCCATTTATTTTCAGGGTTGCTGTTAATAAAGACAATCAAAACTCTAAAACATTTTAAAAAATGCAAGACACATCTTGTGAAGAATAAAGTTCTTTTCTTTACACTGAAGTTTATCAACTTACAGCTGAATTCAAAAAAATCGGGAAATGTCAAAATAAATCGACACGTTTTTTTCAATATTTTCATTGTGTGAAAATGGATTTATTAAAAATAGGTTAGAATTATTTGACGGTATGTCAGTTCATAGGTAAATAGGTTAATTTTTTTTAAAGATATGTATGTATTGTCAAGTAGACAATTAACTGACAAATGGAACCAAATTTACAACTGGAAAAAAGTCATTTCCCGTTTTTTTTTAATTCAGCTGTAAGTCGTTTCGACCACGTAAGCATTTTTCAACATTAAAATTAATAAGTGGCAAATAATCGCATCTGAAAAATAAAAAGAAAGGAAAAAGCGAGACACTTACGTTTATGAAAAATAAAGTTATTTTCTTTGTTGGAAAGTTCATCAATCCGTTTCGTCTACGTAAGCTATTTTGAGGGTTGAAGTTAACAAGAGACCAACAAACAAAACTTTGTGTTTCGTGATTTTCGATAATTTTTCTTAATTTCTTTCGTTAAAATGATTTCTCTTTCATATTTTATCAACTTCCAAGTTCATGTGAGACAGCCACTTCTCTCATCTTCTGTCGAGCTCTTTTCGCCACAAAATCGCGATTCACCACCTAAAAAAAACGTTGCTTTAAAACAAAATTTAATCGCGTTTTCACTTTTCGTATCCGCGACATTCATTAAAAGGCCTGTTACTAGAAATAAATCTATATTACCTTCCGAATGTAAAAGCTTGGTCAATGAAGTGCTACGCAACTGTAAGCGCAATCAATTAAGTCCCAAACTTATGGATTGCACCGTGTATATAAACATCGATGGTCAAGTAAGATAGGCAACTTCATGAGGAACGTGCTATTTCGGTCGCCTACCTCTAAGGTTACTAAAATTGTTATACACCATAATTTAAAAGTTTGTGATGCAATCAATTCTTTCATTTTGCGTTTCCACGTCAGTTTCTACGGTACAACGTACAACCCAAAACAGTAATAATCGTTAAAAATCTAAAAAAAAAAAAAAAAACATTACTGTCAAACTGCGACACCTAATTTTAACAATTTCATTTCAACATCTACACAAGGAAACTATAAGAAGTATGACTTGAGAGCTTTTTAATAGATGTTTCTTTTGATTTCAAAATTAATTAATAAAATTGCTGAGGAAATTTCAAAGGAGAAAAGTCACTTCATTTGAGGCTTCACTTTCGTGTGGGCTGAATTTAATATTTTTTAAAATCAATGTGTACCTTTTATTTGTAGAATTGTATTTTATTTATATTTACCCTTAAGAGGAAGAGTTAAGAGGGCAATGAAAAGACCTGCAAGTTTTCTAACAATTTATTTTTTTGTACCATACTGTAACAGTTAAACTTACGAATGCAAAATTTTAACTTTGATAAAACTGAATTTAAAAAAAACACGCTCACTCACCATGTACGTACTTCATCATCATCATTATCATCCTTATCATCTTCAGCATATGATCATATTACGAATAAATGATAAATCCTTGACAACACATTAGCAGCATTTACAAGCACATAATAGCAAATCTGGTTTGAATTTTTTTTTGTTTGTGGTTTGATCCTGATGTGTGTGTAAATGAGCCTTACTAATTGAGATACTGATAAGACCCCATCGCATTCTTGAGTAATCTATGTATGTATGTACATTGTTAATCGGGTCTGTTTGGAATACAATGAGTAAAGTTCAACATCCAACTTTATTAATTAGTAATAATTATGTGCTTGTAAATTCGCATCTGATATACATGTGACTGCACAATGTCCTTGCTAGGATTATATATAAATATAGATACCATTTTTAACAGCTTAAAATTTCAAATATATAAACTGTATATATGAATTATTCTTATTATTTAACTTGATAAATAAAATTTATGATTCAATAGTACAAGTGTTTCCTTTTTACACGCGCTATATACAATCTGTACAGTCCTGGATTCTTCTCCCCCTCTCCCCCTCTTAAACATCATCGTCCGTCAGTCTTTGGCAAAGGGTTTTTTCACCACCACTGCGAGATTTTCAACAATCATCGGTGAAACGAGAAAATAAAAAACGACGTGTTTAATACTGAGGCGCAAAGTCTATTATGCATTTTTCATTTTCTGACCGCTCACCATTCTCACACAAACAATTTTAAAACAACACGAAGTTATAAATAAATAAATCTGCAATAAATATGTGAAACGGGTGCCGGAGTTAGTTGTTGTTCGGGGATTGACAGAGGGACTTCAAGACGTCGTCGTACGTTCGCATATCGGACTCGAACGTCTCAAGTTGTTTCGCAAGGTCTTGTTCGGCGAGGGTAGGAACTTCAGTGAAGGTTTTTAGGGGCGGCGCTGTCTGCCATTCTCTGTAGAACATGCTCAGCTCGTTGTTCGTGTTCACACTTGTCGCAAACGGGGTTTTCTGAAACCGAACGACACTCATCAACAAAAGAAAAAAGACACAAATATAGTAAGAAGGCACCAGTTGTATACATGTGAACTCTACCACATACGTACAAGTTAAAAGCATCATTTATTTAAAAAGAAGTGGGTATTAACAAAAAAAAGTAATAATTTGCCTATGTTTTCTGTTAAATCTGCAGGTGTATGGGCCTTTAAACGGCAGTCAAGCCTTCAAGTGTATAGACCTTTTTAAAGCGTAACGCCGCGTGGAATTTGAAAATAACTTTCGAGGGGGGGTTAGTAAATCTTAATCTCGTTCATTCCTCCTTAACCAGTGCCTTAACCTCACACATATTCAATGATTGGCAAATAAAGAATGCGCATGCAAAGCAAATAACTAAATAATGAATCGAGTAAACAACATAATCGCGCGCGAATGCAAATGCCACGTAATTTCTTTCAGAATGCATTATGTAATAAATTACATTGTGCACTGAATAAATAAACAAATGTAAGCGCGGTCGCTATTTATAAGAACGCGGCGAGCCATTTTGCCCGTTCCAAAAATAGCCGCCGCAATATTTGCATGTTATTCGATTAACCTTGGCCACGGTCACGAGATGATGCTCAAACTGATTCAATTAGCGACTTATCTCCTCTCTTGCGAAACACATGGCCCCTCTTTTTTAGGAAAACGAACAAACAAGTTTTCGCGTCTTTCCAAACCTTGGTGGAAAAAAAAACCCAGATTACGCCGGCGCTACAATGTACGTCTTGCATAATCAGCTTGTTTTCGAGCATTATATCATATCACAAAATCTTCTAAGCGGACACTAAATCGCGCAAATATACACTTTACGTTTCGCAGTCGTTCGACTGCTTCGTCAGAAGTGAAAATTTTCACTTCTGACGAAGCAGTCGAACGACTGCGAAACGTAAAGTGTATATTTGCGCGATTTAGTGTCCGCTTAGAAGATTTTGTGATACAAATTTCATCGGACAAGAACCAACTGTAAATACATTATATCATAGTTCGTGAAATACATATTTTTAATCGTCGAAAACATTCTACGCTTTTGCTCTAAAGGCCATTGTCCTACATAGTTTTCTAAGGCGAAAACAACGTTATAAATGACAACGCGTACATAACTGCTAACGGCCCAGCTTCTTCTATTTATGAGGTGTCGGAATAACACTGTTTTTCTACTTTGGAATTGTGTGTGAAAATGTGAATTTTATGGCTTAAGACGAGTTTGAGGTCAAAGGTTCTTGAAAAAGTGCTTTCATATGATGATGCTTACAATTTAAAAAGTAATACATTTTGTTGTTTGTTCTTACTTCGTGATGTTAACGCGATGACTTGCAATGTAATAAAATGGGGAAGATGAGGTCAAGAGTGGAAATAAATAAAAATTTGACATTTTTATAATTCCTATAATTTTTGATTAACCTCTTCTTCTTTCTGATTCTGATTATCCTCATTTTCTACTGACGGAAACCTCTTACTTGTTTGGCCTAATTACATGAACCGAACTTGTTCTTCATCATGAGTGAGTGTGCTTATGGTTTTAAAAAAATTCGAATACATGGCACGTGGACGTCATAAATCTTTTTCTGATCTTGCTTCTGGTAATCATTACTTATCGCTTTACTTGTGCTTCGGCCTCTCATTGTGATTCCGCTGCCAAAAGTTCTTTCCTACTGTTCCATTTAAATTTTGAGCAAAAAAGAGAGGGTATTCCTCTTTGACAATTTTTTCTTTTCGTTACGAACTTATTCCTTGTAGCACCAGTGACCCTAGTTCTAATATCCATTTCTCGTTTTTTCCTGTGGCCAACGTTATTCTTATACTCTAAGTTCCAATTCTTATTGCAATGTTTTCATTTCATTGCCTTTTTCGTTACTTAGTCGTTATCATTGTAAGTTCATTTTAAACAGTATACAGTCGAATCTCCATAACTCGAATCTCAAGGGACCGGAAAATTACTTTGAGTTAGAGAAATTTCGAGTTAAAGAAAGAGATTTCAATTAGTATACACAATGTGCAGGGATATCAGTAAATTTCGATTTACAGAAAGCTTCGAATTGTGGAGAGGTTCGAGTTATGAGGTGCGACTGTACATTGATTTTATTGTCCTGACGTTTATCCACAGGTTTTGAAATCATATTCTGATTCTAGCTTCTGTGTTTCTTTGTTCTCGTGTTATTTCCCTTTGTATTTTTTTTTTCATATGTGAGTTGTGATTCTAAAAATACTTCCGTTCCTTTCAATTTGCGTTTTTCCCTTTAGTATAGAAAGACAATCTGTCCACTCTTGCATCTCCTTCTTGCATTCATTTCTAGCTTATTTTCTTGCTTTAATCCTTTCTCATTATTAGACTTCTTATTGTTTCTTTTTCATTCTCTCTACCTTTCTCTCGATTTCCTGCATTTTTCTGTCAATACTACTCTTTCTTTTTGCCGTTCCTCTCTCATTTTAGAAGCATCTTCTCCTTCAGTTCTTCATGTCTTCCTTGAAATGCAAGAGTGGGTAGACAGTCTTTCAATGCTAAACGAGAAACGCAAATTAAAAAGAAATGTTTTTAAAATCAGAGGTCACATATGAAGAAAAAGAAATACAAAAGGAAATAAGAAATGACACGATAACAAAGAAACACAGAAGCTAGAGCTAGAATATGATTTCATAACCTGTAGATAAACGTCAGGACAATAAAATGAATGTATACTGTTTAAAATAAACTCACAATAGGCATTTACGAAAATTAACCCGGTTGATGCAACGTACTCTATTTTTCTTGCTCTTATTAAAAACATGGACTAAGTGGGTCATTCTAATCGGATTTGCAACCTAGCATCGGTGGTACTTCCTTAGCAACTGTTAAGAAGTTTCAATCTCGGCATTTTTCGTGGTAACAGGAAACAACGTTGTACAGTCTCGATAATGTTCGGAAATAGGATCATACCAAGTTGAAACTTGCAATCCCAATTAGAATGACCCCCTAAGTCTCTAAATGTTCTCTCTCACATTTCTAACCCGGTTATGAACCCGGTGAATTTTCGTAAACGCCTAATGATAACGACTTGGCAAAAGAAATAAATCCTTTTTAGTCCTTTAAGTTTCTTTGGGTTGTTTATTTACTTATTTCTCAGCATATCACGATTTGTGTTTGTTGATTCTTTTCAGATAATTTGAAGAATGTATGTAATTTAAAAAATGAAACGCACTGTAAACTTGAGCTAATATTTGCGAGACTACTTATTTAGGTTACAAAGGCTTTCTATGTACATTTCCAGAGGCATAATTTTCTGCAGCGATAACAACTTTGTAACGCAACAACAGTTTGCATAAAAATGAAACAATACGTGACGGTTACGACAA
Source organism: Dorcus hopei (assembly GCA_033060865.1). Taxonomy (NCBI): domain Eukaryota; kingdom Metazoa; phylum Arthropoda; class Insecta; order Coleoptera; family Lucanidae; genus Dorcus; species Dorcus hopei. The sequence continues at coordinate 64,826,365 of CM065425.1, read as the reverse complement.
AGAAAAAAACAACCAGCATGCCTTACATTACGTCTGCGATTACGGACGAAATTACTTACTGATGATTACTTTATCTCTTACATGTAATTAACACTGCATTCTTGGCTCGGCGCCTGTGATAAACAAATTTGTGAATCAAATTTCGGATTGGATATTTGTTGCAAGGCGTTCGGGTGCCAAGATAATTTTCTAAATTTAATATTGCTTGTTTTTACTAGTAATGAACACTCTTGGAAAAATCTGTTCAAAAATTGAGAGGAAAACGGTCACAGAAGTAAGTACATTTGGTGGATCCATCACTTTTTAAAATTGTTTTGTTCTTCTCAAAAAAAAAGAATCTGAAAGAAGAAAATGGCACTCAAAAATTTGAAAGGAAATTGCAAAAACGTTCTTGATGAATGAGCGAAGCTTTAGAAAATTTACAGTAGTTCACAAAAGAGGTAATCAACTCGGAGTTGAAAAAAAAAATCAAAATTCCCTGGAAAATTTTGTTGATTACAACATTGCAAAACACTAGAGCAAGATGCCAACCTGAAAAACCACTCATTGCGCAAGCTATGTCGTAAACACGTATGAAAAATAACTATACTCTAGGAATAAAAACAATATTTGCAGATTGTATCACAATAGAAAATATTTTTACTACACTGCATAATAATGTTGTAATAAAATGTTAATGTTGTCGTTACTTATTAAAAAAATATGTTTGTAACTCCGCAAAAACGATAGGAATTATCCTGCACAAACAAAAACAAGGTTCTTTCGAATAATGTGTTTTCACGCGGGGAGAGGAGGGAGGCCAAATTATTTTTACTTTCTTTATTATCACAGGACTGCCAAAACAGTTTTTTTTGTTATTATACGTGCGATTTCACAGTAAACCCGTCCGCGCTTATAAACAAAAACATCATCAAAAAATTCACAAGGTACTTTAACGTACGGTAGGTAATGAGAAGCCAAGGTTGTGATTTACTACGACGCTAAAACCAAAAGGTAAAAATGAAATGAAGGCATGCAGCAAGGCAGCAAGAAAAATTTACCAAGTCTACCATAATGAAGTCGTCGTTCGTCGAGACCATGGTGATGGAGGGCGAGGTCCTGCTCTCGTCCGACGGGGAATTCCCGTTGCGGTCCTCGCAGCTCTCCTTTTTGACTTCGTTGTCTTCGGAGTTTAGCTCCGGTGATAGCCTTTCGGTTAATAGCTTGCTGAACTGGACGTTCGGAATTATCAGTTCGGGTTCCACGTAGTTCTTTTTGGGGTCGGCGAAGGCACCCGCCTTCAACGTTTCACTAAGAGATACGTTTTCTTCACTGAAAAAAAAAACAGAAAGTTTTTAATTCTGAAGTGTTCAATCTGTACAAGCACTAGGCCTAGGCTTTTCGTGGAGTGCTATAAATAAATGAGAAGGCCAGAGAATATTTATCTTGTCCAAGCAATGTCATCTTGTTTACGGTATTACTAATGTAAATTATGAGTAATTGATGGATTAAGTGTATGTTTCAGCAGACGCTTTATAGTTAATAGACGTGAAGAAATAGGTTTTTTTCCGACGACCAAATTTATTAATGGGGCTAAAGTTTAACAAGGAAATAAACGAGTAACATAAACAAATTCATGGCCAGGACAGGATAAAACGCGGTCGTTACAAGGAAACAACAAGAAAAATAAGAGTCTGGTTTACAAACAACGGCCTTGCGAAATAGACGCTTCAAATTTTAATTTGATGTATTTTCTCTTACGAAGAATGGAGTTTATTTAATGAATGTCATCAGAAAGTGCATTTCGTGAACCTGAAAAACAACGTGATACTTTAACGACACTCGAAAAACATAATGTGCTGATAACTGATAAGAAACATCAAAGTAAAAACTTATTACAAAATTTATAAATAGTCCACGTAAAGATCATGATTGCAAAATCTATTTTGATTAGATTAAAACTGTAAAAAATTGGCACTGCAATTACATTGATTTAGGATGTAATATAGAATTCGTTCTGTAATTAACTCGTTTTGGTGTTGGAAGCTTTCCCAAGATTTTTTTTAAATGTCATAAAAATATGTGCTATTAAGTATGTAACTATCAAAAAATTAAAGGATAAAAAAAGTCTTTGAAATCCAAACTGCAAACAGTTACAAAAGTGAAAGTACCGGAATTCATGTAATTATAACTCGCAAATAATAATTATTCGACCCACTTGTACACCGTTCATCGTTTAACGTTCCTGCCACGTAAATAATCGTCGCTGAAGCAACAGAATAAATCGCTTTTGCAAAAAACTCTGAATTAAATTACCTGGTCTCAGTTGTCGGCAAAACCAAAGCACTTATTATGTAATGATCACTTTAACTAATGGGAATCGCAGAGATACTGACGATGTACGCGAATATAATCGCGGTGTGCCTTGATTATAAATTGCCGAATTAGCAACGCATCCAGTTGATTTTTACCAACTTCTAATTAGTTTGTTTGTTGCGCCATTAAGGCGCCGATAAATTACATAAAAACAGGCGTTTACGTAAGAGCACATCACAATTAATCTCAATGGATTGTTTTTGTTTGCATATTTGCTTAGTGGACAAAAAATACCAGATAATTGTCATACTTTCTTTATTACAACAAATAATGGGTTTTAATTGCACAACATAATACTTGGTGTGCTGAACGATGACAACGATATTATCAAACATTGCATCGAACATCCGAGCATACTTCCCAACCCATCAATTTATCTCAACCCAATTTATTCGACAGACAAATTTATTTAGTTGCGAAATATCAAAATAAATATTTAAACAAGTGTAACGGGTGCAAGTTGAGATTAGGTAATTATTTATCTTTGCTCGGTTTACGTAACTGTTGCGTGAACCAGCCAGTAAGTGAACGTTTTTTCTATGAGAAGTGCTAAATACAATAAACAAAGTGCTAAACTATTTCGAGCATTACGTAAACTCCGAAGGCGCCGGATGACACAAATAAAACAAGCTGGTTTTTGTGCGTTGAGCCGTAACAGGAATTTCTTAAATTATAAATATAAAGAGCAATAACAATGACATAACAGAGAAAACAAATAAGTAAATAGATAGGTTAATTTTATATAAGAGGAGAGCAGTGCTATCCCCTGATTAACAATAAACAGTAAGGTCCAGTTTTACAATCGTGGAATAAGGACGGAATAACTGTTCGCTAAATATCCTTTAACGTTCCTCCATATCTACGTCACACCTACGTCACGTTATTCTAAGAATAATGCTTATCCGAGGATTGTAAAATCGGGCCTAATAGTTATTTATGTTACAAGTTATATTACAAGTGGGATTATCATCATTATTATAATATGAGTGCGATGAGTTATCCTGACGAGGGCGACGGCCCGAGTTCAGGATAAGATCACGAATATTATAATGATGCACTATCCCACTTGTAATATACGTTTTATCTACGCCTGCAACATGGCTTTTATTTTTATTAGTAATTTAAAAAAATATTGTCGGAAGCCATCAGTAAGCGAAAATCGCCTGATTATAGCGCAAATCCATAGTAAGCGCATAATAATAACTAATAAATTTTTTTATTTATATAACTAGTGTTATAATAATAAGTCTCATTATACAACCCAAATGAGTTACATAATTTAGCTATTATGAAACAGATGTAGATAAATTAAATTATGTGAAGTTTTGTTAATCATTTCTCTTTCGGATTAAGACACCTTTAAACTAACCTATTTCTGGTATTCAAGATTTGGTTCAATTTCTACAATCAAAATTTAAAACAAGAAATTTTTGGGCTGCAGATAGAACATGTTCTACTTTTCCAGATGGTTTTTAATTCAATTTAAATTTTGTACAAGAAATAGGGTAGTGTAAAACAGCCTTTAACTAAACGATTGCATCAATCCCAATACACGTTCCCACGATAACCTATTTTATACTAAAAACCTCTTTTAGGACTGCTTTATAACTATCTACCCTCTTGTACAAGATTTGGTTCAATTTCTACAATAAATATTCGGAACAATAAACTTTTGGACTGCAGATATGGTTTGGAGATAGAACACGTTCTATTTTTTTCAGTTAGTTATTGATTCAATTTAATTTACTTACTATAAAATTTAAATTGTTCAAGAAATTGAACCAAATCTTGTGCGAGAAATAGAGTAGTGTAAAGCAGCCTTTATTCTTTATATCTTTTAATTATTTAATATTCATTTTAGAAAAAAAGGAAGTTTACATAAGTTCGAGCCTTAAACTCTTAAAGCCTTGAGAATCTTCGAGTAGTTCAAAAATTTATTTTATTGTTTAACACACAGAGGAATTAAGAAAACTAATTTTGAGGGCATTTTGCTAACATGGATTTATAAAACAAAGTTGTTGCCCAATCTCAATAATTGTAAATGATTTCATAAAAAATAAATACAATCTACAGTAAAAAAAATTACAAACCATCTAAGATTCTCTTTAGATAAACTCACAAAATAATTCTAAGTACATAGTTTCAAATTCTACCGTTTAATTTTTATTCCACTGATGCCATTTTTACCAAAAAGTACAATTTTCTATGCTGTTTTTTTAAACAAATTCCAATTAAATTGTACGTCGTCTGCTGATAGGAGTTTACTTTTTCCACAAATTTTTTTAGAGGAGTTAGAACGAAAGAACTCACCTGATGATACTTATCCTAGTATTTTTGTAGAATTGTGGAAATATAGCAATTAAATTCTAGAGAGAATTAAAGAATTCGTGAAGGTGGAAGTTCAGTTCAACAGAAGTCCAACGAAAGAAGAATTGAAGACAATCAGAAGCAAAGAAAGACACTCATCAACGAATCTTAAACTTTATAATACGACAGCTTCACTTGAAAAGTTAACTAGGTACCAATTGCTTTATTGGAACGAAGGTGGTTCATCTTTATCGTCTTTATAGTTCATAGGAAGATCCTGCCAGAAAACATGTTGGTAAATGTGTTTATTAAAACCAAAGGGGCACAATGGGTTTGACCAAATTGTACTGTTTAATTTTAAATGTCAAGTTCTGTGCCAAAAGAAAAGAACAATTAGACTGTTAAAGCCAACCGAATTATTACGATCATCGTAAATCCTATTTCCAAGCCCAGACCTTTCCAAGCAAAGTTACAGTGTATTAAAAAAAAACATGATTACTGTTCAACATAGGTAAACAAATACGTTTTTAGTCCAACCCTTAAATTGTAAATGAAAAACTGTGTTTCCGATTTCCTGGTTGTGAAAGAGGAACTACATGGAGTAAAATTTAAAAAAAGACTAAAATAAACCATTCTACCCCCCATGGCATGGTACAGTTTTTTTTTTTAAGATTAAAATATTTCAGTGAACTTTAACTAAACAATATTTTATTGTAACTTTGGAAAACTGCCAAATCAGAACAAAAATTGAGAGAAAGCCAAAGAAATTTCCACAAAACAAATATCTAAATAAATTTGTTCAAATTGTAACTCCAAATACCAAACAACGATGACTAATAATAAATTTATTACATAATGTAGGAATGCAGGTCGAGAATGTAATTGCATTCATGTTTCAAACAACAATTAAAAATTAAATTCTTTTAGGATTAGCTGGCGAGTTGTTAAGGTGCTAACTCTCTTTAAAAAAAAAATTACAACAAAATTAAATGGTTTTACTCACAAGAATATAATCATGATGAAAAAAAAAACACAATTCTTGTAGTGGTCACTGAAAGAAGTGTTAACTAACTATTTCTCTGGGACAATTCAAGGCGGCTTAGTCGTTGGTATTTACTACAGAGTCACTTCGCACACTCACTCTACAACAAACACTATTTACATTAATGACTGTACGCCGGCCTTTACGTCAGAAATAATCGCGTGTAAACACATGGAGTTCACCAATCAAATGGTCACCACCGGCAACTGGCACCGCTTGTTTATTGTCGGAATTTCTAATGAGTTGCCGACCTAAGAGATAAAATTATTTGTTGTGATGTCAGTCGAAGAATTAATAAACGATAACAGCACTGTGCCGACGTGACAAGAATACCGGAGCAAGTTGTAACAATTCCGGGTTGACGTCAACGTATTTGCCAAGCTAGAAATATGGTTTTTAAAATTTAAATAAAGACAAAAGCAAAGGTGTTTATTTGTATGCAAGTGCGTAGACTACATCAGACAATCGCAAAATGTTAAACCTTTGGAAGTTTAAAACACTACTAATCTTACAGGCGCCGAAAATTCATTTTCATTCGGATTTCAAGTAATGTCATTACGTGACTTGCACACTTTGCATATGACCTCAAAGACTCAACCCGTAATAAGCAATAATTCTTTTCTTTGACCTCATACATACATATAGATAGTGTTCGTCTCGTTAGAAACAAATACTAGTAGAATGTTCTAATGAAAGTATCCACACGTTTTATAAATAAATAATCTAAAATTAGATCTAAAAAGTGATCTTTCGAAATTGTTGGACAGGAGAATTTCTAATTTCGGCACTGTAAAAACTAAACAGCTCTCGAAATTTGTAAACAGCTCGAAGTGATGAAAGCAACAAATAGCAGGACCCGATCCATCGACTAATGGGCAAGATCGTTTAAGGTGAAACACCAAAAAAGGTGTGTTAAATTTCTGTCAGTCACAGATTAGAGATTGTTGTGTAACCTGTTGAACTTGAGGAGGCAAAATTTCAAAGTTCCATTTAGGACACGTAGCGCTTTGAGCGTAACCCGACAGTGAAAGCGCCGCGATTGGATTCAGGTCTATAAATAGCGGTAGAAATCCTTCGTAAAAGGAACTGCTAAAAATAAAGCCATTCAAAATTACTTATTATTAATTATCGTTAGGTCATAATAACACGCCGCGATCTCCCGGTTCGGTGAGCGTAGTTTCGCAACCGTAGCGCCAATTATGTAGATTCGAGTGTTGGAAAATTACACTAGTTAAAGCCAGTACCGCCCAGTGGAAATTATTTCTCGTAATTGAGCAATAAATCAATTGAGCATGCAAATAGAAGACAACAAACAAATACTACAATGTCAGATTGAATCTAAAATGCCTACGCAGTCAATCGACCTACGCTTAAATCCGAGCAACTTTCTTCCTCTTCCTCCAGCTAAAAAGACAATCTCCACAGACACAGAGATGTGTTCGAAGATCTATTTGATTTCAAATCTTAAAATAGAGAAGAGTTGCATATTTATTATTTTATTAAAAGGCTACACGAACTTATTAACAATCTTAACAGCAACGCACTTTCCAATCGCTATTGTATAGCATTAACTAAACAATTAACAAATTTCACTTCCTGCACGCTCGTAAACAACGACCGCCAACATTCGGATAACCCGGGAGCGAAAATAAATTTATCTCCGACATTAGAAAGCCTTGTTTATCAGGCGATGTTTATTAACGAGCCACTTTTAGATCAAGGAAAGGTTACTTTCCAACGGACGAATTTTAGATATCGCGTGGCCATGGTTCGAAAAAATCACGCTACTACGGCTTGCCTATCAAATAACAAGCCATTAATTAAATTGCTGTCGAAAAATGCACGTTCGATTATCGCAGAGATCGAAAGAAACAACACCACGCCATCGATAAGCTGGAGTAAACATGCATCCAGGTCAATAATAACTACAGCTCAGATTAGATAATTCAGATAAAAATCAGATGGAGAGATGCAAAAATGTTTTCAAAATACAGAGACTTTCTTTAAACTCAAGTAAATTACGTCAATTCTTAGGTCAACTGTAATGATAAAGGGTGATATTTTGCTTTTTGTTTCTTTCCGCTGTCATTTTCGATCATAAAACAAAATTTATCTCTGAATGATTCATCCTCTTTCTGTTACATCTCTTACTTTCTATTTCCATATCTTTCTATGTCGTTCCTCTCGCTAATCACTAATCTTTCCCATTATACTTCTGCCTTTTCCGTTATGCTTTTGGCCTTACTTCTTTCAGTATTCATTTTTTTCTCTCTGCTTTTGGTAAAGTCTTCCCCCTCGTCTGATTTTCTTCAACTCAACTCCTCTTGGTCGTTTACTTGACTTACTTGGTTGACCTCATATTTCGTTTTCACATATTTTTTGAGTTTTGGTCATCTGTTGTTTTTCTCTACAGTATTTTAGACAATTGAAATACATTTCCGTTTTCGTAAACTGGTGTTTACCTGGTTTGGTAAATTGTTTTTCTTTTCATTTCGGAATTCTTTAATTTTACTTATATCTTTTGTCTTTCACTCCAAAAAATTGTTTACTTAATTACTTCTTCTCGTCCCTCTTTTTTGGTTTGTGTTCCTTTCTATTTCATATTCTTTTCTCTTTTATGTAATTCTTGATTTTCCTTTTGAATATGCCAACTTCTATCTATCATTATGTAGTTTGTTATTTTTCTTTCTTCCTTTTACGTGTCCAAACCATCTCATTTCGTGTGATTTATTTTTTACCTTTATTTATCGCTGTGAATCGCATTCCTTTTTTTAACTTTATTCTTATTCCTAATACTCCAAATAGGATTTTCATCTTTTGTTCTGATCTCTTCCTTCCCACAAGTTAATTGGACTTATTCTTCGGCTTACTTTTTAATAAAAATTTCGTCGTACTTTTAAAACTCTTTCAATTTCTATGACATCTATTAGTTTACGAGTTTTAAACTTTCGCTTACAGTTTTCTCTTCATTAACTCGACACTTAAGTAGACAATTAAGTGGCAATGCACATAACCATTTACTTTCCTTGAATGATTCTCTTAATAGACACTTTTAATTAATTTTTCATGTCTTAACTTAACTTGGGGCGGAGATATCCACCTCTTAATAAATTGGCTAATAGTTATTAGACGGACGAATAACTACCATGGAAACAATTCATAAAGAATCAATCAACAATTCAGAAAAATCAAGTTATTCGTCGAATAACTTTAATAGGAGATGGATATCTCGACCCTTAAACGATAGTAAGGAACCTCGTCTCAAATTTTAAAAATCATCGTAAGGATTATATTTTATAATTTCTTGTTTGCATTTCTCAATAACGTTGATAACGCCCCTGAAATAGACGGAAGAATTTTACTGGTTTGATAAGAATATTATTGTAGTTTCCAACAAACGAATTCCATTTCGATTATTACGAACCCAATAACAAGTTCTACATCATCAAAACATTGGTAAAGCGAAAACCGGTTGAGATCTACAGGTGCTTCATGTTGCCCCTGCACATACCACGCAGAAGACGAAGATTAACAAAAAAAGACTTCAATTTGCAATAAAAATCCTACAAAAATAAAACACAAATTTCCACAAAGCCTGGCCATAAAAGTCGAGGTCGTCAAGCTAACCTGGAATGCTCAAACAAAGGCCGTTAATTGCAAACTGCAATGCAAATGGGACAGATTCGGCGAACTACATATTTATTCCTGCATCAGATAATTAAATCCGCACGCGTAGTTCGGTTTGTCCTCAGAAATATGCTGCTGAACTCGTTTAAAAATAAATGCTAAACGCATTCCATTATTCAATAGTTTATTTACCGCCAGACAACAGAATGTGTCCAGTCACTACCTGTACGTATGTGAACGTCATACATCAAAAACCTGTTAACGTGAGTAAAGTCGAAAACAAATTTTGCATACAATGTAATACGTATATGGTAGATAAGGACCTTGACCAAGGCAACAGAGTTTTATAAATAAAAAAGGTTGCCTGGTGATAATTATATGTATATAGAAACCAAGAAGATTAGGATCTGAACCTGTTATCCCACTTCTGACATACAGAAAACAATATTCTACTGGCCAATTAGTATTAGATACGTTATTGATGAACTAAGAATGCATCCCATCTCCTATTAGGTAATAATACCTTCCCATCTTTCAGTTAGATAATGCACCTACTGAGTAATGAACACGGAAGTTAGCGAAAGTTATTGCAAAAACAACAGGAAACGCGACGCATTCCATGACTAAAACAATTAACTGGAATTCTTTTTCTCAATCCTGATGATGGTCAGAATTCACTTTCGCACATCGCCATGACACAGCAAATACGGAATCCCATTACGAACAGTTCAGTAACCCCGCGCTAAATACCACAGGCAGAAAATCGCCCTTAAACCTTTTTTTAAACTTTTCTTTCTATTTTAAAGCCGCAAAGTTCCGGCGCTTTGTAGCAACATCGAACAACTTGGGAATAAAAGTGTGTTACGACTCGTGACTTCGATTACGTGAAATGTCACCGTTAACTTTTTTATGCACCGCGATAAAATTAGAAACGCTCATGCAAACAATAAATGTAAGTATGGCCGATGATAAATTCAAAAGATTGCGAAATTTATTAAATTTACGACCTGCGGAGATTTGATATTTCAGCAATGAACCTTGCCCCTCAAATAACACACGTACTCAAAAAGATCGAACGTTGCTAAACACAGTTGAAGAAAAAAACTAGAAATTCAATCAACACAAACATACCGTTTACGTCTACCGAAGTATTTTGCATAGTGACCTAATGATTAAGGCTGAAGAAATTTTTACAATTTCCCATAGAAGGACTCGCAGGTAGAGAAACTTCCCGAAAGTTTCTATGACTAACTCATTCGAAATTCTCTTGACCATAAAGAGTCAAATGCTACGAAAAAGGAAGGGCCATAAAAGTAAGCAATAAGAAGGTTCTAACGATAAACTAGTTTAATTTATGCCAATCTAACTTTCACGTTGGTCGTCGCCTACACCAAACCAAGAATGGAATTACTGTTACACGCTTTGTAATAACTCGGATTACGCACTTACGACAGTGTCACATTAAACGTTGACCATTTTTTCTAGAAAAATTGAAATAGGCTGATCTAACTTTCTCTTTGCGTCTAGGAGCAAACAGAGCAAAAACCATTTCTTTATTTTCTGCAAAGCTGAAACCGGATCGTTTCTGATTGTATTTCACTGCTACACGCCTGTATACTCAGTATGTATTAATTACTCCCCTTTTCAAATAGCCACTTCTTAATACTTCATACGTTCTTTTAATTAGTTTTTGGAATAATTAGTAAAGTATGATTTTATATGAAGTAAGTAAGTAAGTGGTAAGGTGACGTACTGATGTATCTGGGTCTCCAATTAATTACCTAATTGGAATCGATTAATTTCATTACTTGTTTAATACTTAATTAAGAGACACCAGACATTTATACAAATACAATTTACAGTAAGACGTAATTTGCGTAATGAGTAGCAAAGCGAGGCTTTTTAATCGATGTTTCTATATAATTATCAGCCTTTGTGCTATATAAAAGCAAGGACAGCTCAGAAGACTTGCATCTATGTCGTACATAATCATGCACGTATGCAAATGTAACAAAAACTCCTCACAGTTAATAATACTTCAATTGATTTTCATGTAATACCTGCATAAAAAGAAATGCAGGAAATGTCACATAAAACTTATTTTTTATTACTATGTATCACATATTGAATAATGGCATAATTGATGTCAATTTATATCTGGGAAATTTTAAATCCAAAGCTTTCCCAAGATAAACAATAATTTTCTAAAAATTACTACTGATTAGAACCGTACTATAAATCTGCAAAGTACTTAATTCATCTTATCATCTATTTCGATTGAATTAAACAAGCTTAGCGATAAAGCAATTCATTATCAGTTCTAGTAGTTAGTTAAAAATCTGCAAAAACAATAATTCTACTTTGATTGTAATCTAATAGGAGGCAAACATAGAATATGTTGCAGGCCATTCAACTGTGCGTCTTGCTGAGCGTTCTTAAAATACACATGCTAGAGTTACTCCCTTCAAAAACGAAATTAAAAGCACTTACTTCTGCTTGCATCTCAGATGTCGAGGGCTCAGATTAGTGTTGAAGTGATCACTCTGCATCATGATGCAGTTATCTCTTCCTGTCTGCGTAGGCGAAATTGTCATTTTCGTCCGATAAGACAAAGTCAACTGCAAAGTCCCGATGGGTGTGCAGATTTGCCCCACTCTCACCTGCTTGTACCCATCCCCTAAAGTATGCAGCTGCGGCTCCTCCATATAAATCCGATAACAAATAACGTAAGAATCAGGGCCTTGCCGCCTTGATAATTTATAGGCAGGTGTAACCCTCGTAACTGACACGAGGGATTTTAGCAAGATCCCCATGCGATTGTAAACCGTGGGCATGACTTTTATGCTAGAGTCGTACTGATCAGATAGTATACCGAGACACCATGATTCTAAGACCATTTGGTCACCGTCTACTGTTCGCAATGATATCTCAACACATATTGGTAAACAAGCGGTCACCACTTCACCACTAAACGCCTTCTTTGTTTCTGCCAACACTTCAGAGAGATCCGGTACTGCTAGATTGAACTGGAATATTAAAATGCGTTTACTTACAACTTCACACAGACACAAGTGTGTGAATCAATTACCCAATCAGCCCCTGAAGTCTGCGGCTTACACGAGGTAGAAACCTTCTCCCCCAACCTGGATTGAACTATGATCTGAGCGGCCTTCAGGGCCAAGAACTTTGTGAACTTTTCCAACTCCTTCCTGTCCTGATTGCTTAGTTTCTGAGCCATTGTTAAACCACTGCAGGCTCGAACATTTCTTACGCGTTCACGAGACACATAAACACCGGACATGTCAAACATGTGGACGCCGCTGTTTCCATAACTGAGAGTTTTCCGCGGGCGGAAACGTGCGGGGACACACCACCGGACTACAAGTACACACCACTGAAATATTTAACGTGCACACCGCACACGATCTGAGTGAAAATCACAGTTGACGAGGAACATAAGAAATGTCATTACGTCACACCGTAAACAACTTCATGTTGAAGAGGGTGTGGGGAAATTTTCGCTGGTATTGCAGCTTCATGAACTTATTCAGAGTTATAAATAAATAAATACTTGTGGCTTAATGTTTATAGGCGAAGCACAAAAGAAATCGCACCGCAAACGTACAATGCATTTAAATTAGATTAATTTGACATTTCCGTTTGCTGCCATCTATACGAAAAAATGCGAATTTCGATGGGCCCGTACACATATTTTTATTTCTGTTTTTAATTTTGCATTCTAAATATTTCACTCGTTATTAATTACAAGAGCTACAGCGTAAACAAATATTTATACAAGTTTTTAATTTAAAGTGCATAATCCGACGTTCTGATGGCTAAGCAAGTGCTGCCCTCTACACAGACGAGAAATAAAATTAATAAATGAAGCTTGCCATGAAATATAATTTTTACTTTATAATTTACTATTATATTGTCACAAAGTATTCGTACAAGCATCAGTTTTATTTCTTAATTAATTGCAATTATATTTCTAGTGTGCAATGCAATATTTTAATTTGTAGTTAATTTGGAAATTCCTGCGATCCTACTGCCCTCTGTAACAAACTAACAGACAACATGTGACAACACGTCAGCGTCCGCCATTTTGTTACGCCCTGAAGAGAAGATCGCGTCAGAGCTGCTCGGTGCACAGATTTTCCTTGATTTTTCCGCCAGTTTTCAAGAAAATTGCGCCCTTTATAATCAGATTCTTGCGTTAGTATTTATCCTCGTCGGAGAATAAGTTTTCATTCGTGAGGTAAGTTGCAAATACGATAAGTTCTTCATTAAATTACGCCGCGTCGTAGACCAGCCAGCGTCATTACGTGACGGTCTTGGTTATATAATTTTTTTCTAAATTCTGTTTAGTTTTTGGGGGAAAACTCATTGATTTTATCTACTACGACACTCGCAAGTAGAACTGGTGATTCGGGGGACGTGTCACGCCACATTGATATACAGAGGACTACGCCTTTGTTAGGTGCACCGCCATTATCCTGCAATCCTAACATCAGGTTTCCTTGTCTTGTTTTGCCGAATTATCGATTTTTATTTTCGCGTTTTGAAATTCCATTTTAACGTTTATTTTTGTACATTAATATTTAATTTGATAGATATAAAGAAGCAGTTATATTGTATGAAGCTTACCCGAATGAAAAGTGGATGCATGCCTTAAATTCAAAATAGCCCATTAACTGTAACTAAAAAAATGCTCAGGTTTATTTAAATGCAAATCAGATCGATGCCTCTAGTATAGAATTCTGATGGTTTCTGTTCAAGAAGGTTTATCTTTCACCTCTTCATCCAATTTGAACTTGGGCAACAGTGCGAGGTTGTAAGGCAGAGATTACAATATTCTCAGTTTAAGCTGATTGTAGACGCTTTCCAATTGCACAGATGAGCTACTCGGAAGCTACTCTGGAGCTGCTCAAATGCATTCCAATTGCACTTTGAACAGCTCGGAGTAGCTCATTTGTGCAATTGGAAAGCGCCTTATGATTACATTTTATGATGTAAGCACGAATATGTGAAAGAAGGATGACAGTGTTTCATAATTCCATAAATATGAAACATGATGAACCTCCGGAGAAAACTGAAAACATTTTGTATTGAATAATGAAGTGAAAGGCAATTATTATTATTATTCTATATTAGAGGCACTGATGGGATCTTTTTTAAATTAAAAGTATCATTAGTAACATATGCCATTTAAGCTGTTCTATTTTAATTAGGTTGTTAACTGTCGCAGTTAATCGAAGAAAAAGGTAATTATTTAGTTTTTCAGTTCACTTGTATGAAAGAACATGTTCATTTTGATTTACATTTTCAAAGGTTAAGTTGAAGATTGTAGTTTTTAAACTTTACAACGAAAAGACAATTAACTGCAAATAGAAGCAAATTTCATATCTATAAAAATACAAGTGTTATCCCAGAAAATATTTTCCATCTAGATGAGATATTATTTTACCATAAGAGTAAGTTAAATTAAAAAGAAAGTTATTATTGTTTAAAATTTTTGACGTTATAGTGACTGATCTGAATAAACTGCAGCAACAAAAGCTGCTTTCTTTCGCTGAAAAGTTTGAATCGTGATTCAAATAGTTTTTTGGATGCCCGCTCTAGATCTGGATTATTGCAACAGAACACACTAGATCCGAATGCATTTGAATCCAAATGAATCGTGAAAATAGGAAGATTGACAGGGGAAAGGGGATTACTGATCCCGATTGAAATTTCACAAAGGGTAAGGGTTGATCCATTAGTAAGAGAACATCTATCTTTGAATCTAAACACGTAATGTTGCGTTTGGATCAAACGAAAGAAAGCAGCTTATATGTATGGGGTTTAGGGTATAGGGGAATGCAAGTTTCGATCACTTCAACCTGAAAGGAGGGGGAAATGATTGAGGTCAAAAATAACTGAACAAATCAGTTTATGCTCCTCACATTCAGTTGGTGCAATTCGTAAAAATACTAGTATTCATTATGCTTCTCGTGGTGATTGGAGAATACACTTGTCAGTGTAGAAATGCTCCGGTGTTTGTAATTAACTCTAGCATTTGGTTTATTCCCATGACTACAATTATAAAGACAATTGTTTCTAAGGGAATAAACCAAAGATTAAAATTAATCAGTAACTAAAATACTGGCCGTCAAAGGCTAGGTTTCTCAGTCCTAGTTTAACTTTAAACGCATTTTTATTCCCATGGTTGCAATTATAAAAACAATTGTTCCTATGGATATAAACAGTAGTTTAACATTAAACTCCTGTTTATTCCCATGGTAGTAATTATAAAAACAATTGTTCCTATGGAAATAAACAGGAGTTTAAAGTTAAACTAAGACTGAGAAACCCAACCTAAGTGTACAACTAATATTAAATATAAAGTTGAAATAAAGTACTTCCTAATTTTTGTATGTTTTTATTTAGCTACTGGTTTCGATTTTATATAATTTTCATTACAAGAATGAGGAATAAGTTACTGGTTTCGATTTTATTTAATTATCACCACAAGAACGAGGAATATTATTGATGTTCCTCCTTCTCTTCAATGATGGTTTATTTTATTTTTTATTAATTTTTGACGATAGCAGCCTGATAAAGATTATATAAAATTGAAACTGGTAGCTAAATTAAAATGTACAAATTAGGAAGTATTTTATTTCAACTTTATAATTATACGAGTATACCTAATTATGGACAATCATCATATGTAGTTATTATCGTGACATAAATCAAAGGATTAACTAACTTATTTTATAGAGTTCAGAAATAACCTGTCAGATTCTCTATCATTTTGTCCTCGGGATCACTTACGAAATAGCAGTATTCTTTATAATTTAGTAACTTCTTGAAAAAATACTGTACGGCGTTATGTAATGGCGAATTCGATCCATTGCTCGATCTAGACTCTCTAGGTCTAGTGTCTAGGGCACTTACAGAGAATTCTTATCTTGAGTGATCTAGATATCTAGAGCAATGAATCGAAAAGGCTGTCAGTTTCATTTTGTGTTCGTGAAAGTTCATTTAAAGTGAACAATTTCTTTTAAAATTTCCAATCAAATCAGCCATTACTAACAAAAATGACACTGTGTTTCCAACCCTCTGTGCAATCCCTATACTACACAAATTAAATGCCAATTGAAGTGGGATCTAGTTTAACCTTTTTCAGCTGAAATCAGGGGATAGTTGCATTGCAAAGCATTTCTGAAAATCTATTTATTAAAAAATAAATAATAAAAGATAAGATTAGTTTAGCGAGTGCAACTCATTTCTACATACAAAGATAAAATACATAGATCATTTCGATTTAGATTTGGTAGTAATTATCTAAACATAAATTAGTCATCACATAGTCTGCCTGTTTCTAATTTTCTTGGAATTACTTATTAATTGCCATCAATAAGCAGAAGAACCTAAAGATACAACGTTTTTAAATTAAATCTGCCTATTAGGCCGGGTGTCCACCGGATCGAGCCGATTTCAGTCGCGTCTAATTACACGCGACTGAAATCGTTTCAGTGGACAGGCTACAATACAAATACATTTGCACGATCTTTATCGCACGATCCCAATCGAGCCGACTGTGGTCGGCCCGATCCGGTGGACACCCGGCCTTAGATTGTATTCTTGACTTAATTTTTTTCGGCCACTTGGGGTATAGGATCTACTGAGGTTGGATTAGCTTCAACTGGAGCACGCAAGCCAATACATATAAATCATATCAACCTCTTTTCTCTGTATAATTGAAGAAGAGTGAAGAGCTTCATGTAAACGTATAGAATTAAATATACAGAGTGATCACTTAAAGTCAGCTATGTATATTCAAAATAAAATTTTGAAAATCCTTAATTATTTCAAGTCCTTGGAATTAATGTGTTAATGTTATGCGTTCTCCTAAAAATGCAAAAAATATTTTTTTTACCTTATGACTGTGTCCTCACGTCTTATATTTGTTCTTTAGAAGCTATGTTTTTTCTGATTAACGCTATTTCCGATTTAGAACATTAACTTGAAAGACAAAAGCGGTTATGTATTTACTTTATTGAAAGGCGTTCGGAGGAAAATATTACATAAATTTAATTAATGATACCAAGAAAAATATTTATTCAACAATGTTGTCTAATAAGTTAAGTTACAGTGTTGACTTAATCTGTAATCTGATTTGCTAATTAGCAATAAAAAAATAATATACAAAAAAGATTTCTGCTATTCTTTTCTACTGCAATTCGTTGAAGAACAATTTCATTTTCTGGACGTCAATTCAACGTCGATTATTTCAGAAAACTCGAAAATACCTCAAAACATCTCGAGAACTCCAACTGGGTGATTGTTGAAAACATAAAATCTAGGAAGACTACTTCAAACTTCCCAGCACACAAAAAAGAAACAGTAATTTAAGACAAAATATTATCAACCTCGTATGCACTTCGTATTGTATCCTGTTATCTTATTAATTGCAAAATTTGTAATTATAATTGATCGGATAGTTGGTAAGATCATTATAATTATTGACGTTTCGACCTTGACAATTTTTTCAAGATAAATAAAATTTTTTCATTTGTCCTGAAAAAGCGAAGCGTCAGCTTTTATATTGATTTTACAACCTGTACGATCAATTACAATTACAAATTTTGCAATTATTTTCAGCGGACAAGATAACGCTTCAGTAATTTTTTTACATATGTACAAGTATTTCGTTTTGAATAAAAATTGAGGGATGGTAAATTTAAGTTTTAAGCAAAAGAACAATTAAAAAAAATATTAATTTGTAAAAAAATTCAGCTGTTCTTGTCAATCATCGAGTGTTTTTTTTATACTATGGTTACTTTTGTAACCATAGAGTGAGCAGCAGTTATGAATTCTTTCCTAAAGTTCTTTGAAAAAAGTTGCAAGGGTTTCTTCTTGTCTCCTTGACAATATAAATTAGAGAGCACAATATTTTAGGACATTGATTTCAATTTAAGATTTCTATTTTTCTCTTTTTCTCGTCTTTCGAAAAAAAAAAACTGTCGGTTCTGAGTGTTGGCGTTTTTTTTTTTTTTTTTGTAATTATGGACTCTTAGGTACCTAGCGATATTTTTTTCCTAAGTATTAACTCAAATATTTTCTGATTACGTCGAAATTTTATTTGTGGACTGAACTCTCGACAAATATTTAAAAATAAAGGGGACTCAATAACGTCGAAATTTTATTTGTGGACTGAACTCTCGGCAAATATTTGAAAATAAAGGGGACTCCATACGAAAGAAAAGACTTCACAAGACAGACAAAAAGATCTTAAGGTGAACGTTAGGGAATAATAAACCTGAACAGAAGAAAATTTAGAAAAACGTTATATTGAATATAGAGATGCGCGACTTTGACTAAATAGTCGATAACTGTCGACTTATCCTTTTAGTCGAGTTAATCGACTTACACTTTGCCGTCGTCGATTAATTGGTATTTTTTACATGCGTAGGAGAGATGCGCGACTTCAACTAAATAGTCGACTTATACTTTTAGTCGAGTTACTCGACTTACACTTTGCCGTCATCGATTAATTGGTATTTTTACATACATAGTAAAGTACCTAGTAATGTTTACGTTATCCTGATCTCATCGTGGAAATGGTAGTTTGTCGAATGCGCAGACAGACTTGTTTTTCTTAATCTCGTTCATTAATTGTGTACTTAGGTATCTATGAAGCATTGTTATTAAACAATACAGATTTTAAAATTAAACAAACTTTAATCATAAAGTTAGTTTAGTTTTAAAATCTGTGATTTTTACACGTGTAGCGCCTCAAAAAATATATAAACAATCAAAAGTGTGTGTTAATAGTCAAATATGCATATGCTTTAATCTTAAAATTAAAACATATTTTTGACTAAACAATCTTTTATTATGCACTTATTATGATAGTATAAAATCACAATAATTTCATTTTACTATAAATATTTGATTATGTGCGTAATTCATTTTAACCAAAAACACATCTAAATGGGTTACAAATTTTATATTAAAAAATCAATCGACTAAATAGTCGATTATGTGTTCGACTTTCACTGCTGATTTATTAATCGACTTTGCATTGATAGATTCGACCTGCAAGTCGACTTGCATAAAATCGTTTAGTCGCCCATCTCTAATGAATAAGCGCGCACATATTTCAATTACTTTGTTGGATCTGGATAAACGCATTATTCTCTTAACTTCTGCGATTCAGGAAAGGTTCTGATTTCATTAGGTTTGTTCTAGGAAACAATTTCTGATAGTTTGTGTACTTTTCCTAATACGCATGCGTAATCCGTAATTGTTGTCGAATTAGTTTCGAACTTTTCTTTGCTAGAACGTTTCCCTGATTGTATGTAAATGCAATACGACATTTCGCGCCAAGTCGGTTAAATCAGTATCTCTAAATTGTTGTTCTTATTATGCCAAGTAATAACCTCGTTTGATAAATTGCTTAGGAAGTAGGTATGTAATAAATATTTTCCGCTGTTTTGCTGCTCTGTCTCTGTGTAAGTTATATATTTACTTCAACATAATTTTATTTTTTTGTCGCTGGTCCTCCTCAAATAAGTCATCACTTTCACTGGTAGTAAATAAAAACTATGTACTAGATGCATCAGATATATCCATCACGTCAGATTCAACACAAATAGTAGGTCCACGGATTGATTAATATAAATATTTTTACCGCGCGGCCGTGCACGTTGATGATTCGATGTGCGCATGTCACAATTAGAAATTCGCAAAAAATACGTGAATTGTTTGGACCGTCACCAAACTACAATCCACAGCTGCTAGAACATCAAACTGATAACAAGAAACTTAAAATTTTCACTGCTAGAACGCTAAAGTGTTACTGCGCATGTTCAATACAATTTCTAACAGTTATGTACTGCTGCTAGAACAAACCTATTATTTATGTTGGAATATCTTGAAAATTGACGACTTTCATGAGTTTTTTTGGTGGTGGCAGTTTTTATTCGGTTCAACGTTTGAAGAAAGTGATATTTAGCTTTTCTTATATTAAATCTACTTATTTCTGTGATGAAAAATAAATATGGATATAAAATCTTTTCATAAAATGAGACGATTAATGCTACACATCTTAGTTATTCACCAATATCATCAGCAGTTGTAAAAACATATACACAGTTATATAAAACCCGCTATTTCACGCCATTTTGTATTTGGATATGCGATTGAAAATGACATGGAATCGAGGTATAATCAAAAGATATTTGAAGTAATTTTCTCTCAACACTCTTCATTAACGACTAGTACGCCAATGGATACTGATAACAGCAAAAATACAAAGTATCTAACTTCAAAGAAACTTAGTTCTACCAATTAACATACGTCACCAGGTTCGTCAACCTAAAGGTCGCAGATTAACTTTCGAGAAGTTTACTCCGGCTTCTGCATACGTTAGCCTTGTCGAGAAAATTTATAGAGCTGCTCAACCTTGTTGTGGCAGTAAAATGCGGAGAGAAGGAAAACGTGTGCATTAAAGTCACGATAAAAGCTTGCCTAATTACATTTATTTTTGTACTAGCGCTCGCCAAGAGATTTATGAAGAGCAGAAACTTCTTCCCACGCAAAACGTTAAATGAGGAAAATTTAATTACGAGATTTATTAGTTGAGAAAAATAAATCTTGTTAAATTCTCGAGTGTACATAAATTAAAGCGTTCTTTCTTCGAGCGAACCTTGTTAACTTTAAAAAAAATGGTCTTCGTTCCAACATCCAACACATTCATTAAATCAGTCATGAGAATGACTGTAACACATTACTAATCAGGATATTAAGCTGTGTAACAGTTTACTTGAAGTATTAGCTAGCGCGTTATGATGTTGCTGTTAATAAACAAATAGCTTTTTTATTTCTTTTATACATCGCTTAGCATTCGTCCAATAATGTTGAAATATTTGTTTTCGTTTACTACACTTGAATAAAACTGTTAACTTCTTGTATTATTACCGCCCTCCAATGTAACCACGTTCATTCCGACTGCGAGATTATTTGGGACGTAGAAATTCGCCACGTGGGATTCGTACACTTCGGAGGGCCTCTCAGAAAATTGTTGGACTTCGTGCAGTATGATTTATGAAGGGTCCCTGGCTCTCGGCGCTTCCGTCCGTAATATATCGAATTCTCTCCGGCATAGAAAAAATAGCGAACTTCCAGAACTATACGTTCTGAGATACAGAACAATGTCAAAAAAATAAAATTCGCCTTTCGTTATCAATGGTAAAATTTATCCTTACTTGTTTGCTTATTTATCAAGAACACATTTTAGAACAAATTTTTCTTTAATGTTTCGGAGATGTCAGTCCACTGCATGTGGGACATGTTTTATTAGCTGTGTCATCTGTAATGCTATATTAACTAAATCACTTCAGAATTTAGGAACAAAAACAAACAAAAAAAGATAAACGTAAAAAAGAATAAAGTTTGAATACTTAGTTACAATTTTGCTCGTGAAAATATATTTTTGCGAATAAATACTTAATAAATTAAAACCTAATCTGCACACTCGCTTACCATCAAAAATCCCTTATCGTCAAAATTTAATCTGCTTTTAAAATAAATGCGAGTTGAAAATGGGGTTTAACATCTTAACGTCTCTGACTAGAATTCTTCGCTTTAAAGTTTCTTAACGATAATTTGAAGAAAAAGTGTCTGTAGCCCCTTAATGACTGCGTAAAATTGTAAATGTTTGTAAGATTTTCAGGGATTGTAGCATTTAATCAAATTATTTATAGTTCATTACTTCACGATAAAGTAGGTAAGCAAAAAAAAATCACTTTTACAAATCTGCTCTGTGGATATGTTGTCAATAGAAAAAAGATGCTTACTGGTGACTATACATAGGAAACAGATATTTTGACGTCATGTTAGCAGCTCACTATAAATGCAAGCTAATATTCATGTTATTTTCTTCTTCCATCTTATGTTGACGCGCTGTGATAAAGCTTTTAATAGCGTTGTCGATTGACTGACTGCACTATTGCACACTCGGAGTATCTTCATCTCGTATTATTACATGAGGTTCAAACAAGATGCAAATACTCAAAGTGCAACCAGTGCAGATGGAAACGAAAACGCCATAAATAAAACTGAAGATCAAGGCACAACCATTTAACTAAATCACTGATAACTGATTGCATAATTGCAATTTTTTGCGTTAGATTGAGAAACTAGTGGCGCTAATTAACTTCATAACGCGCATGTATGTACGGTGCGGTCGAAAAGTATTTAGATAAGTGGAGGCTATGAATAATAAAACCGAGTTTTAGCTTAACTAATACTATTGACCATCTGCAACATCAAGATACATTGACGACAGAAGAGAAATCTTCTAATTGAATACAAGAGAGTTTGCTAAAATGATAATATGCTAACGACCAATTTCAAATGCCGCGGGATTGCTTGCTGACCAATGACTACACTGTTCAAAAACGTTTAAACAATTAACAGATTTGACAGGAGGCAGAAAGCAAATGTCAAAGTAAAAGTTTCAAATCAAGCTAAGACTCTGTTTTTATTTTTCATAGTTTCCCGTTATCTGAATAATTTTGGATCGCACAGTATTAACATTATGTCATAATAAAACTTAATTAGTATTTGAATCGCACAAAATAAGAATGTCCTGTCTGTAGGAAGGACTGTGCAAGTTCACGTGGAACACGTTACAAAATCGGCCTTAACTTAAAAACTACGCTTATAGAAAGTAATCAGACTTACCGTCACTTTCTCTATAACCTGATTTCACAGGATTTTTTTTTTCTCGAACACGTCCAGAAACTCGGAGACTGGGTCGTATCGTCATAATGTTCTGTGGGAAACCTGAACTTTTCAGACTTATTTCATAAAGAATCAAATGCAGAGAGTTGAACGACTGTGAGAATAAAATCGTGTATTGCTTCTGTACTGATGAGGAGCTTGAATCGGCAACTACATTATCAAAGTGTAGAATCTAAGTCTATTTCAGACAGTTTTCTACCTACCTTGCGTTACTAGAAACCACTTTCCATTTTTTGCATTTGCAAAAAAAATTACAAGTTCGTTTTTGAAAAGACTACTTTATTACTTTGCCTTCCTATAAATAATTCGCAACAGTTAAGGAAATTCTTCTCATAGTACGAGGGGTTTTCGTTTGCAATAACCCGACTTCGAGACCTGCGTCGTTTCATCATTTTATAAGCATACATTTCATTCTTAAAATTTTTCTTCCTTGGGCAATTCGTGTGTTGAATTTCGTAGTGTTTTGAGCCCTTAAAATAAGTACTGTCGCAATAATATATAATTTTTTTTTCCACGTCTGATGTTAAGAATTTAATACTCTAATAATTTATCTGTTTATATGGATTAGTTATGTTGCTGTGTACTTCTGATCTGGGCTAGTATTTATTGTCCTTTTAGGTAAGTACGGCTCTGAAGCAAGGAGCTTACTAGATAGACCATCGCTATTCTAGTGCTGTCCAGACACGATCCAGCGGTGCAGTACGATTTTGCTGGATTTGACGAAATTGGTATAAATTTGGCCGTCTGCACGATCAACACCGTTGGACCGATTTTGATGGGAGTCAAAGCGGGCTGACTGCAGCAGTACGGTCTTGTTAAATCCGTATCGAAAATTGGATAGTCTGTGGATGTTTGCAACAAAGTTGTACAGTCCCGCACACGTTAAATGCACCTCCTGCACGCAAGTCTCGCCCTTAAAACCTTGTGATACAGGGCTCATAGAACTGTCAAATTGTAGCACTTAAGCTGCGCACGACTCTACGAGAAACCATGCATTACTGTCCAGCAAAAGTTTAATAAATTTAAAGGAAAAGTTCATACTGCGGCGCAGTATCGTTCAAATTACGACATAATCGTACAACACTGTCGTACTACATTGCTGGATCGTGTGTGGCCACCTTAAGTGCAGTGCAATATTATAAAGTATCCTTGTCTTATTAATCATGTTCAACTTGTCTTATATCCACTTAGAAACTAGGACATTGGAACGAAATCGATTCTGGAATAACACTACAAATTCTTACATTAACGTCGTAAGTTAATTTAAATTTTATCAAACATGACACGTTTGAATGGTCTGTGCATGAATTGAAATTTTAAATCTAATAATTGTCCTTCTAACTCATACTAAAAGGATACATTTTAGATTAGTTTTAATCTTTATTTGAACTGACTTGGTTTGAAAATGAAATAATGTGGAATTCCTTCAAACATATTGGTGCTATTCTTATAAATAAATAATTAAGATCAGTCTTTTATGAATTAATTTAAATTATTCTCTAACTCCACTGCAAGACATCGAGTGAGTTGCTCCACGAATTGAGTTAATCGCAATCAGCAAGGACTTTCTACAACAACACAATCAATGAAATGCTTCAATCCCTTGATTGAAAAACGATGAAGATCAGAATCGACATGTTCGTGGAATATTCTTCGTTTGTTCTAGCATTTGGTCATCTCGAAGAGACCAACTTGCACCAAGTAAAAATATTTTAACTGTGATAAATGTAAATACCATGCAGAATTACTTCTTCATCTAAATTTGTCAGTAAGGTGCCTACATCGCAGAAGGACCATCGACTACGTCTTTGTTGAAACAGATACATACATTCAAACTGAAGGGATTATGCTGCTTTGTTATAGCTTTGAGAACAATTGTGTTCGATATTGAGAATGCGAACAATTTCGAGGCCTAAAAAAAGCTCACCAAACCACGAGGACGAAACTTCAAAGTCTAAAGCCATTTAGCCATTAGTCTGCAATTTACAAAATAGATATATGTAGGTAGAAACTACTTCGCTTAGTAGATGTTTGATATACAATTGGACCGCTAAGAATCAATAAAAAGAATTGCAAAAGCTTTGATCTTTTTATAAACATGAATGGTAAGTATACTAATTTCGTTCAGAATTTCTAAATAAATACCAAAGTTTTGTAATTTAAACTGAAATAAATGATTTTTTCTTTTTTTTACAAATTTAATCAAGTTTTTACGATAATTCCTCACAAATATTTTTGATCATAGAATACTCTGTTTCATTTAATGATCAGAGAACGCAATAAAATATTCTGACGTCATCATAATATAAGGGGCGCGTCAGAAATACATGCAGATGTGTATGGGGGCTGTTTGTTATAATCACAAACTGTAATGATGTATTTAAAGCACATCCGGAAGAACCGTTCAACTGGTCGACTGTAATCAAAATCTATACGCATTGAGAAAAAGAAACTTATTGTACGACTTATGTCTATTTGTATTTGATTGACAATTTCTCTAACCGCAATAATTATTACAGTTGTTTTCATAAGAGAAGTGCTCTGCGTCATAAATAAAACGCGTCTGGTGTTCTGGCATCATCAGATTTAAGAATTATAACTCCGTCCTTTTTACTCATTCACCGTTAACAAAGAAATAATACTGAAATAATTGTCGGTTGTAACTTCCGCAATTGATTTCACAGAGCTCAAGTTCCGTGATTTTCATATTATCTGTTGTGTGTGTGTACGGTAAAAAACACGTTGACGTTTCATTAAAATTAGGACCACAAGATGTATTATAACTGCCATATTTACACTCTCAACATCCTCTCGAATTATAAAATACAAAGACTACGGATAAAACGGGAAAAAGAAGGCGAAACGTTATTTAGTTAACTAAATTATTACATATTTTATATCATTTTGACGAAATCGGGTAATATTTATCAAACTACATATTAAATTAGTAACAATTTTCGATCCTCAATAAGTTCATAACCAGAGAGTTAAGAGGGGAGAATGTAACTATATTTTCCTGCACAGTCTTTAATTCTAGAATCGCTTGGTCTAAATATTTGTCGGAGGTTTTAATACATCCTGTATATGAAATGCAGACAACTGTTTATGAATAAGATATATTTTAGCAGCTCACAGTTTCTTCCTATCCAATTTCGTGAGAAAACCAACGGTCATTGCGTAAACCATTCGTATTTATTCGAACGACGCGACGGCTGCTTAATTTATGTAGCGTTTTATATGCAACGATTTCGTTTACGTAATATTTGTCCACATCTAGTGTCCAGGATTAAGTTAAATCACCTTTCAACGACCTCTGCTCGCTGATATATTTACATCTACAAACAGTGGCTTAGCTGAAATTGAAATGCTACAAAAATATTTTTATTCTTTTAATCACGTCCGTGAATTGTAGCGTAACTTCGGGAAGAATGCGTGTTTGATTCGTGTCTGGGCCCAGTACTCGTTAACTTTGGCCTCAAATTTAATCTCCGCCAAGACAAAAACCAAATGCTACTTCTTTAAAAAAATCATGCCATGAACCACTGGTGTAACTAAAGCCGCGGTCCTATGGTGTGTGACTCGTCTTGCCTTGTGCTCGTCTTTGCGCGGCGTTAGGTTCGGAAAGGTTTATTAAGGCGTCGAGCTGTAATTTTCAAAGTCTCGTCATAGTTTGTTGCTAATACACATAATGTTATTACTATTAAATACTACAAATACTATTTAAAATTTAAACAGATGTTCATCTCAACTCCGTAACCGACTGTGCCTGGCACCGATCTAAATAAAAACGAGTAAACTAAAAACTTTCCAATTCTCTGAATTTAGGCAAAACTAAGCGAACCGATTCATCGTAAAATGCTTTGGCTTACGTTTCATTACCGTCTCCAAGGTGATCCAAGTTTTATTACCGCCTCCAAGGTGATCCATCAGACTCCCAGCTACGAGTATCGCAAGACGAGTAACCCTGGTCCCACGACGTGTGGCTTGTGGTGTAGTCACTCGCCATGACTTGCCGAGGCAACACAGGTCGTGAAACCGAGCCTTAAGAGAAGCAGTGCATGTTCAAGTCGAGTGTTAATTTTGGAGATTTATCGCAATTTTGACAGTAAATATCCGTTTGGTGGACAAATTTTGTAGTCAGCGATTTTGCGAAATTTATGCAGTTTTCGTTTCACAAATAGAATAATTTTACAAAACGTTTATCATTGCTGAATTCATTAAAAAATCCATTTGGGAAAATATGCCATGTATGCATACAGTCCGTGTAATTTTTAGTCCAGAAAGTGAAAATGCCGTAGCGCAGTATCACGAATAAGAATTATTGTAAGACGTGGGAGGACGATTGCTACAGCGCCGCCCCATTCTATGTTAGCCCTTTCCACCTCACTAGTTAGTTAGATACGCAGTACAGAGTAGCAGTTCTAATTTAGTCTTGACTGACTAGACAAAAAATTACACACACTGTATATGTTAGTTCAAATTTTTCGCTTATCATCACTTTGAACTTTTTCCAACATTTTATGAAAATTCTTCACTTTGAGAGATTGGTTTTGAAAAATCTGTATGTTTTTCTTCATTAAAAAAATATCTAATTAGTTTCAAATTTTTAGACTAAAATTAAAATTAATAAAAAAATTATCTGAGAAGTGGTATTGATCAAAAAAGTCATGGACTCTTAAGTATTGAAGACGAGAATCTTTTGATGAATTAATTGGTAATTTGCAAAAGCAACGTTTCTATGAAGAAAGCCATTTTTCTCATCTACTTTTTTAATGAATGGAATCGGTGCTACGCCATTGCAGGCAAACAAAATCTTGAATTTGTCATGGCGGCAAATTAAAAACTACAAAGCCAAACCATGCTTAAGAACTTAAGCCATAAGTGTGGCTTTTCCGCTTTTAAGTGAAACGCAATTTTTTAGTTAAACACCTACACAGTTTATGTGTTAATGCATATGTTGCAACTGAGTTGCTAATTGCACGCTGAATTGTAAACGTAAATATTTAATCCGAAATTTGCACGTTGATGGAATTACTGTTGGCTTGCTAATTATATCCGCCTGCGAAAAAAGTAGACTTACTAAAATTCTCTTTGTCAAATGTTAATGCTTTACATATAGCAAAAGAAAACATCCTATGAAAAAGGAGGATAAAAGTTCAGAGAAAACCCTTAGGAAATAATAAGGGTGAAGAATTTAATAGAAATTAGGAAAACGAATTGGAAATGACAATGGATAACCTAATATGAAGAATACCATGAAGTGGCTGAATATAATACAAACGTAGTATACCTAGGTATAGGATAGGGAGAGTGAGGAACGCACTTGAAACTAGCTTATCTCTATCTAATTTATTTATTGTCTTGAGTATCCTTACATTAAAATTACTAGGTATTTTATCGTTTCATTTGTAATAATGAATTTTAATCAAGAGTTTTATAAACATACTACTACGCGATTAAATATAGAGCACCCTATACATATTATACCGTGAGTTTTTTTTAACTCTGAACATACAATGTAAATATTCCTATGTTCAGTTTTAGAAAACCGAGTCAATACATTGCAAGGGTATACCAGTTACCTATGATGAAACAAAACGAGTTTCTGTAAAGTAATTTTAAAATTTATTTTGTTAACAAAAACACCATAATAAATGTTCGAAATGTTCTCCTTCACGTTTTAAACAACGTGCTAAGCAATTATCTTCTACTTGCAAAGATTTTCTTAAGATTGCGGAATTTAAATCATGACATTTCATAATTGACACTGACAGTACATTTATTTTGTTGAAGATTGCAAGGTGACGGCTAGGAGATTGTTTCCATATCCTGCAATGCTGCAATGCATTGACGTTTTTTTTTTTGAAACTGAACATAGGAAGATTTATGTATGTTCAGAGATAAAAAAAAGTCACGGTATATACAGGGATATCCACATAAACCGTTCGTTAAAAGTTTTCAAGGTTGCAGTTCACGTAGATATTTGAAATTTAAGGAGCAAGGGTTTTCCGTAGAGATCTCTTTAAATAAAATAAAATTGTCTTTGTATCACTTCCGGTTGTACCGGAATTCGGTATCAACTCGCTTATTTTAAATGGAATGCTATATTTTTTATCACGTTCTTGAATTCTACATGTAAAAATATGTTAAATTGCAATACATTTCCCTATCTCTAAAATGCATCATTTTTGAGATATTTTGAATTTTCTTAAAAATTTGGATTCTGCAATTTCATTTTCAAAAAATTATATCACAGCTATGATTAAAGCAATTTTATTTGTAATAGCTGATATTGTAGTTGAAGCTTTAAGGTTCTTAAAAATTCCATAAGCATAATCTATTAAGCTACAGGGTGTCTAAAACGCAACGCTCCACTCGAAGTTATTCAAACACAGAAAAATACTTTTTTTCAAATGGAATGACCAATATTTTAATACACCCTTGTATGTGGAATCAAATGCTGCGTCGAACTGTATTAGCATTCGCTATACCTAACTTTAACAGTTTTTCAGTTATAGGATATTTCTGATTTAATACATAGAAATTTACCATTTATTAGGTTAAATATTTCTAATTTTGTTGATATAGCCATGAAAACAACAAACAATTGCATTTAGCGTTTCCTGTTACTACAAATTTTAAGCAAAAGCAAAAAAAAGTTGAGAATCAAAATTATTCAAAGGCTATTTTAAATCTATTTTTTAAATTCATGAAGAATGATCTAAAATTGTTCAGAGCAGAGAATGTGTGTTCAATAAAATGTACCTCTCTTGTCTGCTATGAATAAAACACAGTTTGGAAAGTTTGAACCTAACTTTATACAATTTGGAAAGATTAAACGGACGAAGATCAGTAACAAATAATGAAGATAATTAGACAATGGTTTTAAAACACTTTCATGCTAGCCCAGAGAATTGCAAACTAGGAGCTATTTTATTCTTCAATTTAAAGTAATAAAATTCATCCTTTATCGTTTTATTAGATCACAAGCGTCCCAAGAAAAGGATGATCAAAGAACAATTAAAATTTGTGAATTTCCATTTGCGAAATTCTATTTTCTTTGGTTTACTACAAAATTTGTAGTAACAGTAATCATTGTTAGAATTTCCATGCTATCTTAACAAAATTAAAAATATTTGACCTATTAAAATTGTAATTTTCTATGAATTAAATCGAAAATGTTTCATAACTCAAAAACTATTAAAGTTAGGTATAGGGAATGCTAATACAGTTCGACGCAGCATTTGATACCACATACGATGGTGTATTAAAATGTTGGTCGTTCCATTTGAAAAAGAGTATTTTTCTGTGTTTGAATATCCTCGAGTGGAGCGGTGCGTTTTAGACACCCTGTAGCTTAATAATTTATGCTTATGGAATTTTTAAGAACCTTAAAGCTTCAACTGCAATATCAGCTATTACAAATAAAATTGCTTTAATCATAGCTGTGATATAATTTTTTGAAAATGAGATTGCAGAATCCAAATTTTTAAGAAAATTCAAAATATCTCAAAAATGATGCATTTTAGAGATAGGGAAATGTATTGCAATTTAACATATTTTTACATGTAGAATTCAAGAACGTGATAAAAAATATAGCATTCCATTTAAAATAAGCGAGTTGATACCGAATTCCGGTACAACCGGAAGTGATACAAAGACAATTTTATTTTATTTAAAGAGATCTCTAAGGAAAACCCTTGCTCCTTAAATTTCAAATATCTACGTGAACTGCAACCTTGAAAACTTTTAACGAACGGTTTATGTGGATATCCCTGTATATTATAGCAAACCAGTACAGTGCCGAGAATGAGAAAGGAGTTTCCTCAAATTGTGGTTGAAAGTTTTCTTCAAATTGTTGAGCAAAAAAATAGATTGTTTCAATTTTCGAATTCCCATATACAGGCTGTTCAAAATAGCAACCGTGTTGTTGCCAAGTTCTTTTTTCCTGCAGTTGTGATGCCTTTAGATGATCAAAATGGACCGATCACTCATTAGTTGTGTAAGCAGAACAATTGCACATCGCATCTTTTTTTAAATAAAGCACCTTATATGTTTTATTGGTAATTAAAAGAAATTCTCAATATAATTTACTCTTCATTTCATTCGAAGCCTTCCGCAGTTGGAACATTCGCAGTAACAGCGACCGTGACTCTGAAGATGCCCCATATGGTCGAGGACGTAACGTCGACAAAAGAAAGAAGACTAACGATTCCAGCTAGAAAATGCTGTCTCACTTTAAAATGAATGAGAAAAAATTTGTTGCGATAATTATATTTCGTCATTCTAATGCAATTTCAGCTATAAAAGTATCAAATGCAGCCAAAACCTGTATAATAGAAATTCCCTGTTTTCTGTATCACGGAATATTAATTACAAATCTGTTGCAAGTCGGTTTTGTTAGTCAAAAATTGGTCGTAAGTTGTCGCGACCTAAACTATTGTATAGCAAATACATTCTACAATTTCAAACTGAAGATTAAAATTCCATAAATAAATCTGATTTATTTTCGTTTTCCTAACTGATGGATGACTTCGTTTATTGTAATGAACTTCTTATACGTGTAAAGTATGGATATCTGAAGGAAGTCGTAGAATAGGAAGTGTTAGAATATTTGCTACTACTATTAATTTTCTTATAGCGATTCACTATAATGCTGCTGCTTTATTGTTTGATATTGATTTTGTTTCTGATAATTAGATTTTCTGGATATGACGTGCTTATAATCGTTTAAATCAGGGCTGTCCAACCTTAGGTAATCCCAGGGTCGAATTCAAAAAAGATTTGTCCGATAACCGCATCCAGAATAATAAAAGTGGTACATACCGTATGTTTCGTTTTAAGTTGGAAACGTTGCGCTTAATATGAGCGCACTTTTTCGACTGCATAAGTCTTAGGCCCAGAATGTAACCATTTATTTTCCATCTTCGCATCTTTTCTAAGATTCAATGAAACAGTCGGTATATTAATTACATGAAGAGTCCTACCGTTACTTAGTTTAGATTAACTGATGTTACGTTAAGTGATTGTGAACGGGGTATATTAAGTTACGTTCCTGATAATCACAGAATATGTAATTTGCACTTAATAAATTAGAAACAGAGCAAACGAAGGCAAATGAAATCTCGCTTATTTTTCGAAAGGAAAAAAAAGTGTTCCTCAATTAAAATGCAAATGTAGAAACTTACTTACACGTAAATTTATAAACCAGTGGTCAGAAGCAGCTGGAGAATTTTTTTCAGTTCCACTCTTAAGTTGTAAGCTCAGTGAAGAATTTAATTTGTATAAATTTCAGCGGATTTAAAACAAGACAACGGAAACGTTAGGAGATTGACTCATTCCATCTCCTGCTATCCTTAATCCGTCACGAAATTTCGCATTACGAGAAGAAACTTTAATCATACTAAAACATTTAAGGCTAAACGTTATCTGCTTGCTTTAAGGATTTGCAGGCCCCGGGCTACATTATTTTCGAGCATCCACCCTAACACACGTGAGAGACTTCCCTCTTCGATTTAATCTTTAGATACAAAATATTTAATATTAAAGTCACAGTCGATTTATTTCAATTCAGTTTCATATTTTCTTTTAATATAAATACTTTTCCTCTAAGGCTGGGTTTCTCAGTCTTAGTTTAACTTTAAACTCCTGTTTACTTCCATGGTAGCAATTATAAAAACAATTGTTCCTATGGAAATAAACAGGAGTTTAAAGTTAAACTAAGACTGAGAAACCCAGCCTAAGGATATTAATCAAATATTGTTTACTCATTTCGGCTTGACATGGTCGAAATGTATCATTAAAAACAAGTCAAAAATTCTTGAACCGTAAGTACATGCCTTATAGAAAATACTACCAATGGAATATTCAAGTTTAATACGACAGCAAGAATTTTGGGAAAGTATTTGCGAATGTCTTCTTTCAAAGTAACTATTTATTTCAATAGCTTCCGAATGTTATTCATTTATGACAGGGATTAAATTATGACTATTTGCTACATCCTCCCAACTTTAGGGCAGGAACAGCATCATTCTCTTTACTATCCTCAAGAAAGAAGACGCAAAAAAAGACTGTTGGATGTCTAAATTAATTACAAAATCACCAAGGCTTCTTCCAGAAGGCTTTGAAACTTCGATACTCTCCCATTTACAACTTGCCTAGTTGATAAGGTTTACAAGCATTACACAGATAAAAATCTGGAGTTCCCTCGCGTCTGGTGTTTCCTCGCGTCCATCCGTTTTTGGTGTTAAAATAAACGGAGTTAGGACGTTTAACTTTAGAAAGTGTTAACGTGGTCTACAAAAGTAGCATTTTAATCCTTGCGGTAGTTATTTTTATATATGTATTATATATATATATAATTTTTTAACACCTATTTTTAGACGCATTTTAATCAGGAAAAGATTTTAATAACACTAAATGAGATGAGCTTTACAACTTTTCAAGTAAAACTCTATCCGTATTTTTTAACACCGAGTAGGAGGAGAACATTTTATCCCAAAAATTTTTATGTGTGTACTTGCATTCTCTGCAAATCAAGCAAATTTCCTCTGGTTTTGTTTAAAAGAGGTAACACAGTAATATCAAAAGTATAAATACGTTAATTTATCCAAAAATATAAGAGTTTTTAAAACTATGTAATAAATCAAACATAGAAATGTCTATGCTGGCTAGATATTGTAAGTTAACAAAGTAAACCAGTAACTTTGTTTGAAAGGGAAACTGAAGGTTCTAGCGTCGACTAGCTATTCGATCTACTTATTTACTTGCTAAAAGACCAAAGTACAAAGGCTAAAAAACTGGTATGAATGCGCAAGACGAGGACTTTCGAGGTCTTCTTCTTATGTAATTTATTTGTTTAACCATAAAATACATTGGTTAGGTACATTGTATTGATGGGCAACGTATTACCTTTTCCAGAACCGTAAACCAAAATGAGCGTTATCATACGCTTGCAGAACTTACCATGGTCTGCAAACGCCCTAGACATTCGCCAGTTCTTCCGAGGCCTCAGCATTCCCGAAGGAGGAGTCCACATCGTCGGCGGAGAACAAGGCGATGCTTTCATAGCTTTCAGGTGCTCTAAATACAACATTTTCTTTTGGGATGACGTACTTACTTTGACCTCTCTTTTCTTTATTATTAGCACGGACGAAGATGCCCGTCAGGCCTTTAACCTAAACAACGGCAAAATCAAAGAAGTCCAAATCAAGCTCATGCTGAGCTCTCGCACGGAAATGCAAAAGGTCATAGAAGCCGCCAGGAACCAATCCCTGGCGGCGTTCATGCAAACCTCGCCCACTCAAGCCCCCTCCGCGGTTCCTCCGATTTTACCCTCGGTGATCCCCTCGACGATGCCCGACGCGAAAAAAGACGACAAAGATAATAATGTTAAAGTAGATAAGCGAGATAAGAGGCGCTCACGATCTCGCTCGCGCGAGCGCAAGGAACGTGATAGGGATCGTCGAGATAATAGACGTCGTAGGGATAGATCGCGTTCTCGTTCACGTGAACGCAGAGATCGTCGTCGAAGAGATCGCAGTCGAAGTAGAGACCGCACGCGTTCCAAAGAACGCGATCGTCGAAGCAAAGACCGACGATCAATAGAAAGCTCTTCTAACACTAATGCTTCCAATAATAAAGAACCTAAAGTTGTGTGGGAACCTCCGATTCCAAATGAGGCGCAAGCACAGGCACAATCGCTTACCCTTCTTGGATCATATCCACCTGCAGCAGCTTTACTGGCAGCTGCCGCCGTTGCAGGAGCTGCGGGAAACCCAACCGCATTATTGGAAGAGAGGGTGAGCTTTCAAGCTCAAAACCAAAGAGAAGGATTTGGACCGCGCTGGACTAATCCTAACCACAACACATCAGAAGCTCCCAATAATACCAACAGCTTCCAGAATAGACGCTTCCAAAACGACGATAGATTCAATGATAACGCCCAACAATTCCAGGGGCGTCCCCGACCAGGTGGCATGGACCAATTTAATAAAAATAACTACAACGACAGCAGACCGGGATTTAACAGTCGTCCGATGAAAAACGACGTCTTGAACACTAGATTTAACAACAGCAGCGACAGACAGGACAGACATCAGGGGGATTTCACCAATTGCTGCGTACAAATGCATCCTTACTACGGCGGTTTCGGGGAAGTCCGACGATTTTTCCAAGGGATCTTCATCCACAACACCGGGATCAAGTTCGTTAATGATGACTTCGGAAAACGAACGGGCGTTTGCTACATTAAATGCGCCTATCCTGAAGGCAAGGAAGAGGCGTTAG
The DNA here is from genome assembly GCA_033060865.1 of Dorcus hopei. Lineage (NCBI taxonomy): Eukaryota > Metazoa > Arthropoda > Insecta > Coleoptera > Lucanidae > Dorcus > Dorcus hopei. Next base: position 64,790,949 of record CM065425.1, on the reverse strand, counting down.
CCAGAAGCGGAAGTTTACTAAAGCATCAGGTAGTAGAAATCACGCATTTAGATGATGAGGAATTCGATAGCATCCCTGACCGATACCAGCCTGACCATCAGTATCAAGATGATGAAGGAGATTCGGAGTCCTCCCGTCATTTCAGGGGCAAAAACATCACGAAGTATTTCAACAAAAATAGCGGTAGTCAGTCACAGTCACCACCGCCGAAGATATTTTCGTGCCTGGTCGTCGAAGACCTTCCAAACTATGCTAAGGAACAGGACATCTTAAAAATGTTCTCTGAATACCCGCTCATGTCGATCATAATGGTGAGTAAGCCAAGAAAAGTGCATGTGGCTTACGTGCAATTCAGCAACCCCGAAGACGCCAAAACCGCTCAACAAGAAACTAACAAGCACATAGTGGATGGTAAACCGGTTACCGTGAAACCATGCAGGGATGACGTCTTCGATACCGTTCAAACGCAGCAGAGTGAAATCCTGGAGGAACCGGAAAGCCCTGCCAATTACATCAAGACAGACTGCATCTTACTCTCCCGCTTGCCTCTAAAAACAAACGACAGAGATATTTCTGATTTTTTCTCCGATGTTGGGATTATTCCCACGAAGATACATTTGTTGAGCAACAACATGGGTTTCGTCGGGGAAGCCTACTGCGAGTTCGCTACGATCGAAGAAGTGAGAGTGGCGATCGAAAAGAACGCCAAACCCTTAGGGTCGTCGATAGTATCAGTCAAACCCGTTGATAGATCTGACATGGAAAGTGCACTGGGGATACACGTCATACCCGATTCACCTTCTCCCCCTCATCCACTGCCTCAACAACAGATTAATAGACCGCCGCTTTTAGGGCCCGGGATGGGTCAGCCCAGGCAACAATTTTTCCCAAGAAATAACTTCGTGCAGGGTCCTAGAGGTCCTGGTTTTATGGGTGGGCCAAGGCCGAGGAGGTTCGTTCCACCACATCTTCAAGCAGATGAACCGTTCGGTCCTCCCGGATGCACCGTCCTAATGGAAAACGTTCCTTACAAAGCGACCGTTGATGAGATACTCCAGTTCTTTGACGGGTATGACGTACCCGCGGATAATATCCTGCGACGTTACAACCCTAACGGGAAACCTTCGGGGGAAAGCAAAGTGATCTTTAAAGATCCCGACGAGGCGTACCAGGCGGTGAACCAGAAGCAACAGCAGAAGATTAGAGACCGCACGGTTTACCTTACGTTAGTGTAAAAGCAAAATCCCCGAGTTGATGTAAATATGTGCGTTTAAGAGGGTATTGTTTTGAGTTCTCTTAGTTTAGCACGTGTATATATGATTGGTCATCCGGGTTTCCCAAGAAATAACTTCGTGCAGAAGTCCTGGTTTTATCGGTGGGCCAAGACTGAGGAAGTTTGTCCACTACATGGTCAAGAAGATAAACCTTTCGGCCCTCCTGGATGCACGTTCTTTACAAAGCGACTGTTGATGAGATACTCCAGTTCTTTGACGGGTATGATGTAACCGCGGATAATATCTTGCGACGTTACAACCCTAACGGGAAACCTTCAGCGGAAAGCAAAGACCCCATTGAGGTGGAGCAAAAGCAATAGCAGAAGATTAAAGACCGCACGGTTTACCTTACATTAGTGTAAAAGCAATATCTCCAAGTTGATGTAAATACGCGCGGTTAAGAGGGTGTAAATACCATCGTAATATTTTGAGTTCTATTAGTTTAACACGTGTATATATGAAGTACAAAGTAATTATTAAGTTTTTGATAAAGATGTGCAAATGGAAAGGTGAATGTCGTAAGAAAAACGGTGCGTTTTTGAATGTGTATAATTTATTTTGACGTTAGAAGACATTTATTCATCCTAGTTTTTAAGCGTTGTTTTTAAACGCGTCGTAATTCATGAAATCGTAAAGCAGTATAGGTTCTAGTTCCATATTTTCTTCAAGTTGTATAACCTTTTATAAAATAAACTTAGTTTTTCTATTACAGATTTTTTTCTAATTTCAGGAATGTCCAAGGAAAATTTTTTTTAATTAACAATTTTTTTTAGTGAATTCTTTTACGAATGTCGAATTCTAAAATGATAATTAATATTATGTTTAATTAAATTTAAGGGAGAGTTTCGTCCGTGCAATAATGTATGTATGTAGAATTTAAATTAAAATTAATTGTACGTGCATCTAGAACCCAACTAAAAATTACTGCACCGTTTACTCTCTGCGCCGCTAATTGGCGCTAACTGCGCATTTATTGCCTTAATTCCAGTTGGATTGTGTTTGTGCATCAAATTTATGAAATGCGCGCGCGTGCTTAATGTGCAATTAACTCGCACATATCGCGCAAATCATAAGCGTTTAAATGTTTAATGCAATAAACCTAACAATAGCGTACGTTAAATACATGTGCAACAGAACTGCAATAACTGCATGGTACTTGGCAAAGTTTAATTTATGATGCACTGAAGTACTCAACAGAAACAGAAATAACTGTAGACACTTCAAAAATATTTATGCTTACTCGAAATATAATTTAAACAAAAAAAAAACAAGAACACGGACTCAAATCTCTATGAAAATATTATAAAAATTGGCTTATGGTTACAGTGAGTAATTTGCAGCGCCATCTTTGGATTACTAGCAAAATTAATTGACCAACAATTGCACTGGGAAGTTAAATTTGCAACGAGCCATCTTTGGGCGAATAGCAAAATCGCTTTTCTGCTAAATTTTATGATATGAAATTAAAAATAAATAAACGGAAATTCGTGTGTTTCCTTGAAAGGTGACTCCAGAGGGACATTTTGTTAATATTTTTTTTTAAATAAATATTTTATTTCATACATATTTGATTGCAAGACTGGATTTTTAGTAATAAATATTGAATTCCTTAATGAATAAAACTCATTTGTTTACAAGTCGACTGTAGAGCGCCATCTTATTGTGAATAGTCAAAGGTTTAAGTCGTAATTTCATTTATTAAAAATTATTTTCACCAGTTTCAAACGTACTCGTACATAAGGAATTCATTCAGGTGCTTTGAAACGTACGAAAACAATTACTTTAGAACACCGACAGGTGGCGGACATTGAAAAATTCTTGATTGAAATTGTACCAAATATTTTTCCAAGAATGACCGAAAGGTAAAGGTCAGCACCGACAGGAATTTCTTCAAATGCGCCATCTTATGAGAGGCAGCGAAAGTTTCTATGACGTCATTTATTAAATTCAAACACGATCGTTTTTTGTTTATTACTTCAGCTATTATCAGAAAACAACAAGAACTCTATTAAATGATTTGAAGCTCAGTGAATCATTTGTAACTTTTTGAGGCAGCGCCATCGCACAGTAAGCGGTGGAGTCTTATTTATTGATAGAGCGCCAGTAATTAACAACAATTTTCTGTAGCACGCCTGAACATGTTTTTCTTCGAATTATCAAACCCACTTTATAAACTGAAACAGAAGTGCTTTAGAACAATTATTTGATGCTGCATGTTAAGCACTTTGTTTACGGGAAGTACTAATAGATGGCTTCGACTTTCTGGTACTTTTGAAACATTTCCTCTCGAAAACACAAGGTCAAAGGACTTACAAAAATCTGTTTAATAAGCTCTGGTGAAGTCAAAGCTTTAGTGATTTCTTCTTTAGAATGCCATCTTGTGGCAAATATTAGTAGTTCCTTTATCGTAGCTCGATCAAATTAGTTTTGCTTCTTTCAGAAAATAAACGAGGATTTAATCAAACGATTTGAAATTATTATTTTCAGTCCCATTCATAGCACCATCTTGTAACATACCATAGATCCTTCACGATCTTATCAATTGTAAACATATTCCTCTGGGTATAAACACAGTCTACATACAGTCTTGTCACTGGCGTTAGTTTCGCGTACAAAATTCTTGGAAACTCGGGGAAGAATGCGCAGTAGTCTCGCTGCTTCTATTCGTAGTTTGGTTTACCGGCTTGGTTCGGGCAACTGCAAGATTTTAAAATTAAATTGTTTGCGCCACGTAAGAATCAACGCACGGAAGAATGCGCAGTGGTTGCATTGAAGACACAAAGATCAAAGGTACCGACGCCAAGTGAACAGACTGTGTGTAGACTGTGGTATAAATTCAAACAAGGCGCCATCTTGTGGTAAACATGCAAGGTTTTTTTTGGCAGCTTTATGATGTAAGAAATACTATTTTCACTAGTTTAATTAGACTAGATATTATCAACAAATAAAATAAATAAATGGGAAATCTAAAACTACAAATCACATAGGTACGTTTAATTTGCTAGAGCCATCTCGTGGTAGGCAACGGAATCTATCTCGTTACACTTTTGATGGTTGTTATTGCTACGAACACTTTTCTTATTAAACAAAGAATTTTAAAAAAAATGCAAGACAAAAAATTTTGCAATTTTTGGCGAATGCGAATTTAAGACAGAAATAGAAATCTGGCGTAAATAATTTTCATTTTCAGTTTAGTCTAAGAATTTGATGGAAATCTAATTATTTTTTCATTCCTGACTGACGTCTGGCAAGTAGCTCTGAGAACGTTCACGTCAAAATATATAAAATTTAAAACACTTAAAATAAATATTTCAGGCTGTATTATTTGAACATTATGTTTAAATACGTCTTTTTTTTGGATAAATAATCTGAAGTAAATTTATTAAGAAAACTTATAACAGTACAAGTGATTACAACTGTTTACACCAAGACTAAAATTATTATTACATAATTGTTTTTAGATAACTTGATTATTTATTCTAACAAGCGCACATTTCTGATAAATATTTTAATACAATCCATAAAGAATCCCATTATGAGAAATTATTAGTTTATTAATTGAATCTGAATTGCAAAAATTCAGTATTACTTTGTAAAAGACAGAATATACAAAGTGGTCAAGAATAACTGTTTAAGTTGGTAGTACAATTAAGAGCACTTTTTTATTCGGCTATTTGCTTCCGAAATGGTTAATGTGGAAGTTGAGCAAAATCCGACTGATCTTCAATCCCGTTCTGGCAAGTTCGCTAGATTATACCAAGATGTTCAGGAACGTCTTCAAAAGTCCTATGCGAAGTCCTTAAAACATTCGTAGGCGAAAAGTTGATTATGAACCAAATTAGTTGGTATGGCGGTGAGTATGGCGTAGAAATTTCGTTTTGTCCGACGCTTCCAAACATTCCGCAGTCAAGGAGAAATCAAGAAATAAAGAAAGGTTTGCGGTTACTGTTGCAGGGAAAGCCCCGACACCTCTGGGACCTCCAACTCCCTACAGTATTGTTCAATATCCGGGCAAGGCGAAACGCAGCAACAGGCTGCACCCCGGCAGAAGCTCTATTGGGATATGAGATTTCTCGTCCCGGGGAATGGGATCTACCAAGAATACATGTGCCAATAATGACGAGGGAAGAAAGTCGGGAGGAAATGTGGAAAAGACAGACCCAATATAAAAAAAAATATGCTGAACCTCCCTTATACCACATCGGTCAACAAGTTCTAGTAAAGTCCCAACTATTGTCAAAGGAAGATCACACGCCCGGACTGGGACCACGGTGGTTAGGGCCAGTACTAGCAGGTCATATATATATCATCGACCAGAACGGCCGGCAAACAAAGTTACACCAAGATAGATTACGGCAAGCACCTACCAGAAACAACGATACTCCGCATAACGGAAAGTTTATTTAAAGGTGTCAAATTGATGACATTAAATTGAAAAAATGATATCAGTCAGATAACCACCTCCTGAGTTGATGCATATTTGTGCTCGTTTTACGGCATTTTGAATTGTCCGCTTCTTGTGATATCTCTATCTCGATTGACATCGAAGTGAATAATATTCCTTAAAGCTCATATGCGTCTCTGTTTGATGACATAGTGGGCGGGGAAAGAAAATAATAATAATTGTTTTTGACGTTAGAAAATAATAAACAGAATAAAAGTTGTTCCAGATTTTACGAGAGCTTTAAATTATTATTAAACCACAACGGTAACAATTGGCGCCCAAACTGGCTGATAAGTTTGTTGAACCTTTTGTTATAAATCGCCGAATTTCCACAGACGCTTACGAATTAAAAGATTGCGATGGCAAAATTTTGCCAGGGACTTGGCACAGCTCTCATCTTAAACCCAGCCCGCCCGATACTAATCTCGTACCTATTTCTTTCTTCTTTCACTGCCTTTTCTTTTCTCTTCATTTTTTCGTTCTCTTCTTTAAGGTGCGGGGACGTTTAAAGGTGCGTCCAAACATGTGACGTATCCGCGTATCCGATCATGATCGGAAGATCGGATATGATACGCAAGAATGATGCACCCATACTTAATTGCGTCTCGTATCCATTTGGTTATATCCGTGTGTGCGTTTACTTTCCGGCTTTATACAACTGAATCGACTGTTCGATTGTCACTGTGAAATTAACTGCTGCTACCTATCCATCCAGTGTTTGATGTTTCGGCGAAATTTCGACTCCAGGTGTGACGTATTTGTATCGTATCCGAGCTTCAAATGATACAAAGACACGATACGGCAATGCGTCACGGCAACACGTCCACATTTGGCTGATCATGATACACGATCACGATCGGATACGCGGATACGATACATGTTTAGACGCACCTTAACGAATAGTCCCGACGTCAGATCCACGTGTCGTAAGAGCCGACTTAACGAAACAGGGTTTTCGTTAACATCATTGAAAACTTTCCTTTGGCGTCTTAGTGCAACTTTTGGATTTATCGTCTTCGTGTCGTTTTGTGGTTTTGGACGCACTACATCAGTATAGTTGAGTTGGCTGACGCAAGGATAAATTAATATCCTTCTTCCTTCTTCTTTTATTTAGTTCTACTTTCGTCTTGTCGTTGAAAGATCCTTAGGGATTCTTTCTTTTCTTTTGGTCGTTTTTTTTTAGGTTTAGTGGAGTCGTTCAGTTCATCTCAACAATTTTCATTTGAAGGCATTATTCCAAAATACCTGGTTTACAAGTTGTCGCTATTTTATATACTTTAAGACAATGGCTATCTAGTGGTATAATTTGTTTCGCCATGAAATAGACATGTCCGACGATTTTGCATGGAGAAATATGTGCGATTTTACCAAGACAAGACAAATCCCACTTGTTTCATGCAAAAGCCAGACAATTATCATTTTTGGACTTGTCTGGTTTTTGGAATAATGCCTTCAATTGCATTTTTTCCGCGGTCTTTGCAGTGCCGGATTACCCTATACGCAAAATACGCACGTGCGTACAGCGGCAGATTTCTGGAGGCGGCAAAATCTGAGACTATTAATTTAACATGACAGTTGTAAATAACTAATAACTAATAACAGTATGTAAATAACTAATCGCACCAAGGGATGTACAGATGTGTTCAAAAAGGTGTTGTTCAGCTACGTTTTAATTATCTTTGCTTTTGTAAGTAGTTTGTTGAAAGAAATTGTTGCGTCCAAAAATTAGAGTAAAAATTTTAATTTTTAATTATGAGTGACGGTCGAAAAAGGTTGAGTGGTGCTCAGTATAAATTACTTTCAGAGAAAAAGTGAAGTGCACAACAGAGTGCTTTAGACAAGACCTATAAACTTGATAATTATTTTTGACAAAGCCAAGTAAAGGCAAATTTTAATTTTAGTTTCTTCATTTCGGGGCGGCAATTTTAGCGTGCGTAAAGCGGCAAATTCTTTAATCCGGCACTGGGTCTTTGACCGAAGTTTTCGTTCGATTACATTTACCGTTATTATTGTTTCGTTGGATTCGTCTCACTTCGTTACATTCTGGGTTCTCCTCTTCATTCTGTTTTCCTTTCGTTGCTTTACTTTTCTTCTCTCTCCTGGTTGGATTGATCGATTCAGCCTTGTTGGTCGAAGGATGTTCATTCGCGACTTTACGAAGATTGTGGGCGTTTCAAGGGTGCTGGATCTCGTGAAGGCACTTCTGGCTCTCTTTCTTTGTGGGTCTGCGTCTGTGTCTACTCATTTATTGCAAACGTAAGTGAGCGCCACCTCTCCAGAAAAAACGGAAATTTTGCGATTATGAAGCTGAAATGAAAAGAGCAATTACGTATTATTAATCTAGAAGTGTCATATTTTCATAATAAATAAATTGTTAGATTATTTTAGACATCTAGTTAGTTAGTTACATCTGTAGCCACAAGTTTTTTTAAGAGAATCTCATGATTTATTTCTCTTCTGGTCCTTTTTTATTCACAAGACGAAAAAAATATTGCATATTTTATTCCGCCGACATTGCTTTTACTCCCAGAGCACAAATTTCCAGGGCCGTACTTGAGAGAGCCACTCTGCTAGATTTCGCGCATAAGTTATCCCCGTCTCCTCTTCCATCCATAAGAACCGAGGAAAGCGTTTCTTGTAGGCCCCCCTACACATACGAATTATCCCCGATCGGCTTTATTTATTTATAAGGCGCGCACTTTCCGATAAAATCTGGCTGGCATTGAACATAAATATTTCCCGCGCGTATGATTCTTTTTCCTCCGCGACTTCTTAATCGCTTAATTTAACGGCGAGCCGAAAATTTATGTGCTGTGAAGCTAATTTGCGATATAATCTTGAATATTAAGCGTGACGGGCACGTAGTTATTTTTACATATGGCGCTCGTTTTTGACTATTAATTACGTAATTTGTCATCAACTTCCTTTACAGTGTCGTGAAATTTATCCTATTACGCAAATCTTGAAAAAATTGCTTAGAGCCCGCGCAAACTGCAGATTTTCTGTCGGCCGATAGTTTATTCTGAATCAAGTTACAAACATAAATTTAAATTGTAAACTTCCCGTGATACTTTAAGAATCTTATTTCACAAACATTACTCGATTTCAATTTCATAAAAATGTCCTCAAAATGCTTACTAGCATTCTTACACATTTGGTATATTGGACTTCGCACCATTATGTTCGTTCTGCTCTATGGTGTACAGAAAGTTTGATTACTTCTCTTGGAGATTCGCGACACATTAAAGTTAAACAAAGGTATTTACCAAGAGACGTGTACATCTATTTCATTAATGCCAGCGAAATTTATAAGGTTGGCGGGTTGCATTTTCGTTTAACCATCAAGGATAGCGGTCATCCTGACAATGTTGTTGCCTGTGCAGTTTTTTTGGTAGTAATAATGAATCATAGCTAGTGTTTCTATGGGGATAAAAATCATTCTCCTTGAAACTAACATATTTTAGCAAACGTTTCTGGACACGTTCTAATAATAATGTAAATAGGTTCTTGTCCATACAATGGAAAACGCGTATTCACAAATTCTTTAAGTTTACAATTTAAATCTATACGGTAGCAATATCAGAAAAATTTGGTATGTCTGATCACAAAGCCCAATATTTTGATGGCAGATTTTTTGCAAAGTCAAGGTGGGCGTCAAGTATTACTCCTAAATCTCAAATAGTTGTTACAGAAAGTAAATCTTGATTGCCAATTTTGTAAGGAAATTCAGTTACTACTTAATTTTTTCTTAGTGTATCTCAATACATAACATTTATACACATTCAGCTGCAATATATGTATTTAGTTGACATCATTCCACAATTATGTTGATGTTATTTTGCAAGTGCAATGAATCACTAGCATGTTTTATATGACGATAAAGTTTTAAGTCGCCAGCGTATGCTAATGCTGAACATGTAAGTTGATCAAACATATCGTTTGCAAACAATAAAAACAAGAGCGGACCTAAATTCGCGTCCTGCGGCACTCCTAATGTCGAAGCAAATTCAGCCGTTGTACTGAACATAATTTGTTCTCAGAGGCAAATAGGATTGCATTAACTACAACAAATTAGGACTTAATCCAAACGACTTTAGCTTAATTAACAAAATACTATAGACTTTAAAGAGGTCTGTATAAATAACATTCATTTGCATGGAATTATCAATGTGGTGCTGATACCTTGCGTAATACAAGCCAAATTCGTAACTGTAGATCTTCCCATCATGAAACTGTGTTGGATAGGCGATAGTTTTGGGTGGACAGTGTCGTACAATTTGTTGTTCAAATATCTTGGAAAAATTACACAGGATGGGAATTGGTCGATAATTACGCACGACAAAGACATATTTTTTTAAATACTAGAGTGATACTCACTGTTTTCCAAATAGAAGGAAAAATGTTGTTCTTCAACGCTAAATTAAGTATTATATTTAAGGGTTTAGTAAGGACTTGACGACAATCTTTTATCATAACTGTATTTGGTCACAGCCAGCTATTTGTTTATTTTTCAGTCTTGATATGCTCCTCAAGATGTCTTCATTTGTAAGGCATGAAATAAAAAATGTGTCATTATATACACCAATGTGTGAAGCGTCATCCAGTGTAGTACCACAACCGGTACTAGAGAATACTTTGGCAAAAGCATTCACTATATCAATCGGCTTGTTGTACTGATTATCAAGGAGGGGATTCGAGAACTTCCTTTTTTATGTACTGCCAGAAGGACCTGGGATTGCTCTCTAATTGGGATTCGATTTTAGAGTTATATGCTTCATAAGCAGCATTGACCAAGTTTTTCGTAATGTACCTTAGTCTACTGAATTCGTTATTTTTTTTTTATCTGTGGTGGTTGCCCAATGAGGTCCTAAGTCATAGCCTTGTGGAGTTTTATTTGCGGTGGTAAAATTGCTTAAATTTGAGACTACATTTTATCTTCAAAGTAAACCAAGGAGGGAATGAATTGCTTCATGAAGATGTATATAAAGGAACATTTTTCTCAAATAAATTATACAACATTTTATAAAAGGCATCCACACATTCATCAACATTATAAATAATAATTATATTAAAATAGAATTATACAGTGAACGGTAATTAGCTTCTCGCAAGTTATAGGGCTTATTATTTTTAGAAGGAAATGAAGTGGAACTATCTGAGCGCGCTGTTGTTATATTTATTGAAAGTTCTGGATGAAACTCATCTTCTGGGGCAATAGGTCCTGTTGGATAAATATATGTGAACTAATATTAGAAAATATAAGATCAGGTAATATGCTACGACTATTAAGGACATTATTGAACTGATTTCAAATTCAAATTCATTTATTAATAAATTACAATAGTAATTACGTCATACAAAAGAAAACAGAAAGAAAAATTCAATTAAATATTATCATCCAAAAATTCCTCTATATTATAATAAACATTTTGTAGGAGATGTAATTTGAGTTTCCTCTCCAACGCAGTAGTAGACATGTTTTTCCAATCCTTTGGGATCTTATTGTAGAGGATTAACCCGATTGACAATGGATCACAAGTACTAAGCCTATGGAAAGGAACAGATAAATTTGCTCCTGATCTAACGAAATAATTATGAGCTTCAGTTCGAGTACAGTATTTGAATTTATGTTTATTCACATATAAAATCTGTTGTAGTATGTACATTGACGCTAGGGTTAAAATATTAAATTTCCCAAATAAAGCTCTGCTGCTTTCATAATCCGACACACCTTCAATAGCTCTCACGGCTCTTTTTTGGAGCTTAAATACCTTTTTCATGTTAGGAGCGTGTCCCCATAACAAAATACCGTACGTTATTCTAGAGTGGAAAAGTGCAAAACACACATTCCGTGCAGCATCTTTACCGATAATTTGTTTAATACGCCTAATTGCATAAATTGCTTTAGGGAGATCATTCAATAAGCTAGAGAAATGATTGTTCCAGGTAAGTTTGGAATCAAGATGTAAACCCAAGAACTTGGCATCATCTTTAAAATTCTTCCTTCTATTGGTTGAAAAATGCATCACCGAGATCTTCATTTTATTTAGGCATAATTTGTTTGCGGCGAACCACACTGTAGCATCATTCTGCACTTTACTGAAAAGATTCTCAAGAAGGTCTTCATTATTATGCGATGTTAATATCGTTGTGTCGTCAGCGTAGAGCACTGACTTACAGTCCAAATTCCAAGGTAGATCATTAATAAAAAGTATAAAAAACAATGGTCCTAAAAGGGAACCTTGAGCAATTCCGCAATTTACGTCCATTGGTTTGCTGTGATTGCCGCCGTGATATATAACTTGTTTCCTGTTGGAAAGGTAGGATTCTAATAGTAGTAATGGTACACCTCTGAAACCATAATATTCCATTTTCTGCAAAAATAATTCGTGATTCATTACATCGAAAGCTTTAGTAAGATCACAAAATTGAACTTTGCATTCCTTATAATCCTCAAAGCTTTCATGAACGTATGCAAGTAATGACAAAGCAGTATCGATTGTATTTCTACCTTTACGAAAGCCATATTGATGTTCGTTCAAGTAATTGTGTTTTTCCAGAAAGACAGAAATCTGTTTCAGGATTACAGCTTCAAATATCTTTGAGAAGATTGGCAATATAGAAATAGGCCTGAAATTATTTGGGTCACATTCATCACCTTTTTTGTGTAATAAAACCACTTTCGCAATTTTCATTTTGTTTGGAAATATTCCGTGTTGTAGGCAGGTGTTTATAATATGTGTGAATGGATCGCTTATTGCCTCCGCTACAAATTGTATAATTTTTGTGTCTAGGCCGAAGAAATCAGTACTGTCTTTCGGTTTTAGTGATTTAATATGTTCAATTATATCTGTATTGGATACAGGCGAGAAGAAAAAGGAGTTGCCGTTTACAGGAATATTTTTTAAGAAGTCTGTTGGGTCTATTGGCGTACTTGGTAAGTTTTCTTGCAGAGTATCTACCACTTCGCTCAGGAATTCTTTAAACTGACTAGCTGTTGGTGTGTTCTTGCCATCATATTTCTTTTTCCTACCAGTTTCTTGATTGATTATTTGCCATATCGTCTTATTTCTATTGCCGGAATTATTAATTCGATTGATGTTTAATTTAAGTTTTTCTTGATGCACATAATTTAGATAAAATTGTTTGTATCTGAGGTAAATATTATAAATATTCTTGTCTCCAGTTTTCTTAAACGTGTCGTAAATGAGTCCTAACGTTTCCTTAATTTGTGTGGCTTCAAATGACTTACGTTTGTGTTTGACTGGCTTAGTAAATTCAATAGGTATGCTTTCATCGAAAATTTTCAAAAATGTTTGAAGGAAGATGTCGTACTTGTACTCCGGGTCAGATGCCATGTACAATTCACTCCAGTCCTCACCATGAAGTTTTGAAAGCAGTAAGTTTTTTGTTTTTTGTGTAAATTTCCTTTTGTAGATTTTATCTTCCCGTTCCTCCTTTACATCTTTAAATCAAGTATACCAATTCGAAATTTGAATTTCTGTAGCAATGAGATATTAGTAGCATTCCTTTCACAAACTAGAACAGTTCTGAACAGCTCAAATGCACCAAGCCCTTGTTCCATTCACTAATGTAGGTGGAAGTGTGTCGCGCACTAGAACAGTTCACACGAGATTCCCTTCACCCCTCATGTACCATCTTATGAGGTATGTAGGTGAGCTCGAAGCTCGTGAAAGGAATGCTACTATTGTGGTATACATATTAAAGTTATCCACCACTATCGCCGGAAAATCAATAATAAACATTTCTAAATGTTCAAAAAACATGTTCAGATCATCACTACTAACATCAGGTGGAATATATAATGCCACACTATATACGGTGCCAAATCATAATGCAGATAACAATAATTAAAGCTGGTTCTTGTCCGATGAAAATTGTATCACAAACTCTTTTAAACGGACACTAAATGGCTCACAAACACTTAACGTTTCGCAGTCGTTCGACGAAGCTGTCGAACGACAGCGAAACGTTAAGTGTTTGTGCGCCATTTAGTGTCCGTTTAAAAGAGTTTGTGATGCAGATAACAATGTCGAATGAGGCGAATGAGTAACTAATGAGTAGATGATATTTAAAACTAGAGAAAAGAAAAAATTTAAAAGAAGATGCTGGATGGTATCTTTAAACAGAAATCGTAAAATCTTGATCTTTTACTCTACCTACAGAATGTTTCAATAAACTTGAACGTTTGGTGTGTTGAGAGTGACCACTCTATTTTAATTATTCATAATAATTAATAAAGAGAAAAGTATTTTTAAAACAAGTAACCTCTTCTATCCGCTTATCAATACAGAATGAATAGTAGCAGCAAAGCAATACACAATCAGGCCCGCTGCTAAGGCGTCGAGCGCCCTTGTGCAAAACATGTAGTTGGCGCCCCTTTAAAATTCTGAACAAATATTCCTTTACAATCTTCCTGAAAATGTACAGGAGAGCCAATATATGCAAAAACATTTAATTGTACATGCTATTTCCCCGTCTGAAACGAATCAACACAGTGTTACATACAGGGTGACTGACAATTGTTCTTCCAAAAAAAAACGCATATCAGAATGGATATCAAAGATTACGGGAGAAATCTGTGGAATAATTTATAATTAATGAAAAATGTACCCAAAAAGTTTGTTACGCCAGCGTGTATTGAGTATTTGCAATATAATTTAAGGAAAAAAGATATATCAGTAAAAACAAAGATCACGGTTTTTAAAACTATCTACAAGCCGATATTAACAGATGGCAGTGAGAGTTTGGTATTAACAAGATAATAAAAAACTAAAATACAAGCGGCAGAGATGAAATATCTAAAAGCAACTACAGGTATCACACGGAAAGACAGAATACGAAATGAAATAGTGAGAACAGAAGTAATGGTGGAACCAATTCTAAGGAGTATACAATAGTATGAATTTTTGTCTTTTTGCAGAAGGTACATATGTAAATGTTGTTTTTCTAATGAGATTATTATTGACAGAGAAAGACAGAATACGAAATGAAATAGTGAGAACAGAACTAATGGTGGAACCAATTCTAAGGAGTATACAATAGTATGAATTTTTGTCTTTTTGCAGAAGGTACATATGTAAATGTTGTTTTTCTAATGAGATTATTATTGACAGAGAAATAAATGCTATGAAAGTCTCAAAAAAAGATCCTTACTTTCACACTAAACGGGATTTTAGTCATTATCTCGATAAAACTGCGTTTTGAAAATCACCTCCTCATATGATACGAATGAATGACCAGAGACAACTAAAACAAATATGGCAAACAAAGACACAAGAGAAAGGCAGACCAAGGAAAAAGTAAAACAATGTAGTGGCAGAATGCTTGGAAGAAAGAGAAGCAGACTGGAACAGGAGAAGAATAATGGCAAAAGACAGAAAGAACTGAGTAAGATTTGTAAGGGATAATTAGGTGCCTTAACACCTTTGGGTATGATAAGGTTTATTGATTATAATATAATTTAAATTGAAGAACAATACTAGGAATGTTTGACACGGAAATTTGAATTGTTTTCGTGTTGTAGTGACTCATTTATCAAAGCAGGTGTTCAAAGAGGTTGTTGTCCTTATTTTATAAAGTTTGTACTGAATAATTTATTTCAGGTGATTCACATACATTTGTCAATATCCTGCAGCTTCTATTTGAACTGATCACAATAATTCCGTTCGAGAACTAAAGTACATAGAATTCTCTTAAACATTTCTCCCATACTCGGGGATATCGCTTCTCTTCATCGTTTCAATGGTCAGTCACCCTGTATAAATTAATTTATTAAAGAATTAATTCTGCTGACAAACAAGGAGCTTTTGAATAATTATTTTTGCTATGTTTTAATCTCAAAGCAATTCATTTTTAGTTATTTCTATTTAAATAATTACAGACAATTTGGCTCCCCTTTGATCGGGCGCCCTTGTGCGTTGCACAATCTGCACAACGGGTAGTGGCGGGTCTGTACACAATCATAATGTGTACCCAGAACTCGCGTTCGAGCGCAACCACAAGTGCGGGCTTGTGCCATTTTTACCGACAGACGGTGGGACCAGTACTCACCAGTGACAAATATAATAGTCCAAGTAAACAACTCACACGGTATGGCAAGTAAACGCCAAAAATATTGGAAACGTACACCAGTCGTCTGAGTCTGGCTTTAAAAATGCAATAAAATTAAAAATTATGACGAAAAAAATTCTCGTGCTTACCACTTTCAATGTAATTGCAAATAATTTGTGACATTTTAGATGGTAAACTAAAGTTCTCTTTTATTTCCTGATAGAGTGTAAGCCCAGTAAGCTGGTGAAAACTGTATTTTGTCACGAAACTATTAAAAGAAAAACTTCCACGTTTTCCAATTCAAAAGGTATTGAAACTCTAATGAGCTTTCTTACGTAAACTATTTTTTGAGCTTTCTCCATCTTCTGTACATTAAAATATGTAAATGGAACATGCGAAAGAGATACCATCAACTTGTAAAAAACTACACCTTGTAAACACCATCCTGAAGATTTCTATTTTAAGAAATATAATTGCAACGACGGAAGCGAAGCTGCGTTACGGTCTTATTTATACATCGGTATAATTGGATTATGCAAAATAACTTACAAGTTGGTGGTTGAAATTATTCCTTATTAAACATGCAGATTCGCTTCGGCTCTTAGACCTGTCTTTGAACTATTTTCCTCTGCCAAGGAAGCGACGAATATGAAAAACTCGCTCTCTGTCAGGATCGCAATTAATTTGAAGAAGTGAGTTTTGCATGATCCATCTGGCGACAGTAAATTAATTAGCGCTATCTCGACCTAATCTTTCTGGAAAGTTAGCCTGCGCTGCTGTAATTAGTGAAGGATACGTAGGTGAAATTAATTAGTTCCGAGTTGTAAGCTTAACTCAACGTTTCAAATTTATGTATGTAAAAATTTTATAGAACCAAGGTAATTCTAAAATGGTACGATTTTGGACCTTTAAGCGCTAGGTAGTAAATTTGGGGGGGTATCCTAATTAGAAATAGACGTCAAATGATTGCTCGATTATCGTGTGTCAACGGTTTTTAAGGCGGGCGATTTCATCGCGACTATTTTTAAACAATGCCATCAAGTTCATTCAACTAAATCAGCGGCGTCAGGTCACGCTCGTCACTCTCTGGAAAAATTCACAGGAAGCGCCGTTTTTAACGAGCAAGACCAGCGGCGCGATTAAAATAGACCGGACTAAATATAAATCAGTCGAATCATATTTTATTTTCGTTTATCGCCTTTTTCTCCTGATGCCCGTCTCTTCTTGCATTGTCGTTTAACATACAATGCTATCCCAAGCACACTCAGGAATAAAGGAACTCTACTAAAAGACGTCATTGCGTGAATCGTGATCTAATTTTTTTATCTCTCGCGAGTTTGGCAATCCGCAAAAGTATCTGCGGTATTTTTAAGAAATTAGATAAGTATTTGAACAGCAGAAACAGAAAGAATCAAATTGTCTAACCGGACGTTCATTAATAATAAAATCTGTTTGAAAAAGAAAACTCGTAGATAGTCTTAAAAGAAAACTAGAAATTATAATAATCAGTGATCATCAGCGACATCTGCACTTGGAAAACCAGCCAATTTCACCTCCAACATTTTCAAGAAACGTTGGCCATCTCCCGATCAATCAAGGAAGCTTCCTGAAGTAGTTTCGTTGGGTTTGTTTTTGCGATGCTCAAATAACATTAAGGGCAGTTAAACATTCTTTCTACAAATATTAAAAAATGTGCTTTATCGACAGAACGGCAAGTACACGACATTAAAAACAAGCTTGTAAAGACGAAAGCACCCTCTTTTAACCACTGACTGAAATATATTTGTCACTGATGTTTTAATTTTTTGGAAGAACTATCTTTCTTTATTATCATTTATTTTCTCACGTCATTCCTTTTTCTATTTCTAGTAATTGATGTGGTTTGCCATCGCTTGATCAATTAGGGATGTTTTCAGAAATGTCTTCCTCTTTCTATCTCTAGTAATTGATGTGGTTTGCAATCGCTTGATCAATTAGGGATGTTTTCAGAAACATCTTCCTCTTTCTATTTCTAGGAATTGATGTGGTTTGCCATCGCTTGATCAATTAGGGATGTTTTCAGAAACGTCCTTCCTCTTCCTATCTCTAGTAATTGGTGTGGTTGGCCATCACTTGATCAATTAGGGATGTTTTCAGAAACGTCCTTCCTCTTTCTATTTCTAGAAATTGATGTGGTTTGCCATCGCTTGATCAATTAGGGATGTGTTCAGAAACGTTTTTGTTTGAATTGTTTTACGTTGAGGCCTTCTAAACAAACGACATTAGAAATAATTAACCGTTTCTTCCATAAATATCAAATAATTTACATGGGTCAATAACTAAACGTCAAGATGGAAACGATTGTAGGGCCCTCTATTATCCAAGGACTCTATATTGCAAATGTATTGTGGTCTTCGGAAGATCCACCTCCTCTTTTGTTTCCATATGTTTTCTCATTCTCTTCTTATTTCTTGTAATTGATGTCGTAAGAAACCAGCTGTAAAAGCCGTCTAGTTTGACTTTCAACGTTTTCGAAAAACGTTCGCCATCTCTTGATCAATTAAGGAAGTTTCCACCTTTTCTTTTGTTTCCATATGTTTTCTCATTCTCTTTTTATTTCTTGTAATTGATGTCGTAAGAAACCAGCTGTAAAAACCATCTAGTTTGACTTCCAACGGTTCGAAAAGCGTTCGCCATCTCTTGATCAATTAAGGAAGTTTCCACCTTCTCTTTTGTTTCCATATGTTTTCTCATTCTCTTCTTATTTCTTGTAATTGATGTCGTAAGAAACCAGCTGTAAAAGCCATCTAGTTTGACTTCCAACGGTTCGAAAAACGTTCGCCATCTCTTGATCAATTAAGGAAGTTTTTGGAGACTTTTCGTTAGATTTGTTTTTTGTTATGATGATATTAAGCTTTCGTTACAAAAACGTGTCGATAGCACCCTCTTTTAACCAATGGCTAAAATGTATTTGTTACAAATGTTTTATGTTCTTCGGAAGAAACACCTTCCTTCGTTTTCATTGATTTCCTCACTTCCTTCTTCTTCTTGTTTCTAGTAATTGATAACATAGAATCCAACTATGAAAACCACGAGCGTTTTCAAAAAACTGTCGCCATCTCTTGATCAATTAAGGAAGTTTTTTTTAAGACATTTTTATTAGGTTTGTTTTTCGGTGAGGCCTTCTGATCGAACGACATTACAAGCAGTTGACTAGACCTTCTGATCAAATGGCATTGAGGACGTTAGTAACTTTCTTTACACAAATGTCAAAAAATATATTTTATCGACTAAACGTGAAGCGAACACTTGCTGGAAACGATGGAAGCGTCCTCTTTTAACCAATGGCTGAAATATATTTGTTACAAGTATTTTATGCTCCTCGCAATAACTACCTTTCTTTGTTTTCATTGATTTTCTCTTCACTTCCTTCTTCTTCTTGTTTCTAGTAATTGATAAGATGGAATGCAACTGCGAAAACCACCGAGTTTTTCTTACAGCGTTTTCAAGAAACCCCGCCATCTTTTGATCAATTAGTGAAGTTTTTTAAGCATTTTTGTTAGGTTTGTTTTTGCGGTGAAGCCTTCTGATCAAACGACTTTACAAGCAGTTACTTTCTTTGCACAAATATCAAAATATTTATTACCTACATGAACTGAGCTTGAAATACACAATCTTAAACAGTTGCTTGAAACGAAGGAAGCGTCCTCTTTTAAATAATGGTTGATATATTACTTTCTTTATTTGTTTTGCCTTCTGAACTTTTTGAAACACACCAGAGTGGAATTGAGCATTAGCGTAGATGAGTTGAAATTGAAGTGAATGATCGCCATCTATCGACAGTAACTGTAGATTAAAAACCATGAGGCCATTTAGGCCAAGAGCAGCAAGGAGGAATAAGTAAGAGTAAATTTCTCTTCTCTAATTTTCCTCTCGTGTCCGTAATCGATTGAACTACTACACCGTGGAGGAGTTTAACAAAATTCAACGAATGAGTTTACTTTTCCACCACACTGACGCAAGCGAATTAAAAGTTGCGCCATCTGTCGAGAGTATCCGTGAATTAGAACCAATGGGATTCGAGAAGGATTCAGTTCCACCCTCTGGCACATGAATTTTTTCTTTGGAGAACTACACCATGGAGGAATTTAATAAATTCAACGAGTGCGTTTGCTTTTGTTTGAAATGTAATTAATTACCGTCATCTATCGTTAGTGTCGGTGCAGACGAATTGAAAGTGTCGCCATCTATCCGAAGTATCTGTGAATTGGAAACATTGATAAGTAAATCCGAATTTTGTTGAACTAATGGCCGATTTCTTCACCGTGTTTAATTTATCTGACAGTTAGAATGTGTCGTACAATTGGCTGTATACAAACTACATGCCACATTCTAACTGACAGATGAATTTAACCTTGGGATAAGGCGGTGAAGAAATCGGACACAAATCATGAAGGAATTTGGCAAAGTTGACATAATAAATTAAAAATGTCGCTATCAACCGGTCAAAGTATCATGAGATTCTAAAAGGATTCGATTTGAATGTATAGACCGGAAAACGTTTAAACGATTTTCATTTGTTTAAGGTTTAAGGCCAAGATGAATTGAAGTGAAATTAATTGCCGCCATCTATCGATAGTATCAATCTGTGATTTAAAATCAAAGTATCGTGGAAACAAATGTTTTACACTCTTCGGAAGAACGATGTTTCTTTGTTTTTAATTATTTTCTCACTTCCTTCTTCTTATTCCTGGTAATGATGTGGTTCGTCATTCCAACTCATTTTGTGCTTTTCGTTTTGTCCTTTGATAGGCTTTGCTCCAGTGTCTTCCTTTTTTTTTTACTGAGCGTTGTTCAGTTTTGTTTCTATTTCTTCATTTTGGCATTCTTCGGCGACTTCCTTGATGCATTCTTTGCTTTTGTTTTCCTTAAGTCTCAATGGTTTTTTTTATGTATTTTTTACTTCTTTTAAGAGTTTCGCCATAATCCACAAACTGTTGCTTCTTCAGATGCATATTTTTGTTAAGCCTGTTTAAATAAATTCTGGATCTTTCTTCACAGAAACGCCTAATCCCAAAATCTTTTACTTTGTACCTTTGTATAATTTCAGAATTACTTCTTTCTTAATTTTGTGTATTAATTTTTTATCCTTACTGGGAAAACTCCATTGAACGCCATCTCTTTCTTCTTCATTGATATACTCATATCCTAGACATTCTCACTTATAAAATAAAAGAGTAAGTAAAACGACTGCTTTCTTTAAAGAAAAAGAATGTTAATGAAGTGAGAGAGAGTAATTTAGAATCCTATTAATGTGTAATAGATTTTGTTAAGTGCATTATTAAATCTCCGTTCGATTTCGCTTCTTCCCTCTACATTTCGATTTAACACAGTTGTGTTATTAATTGGAAAACCTTGTACCTATTTGAGTTTCCAGTTACAACTAATCAAAACTGACAGATCAATTAGTCGGTAAATTATTTGCCGAGCCTCGATTAACACGGAAATGTAAATCGATGGGATCTGCTCTCCATAAAAAATTAAAAATAGACGGCCGGCCGGCGGGCGTTAGGCAACGTAAACGCGGTGCTCCTATTTAATTAATCGCAATATTTACGCTAATGATCATCAAAGCGATGAAAAAATAACGAAATGGTCGGAATCAAATGAAATTCCACGTTTCGCTCCGGCGAGTACTGCAAAAATATCAAGTTGGTCGTGCTTGTTGTATGGCCGTTCGTGCTGCGGCAGAGCAAATCCTCTCAGTCTCTTCTGAGACTTGGAGGAAGTTGGGTGTGTGTTCGTGTGTGAGTGCGCGCCCGACGAACTCGCGATAGTTCCCCCCCAAATGAAATGAATTAAACGGGCTCCAAAAAATGACGCGCGTGAAAATGTGGGGGCCCTACTACTTTGTACTCCTGTTCTTCGTGTTGGCAATCCAAGGACAAAAAAGGAATTACTCGAATTTCCCGTGCCCCGCGAAATGTATGTGCTTCCAGCGCACCATCAGATGCATGCAAATGGAGCTTACAGAAGTGCCCAGGGTGCCGTTACACACTACGTTGCTGTAAGTCAACAATTTTTTTTTAAATAAATTTCTCGCGCGGGAGTATAAATCAGGTATGCGGAGAGACCTGAAGGCTTCAGCGTTTCAGCACGCGGGGCAAATATTTACGCGAAATGTTCTGCTTTATGCAAAGTCTGGGCAGTTTTACACACGTGTCGGGTGTTGGTTAAACAGGGATTTAGGGATAGTAAATAAACAGGGGAGTGGCGAAAGCTCTAAGCTCCTATATAAAACTGAAACTGATCAAATTACAACCGGAGCAAAAATTGCCAAAATAAGAACACTATCTTTTTCTGCGAGCAACTCTCATGATAAGCGCACACGTTTCTGACTGTATTTATTTGAACTTTGCCTGTGTTGACGTCCAATAACTTAGATTAGTATTACATAATGAGATTGAATGAAAAAGGACTTAGAAATAATGAAGTTTGAATTTTAATAACTTCATACAGATTTCAAAAATTGTCACTGCCTTTTTGAATTTAGTATTTTGAGGCCTGAATAGAACAATTATTTTAATTAGATTTATCTTTAAATTTACTTCTCAATGAATTTCTTTCTTTTAGTTAAAAGTAATCAAATTTGATTTTGTTTAAACTGTTTAGTACTTTTCAATGTTTCTGTCAACTGTGTTTCCCTGTTCTATTTCATTTTTTTAATTGTCTACTTTAATAATTGTCTACTTTAATGGTAGTTGTTAGCCGAGTTGCTTGAGTCCGCTGGCAACGGACTTGACGCTCGATTGGGCAATTATTAGGTGTGGGTTCGAATCCCGTCCTGGTGCATATGGATTCTATGTGAAAGATAGAGTACTTATGTGTCGGATTGTGTTTCGGATTCACGCCGATTCCTTCGAACTGGGTTTTCCGCGTTTCCCCAGTTTGTAAAGCGAATGCCGAAGGCAAGACGGTCGCGGCCGCCAACACCCCTCCCCGACAAGCTCTGTGAGCTTGGGGAATTAGTTGGGAAAAAAATATATATAACTCGTCTATGTTTTATATTATTTATTCATCTATTAACTCACTAAGGCTGGGTTTCTCAATCCTAGTTTAACTTTGAACTCCTATTTATTTCCATAGGAACAATTATTTTTATAGTTGCTACCATGGGAATAAACAGGGTTTAAAATTAAACTAAGACTGAGAAACCCAGCCTATGTGAGTCTATTTTATAATGATTTTATTAGCCAACTCTATTTCCTATCTATTATCCTGTCGTTTATCAGCTCTATAGACTCATAGTATCGACAACCTGTTGACCCTATTGTCTACCAAGTCTACTGGCAGTAAAGTCTGGTTGACTTTTTGTTTATAGTTTTTGTTAATTCGTTTTACTATGATTTACTCTATTTTCTAGAGATTGTCCTGTCGACTATAAACCCTATCGATCCACTCTAAGGCCTAGTTTTACAATCGTGGAATAAGGACGGAATAACTGTTCGCTAAATATCCTTTAACGTTCCTCCATATCTACGTCACACCTACGTCACGTTATTCTAAGAATAATGCTTATCCGATTGCTTAACGATAGTAAAATCGAGTCTAAGAGTCGATAGGTAATAAAGTCTATTGTTGACTGTATTATTTATTGATTTTGTTTTACATTAATTTAAATCGGTTACCTCAAATGTCTCTATTTTGTGAACGCTAACTCTGTTTTCTTCTTACTTCTGGTATTTACTGTCTCTATTGATTTATTGATTTTATTGTCTATTAACTGTAGAGTTGTCGAACTGGCCTCTATAAAGTCTATTTCCTGCAAAATCTGCTATTCTATTTCTGATTAATTTTTCTCTCGTCGTCTCGTCTCTCTTGTCGACTCGTCTATGTTTTATATTCTTTATTCATCTATGAACTCATTTGCTGTCGATTTTACAGTGATTTTATCTGCCATCTTTATTTTCTTGCGATTATTAACTCTATAGACTCCTTGTGTCTATACACTCTTCGAATCAGAAAGTCTATTGTTGACTCTATTATTTATTGTTTTTTTTTGCATTAATTTGAATTGATTACCTTATCTTTAATTCTTTCTCTATCTTGTGAACTGTAACTCTATTTTCTTTCAACTCTCTGATTTCATTTTCTATTAACTGTAGAGTTGAGTTGATCTCTATAAAATGTATTTCCTGTAAAATTTGCTGTTCTATTTTTGATTAATTTTTCTTTTATTTTTCGATACGTTTGTGTTTTATATGTAGTAGTCATTATTCAGCAATTAACTCATCAGCTGCCGATTTTAGAATTATTTTATTTGCCGTCTCTATTTTCTGGCGACTAATAACTCTATAAACTCCTTGTGTCGACAGTCCGTCTACACACTCTTCGAATCAGAAAGTCTATTGTCAATTCTTATAAATAATAAAGTCTATTGTTGAGTCTATTATTTATTGGTTCTGTTTTGCTTCAATTTGAATCGGTTATCTTTTGTCTTTAATTCTTTCTTTGGTTAGTAAATTGTAACTCTATTGTCTTTCAAATCTGAGATTTTATTGTCTATTAACTGTAGAATTGAGCTAACCTTTATAAAATCTATTTCCTATAAAATCTGCTCTTGTATTTTTGATTAATTTTTCTTTTATTTGTCGAGTCCTCTGTGTTTTATATTATTTATTCATCTATGAACTCATCTGCTGTCGATTTTACAATGATTTTATTTGCCGTCTCTATTTTCTAATGACTATTAACTCTATAGACTCTTTATGTCAACAATCTGTCTATACACTCTTCGAATCAGAAAGTCTATTGTTGACTCTAATGAACAGTAAAGTCTATTGTTGATTCTATTATTTTTATTGGTGCTTTTTGCATCAGTTTGAAACGGTTACCTTATGTCTTTATTTCTTTCTCTATTTTCTTTCAATTCTCTAATTTTATTGTCTATTAACTGTAGAGTTGAGTTGACCTCTATAAAATCTATTTCCTGTAAAATCTGCCGTCAATTCTGTTGTCAGTTATCCTTCAAAATCTCTCATTTGTTAGCTACGTTATCTGTCATTATTTTCTGGACATTAAATACACTGTCTATTTATTAACTAAAGTTTTCTGGTTTCATTTATTTATAACTGTACTGTCGATTTCACTTCTATCGAATCTGTTAACTCTGTTGTCAACTGTTCTTCAAGTTTCTCTTGGTTCTATTATCTGTCATTCTTAGAATAGACTGTCTTTCATTTGTCGTTTTGAAAATCATCTATCAGAGGCCTTCATATTAATTTACAATTTATAAACATCATTTAATGATTCGGTGATTTATAACTATTCATAAATTTGACTTCGTTTTAAATCTATTTGTGATCCTATTTAAGGATTGTTCTAACAACTTAATAATATCTGTCCTCTCTATTGGCTACGAGATGACTTCTTTGTTTCTATTGCAAAGAAGTGTTTTAAAACGACTGCGTATGTGATTGACATTCAGTTAAGCCAACTTTTTATAGATTCTGTAACTATAAAGTTTATTGCTGCCTCAGTTATTTACTATCTGAAGTTTTTTTTATCTGTCAGTTCTGTGAATTCACTCTTTTGATGGTACCTGCAAGTACTTTAAACATTAACTTTTTTTTTAAATAATATTTTTTTAACTTAAGAAATCAAATATGACAAGTGAAGACAGGTTACTTCTCCTCGTCTATTTCATTTTATTTATTTATTTTTTCGGTTATACTATGATTCATCTTCTGTCTCTATTATCTAACGAATTTTCCGAAAACCTTAATGACTATAAATATATCATGATTTCTTTATTTTCTACTTCCAATGATAGTTCTGTTGCTTAGAAAGTTGTGATAGTTATTGTTGTCTACTTAGAGCTGTAGATCTTTACAGTTTATGTTGTGTGCATAATTACTGGTCGTTTCCAATGTCTGTTATCTTGATGATTCAACCTTTCATTGTCTTATTGGCTGTAAAATTGTTGACTCTACTGTCTAATCAACTAAGGAAAAAAGTATTTACTGGCTGCTTTATCTTCCTGTCCTTTTTGTTGGCCTTAGAATCGACTATGACTTCATCTTGAGGCCCTATTGTCTATCGATTGCCTTGTCAACTTTAACGACTGTGTTCTTATTCGTTATCGCCATTTCATTGCTTCCAGTTGCCAATGTAAATTCTTTTACACTGAAGAAAGTGATATTTACTTTTCAACATTTTACAAAATCCTCATGAAATTGTATAATTCTATAGTTTATGTTAACTGTACAGTTTACTGTTGTCTACGTCACCCATTATATTTGACGACTTATTCACTCAGGCGATTTATTTGTTGTCAAGTCCATTGTTGATTTTAGCGCCAATAAAATATTTCATTTGTTTCATGTTCTCCGTCGATTTTGTTGCCATTTGAAACGAGCGACTTCGACTGCCTTAATAATAACTTAATAATCTAGTAATCGATGGATTACATTTGACTCTATTACGAAAGCACTCTCGATATGACCTTAAGTTTTTTTTCTGCGTTGTTATTATTATAATTATTTGTGAAATAACAACAACACATCACGCGATTCCCACCACGAACATTTTAACATGCAAAGTACCCCTTTGCTTCGAGGAATTATTAAACCCGCCTTTTATTACTTTCTAGAATTCAGCACTCAACTTGAATGCGGTCAATAGCTTTCAAACTCAACCTGCAGGTGATGATTTCGCACAAATCCATTCCGCTAACACGATTCAGAAATATCCTGAAAAAACTGGAAATAATTGTTTTAATCCCCCCCCCCTCCGTCCTCTTCGCTTTAATATTTAATAAAACATATAAATCTATTTCATGTTTATGTTTTCTTTTAAAGGTCAGCGAACACGAACAGATAAAGAATATTAAACAACGATTTAATTCTATTATTATTATTTGGTGAGTGTAGTGAGTTCTTTATCGTCAAGAAAAAGAAATCGAACTTGTGCCCGGCCAAAACATAATAGGATTACACATTGTCTTATTGGATAACGGTTGAAAAGGCGACGAACATGTTCCGAATAAATTAGGCTTTACCTGAGCGCCTCGAAAACGTAGACACAAAAAGATTATCTCGTTAGGACCGCACTCTCTCTCTCTCTCTCTCTACGCCACTGAAATTCGAGATCGTGATTTATGTGCAGATTACACGTTAATTATTGCGTTGTATGCAAATGTGTATCTGTGTGTGGCCACTTGTATTAAGCCATCCACCATCAAGCCCCCCAAGGACCCCATGATATAGTCAATAGTTTATGTATTAGGGACGTCACAAACGAAAAGCCATGCTCGCAGATTTCTATACCTACGTGTACACTCGGAATCATAATTCATGACATAAAAAATAATTTACGATAAGTAAATAAGATCTGGATGCATTCGACATTCATAGTTTCGAAGGAGATGGATACGACGCTCTGTAAACGTCATGAATTATGATTGCGACTGTACACCATAGTACGATGAACGTAAATTAAAAATAAAGCTTTCGATTTTCTTGCCCTAATACATCTCGAATTGTCTCCTATAAATAAATCTAGTTTGCAATTTAACTTGGAAAGTTCGCGCCATGTCGTTTTCGAGCTTGTTCATAATTTATGCGCGATTCGTAAGTGTAATAGCGCCGCATCTGTCGTTGTTATTTATGTAGCGAAGACGAACATGGCCAATTGAAGAAGAAGAAGAAAATTGCGAACAGATAGGCCATGTTCTGAACGGGACGATACATTTCCTTGCCACGGTCTTGGCAGTCAGGGCTCGTCAGGCTTTTTCAATCAAGATACGCTGCTTTATTTCATTATTGTATAATTGCTTCTATTTTTTTATTTATATAATCATGTATGCATCTACGTACAGCTGCAACCAAAAATAATGTCACAAACAGTAACTTAACGTATTTATGGTTTTGATTATTTCATCTACATGGAATACACTGTAACAATAAGTGGCCCTGGCCCTCAGAGTGAACTCATCGAAGTTGTCAAAGAACAAACTTTATTTGACACTCTCAAGCCCGATTTTACAATCGTCAGATAAGCATTATTCTTAGAATAACTTGACGTAGGTGTGATGTAAATATGGAGGAACATTAAAGGATATTCGGCGAACTGTTATTCCGCCCTTATTCCACGATTGTAAAACTGGGCCTTAGAGTGCACTTTTCCTCTTATAAGGCAACACGAGTTAAACGTAATCAAATTTGATTTTGATTAAACTGTCAACTACTTTTCAATGTGTCTATCAACTCTGTCTCCCTGTTCTAATTTTTCTTTTAATTGTCTACTTTAATATAATTCGTCTATTATTTATTCATCTGTTAAGTCATCAGGTGTTAATATAATTCGTCTATGTTTTATATTATTTATTCATCTGTTAAGTCATCAGGTGCCCTATGTGAGTCCATTTTACAATGTTTTATCAGACAACTCTATTTTCTATCGATTATCCTGTCGACTATCAACTCTATAGACTCATTGTATCGACTGCCTGTTGACTGTATTGTCTACCGAGTCTACTGGCAATAAAGTCTATGATTGTTGATTCGCTTTACTATGATTTTACTGCTGTCTCTATTTTCTAGAGATTGTCCTATTAGCCCTGTCTATTTACTCTCAAAGTCATTAAGCAATAAAGTCTGTTGTTGACTCTATTATTTATTGATTTTGTTTTACAAATCGATTACCTCAAGTTTCTGTATCTTGTGAACTGTTACTCTGTTTTTTTTTCCAACTTCTAGTATGTACGATCGGTATAATTTACTGATTTTATAGTCCATTAACTGTAGAGTTGAGCTGACCTCTATAAAATCTATTTCCTGTAAAATCTGCTGTTCTAGTTTTGATTAATTTTTCTTTTATTTGTCGAGTTGTCTGTATTTTATATTATTTATTCATTTATTTATTAACTCTATTTTCTAGCGACTGTTAACTGTATAGACTTCTTGTGTCGACGGTCTGTCTGTGCACTTATCGAATCAGAAAGTCTATTGTTGACTCTAATAAATAATAAAGTCTATTGTTCACTCTATTATTTATAGGTTTTGTTTTGCATCCATTTGAATCGGTTACCTTATGTCTTTAATTTTTCCTCTATCTTGTGAACTGTGACTCTATTTTTTTAATGTAATCATGCAAGGCGTGTACGTACACCTGCGACCAAAAATAATGTCGCAAACAGTAACTTTCGTGTTTGTGATTTTGATTATTTAATCTACGTGGAAGACGCTGTAACAATAACTGGCCCTGGCCTTCAGAGTTAACCCATCGAAGTAGTTGAAGAACAAACTTTACCTTCTTTTCATTTATTTCTCTCTTTCTTCTCTCTATTTAATTCTATCCTTCGTCATTCTTGCATAACTCCATATTCTTAATCGTAATTTTCTTCTTTCCCTTTCTTCACTTATTCCTTTAATTTTCCTTTTCTTTCCCTCTCCATGCTTCTTTTAGAATAATTATTGTTTTTGTGTTGTTTTTTTTAAATTTTGTTAAAGGTACGCCAGGTAGAGCAGTGTGCTCCTTATGAGCTTACTGATGGCGTACCTTTTGGTTCGACTTTGTTACATATTTAATGCTTTTAATTCTTTCCCCTTCTTCACATATTCCTTTAATTTTCCTTTTCTTTCCCTCTCCATGCTTCTTTTAGAATAATTATTGTTTTTGTGTTGCTTTTTTTAATTTTGTTAAAGGTACGCCAGGTGCTCCTGATGGCGTACCTTTTGATTCGACTTTGTTACATGTTTAATAGTTTTAATTTATACTATTTATTCAGTTTGGATGTCACACATGAGATACTTACATCTTGATGGACACTCAATGAAGAAATTTAAAAGTTTATGAAATAAAATGAAGAAATCGTTGCTAGCTATGAAATTAGAGATAAAAAAATAAAGGAATGACTTAGAAACTGAAGCATTTAGATTATAGACATACTGTAGAGCAGTCTTTCTCAAAGTGGGCGATAACGCCTACAGAGGCCTACAGGGGGGCGGTAAAGGGCACGGAGAAAATTGGGAGAAACAAGATAAGACTCATATATGGCAGGCTATAGTTTAACTAAAGTTATTAAAGCAATGATTTTAAAATTTTAGGGGCGCTAGAAAATAATTGATTCTCAAAGTGGGCGGTGGACGAAATTAGTTTGAGAACCTATGTGTAGAGGAAAGTTAAAGTTAAATTAATAGTGACAATGCATAGAAAACTTGTCAAAAATGATATCAGGAATCGTTAAGGAACTGATGACCAGACTTTGGAAGAAGAGAACGTGATGAGTCCGGACAGAACTAAATCAAAGGATTTATCTAAAATCAAAAAAGTATCCAGTAGATGGAAGTTACAACAACCCAAGTATTAAAAGTGAAAGTTTAATTAAAGTTTTTTTCATAATTCACTCTTCTTTTCGAGTTTGTCACTTCAAGCTTTTTTTTTGGGTGGGTGGTACGACACATGAAGGATTATTTAAAAAGCTCGTATTTTTAACACAAGTTTGATTTTTGCTTTTAATTCCTCTTTAATTTGTTATTCATTTTATTTTTTATTAAAATATATAGGTACGTTTCAAATTGAGATGTTACATTTTCAAAATATAGTCAGTTCAAAAATAATACAGTTTCAAAATAGCAGAGGCTAATTTTTTTGCGTCAGGCCCATTCTTTGAATCCGCAGAGCGAAGTGGTGGATTTCGGTAGTACCAAAAGAGTTACCCAAACGTAAAAAGTATCCGAATGTAAAAGTACCCGAACGAGAACCCTGAATTTTTATGTAAACCAGGTCCTGGCAAGGAAGTGTAAAATCACCCCAGTTCGTTCAGCGATGCACTTGTTGGAAATTCCGACCAAGTCAAATGCAAGTTTTCCTAATCTTTCCTTGGCAAAAACTTCGATAATTTTAAACACAACAACACAGCGTCACCAAGTTAAGCTGTTACTGTGAGAAATTTTATTGCAAATAATTTCTAGCTTTCGAGCCACCCTATATATTGACGAAAGTGTAATTACGCAGAAGTTTGACCTTTGGAACTTGGACTGTTCCAAAAAGTACGCTTTAGAACGCTAAACGAGCCTGGGCGGCAACCCTATTCTTTGATAACGAGACTGTCCCATGTCGAAACTGCCCGCGAACCGTTTGCGTTGAACGTCACCCCGATGCGAAATTCCGCCAGTCGTTGTCGCTACTCGCTCGCATTCAGACCGCACTGAGAGTTATTCTCGTTTTGTTTAAATTTTTCATTTAACGTTGATTGTTTTGGAGAGAAAATAAAATGGGTATGAAACCCGGATTTTAATTTGGTTGCGGCGAGCTTAGGCCTTCTTCGAGGCTTCTCCAAGCTTGTTCCGTCGTATTAAACGGCAGGTATGTTTTAGAGACATTGGGCGGCGGTCGGTTCGTAATCCGTGTTTTCTTTTATCTAAGCTTTTTTATTGAGATTTGGTTCTTCTCCCCCCCACCCCATTAATTCCGGACGTTCACCGGAGTTTCATTAAATGGCCATGACCTTGGCCATCCCTTTTGGTGTTTGGTGACACGACGGTTCATCGGACGCACATCGCGAGAAGGCACGCTCCTTGTGACGAAAGTGGTCACTGAAGCTGATGCAAGTGGTCACTTAAAGTTTACGAAAGTTGTAACTGGAGCATGTCTCCCATCATATTCCTATCTCGTTGGGCTGATGCCATGCTGTCAATTGGAATGACGCGGCTCTCCTGTTACGTATAACCTCTTGATTACCGTTTAACATCCAACTAGGCAATTTCAGCTTGTTACACCACACCCCATGCGTTCTATCTGAGAACTGGCGGCCGTGCAGAGTTTCGACGCATCTAAAGATCGACGGGCCAATTAAAGAAGAGGGTTGGTAAAAGAAGACAGCTAACTCACAGGGGAAATGAGGGAGACACAGCACTTTCGTAATGCGTAGTGAAGGCGCTTTTTTTTAATGACGCATCATCTTAAAACGCACGTAACGTTACAATAAGCTAAATCGGGTGATGCGGGTGCCGTCAGCTCCGACTAATTAGATTTCTTTGTTTTCGAGAATGTCCATAAAAGGAGACGTCACCTGATGTTCGATAATCTTTCTTTCTTTCGTTTTGCGCAGCAATGCTGCTTTCAATTATTACGTTCAAATCTCGCGCCAAAATATCGTGGCGATACAATATCATTCAATTGCGTTTTAACACAGTTGGCAACCTTACATCCCTTCCCTGTACTACTCAACGTTTATTCGTGTGACACACCACGTGACTGGTTTTCGGTTTGGTATCCTAGCAACCTTCACTTACTACAAATTCGCCTTGATGAAGTTGAAAAATGTCAATCATTTGAAGATTGAGGTTGGTATTATGTACATAATTTATTTATGATATTTAATTGTTTTGAAGTTTTTAATACCAAATATACAAATCTGATTAGTACTGTAGTAGTAGATACAAAACCTATGTAAATTGTCGTTACTTTCTTAACCAATACTGTTATCCTTTTTTTTTATTTCTTTCTTAATATGTATACCTAATATAAATAAAAAAAATAACTAAACGTAAAGCTGGCGATTCCAAAACAAATACCTAACGTATGGGTCACATACCGATTGTTTCTTCGGATCCTGAAAAAAGGCGAAGTTAGGACAGAAATGGCTGTATTATAAAAAAAAGGAAATATAAGTTGGATAACGATGTTGTAAAGTCAAACAACAATACTTCCTAAATTTAAAGGGTTTTATCAAAGAATCAAAATGAACGGAAGCAGAACGGCGAACAACGAATAAAATAATATCTAGGGAGAGCAAAAGAGGAGAATGAGAGCTTAGTTGATTCGAAGAGCATCTGAGAACAATTTGGAAATCACGATAGAGAGCAAAACCAGGAGGAACCTCAAGAGACTTGAGCAATTCTGAAATCAAGAGAACCTAAATGGATGGTGCTAGAAAACATGCGATCATTTATAATTTTTGGGCAGCGGTGGACTGGGTCTAAAAACAATGGTTACCAGGACTCAAAGGGTGCTCATGGGTCTGATGTTTAAATTCGATCGGCTGATACTCTGGCCAGTCCGCCGCTGTTCTTGGCGAAAGATCGATGTGATGGACGTACATTGTCAAGACCAGATCTCCAAACATCTCCTTATTCAGAAACTTACAACTATAAAAAAAAACGTAGGCAAGTCTTCAACCTGTTTTGTCTAATCTGAAGTGACAGATGTGTTCCTTCTTTGTGCAAAGATCCTCAAGAATAATCCCGTCTGCGAAACGTTTCCGAATTTAGACATCGCCAATGGGGCAAAAAAAAATGCGTACGTGCAAACTTCGATTCGCGATGTAAATCAGCGGCCGCCTTTTTCTCGTGCCAATAAAAGCCATTATGTAATCGGCGATAAAAACAGGCCGTCCGAAATTCCGTTTATTATGTGAGGAGCAATTTAGCGCGATAAAATCAAGTCGCTGGACGTAAACATTAGCGCGTATTTCGGCTGCCAGACTTGTTAATTTTTATGGCAAACCTCGATTAGCATAGTCACCACGCAAGGATATTGAAACAATTAGTAATCGCCGGCTATAATTTAATGCTGATGTCGTAATACTGTAAAGGCCCATTCAGTTTGTAAAAAAAAATTAACGCGAGTCGTGGTTTATTTATGCCTGTTTTTATAAAAAGCAAAAAAATCGCACGAAATGTTTGACGACTTCTTTGATTAACTTGCTCAATGAATGGCTGAGTGGGTGGCTGCTTATCTACTAGCAATTTAGTTTAGATCCAATGGACTGACTGGTGATAGGTATTCATTGACCAAAAATTTCCTGAAATACTTACGGTTCATAGGTACTTGCAGAAAACATCAAACATGGCCTCAAATATCTCAGCGTGTTTGTGTGGGGGCTCTTAAGAACATGGAGTCACTTTTATGTAAATTAAGATTGACGATTTACATTTGCAAAATTTAATGGCCCGGACTTTAAATAAAAAAGCTCCCCGCTAAATCATTTTTATGGTCGGAACTTAGCGGCATTGTTGTTATAGAAAAATTTACAGGATAGTTTGTTTACAGAACGAGCGGTCGTTCTACATGAAAAGTGTTAAGTGCGGGATATAAAGACGGCTGATTTATTTGAATTACGTTCTCTTTCAACGCCGTAGCGGTTCTGTTTTTGCATACGCAGGTATTTACGTACGAGTTACATGTAATCCATATTTATGACTTGCCACAACACTGCAAAGTCTTTAGCCAATTTGTAAATGCAAGGAAAAAATAATGATTAAATAAATTACATCATGGTTAGAGCAATTATGAAAGTCAATCACGTTTGAATGCATACGTATAAAATTATCACCGATTCTATTTTTGTTCTATTTCTGAATTATAGTTTAAATAAACGATATTTTTGGATAATTCTTTAATAAGAACCACTTCCTTATAGTTAATCATAGTTTCCATGAAATGCTTATAACATAATCAACGAAAATATGTGCTATTGTATTAACCAAGTTATTTATTTAAAAAAAATGATTTAGTACGTAAAGTGTCAAGAATACGAAATCCTACTTTCATTGCGTCATTTTCCGTCTGCATTCGTCCAATTTATCATCTCGACTGAATATGAATTTCGACCGCAAACATTCGAAATTGATAAAATTAAGATTCCGGGCACGAACTCCGGAGAGCACCCACGTGCTCCGGCACAAAATGAACTTCGGCACGCCGAAAGGCAAGGCGAAGTCGATTTTACAAGTTAATCCGGATGAGCCCACACACAAGTGATTTTTATTTCTTTCCATAGTAAACCCAATTTATTGACCTTCACTTTCTGTTTACATGAAGCGCGAGTAATTTTGATAGTGTTATCAATCATGAAAGAAAAAACGCGTTATTTACATACTTAAGAAACACTCGCGTTAGCTCAGCTTTTAAAGCTAATGAGAAATTCTCGTTGCATCAAAAAGTTGATTGAGAAATACTGAAACTTTACATAAAGTAAAAAAAATACATAATTTAAATCGCCGTTACAGTGTTAAGCCTTGTGTAAATCAATACGAGTGGGTCTTATCTCACGGCCAATATTTTCATACACTTCACTGCACAAATACGGACTTAGATGTAAGTTCTGAATAAACATCGGAGAGCAAACTTATAAATGGAGCTATTTTTGATGGGCTATTTACACGAGGATGCGGAACGTCATTTAATACCGATGGGAAATGTTTATCTTGGACGGAGCTGTTTCGGCTCAAGTTCTATACGAATTCCGAGTGTGTATCAAATGAAAAAAATAAACTAAATAACTTGAGTGTATCAAAATTTAAAGAAAAGAAACCGTTCGATAAGTTCACATAAATAAGCAAGAATATAGTTAAAATTGAAAGAACCATTAACGTGCAGCGATATTCGAAACATTATTTATTTCTCCATTTCGAAGATAGCTTGCAAGTAAAAAAGAAATAGAACGAGGAAGTAAGTCCACCACATACATGCACATACATTCTGCTTCTAATTGTTGTCCGCATACACACGATTTCTCCGAATCATACATACATCATATTGTCCCGGTTTCGATGTAATTTGCATACGTGCATGCCTTCGCATTGTACTATCGATCGGGGCTAATTGTAATTTACCATGTGCACTTTATTTAAAAGCCATTCACTCTTATTAGCGTGTAACGAAGTAATTTATTTAAAATTCCTCCTCTCTCGCCGCTCGCTCTTTGATATGCCTGGGATATGCCGTCGCTCGTTTATGTAAGTGCCTTTACATGTACGGTAATTATTATTATAATACGTTACATGTGTATCCTTAATTAATCAATTAATGAATTGGGTTGTTTACTTTCAATTCGCGATGTACATATTTATTTGAGGAGATTCGGTTCGGTTGCTTAATCGCACTTCCTTTCGGACTGAATGTGTTTCGGTGTTTCGACACATTCGTGTTGAAAGTGTGGCACACTCTGGAGAGTGTGAGTAACGAGGAAGAAACTTTCATTAAATTCCACAGAGGATCGACTGAATCAGGCAAGTAAAGAAAAAAGTGTTTCTGATTTAAATTCGGGCTATATACGAGGGGAAGTCAAAAGTAATATACAGTAGCAAGCAGAATAATTCAGTTGTTTCTTTCCCAAGTTCACGATCCAATTTACGACTTGCAACCAAGTCCCACCTTAACTTATTTGGTACAAAAAACATAAATTAAAAGCAGCTGTAAAATCCATTACAATTGTTGATATCGGGTAGCGTTCGCGTTCACATAATATTAGATCATCGTGCGTTAATACCCGTGATTACTTAATCTTATTACACATTTACAGAGCGTTTATTATACACTTTAATGTAAGCGTTCGCTTATGAAAGCCAATTTATTTCGACGCAACCGTGAACCGTGCCTTATTAATATGAATTTACGGAACGTTTTGCTCCCGACGACGGAATACAAATGGTCAGCTGATAAGATCGCGCGTCGCAATCGTCCAGCAAACTTCTTCTTTTTAAATTCAAAGTCACTGTTGTTATTAAATAATCCTCGAAGATAGAAAATAAAAAACAATGTCCGTTCCGCTTTGTCCGTTATCAAGCCGCAAAATCCTTTTAATGGGTCCGCTTTGATGTCGGAAATGTTTTGGATACGATGAAGCCTCTAGTAAAACGAATTTCAATGCGAAAGCTTTCACGAAGACCGGACTGTATAAAAAGCTCGCGCTTTCAAAACGCTTTCACAAGCTATTACAATTTTTTTTTAATCATAGGTATATATGTTTTCAGAAAAAAAGAAACTGACGTCGATTCTCTGAATAATTTAAAACCTCGACTACTTTTATTGCGTTAGACGTAAAAGTTGGGGAAAATTTAGCGCTACCCCCGAACACGCCGGCAAGTCCGAATCCCTCGGGAGCGAGTTCCGCAAAATGTAAACTCGTTATCCATCGCCGCCATAAACAAACATTCACATTATTATAGCGGCGGCCGAATTTAATTAGTCTAATTAATCACATATTTCATTTGCGTCTGCACGTGATGCTAATGTTAGATAAATCTATGCATGAGAAACCAGCTGGTGTTATTCAATTAAAACGCAATTAAAAAAGCCGTTTAGATATAAGCGAAGAAATGTTCTCTTTCGATAATGTTTATCTCCAAGCGAAGATGAACTGCAATTTTTTTTTCTTCTCGTCTTTGTATTTCAAATAATAAATGAGACAGTTAATCTTTTGGGTTTAAAAGACCTAAAAAATGTTGCAGTTAATAATAATTTATCAAACCTTTTGTCACAAGTCAGTCATATACTTGAAGTTAGTTTTAGTACTTAACTTTTCTTGGGAAACAGTCACAAGTAACCATGCTTGGAAATACAGGCGCACCTCTACAAGTCGAAAGTTTCTGTAAGTTGAAATTTACTGATGTCCCTGCACATTGTGTATAATTGAAATCTCTTTCTTAACTCGAAATTTCTATAACTCGAAATAATTTTCCGGTCTCTTGAGATTCGAGTTGTGGAGGTTCGACTGTACATACTTTCTTTAGATGTAACCAGCGAGCTACCTCAAGAAGCTTGATGCTTTCTCAAAAAGCTCATTCACGATAAGTTATTAATCATCTTGGATCTTGGATATTGGTTAAAAAGCTCGAGGGAAGTCCAGTCACAAATAGGGAAAACATTGGGTATCCGAATACTACCCGTATAATTGTTACCCGGGTATCATTTTTTTATCGGGGTACCCGTTGTTACCCGAATACTAGCCGTGAAATTATTACTCGGGTATCATTTCTTTATCCGGGTACTCGTTATTACCGGTACATCGGGTACCCGAATACTACCCGTGCGATAATTACCCGGGTATCATTTCTTTATCCGGGTACTCGTTATTACCCGTTTAATTTGTCAGCACAGAATCTCGGAAAAACGTATACCGATCTGTTATTACATGATGAAAATTTGATTATTTTTAACATTCGGACACTCATGTAAAATTCGTGAATCCGTTTACGTTGAAATATCCAAACTTATACCCGAACATACCCGGGTATTCGAATTTACACGGGTACCCGTGTCAAATCCGGACTTCAGTTTTGCACGGGTACCCGAATTTATACGGGTACCCGAGCTCATAAGATTACCCGAGCACGATACGGGTACCCGGGTAGTATCCGGGTAGTTTATTCGGGTACCTGGATAGCTCAAACGTACGAGTATGTCTTCCCTACTCACAAATGACCATACTTGATGTTAGCAACGTTGAAATTTCTTTGGAAATAACCAGCATGGCTTCTTCTCGATGTTTTTTCAAGAAGCATAATTCACAGGGATCTAGGATCTTGGATAATGGCTAAAAAGCTCGATGGAAATACAGTCACAAGTGACCATTGTTGAACTTTCTTTAGATACAACCAGCGAGCTACTTCAAGAAGCTTGATGCTTTTCCAAAAAGCTTAATTCATGAGTAGTTATTAACCATTTGTCGGATCTTGGATGACGGTTAAAAAGCTCCAGTCACAAGTGACCATATTTGATGTTAGTGTCGTTGAACGATCTTTGGAAATAATCAGCATGGTTACTCCAGGAAAGTCGATGCTTTTTCAAGAAATATAATTCACGGCGATCTCGGATCTTGTATAATGGTTTAAAAAAATTCGATGGAAATGCAGTCACAAGTGACCATACTTGACGTTAACAATGTTTAACTTTCTTTGAATATAACCAGCGAGCTACTTCAAGAAGCTTGATGCTTTTTCATAAAGCTTAATTCACGAGAAGTTATTAATCATTTGTCGGATCTTGGATAATGATTAAAAAGCTTCACGAAATTCCAATCACAAGCGACCGTACTTGACGTTGAACTTTCTCTGGAAATAATCAGCTTTGCTACTTCAAGACCTTTTCAGTAGCTTTTTCAAAAAGCATAATTCACGTGGTACTTCAAGAAACTCAATGCTTTTTCAAGAACTATGATTCACGGGGATCTCTGATCTTGGATAATGGTTAAAAGGTCAATGGAAATACAGTCACAAGTGACCACACTTGCATTGTTGAGCTTTCTTTGAATATAACCAGCGAGCTACTTCATAAGCTTGATGCTTTTTCAAAAAGCTTAATTCACGAGAAGTTAGTAATCATTTGTCCGATCTTGGAAAACGGTTAAAAACTCGACGGAAGTCGCAAATGACCATACTTGATGTTAGTGTCGTTGAACTTTCTTTTAAAAATAATCAGCGTGGCTACTTCAAGAAACTCGATGCTTTTTCAAGAAGCATAATTCACGGAGATCACGGATCTTCAATAATGGTGGTTAAAAAGCTCGATAAAAATACAGTCACAAGTGACCATACTTAAAATTAAAACTTATAGTTGCTTGATTTTCTTTGAAAAAACAAGGATTACACGGAAAAATTTGAAAACGATACAAGACACGAAAGTGATGAAAGTATAAGGGATATCAAAAAAAGAACTAGAGGAAGCGATAAAACAAATAAAAACAGGGAAAGAAAGTGGAGAAGATGAGATAACGCCGTAGATGATTAAATTACTAGGAGAGCATGGGAAGGAATGGTTATGGGAAATACTCAAAGCAGCCTGGAGACAGAAGAGGATTCCGAAAGACTGGGAGACCAACTTAATTATCTTAATACACAAGAAAGAAGAACCATCAAATTGCGAGAACTATAGAACAATCTGTGTAGCCCAAACCACTCTAAACCTTTACACAGGAATATTAGAAAAAAAACTAAGAATATATGTGGAACCCAGGCTAGAAGAAGAGCAAATAGCATTCAGAACTAGAAGACAAGCAAACGACAATATCTACGTACTGAAGACCCTAAGAGAAAGAACAATAGAAGAGAGGAAAGAGATGCTCGTTGATTTAAAAGCGGTATTTGACATGGTAGATAGGCAAGTAATTTGGTGCAGCCTAACAGAACTAGAAGTACCCAAACAACTCATTGAAATAATTAGTAGTACATTTAAAACAGTAAAAGACAAAGTACAAATAGCAGTACAGGGGTCAAAAGAATTTGAAATTGGCAGAAGAACAAAATAAGGGGATAACTTAAGCCCTATATAATTTGTGATAGTAATGGACAAAATAACAGAACAAATAAATGGCAAAACAGAATTTAATACTATTGTAGGATATAATAAGTTAAATCGTATATCAATAAGCAGTGTACTGTTTACAGTTGATGTGGTACTGGTAGCAAATTCAAGCAGAAAATGCAGGAATTAGTCAATATATGGATTAAAGAAATAGAAAAAATTAAGATGGAAGTAAACATAAATAAAACAAAGGTGATGATCAGGGATCATATTTGGGGTCACTTCCTGCGGAGAAAATACGAAAACTTGCTATTCAGAGTGTACACAGGAACAATAGATCGAAGAGTGGGAGGATCGATCGCCGATTGCGCTGCTGCCTTAGACAAGGTGGGGACGGCCGAGTACAGTCAAGTTAGAAGTGCGTGGCCAGTAAGTGGTCTCAAATATGATCCTTGGTGATGATAATCAATGGAAATCGGGGAGAGGACAACAAAGTGATAAAATGCAAGAAGCCAATAATAGAGGGTAACAACCACCTGGGCACTATACTGACAAATGACGGAAAAATAGACGCAGAAATATCAAACCGAGACAATAAGTCAATCAGACTATACTATACGCTAAATCACATAATACTAGGCTACAAAGAAACAGACGTAGAGGTTAAACAAGAAATACATAACACAATAACGATATCGATACTTACTTTACATACGCAGCAGAGAACTGGACCTGGTTGAAAAACCATGAAAGCAAAATAAATGCGATGGAAATGAAGCACCTCAGGAAGGTCAAAGGAATAACAAAATGGGACAGAATTAGAAATGAAAGACATAAAACAAAGATCAATCCTGGTACGGGCATGTCACAAGAATGATCAACGACAGACTAACAAGAAGAATAATGGAAATGGGTAAACCTAGCAAAAAAGAAAGAAATAGTTAGACCAGATAGAGGATCTTAGAAGAATAAAGGGTAAAACAAAGGAAGAGTTGAGAATCCTAGCAAAAGATAGGAAGGCCTGGAAGACGTGGATAAACGAAGACCGGGGCCCACAATACGACGCCTAAAGTAGCAAAAGAATCGAGAAAGGAGAAGAAGAAGAAGAAGAAAATAACAAGGATTCTTCAAGAAGCTTAATACTTGTTCTTTCCCTAAGTCCCCATTTATTGTTTGCAAATCTTCATTTGAGCTAATAAGGGAAAGATCTCCTAAGGACGATTTCAAAATGCACTCAATATAGTTTGGAACGCCAATGAATTAATCAGCATAGAAGTCTTAATTGTTTATCATATTTGACAAATTAGCGCAGTATTTAGGTCATAGGGTCTGTATCAGAAGTAGTATAAGTCAGAGTTGTAGGTACTTGTATTAGCTTTGCTTTTGAATAACTTGCCCCAAATATACTGGAATAAAACCTTGCACGTAAGTAAGGATGAAGCAGAAAAAAGAGAAGATCTGGAGACCAGTAGAAGAAAAAGAGAAGGAAATCCTAAGGATGAGGGATGCAAATATCAGCACGACATAGGAAAAAATGGAAACATGAAAGGTCAGTAAATCCTAAATCCTTCTACCATTTGCAATTTACAACATCTTTTGCTTTCTTTACAATTTTTTATAGAAGCCACTGCTTTGCCCTTTCTTCTTCTACCCTCTGTTTTTCCTTAAATTATTTGATTTTATTGATATTGTTATGGCAGGGCCAAAAAAAGAATGTTATTGTATCCGTATTTGCATTTGTTTACAAAACTTTAAAAGTTACTCATATACAACGAATTATATGTTTGCAAAATGTGTGTTTATTTACCAAATATGTCGTCAAACATCTTACCAAACAAGCATCTGGTTTAATATCGTTTCAAATTTTGCTCATTTTTTTCTACATTGCAGTACATTTGCAAAGGATAAATATCTTTATGATTGCTCATAAGTCATGACGTCAATCATTGCAGCATCACTACATCTGTGTATGTACCCTTTATCCAGATGGTACCTCAAATCTTCGGGTCAGTTTTAAACCAATTTGTGCTCATTATTTCAAACATCTCGCCCCGTTGTCGATGCGTGGGGGCAAATCGGCTTAGGCGACAGGGCAACAATAGAAACTATTTCATTTTTACAATGCATCCGACGATCGATAATCTGATCGTACTTGACAACAATAATCGGCTCCTTTCTTATTATTATAAAGAGGCTTACACAATATCCGCTGGGCGCAGCACGAAATGAATGGAGTTGTTTTTTTCCTTCTCGCCTCCAATAAATAAAACCTTTCCGTTTTTATTCGTCTTTTTGTAAGTAAAAGGAGCCTTTTCATTCGGCGGGACGTAAACGAAGCTCTCGCTCGTAAGTAACCTTTACGTTTGATACCAGATCAATACCGTGCTTGTTTGGGGTTTGAATGGAACGTTCTCTTACCAATGATATTTTCGTGCAACAGAAGTTAAGAGTTGATTGATAATAAAAAAATATTTTATTAGCGTTAAAGTGCAACCGGAAAAGGGTTTCTTTTATCTGCATCTTGGAGTCATTTAATTGGATACGAGTACAATTCGAATTCTATGCGAAGCTTTAATATCAGGATTGCTGCTTGTTTAGTTGAATAGTGTTCGCTGTAACTGCGACCGACTTACTAGATGTTTTAAAAATGTAACTAACTCAAACAAGTCATCCAACATCTCATTCAATAATCTAGGCACGTCCTCTGGACTCCTTAACACTTTCGTTTTTGTTCATACCGGCAAGGTGTTCCATATACCTCTTGTGTCGCTCGGGCGTTTGGACGAGAACAGGTTTGGCGTGCATGAAAAACGTAATTTATGTGTCGGTCTGATG
The DNA here is from genome assembly GCA_033060865.1 of Dorcus hopei. Lineage (NCBI taxonomy): Eukaryota > Metazoa > Arthropoda > Insecta > Coleoptera > Lucanidae > Dorcus > Dorcus hopei. The sequence continues at coordinate 64,748,313 of CM065425.1, read as the reverse complement.
TGACGTGAGCGCAAAAAGAGCAACGAAACCTCGGCACTTGTAAAAAGCCAGCAGGCTGCAGAAACTTGTTTGGAAGCAACACAACTGCACGGGCAACTTAGGTATAACTGGTATAACATATTTGCGTTAATGTTTATTTTTAAGTTAAACAAAAAAAAACTGCACATTCATTTGGACAAATTGGTTATGTAACGGAGTTTACTTTTAGTGACTTTTTTTCTTTGCAGTTGATTTTAATAATATTTCAATTTATTTACAGTTGGATTTTTTTATTAATAAAGAATCGGTCAGACAACGAGTAGGCAAAGTTATATAATTTTAATAAAGTACTTTAATAATAATGATTTGAAAGACACTCGTAATTTTCTAGACAGTCAAATGGCGCAGCGATGCAGATAAATTGATCATAGAGTGTAGCAGTGAAGATAAATTAAACTAATAAAAGAAAAGCCAGGAATATTTTTGTTAGATAGATCAATGGTAACCTAAACGAGTTAATGAGCTTTGAAACAGTATTTGTGTCACACTCTAAAATTAAATTTTTAGATCAGTGCGAAGTGAATCGCCTCCTGAACATCACTTCATATCATAAAACCAAAAATAACACGACGTGCAACTGTATAAACGTAACTGAAGTATTAAACGCCCGGATTACATATATTTCAGGACGGTTTGCTCAGATTTACACGATTTCTGAGTAAATACCCACCCACACATCCGGGAGCAAAACGGGCGAGCAAATAAATCAAGAGCTTTCTCCTCCACCTTCGAGGTACGAAAAGCGTCGGGTTACAGAAGAAAAAAAATCGTTAAACTCAACGTAATTACAGTCATCAAATTTAATAGAAAAAATATCAGGTTTTTGATCTCGTCCCACGCTCACCATTCCGGCCAACTTTATTTTTATAATTATTGCTTGTAATAACGACGGACGATAAAATTAATTAAATCATTTTGAGGAACACGAGCGCCTTCCACCATTAAAGTTTTATCATAGCATCGCCGCGCCATTGGATATACACTAACAGACAAAAGTCTTGCACAGTCAACAAAGGAGCAAACACACTTTATACAATGTTAATTAAAAGCTACTTGGCAACAAATGCAATTTTATGGGATATTAAGATTATATTATCTGATGATGAAAATAAAAAACAACCCCAAGCATCTTTATCTACCCACATCCAAAGTTATTTAAAAAATACTTCAACCAATAACTTAAGATAAATAGCTACTACAAAACCCAGATTTTATTATAATACTTTTCGATTTAAGAAAAATTAAGAAGATGATTTAAATTCCTAACAGATGGATGAATTTATTGTTTAAAAAATTTATATTACATATTAAATTCCTGGAGTTATTCGTGACTTTTAATGGGCGTATGTTGAACGCTCGTCGTAATCAGGCAATTCTTATTCGTTTCGCTCTGTCCGCTCATTCTCGTTCTACATAGGTTGAATACTTCTTATATATTCTCTTGCTTTATGGCGGTTTCGAGAATTTCGAAAAGGTCGTCGGTAAATAGGTCGCCGTGTGATATTAAGCCCTGGCATATTATTAAAAGCATCGCATCGTCTGGGATTTGACTAGCGCTAGTTATTTGATCGCCTAGCTATTTGCAAATGGCGTTTTCCTGTTTGCTGCCAAACACTTCGCTTAAAGTGGAATTGCAATTGCGCTTCGTGTGTACGTGCACGTCTTTCAAACATCTCGTTCGTATTGAGCGAAATTCTGTATGTATGTATTTAGTTGAGGATTTAATTTACGGACTTGTCAGGAGAACGTGCCATTTACGTACCGTCTGAAAGCAATGATTAAAATGTATCAGCAAATAATTCGTGACTTCTTCTGCGGACAACCTGTGGAATATAAATACCAATTTCCAACAAAAGTCTGCTCTTCGACTTAGCATTAAGTGAATATAGTAGGATTTTAAACTGAAGAAAATGTATTGAAAGCAGTTATTTAAAAAATGTAAGTTGAAGGTTACTGTAGATCTAAAAATCTCTGCAGTAATCTCGACTATATACAGGGTGTTCTTCAAGTTCGTGCAAAAAAATCAATGGCGTATTTGGTAACAGGTATTCTCACGAATGCACCAAAATTAAAACGAAAAAAAATCAAAAAATTCCATCCGGCAATTCCTTGTAAAATGTTGCTAGACGCAACGGACTGTGACCTTCACCCACAATAAGTGTTCGAAGTTCCCCCCCCCTGCGTGAGATGTAAACATACCGATTAAAGTGCCGTTTAACATACCTGCCTACACATGCAAGTTGTGAAAAGTAAGCATTCCATCCCTTGTAAACATTGATTCGTCGGTGAAGAGAATGTTATTAATAAAGTTCCCGGAGTAACCACCGACAAAAACGCATGCGTTAGAGGTAATCTGCGTGCATCAGAGCTTGCACTCTTTGAAACTGGAACGGCTAATTGTTCCTCACGAATAATTTGGCAAACAACAAACTGCACAACTGACACAAAGCATCTACTATTTGGTAAAGGGCGATCTCGGTTACGCTGGCTGTGCATACAAACGTCTTGCAGCCAACGCATTTTGACCACATTCGCCGTAAATTAAAATCATGTCCACAATAACACTATTGGAAAATTCGGCCATATTTTCAACGCTGTTATCTGCGACGAAGTGCGGTTGAGAACTGAGTAACTGACCCACTTTAACAGCCGATGCTAACACACGAGCATACTTCTCCAATTAAGTAATAAAAATAAACCAGGGACTATTAAACTGTTTCATCGTTCGCCGAAAACATTTATTATCTCTAATATTTATTAATCAATTGTTATACAAAAACTGCTTCATTCTATCACTTTTAATGTCAACTTTCACTGGTTTCATTTTTTGCATGAAGTTAAAAACCAGCCTGTATAATATACTTAACCGAACGAAATCTGGCTTATTATACACGGTTGGTCTGACTAAGACTAGGTATACGGTTAATTGTGAGTAAATGAAGGAGAGGCTTATTGAAACTTGTGTGGAAATGAAATAGAGATATTACAATGTTGCGTGTGAAGGTAGGAATGCTGCGGCCAGAGCGTGGCCCGCGTTATCAATCGGCAACGTCGATTGATGTAGCTATTTCGTTTACTCATGCGCTTTCTACTATTCTATCCTTCATTTACTCATGATAAACGCATAGCCAGTGGTGGTCAGGCCGACCCAGTATATTACTAGTAACATAATAGAATCGACTCAGTTGTCGTTGTTCAATATTACACATCAAAATAAACGTAACTTTTTATGTAAATTATATAATTAAAGCTGGTTCTTGTCCGATGAAAATTGTATCACAAACTCTTTTAAACGGACACTAAATGGCGCACAAACACTTAACGTTTCGCAGTCGTTCGAAGCTGTCGAACGACTGCGAAACGTTAAGTGTTTGTGCGCCATTTAGTGTCCGTTTAAAAGAGTTTGTGATATGTAACTTTTTAGGTAAATTATGTAAATCAAAAAACGGAAACAGTTATAAATTGCCTTCTCAAATTAATTCTTCAAATTTATGCGCCTTGTTACATAAACGACTGTAACTGTTAACTGGATTACATCTTAAGAATAAACAACAGAAGTCAATTTCATTGTTTGAAACGAAACATAATTTTAAAAAGAGTGACTTTATTTAAATGAATTTGTTTTTCTTCTCATTATTAAATATTAACGAAACAAAGCATCTAGTACCTGGCAATTTTTCAAAAATATTTCTGCCATTCATTGATTCTGATTTTAGTTTTCTTTTTTCTGATTATACTGCACGAAATTATTAGTGTTTTTACGAATGAATTCAAAGAGATGAGGAAGAGGGAGCTAATAAAATTCAAAAACTATAAAATTACTTTACAATTCATGCTCTGATTTTGCTAAATAGTTTTTTTTTCCTCGACCGAGTAGATTTTTATATCCCGGTAACCCCCCGCCCTAATGTCATTATACTAAAGACTATGATGTTGAAGGATCTGTTACAGTCTACTCCTCTCAGTAACCGTTAGAAACCGTTTACAAACGGCCTCCGACGTTGTGTGCATCGGTTGACCAGTTTGGTGGTTTTGAATTTCGCGCTAAGTCGGTGGTTCGTACTTATTTTGAGTCAGGTAGCACAAGGAATTCTGGGTAACGGACCGGCGCGTGAGAATTTTTGCACTTGCCGGCAGAGTGTATCCGAAGACGGCATTTTGATTTCGCGTGTGTTTCATCGTTGATCCCTCGAGTATCTCTGCGGTTTTGGCTTTCGAATTTTGGTAATTCGCGTCCACTTGGAGTTCTGTGAGATTTACTCAAGAAGTCACGGATTTGGAAAGTTTTTAGGCCTTATTTCTTATATCTTTTTTTGGATTTTGTTTGGGTCAACGCGTGTACCACGTTGCAAATCATCTCGGACGCTCGGCGTTTTCATGCCGAGCAAGTAGTTTCGAGTAGTTACGGGTGGTAGCGAGTGCTAGAGGGTAATTAACCCCCCCCCGTTTTGGGCGTCTACGCAACTAGCGTGGAGCGACTTCTGGACTTTCGGAAGCGATTTTTTTGTTGACGTTCTCCGTACGACTTCAAGTACATTTCGCAATCTCCCCGATGACGGAGCGAAACCATTGGCGGAGTCACGAGGACGTGAGTGAACCTACGAACTTTCCTCCAAGGCGCTGAAGGTCGGAGTTCAATCGAAGAGCTACACGGTATCGTATCCCATTGAATACTTTGATTTGGTTTTGCGTTTTTCATTACGCTCTTGGACACGTTTTTGTTTTTATCCATGGTTTTGTTGTCTTGCACCTTTTGTGGTATGATCGACGTATTTTGATTATTGTCATATTTTGCGGTCGCCGCATGTACAGTGGCGAGCGATTTTTGTTGAATTATTACCGGACTTGTTTCGGCGCCTAGTTGTAAGTGTCTTTTTTTCTATTTACAATTTATTAACGTGATATTTAATTTCTTTTCAGTCCTGTCCTGTAAACGGACGTGTGGGATCCCTAATGGACGGCGCGGCATAGTTTTTGCGCGTCTCGCGTGATTGTTTGTTTTTTTTTTTATATTACGTATTATTACATAATTTTTTCTATAATGAGAGTTTAATGCGGAATTATTTTTCTGTTTTTGTGGCATTTTGCTCGACGAGACGCATTGTACCCCCCCCCTCCTTGATTGTTTACCTCTCTTTAAAGCCTGTTTAACGTGGCGTTTATCTTTTTTTAACTTCTTATCTTGCGGATTTTATCTCCTTCGGGAGGGATTATATCGGAAGTGAACCAACTGGTGAGTGGGAGATTCTCTCCTGTTGGGGGAATTCCGTGATTGCAAGTTGTTGCGATCGTCAACAGGTGGCGCCCCTTTTCGAACTACAGTTACCTGTACGAAAGTATTTGCCCACGGCCTTCTCCACTGACACGGGATTGGGTAACAGCCCAACCAATGGGCGATGCAGGTAGGTTCGTTTGTATCCGTTTCAGTTTTTTTTTTTTTATTTATTCGCCATCACTGCGGGTTTAGTTGCGAATTGCCCGTTTGCACCTCGTGGTTTGTATTGGTTTTGGGTGTACATTTAGGGCTTCGTTTTAATTTGGTGACAGTGTGCGTGACAGATCCCGTAATTTAAATGGGCAGAAACAGTAAATAAAAAGCTACAAGTGTGACGGCTGCTATCAAGAATATGTGATATAAGTCGATGGCATTTTTTTCTTTTTAACTACACTTTCTTTGGAGTGGGATTGGACTTGCCTTCAATTTGTTTTAGTTGGAGTTCTTCGTTTTTTCTGTCGTTTGTCTTCCCTCCGATATGTTTTCATTCTTTCTGGTTCCTGTGTTGTTCAATTTACTTTTTTACCTCTCGAATGTTGTCCACTACTCTTTTCCTTTTCCCAGGAAAGTTGCATTCATTCAATCTAATCTTAGTTGATTCTTAATTTCTTCTATTTTTTTCGTGGCTCAATATTTTTTTCTTGTTTTGTTTTTGTACTTCCACTATGAAATTTGTATATTTTTCTGTCTGCTTATTACTACTATTATTTTTGCTCGTTCATTTTCATATTTATTGTTTAATTTAAGTACTATTGAAAAGTATTTGCTAGTTGGTTTGTTACGAGTTAGAACAGCAGAGGGCTAAGTATTCATCCCTGAAGAAGAGCTTTTTACTATTTTTATTGAATTTATTGTCGGTCCAAGTATTTCATTCACATATTAAAGTGTGGATTACATTTTTCTAAAGTTGGCTTTACACCAGAGGTAAATATTGTTAATAGCATTGCTTTTAACAAATCTCAAAAACTGAGCCAAAAAATGTTAGAAACATCTTTGTTGACAACATTTGCGATTAACATGTGAAGGAATACCGAAGAAATGTTAGTAACATGTTGAAAATAATTTATGTTAATAACACTTGCTGTTAACATTTATTATTTTTTCGATTAACTTGTCAGTAAGATTCTTCATAACTTTGTTAATAGGAAATATTTTGCGATCGGTCTGGAGACGGTCTAGATCAAAGATTGTTGCTAGCAAAATGTTAATGACATGTTATATTTGGAAACAAAATGTTAGTAACATGTGGATAACATTTCGTTATTTTCCGAGAGATTAAATGCGCCTCAACTTTATTGTGTTTATAGTTTTGAACACATCTCCCTAATTTATTAGTCTTGTTTCTCTGAGTTCAGTTTTCAAAGCTCCAAGCTGAAATACTCTAAGGAAAAGAGTTAAATTATAGCAGAGTCGGTACTGTGAGCATTAAGGACAGACAAATTTACCAACATGCTCATAACTTTCAATAACAATGTTGATAGCAATATCAACAATGTTAATAACATTGTTACACATCTTGAAAATTCATTACAGCTTTTTGTTAGCAACAATGTTAATAGCAATGTTAATATTAAATTGTTATCTACGTTTCCAGTGCTAATCAAATGAATGTTACTCACATATTTGTTATTAGCATTTTTGCTAATAACATGTTTTTATTATTGTTTCGGTGTATTGGCACCTTAAGACATTTTTGTACTTTTGTTTCGAAACCACATCATGAATATAACACGATTAAGTTCATGTCACATTTCAAAATGTTGTCATTAATAAAAATATCCAGTTATAAAAAAAACATTTTATGGCGTGCCTGAAATTACATTATTGACTATAAACTTGAACTTTCACTTTTCACGACTGTAGGAAAATGCAAATATAAAACAAAAATAATTTCTTTCTTGGCAGCTGTAGATAGATACTATACACAACATTGAACTTAGCCATTTTGTTTTATTAAATCATTAAATTTCCATAAGTTCAGACCTAATGGAGAAAAAACTGAATTGGATAAAAGCATTTTTTTAATTAATTAACTTTGGTATATGAAAAACAAGTAAAATGCGCAAGCCTTGTTATTATGTTACTTTTTTTTTCTTTAACTCCACATTCATTTAGGTCAACAGAATCACGCAATGAATTCCATAAATTAAGCTATTCGAGTTGACTTTAGTGCAGTCGTTAATGAATCGACCGATTGGTCAATATTTAATTCGTTAATTTAGGCCCCCACCGCTCGTTATTGATCGAGGCCCGTGCGAAATAATCAACGAAATTGATCATTAATTTAAATGGAACGGCCCGAGAGACTTCAATTAGGCGGGGACTTTAAAATTAATTGTCCTAAATGGACCCCGGTTGCGTACTTGCACACGCCCGGTGCATAATCAATTTCGTCGTCGAACGCGAAACCTGAATTTCACCGAAGAAAAAAAAAATTAATTAAGAAACGCTTAATACGCGAGCAACGCGTTGTAATTGATAATTTGCGTGTAATGGAACTCGTAGAGGACGACGAAAGTTCAAGAGGGTCAAGGATGAAAGAGACCGCGTAGAGGACTTGGACCTCCGTCTTATGGGATGCTTGACGACTTGTTTGATAACATATTTGAAGAGACTTTGTCAATACTACACAGCTTGATGATTGCTTAAAATAGTAACAGTTGTATGTGTAACGTAAAGCACTAGCTAATTAACGCAAGGATTTTTAGACACCCCCTAAAAAACGAAAGACAAATCCAACATTTAAAAACGCCCCAACGAAAACGAAACTTTAGGGTTGACATTAATTTGACAGGCGAACCCTTCTCAACGGTCTCTCTCCATTCTGTAAATATTTTTATACTCGAGGAGCACTCAGAGTAAATGAGACTTTTGTTTCACTTCTTTGCCGGTATTACTTCGACATTAGCGCCATTATCGCTAAGAAAAAACAAAGCAGCAATTTTTTCTTCTTGCGGATCCCCGTTGTGTAATATCGAGTTACTTCAGCGCCCCTTCGCGGTCATTGCCGCATCCCTTTACGCGCTCGTTTATTGGCCGTTACGTGCAGTTAGAGTTGAAGAAGGGCCGTCGTAAATGGGGGGGTGGTTTCTAAAGACGTCGTGAACGTAAGGGGGATGGAGGTTAGAAGCGGTGCTCTTGAAATCACGTTTATTTTCCCCCACAAATGATCCATTTTATATTTTCTCATGTTTGTATTTTGTAGTTTTCCTCAGACGAATTTTTTTGCTGGACACGTTATATACAGGGCGATGATAGTAAACCAGAAAATATATAAAACAGCAGAGGTCATTAAAGTTTTTGTCCCTTTACAAAGTTATCTACAGTGTATACTGTATACACTCATATTTTTTAACAATCTTCCTGTATGTACAAGGTGTTAGATTTAGATGCAAACACAATGGTCTCCAAACCATGTTGCTCAATTGTTTTTTTTTTCTGGAACACAGAAGAGTATCGAGGACTTTTGTACATTCATAACTTTAAAAGTAACCGGGAGAAAAGAAGAAGATACTGGTAAGTGTTTGTTAAGCTCTGATGTAAGTTAATATCACTAGAAACACACAACAACCTCCCCCTCCCCTCTCGATCAACGAAAACCAAATCCATAACTACTACTAACTGCAGTCTACGCACCGCCTGTCAATTGAATCTAAAGAGTAGGCAGATTGAGGCCCCAATGAAGATTCTTAATTCTCTTTTGAAAAGCTACAATATCGCGGCCGAAACGTCGAATCTGACATTCTGTTCATCACGTTCTAGAAGCTAGTAATTTTTTACATGCATCTCTATCTGCAGATCTCTTTTACTTGTCCGCCTTTTTCTTCTAAAAACGTGATTTCCAATTTATGATCCCTCTTAGTTTCTATGTTTCACTTTAGTAAACTACTTGAGTCGACGCTTTTTTTATTTTCTTTCTGCAACTCTCTTTTCTTTGTTCACTTTCTTCTTTTTCATCCAAAAGACGAGTGCTATTTTAGGATCCTCTTCGGACAACCACGGTTATCCGTTTCTTCACGCGGCCATACTGCTTGAATCGAAGCCTTTTCATTTCCTTCTCTGAATATCTCTTTTATTTGTTCACTTTCTTTCTTTTCTTCCGAAAGGCGACTGCCATTTTAGAGTATTCTTTAGACAATTTTTTTTCACGTGCCCATATTTCTTGAGTTGAAGCCTTTTCATTTCTTTACCATCTCCTTCTCTGCCTCTCTACCTGTTCATTTATTTACTTTGTTTATTTTCTTCAAAAACGCAACTGCCATTTTAGAGTCTTCCTTGTACAACTACTTTTTTCACGTGACCATAGTACTTGCATCCAAGCCTTTCCTTTCCCTTACCATGTCCTTCTCTACGTATCTTTTTTATTTGTTCACTTTTTCCCTTTCTTCCGAAAGACGAGTGCCTTTTTAGGGTCTTCTTTGGACAACCACAACACCTTCCTTGGACAGCAAGTTTTTTTCACATATAGATGTAATACTTGGCTCGAAACCTTTCCACTTTCTTTCCGTCTCTTCTGCATTTCTTTCTTCTTCTGAAAGGTGACCGTCAGTTTAGGATCTTCCTTGGTTAACACTTTTCTGATTTACGTATTTCTTGAGTCACATGATCACACCTTTTCCAATTTCTTTCTCCTTCTCTGCATATCTTATCTATCTCTTACCTTCTGCTGAAAGTCGAATGTCACTTGGCCAACGAATCAGTAATTTTTTTTTTTTACCTGAAATGACTCTCTTTACCATACTTTTTATTATTCCTAACACAATCTGCGCAGCTCGTATTTTGATATTCATGATTCTTTCCATTTCTGATACGTCGCCTCCCAACTCTTTTATTATTTCCCATGCCTCCTCTTACTCGCACTCTTTTCTATTATTTCGTTCTTTTTAGTTTTTAAATTCTATTTGGTCATAATAAACAGTTGACTTTAACTCGTTTCCAGAAGCAATGAAATTTCAAATCACTGCAGAATTGTCCAAGAAATGATGAGGCTGTCATTCCTTAGAGAAAAATTGACAAACGGCGAAAGTTTCCAAACACATCAAAAAGTAACTGCATCGAGAATTAAAAAAAACACAAGACTTAGAAGTGAGTTAAATATAAAAACTCGTATGAAAGAGAAACTTGGAGGGGAAACTATAACAAAATTCATAAAGTCTCAACGTCTGAAATGGTCGGACACATCATGAGGAGAAATCCGACAGAAATGTTAAAAATAATAACACAATGAATCCCATTATGGCCAAGGGAAAGAGAAAGGCCGAGGAAAAGGTGGAACGCTGGGAAAAACAGACTAGAAATCGAAATGCAAGAATAGAGCGGAGTGTAAAAAGCCAGGACACATAAGGAACTGTAATACACCAAAGGAAACGTACTTGCTAACGCCATAATCTCAAGATTGCACAGCTTGATGATGAAGATGATGATGATGTAGGGAAGAAATTGGGCGAGGGGGTAGGTAAAACTTGTAAGCTGAGAAACAAAAGCAAAATTTCCAAGACATTTCCAAGAAAGGCCCAAACACACTCTGAATATTTCTTGAAAGACCTAAATGAATTTTCTTGGAGTAGACTACACAAGTAAGGTCCAAATTCTTCGGCCCTTTTAATATCAATGTGGATGAATCAAGCAGTATAGTATGGGACGAGGAATGAAGATAAGTTCTTAATGTTACTTTAATGAGGAGGATGAAGACTGATGATTTTTGATTTACACACTTAACCATCATCTTCTTGACAACTCTTCTATGTACTTAAAAATTCAGCGGCCCTGACGAATCTTTTGATATGGCAGTTAAATGCGTTTCAGTGTGATTATTGCCTCACAAAACTGACATAATAACCTGAAATTACAAGGGCACGTTTTCGACGTGTTTCACTTTTCATGTCGATGTCGGTCGGTTCGGCTCGAAACATAAAGGCGTGACTGTGCACAATGCCGAACAGCTGTGCGCCGCGTTGTCAATTACCGAGAAAAATGATGGAATGAGTTTTATTTTTGAGAGCTTCCGAAGCTTCCATTTGGTCCTTGTTGCGTGCGTAGACGGACTGAGTTGGGAAACGTTTAGATGCCTTACGTCAGGTATTTCTTAAAAACACCCACAGATAAATTCTTGTTGGCCGATTGCGTGTAGCCTGTAGGTATTTCTTCAGAATAAACTTTATATGTACAGGAAGACGTGTGAATAACTTTCAAATTCATGAAACATTATCTCATTTTTTATGAACCATCTATATTGAGTTGCCATTAATTTTCCTTCAAATTTTCACGTAAGTATTTTTTTTTGAAATGCCGTATCTGAGAATTGACAACTTCTGCAATTATTGTAAATCCTTGAACCTTCTTAATCCTTGAATATTTTCGTTTTTAGTAGTGCTTTTGTAGCTTCAATTTCTTTTGGAGTTTGCCCAAATCCATTCTTCAACAATCAGACTTACTAAAGAATGAAATAAGTTGAGCAACATCCTGTACAATGTGATTGCTTTTTCAATTCTCGAGATAGAAACAATGTTTCTTCAGGTTTAAATGTATTAATTTATTCTCCAATGAATTGATTTACTTTAGAATGAAATTTGGTGATGTCAGTGTTACCAAAAACTTGTATATGTCTTTGTTAAATTATACCGTGTGATCAAAAAAATGTGTACTTCCTTTTACACTGCGAAGAAGTGGAGTTTGCAATTTACGACACATGATTCGCATATTGTACATCGAGGCCGGATTCCAAGCGGCAATAAATTTTAATTCGCATCGCGATGTGTAACTCAATTTAACGCCAGTGTTGGCCGGCGCAGTTTTTGCATGTTGTGATAAAATTTTAATAAAGATATACTGCGCCAGACGGCTCATAAATTTAAATTAGAGCGCCAAGTCGGAGATGAAATTAATTGCCAGGCAAATTTTTTCTGCTTCATTCAAAAGCTCCTCGTACATTTTATTTGGTGACCGTCAAAAGCTCTAAGACAAATGCCCAAATTTGTTAAGTGTTAATTTTGGGCGTTACCAAAAAAAGAAAACCAAAAATTCCGAATTGAAAACATACAGGCCAAGCCAAATTCTTTCGCGCTGCGAATCCGCAGAATCGGCGGACGCCGCAAAAATAAACTTTGCGGCGTGTTTACTCGACGCATATTTTCGATTAATTCGGGCCAGGATATTTATTATTCGTCGCGTCCTGTTTTAATTATTTTTTAACTCGCGGCCACATGAAAGACCTCTTGTACTCACGTAAACCTTCGTGGAACAAGGCGACGCCTTCATTCGCCTGTTTACATTCCCTATCTGAATCGATTTGTTCAGACTTTGTAACAAGGAAAAATATTCTCGACTTTAAAACAAAGTGGGGCTAAAGTATAGTCAGAATTAAAACTAATCACTTCTAACCGGCATATCGAGTTATGGTGATCAGAACGGATAAGTCCATGCATTGCAATTTTATCGGGGAGACATTACTTTTAATTCTGACTGTACATAATTTACGTTCTACATACATAACTAACAATGAAATTCAATGGGGGCGTTAAGCTGCAACTTATTTTCGCAGGATCTGCAATTCGACGTTGCGACATTTATTTCTCAGCAACATTGCAAACGCATAACTCATAAATGGGTTACGTTACTTTACAGCGAGCGTCGTTAACTTTTTATTTATTCATGCGTTTCGTAGAACGAACAATTCCCATGACTGCATACGTTGCAAATCTGCAATGCAAGTGTTTCAAGTGAAAGCAGATTACATTCAAAGATACTGTGCGTTTTTTTGTTGTTCGTTTATTTCTGATCATGTGATCATAAACTGGGTTTAAATATTTTTGTGTGTGCCTCTTTGAGTGTAAGTAAAAGTAAGTATCTTGGTTTGTTGAGAATTAAATAGAACCGAAACATAAAACAAATCAGAATCTTTAATTGTTGTTTCTTTTTTATTGCAGTGTTAAAAAGTGTATCCAAGCGCACGTAAAAGTTCGCGTACGCTATCGATGTATTGTTCGTTTATCTTTTGCAAACGACATGTTTTAGAAAGAGATGTATAACAAGATACACATGATTTTTTTTTTCAATACGAAATACTTAGGTTATAAGCCGGCAACAAATATGTCAAGTCAATATAACCAGTGATCAATATAAAAACGAAATGGAGTAGGCGTTGGAATGTAAATGCATGTCTTGTTGTCTAATTGTCAATCAATTGTGACATAAATAACTTGCGGGACATGTCACGCAGTTGTTCATAGAGTTCAAAAGTGTCTTAATGCAGCCAGTGGTCATTGTAAGCATATGCTTTAATTTTTTAAAATAAAAAGTTTTTCTTGCTTTGTAGAAACGTCAAAATCAAAAGTGACTGAAGGAACGTTCGATAAACTAAATGCACGCGTGTGTGTTTGGTTGCATCGCCAACTCTAATTCATTTTTCATTTGATCAGTTCTTACAGAGGTATTACATCTTCTTTCTAACAATCTTTGGGCGAAATCCGATGCAATAAAATTGGATTGAGATCCAGAATTTAACAAGGCCCTGTATTCGTGTGCAGTTCCATTTTTTTATAATTTTTAATCTCACTGTGTAGTGTGGACAGCTGAATTCAAAAAAAACGGGAAATGATTTTTTTCCAGTTGTAAATTTGGTTCCATTTGTCAGTTAATTGTCTACTTAACAATACATACATATCTTTAAAAAAAATTAACCTATTTACCTATGAACTGACATACCGTCAAATAATTCTAATCTATTTTTAATAAATCCATTTTCACACTATGAAAATATCGAAAAAAACGTGTCGATTTATTTTGACATTTCCCGATTTTTTTGAATTCAGCTGTACATAAGAGTTTATGAGGAAATAATGTTTGGCCGTTTGGCAAAATGTAGTGAGGCATGTCTTCAGGTGAACGGTCATAATAAATTCGAATTTAAAAAATATATATGTATATTTAAATAGAAATAAAACGCAAGAGCAATCCAGAGAAAAAGATAAGACATTTTGGATTTGTTTCGTTTCTTTTTCTTTGCTTCTCATTTTAATTTTGAAATAATTAATCATAATGTGACAAAATTTAATATTTTTCCCTTAGATATTTTCTCGTTAAAAATAAGTTTGGTTCTTCCTTTCCAAACAGTTCGTCCAAGTTATCCCTAAGCAAACACGAACTTTTAACAACACTTTAAACTTTTTCCGCGCTTTATCTCCTCGAACTTTCACGTTGAATTCAAGAGATTATGCAGTTTAGCTTCGTGGAGTGCAAGCGATTAAAGTCTGGCAAGTTCTTCTGTTTGTGTTGTGAAATTTATAAAGTTTTCAAGCGGCCGAATAAAGTGTAAAAATTAGATTGCGCCTTCGTTCACTCTCAAACCGGATTTGTCTTCCTTTTCCGTTGTTATGTCTGCGAATTTCGTAAAGTTGTATTGACGAGATGAGACTCAGTTGTTTTGAATATTTAAGCTCTAAATACACGAACTAGTTTTAGTAATTACCGCGAGTAATATCAAGCAGTCAGTTACTTTGTTGAAGAGAATTGCCTAGTCGACATTAGTGGTTTTTAAGTCGATCACTAGGCGGCGGAATTTGTCGAATGGCCTGTCAAATTGATTCGTGATTGTTGAATAAAATATGAGTCGAAGTTTGAGTTCTGAATTCGGAAGCAGCTTGCCCTGCCCAACCAACTAACCTTCCTTCTCCATCTCGATCGCTCTTCTTTTAGTGATTAGTCACGAATGTTAAAAGTGGTACGTGTATTCGGACCTTCAATAAACACTTTCAATTTCTATATTGTTTATATTTTGATCATTCTGCTTTGCAAACTGCCCCTGTTGTCCATTCTGGCGGAATAAGACCATTTAAAAACGACGACGCACAAGAATAACGCATAAATAAATGTTTCTCCTATAATCCAAACTTTCGATCGCCGACCCGAAAAAAGAAATCAAACGCGTGTTAAACCCGACGATTTATTTTTAATTAAATACCTAGAAAATTTACGACCGGGCTGCCATAAATTTGATTTTTTAATGAAAACATAAATTAACTCCGTCGCCGTTTCATAAACCGATAAACATTTTCGAGGCACTAACGGAATTAACGCCGCTATAAATAGTGTCTAAGCGCTCGTCGTTAAATTAACCAGATTTACCCGGAAAGGAATGAGAGAATTGGACAGGACCCATACATAAGGTTTGTTCGTTTTGTTTTGCACTTTCTAGACTTTCAACTCCTTTACTCTCTATTTCTCTCACTCCTACTTACATTATATTATAAACATCTCACTCTCTCAGGAGCAGTTGATGCAAAAAGTATGTATAGAAAAGTGAAAATTAGTCACCTGTAAATATCTAAGCAGTCATTAAATTAGGAAGAAGAGAGAATTGGACAGGACTTCGTCTTTAAAAGAAATAGTTACCTTCTGGACGTGAAGGTAATTAACGGCGGTTGTAACTCTGTAAAAAGGCAAACAGGTAAATTACGTCGTTCTATTTATAGGCTATGGTTCTATTGACCTGCTTCAATTAGTAAATAGAACTACGGGTTCGTTTATAATTGAAATTCGTTCACATTAAGTTTGCACGACCTGATCCAGTTGTCTAGCAGATGCTCGCAATCGCTTTATCGATACTTCTAAAATAATTAATTTCATTGAAAAAACCAGAAAAGCATCAGCTCTGAAACATTTATTAGTATTAGGCGTGGCACACACGAACGTACAAGCTCGCAGACACGCACGAACATACAAGCTCGATATGCAAAGAAAGAAAATCTTGAAAGGTTGCAATCAACATGCAAATATTGTTTATACATAATATAGTATGTAGATAGGGTAATATATAACTTTCATTTTTCAGAGGTACTGCCCATAACCAAAAGATAAAAACAATTTGTTTTTAACTGTTGTATCTGAAACGCCCTGAATGATAATATTACAGGCACTTGTATGTATTTAAAACGTTGGTTTTATCTCGGTTTCTAATATTATCTCTCGTATGTACGCTTACCTTTCATTAGTGGCAATAAAAGCGACGACTTCTCCTCGAAACCTTCGAGTTTGTGATTTTCTCGAGCCTAATTGTTAGTGTTACGGGGAAATTAGAGCCGACACAAACTGCCACAGCGTTGAACTATTTACACGCACTCGTTAATCGACGTGTCAACATGAAAATACTTAAAGCGTGCGTGTGTGTATTGGCCACGCTAGAATTGAAAGGGCAAACATTTATGTACATATGTTGTAGAAAAAATATAATCGTTATATAACGTTTTTCCCCCCAAGTAAATAAAAGTATATCAAGCGAAACGAATGCCTTACCCTCAACTTACTGCATAGCATTCAGAAAAAATTCTCTATCGATCAACATGAAAAAAGATATACACTTCCATTTGAAAAAAAGTTACCATCGTTTGACGTAACAGTTAGCACTAAAACAAAGTAAAACCTTTATCAGTTGGTAGTATTTTTGGAGCCATTTCATAAAATTTTTCGCTTATTCAAATCGGACTATAAATAACGGAATTATACCTTGATGCATTTTTTATCTAACACCCGGTATAAAGCTAAATTTCTAGAAACTTTCTAGAAGGCTCCAGTGCCATCTAGCACTCTACCGAATATGGTGGGAAGTTTCGGAAACACAAAGAACAGAGAAAGTAATTGCGCTGCTTGATGAGAGATGGCGCAAATAACAAATCTCATTACTAGGTGATAGATGGCGCTAGCAACAACTATTGAGTTACTTGGTGATAGCACCAGCAATAAAGAAATAAATTGAGCTACGTGGTACCGGACGTCATTTAGCCGTGCTGCTTTATTATGAATGAAGTTGAATACGGAGGGTCACCAACGACATTCTTGCCAAAAGGGAATCCCCGCTTAAAGACGTTTTGGGAACCACTGATCTAACACATACAAGGAAGAAGTGAAATTCAGGGTCTAGCTAAACGGATCAAGGCGAAGCTAGCGTGTTTCGAATTAACGAACATCTAATCTTTAACTAAACTGTGCTGAGAGATCAGAGTTTTAGAACAAGACGATTGAAAGATTACTTAAAAGTTGAGGAAAGAGTTGATTGTCATCTTGACAGGAAACAAAAAATATTTAGGCCCCTCCGACCATTGAACTTTTTATACATAGTTACAAAATATCCATGTATATTGCGCGAATAATTTTAGACGACAATGTACACTCGCCCCCAAATAAATGCGCCTACAGTCACTAAATAAATACAGTACCGCAATCCATGTGCTAAAGGCCTTCTCAAACCGGCGCGGTATGCGGTAGAGGTAGCGGTACTGCGCACTTACACAGCGGTAAATGGAAACGTTCAAACCGAGAGCGGTATACCGCACATTTGCTGTGGTGCTGCAGCGATACATTTTTGTATCGCGGCAGACACAGTTGACCGCGTGTACCGCCTGTATTTTTAATACTGATTTACCGCGCTAATATCACTCTCCGGTTTGATTCAACCAGCGGTATCCCGTTACCGCACTATTACCGTTACCGCTACCGCATATCGCGCCGGTTTGAGAAGGCCTTAAGGCGGTAGCGGTAACGGTAATAGTGCGGTAACGGGATACCGCTGGTTGAATCAAACCGAAGAGTGGTATTAACGCGGTAAATCAGTATAAAGGCCTTCTCAAACCGGCGCGTTATGCGGTAGCGGTAACGGTAATAGTGCGGTAACGGGATACCGCTGGTTGAATCAAACCGAAAAGTGGTATTAAGGCGGTAAATCAGTATTAAAATACACGCGGTCAACTGTGTCTGCCGCGATACAAAAATGTACCGGTTTGAGAAGGCCTTCTCAAACCGGCGCGGTATGCAGTAGCGATACTGCGGTACGCACTTACACAGCGTTAAATGTAAACGTTCAAACCGAGTGCGGTATACCGCACACTTGCTGCGGTACTGCAGCGATACATTTTTGTATCAGTTGACCGCGTGTACCTCAGACAAGATGTCCGTGGAATTACTGATAGAGATGGTAAAACCACTTGAAATTTTATATGATATGAGCGATCCTGACTACAAAAATATTTATTAGTGTTTCTCCTGTTAGAAACAACTTTTAAATAGCTTTTGTACACATAAATATGTTTGTTTACGTTTACCTATCCTCATCTTCCATTAACGCTACCAATAGTAATTCATCTTCGTCCGAAGAGCACATTTTGCAAAACATGCAAAACATCTTTTTTAAATTTTTAATACTGATTTACCGCGTTAATACCACTCTTCGGTTTGATTCAACCAGCGGTATCCTGTTACCGCATAGCGGTAGCGGTACTGCGGTACGCACTTACACAGCGGTAAATGTAAACGTTCAAGTCGACAGCGGTATACCGCACACTTGCTGCGGTACTGCAGCGATACATTTTTGTATCGCGGCAGACACAGTTGACCGCGTGTATTTTTAATACTGATTTACCGCATTAATACCACTCTTCGGTTTGCTTCAATCAGCGGTACTTTCTAATTACAGTAACCTTAAATGCGGCAGATATACAGCGCCATCTGTGAACTAGTAGCGCAGATAATTTTTTCTTACATTGAGCTGATGAAGTCAGTGTGCAATTTCCATACTTTTTCGCCGTAGAAAATCCCCATAGGGGGGTCCCAAATTTAATAAGACATTAAAACTAATCTTTTCTATTGAGTTTTGTGAATTTTTTCAGCCTAGGGTTCCTCAAGACACTTTGCATCACAATTCATGTACACTTAGGTCCAAATAAATTGATACCTTTGGAATTTTTTACAACTTTGGACGGATGCATCTGTCTGCAAAAGATCTTAAATTATAGTATACACCTGGGGCCGTTCACTTGTACTTTGTGTACCGTCGGAGATAATTTGTCTGCAGGTTCTGAAAGACGTGTTTACGAACGGCAGTAATTCCAGAAAGAACCGAGCCGCAACGGGCGAGTATTAAACCTCGCGTTAACGACACAATTTAGCCAAATACGGCGAAAGCGAGGAATTACCATAAATTTGAATTGATAGGTTGGCTGTAATTACGTATTTCTCGTCGGAGTGTTACTAACGCACAGCAATTTATAAGGAGCTCAAGCGTACCTATGTACTTTCAATTTTTTGTCAACGGGGGAAGTCCACAATAATTTAAATAAATATTAAAACACTTATGAGTACAGGATTTACATTCAACAAAAAGGCTCCTCTTTTCAAACCGCGAAGACATTTGTTTTGTCGTAACACTTGTTGAAATGTAAGTCCAGATGTTTGAGGAAATGTTTGTATATGTGAAAGACGGATATCCAACCAATCATTCTTTTTTCCTTTGCGTGCGAATATGTTACTTTTCATCTCGTCAATTTATTCTAAACTGAAATATGTACTTCACTTAAACTTGTCATTTATTGATCGTATTGTCTCCATTTTTACTTGTACGAGCTGTTTGCTTTTACACGTCGCGTCGTTAAAGGCTGTTTACCTTTACACCTTGTTAAAGTCTGGCTGCGGGATTTTGTCATCAATTTTTTTTTGTTTTGAGAAGTCAGACAAATAATCATTTCGGACTGTCTGCGTTTTTGCTCCGTGCGTTATGTAACTATGCGCAGAAAGTTTATATTTAGCTATCATAATACGGCGCCCCAAGGTCAAGTTAAACGAGCGGGCCCCAGTTTTCAGATAACGGAATATGTGCCGCATGTGTTTCGGAATTAATAATTACGCAATGCGTTTCGTTATTAATAGCGTGCGATTTGATCTTTGGCGAAGTGTTAATTAATTTTTGTAGAAATAACGAGATCGTGCTTATTTTTGCGATCAAAATACATTTGGATGAGGAATAAACCGACAGATGGCGCTCCAAACCATTCATAACACACGCCAACTTATTTGTAAAATTCACTTATTGATTTCGACGAAAATCAATTCCTGAGCAGTTTTGAACTGGCGAGCCTAATAGGTTTTCAAAATCCAATTTAATGCCGATTTAGTGGAGCAAACCAACAGATGGCATTCCAAGACGTTCATAACAAATGTCAAGTATTTGTAAGATTCAGTGTTGTCGATCTCTTCAGTGGGCTTTCCCCCTAGATGTTAATTTAAAAAAATAAATTCGTACTAAAGTACTAAATACTCTTACTTTTTTTTCCAAACTGCTTTAGAATTGAAGCTCAAAACTCACGAATGATTGTAAAGATCAAAAGAGAAATAAATTTATACAAAAAGTACATTGTTATAAAATATATGTAGAAAAGAATAGGTAAGTACTTTTATAATTACAATTATTTTAGATGGTTCATAAGTAGGTATAATTTTGTAAATATTTTCGCTTAGTACACATTTGTGTCATGCTGTAAAGGAAACAAATCCTTTGAAATAACAGTCAACTGTCTGAGTCATGACACTGCTGTCAACTGTCAACAGTCAGCTCATTAGCTGTCATATATTCAAGTAAGATCACATTTGAAAATGATTACTAATTAAAGAGAAATTTAAATGTTACAAGTAAATATTTTTATTGGAAAAAAAAATATATACCATACAGAGGATTATTTTTAATTTAAAAATAACTCTAAATTTAGGGGGCAACACTGGTAAGGTTCATTTACTAAAAGCAATTGATTTTTATTTTAAAGAAATTCAAATCCTGGACAGTTAAAATTTTTTTTTCCACTGCAATTTGTCTAACTGTGACACCCTTTTCTATGCAAAGAGCTATCTTAGCTTCTAGTACAATATTTACTGTAGAAATGATTGACAATTTCAAATAATTTTACATCTGTGGTCGGTAACAGTTTTACACAGCTTAAAAAATGTCCTAGTTTCTTATGGTAGCAATAGTACAATTGGTTTTAATTTTGATTAAATTCAACATCTGAACAGTCATGAAAATTTTTTTTGACTGGCACTCCGAAAAGAGTTTTCAAAATCCAATATAGCATAAATTTGAAGGAACAAACTAATAGATGGCACTCCAGACAGTTCATAATAAACGCCAACTTATTTGTGAGGTTCATTTAATGAACGTAATGGTTTTGATTTTCATGAAATTCAATTCCTGAACAATTTTGAATTATTTTAGAACTGGAAAGCCGAGAGGGGTTTTCAAAATCCAATGTAATATAGATATAGAGGAACTCCCCAAGAGATGGCACTCCAAGCCGTTCATAACAAACGCCAATGTATTTGCAAGAATCATTTAGTCAAAGTCATTGGTTTAGATTTTTATGATATTCAATTCCTAGACTATTTGAATTTTTTTAACCAATATAATGTCGATTTACAGGTACTCACTAAGAGATGGCATTCCAAACTGAAAACAAACGTTAATTTATTTATAAGGTTCATTTAAGCAACGTGATTTTGAAGAAGCTCAATTTTGGGCAACATTGAATTTTTGTTGGCGGACATAAGTCCTGGTGATTTTACGTGCCCCACCCGCCCAGAGTGCTTTAGGACACGGCCACCTATGGCGTCGGGATTGAGATACACCCAATCAAAGCGCCCGCACGTCAAAAAAGGACGTACAGACTCTCAGAACGGATTAGGTTGCAAGCCTCGCACTCCCTCTGGTGAAGGTGAGAGACTATCCACTCTCAACTAGCTCTGCAGGCTAGTGCCCGAGCTAAAGACGTAGCTCACCCGCCGGGATGATTTTTAACCATCCCTAACCTAGCATGCGGGCTTTCAACCACTGCCACTACGAGTCCAACCCAGCTCGACTGATCGGGAACACACTATCAAGCCAGTGCCCTCCCGGGGCTGCACCGATCCCAATAGTACCGATTAACGTCTCGGTGGGACGTTTCGGATTAAAGCCGAAGCCAAAACCCTGCAGATAGGGCCCTTGCAAATCCAGACTCTGCTAAGACAACTCAGGTCGGTGGGTTCGTCATACCCAAAGGTCCCTGCAACGACTTCCAGCCAGGTCACGTGTCTTGCAAAAGCCGGCCCGATCCCAGCCTTTCACCGAGAGGAGGCCCCCTGCCGCCATCCGCGTTCCCTGTTCGTGCAATACCGCCAAAAACCACCTCCGTTCATACTAACCTCCACATTCACCCATTAAGTACCCGACGGCGCATTCTCCTTTCAAAAACCATTCGCGCAAATTCACCCAGCCTATCATACTGCTCTCGACTAGCTCCAAGCTTCTTATATCCTCATACAATCTACATTCAGTCAAGACATGCTCCCAATCTTACTGTGACTCACACTCAAATCTATCCGTGTCACACAGGCCCCTAACATGCAGAATGGCATTGAGGCTTCCATGGCTGGTCAACAGGAAGCACAAAGGCATTCCCGGATCGAAGCACTCACACCTCTCCGCCATTCCGACGTCAGGTATGAAGCCATGCGTGACTCTTCCTTTCGTGCTTACATCCCATCTATTCCGCCATCTTCCACGCAACCTTTCATCCAGCACACCCCCACACCTTTTGGGACTCAGTGCCCTTACATCCTCCACACTCAGCAAACCCTCACTCACTTGGCCTAAGGCCACACCCCTCTTCACCCCCTACGAACAGCCTCGAAGTCCCAGGTGCCAATAAGTGCCAGCTTCCCTTTCAACAACATGCACACAGTTTTCTCTTCAGATACAGACACCCCCACACGCGCGCCCCATCTCAACACATACTCCATCCATACCGCAGCTCCTGTCTTCGGTCCTCTCCTACTCTCCAAGTCCACCAGCACGAGCAGATCATCAGCATACGCCACCAACTTACATCCATCATCGTTCATTTCATTCAGCAAATCATCCATCATAAAATTCCACACCGCCGGACCACAGATCGAACCCTGCGGGCAACCCCTAGGAACCTGCCACCAGAATTCTTCATTCACACCTCTCACACACACATGACGATCGGGGAAATAGCTGATCCAGAGATCCAATTCCTCACAACCCAAATCCTTGGGCTTTCCAAGGACGAGTTCAACCACGAAAGGTTGTCAAACGTCCCCTTAAAATCTACAAACACCCAAAACATACTTCCTCCCACTCCCACTCACAAGCTCTCTGACCTCATGCCACGCGTCCTCAGTTGACCTGTCCCTCTTAAAGCCAAACTGCCTGGCAAACATTCTCTCCAGCCTCGCAACCATCATTCTCTCCAGGATCTTTCCAAAAACCGGGAGAAGACAAATCGGCCGATACGATCTCGGGTTAGTCCTAACCTTATCCGGGGACTTCAGGAGAATCACAACTCGTGCCCTCTTCCACATCTCAGGAAACAGTCCCTCGCGCACACAGCCACCGTACATCGCAGAGACGTAATCACCAAGGACAACCCAGACCCTGCTAACTATGTCCGGCTGAATGCCATTCATCCCCGGCGACTTACGGTTACGAGCCTTGACCAAGCTAACGGCCTCCTCGATCTCTCCGACACTGAAGTCCACATCAGCTCCCCGGACCACCAACGGGCTGCAAAGCACATTCACTCCACCGAGAAACTCATTCATCAACACAGTCACGCATTCACTCCAAGTCCTGGTCATACCTCCCTCATACACCAATGAATACATACCCTCCCTAGATCCCCGCTTGCCATGAGAGATCTTATATACTTCACCCCAAGGATCAGTATTGCCTTTATCCTTAACAAAATTCCTCCAATTTTCAACCTTGGCACGCCTCGGGCTTTATTCCTGTATTCGGCTCTCAACCTATCCAAGTCCGCGGATTCCCGCCTCCTACCAACCTGGATTTCCTTCTCAGAGCCCTCACCTCCGACCACCAGACAACCCTGGCAGCCAAAAGACCAGACCAGTTCCCTGTAACACACCGTAACGCTCATCAAGCGGTTCCTGAGCAAGTTCGCCCTTATTCACTTGGGTCCCGACCAGAGCCATCGGATTGAGATACGCCCAATCAGCGCGCAGGGCGGGCCCACCTTTCGGTGGCTGGCACTATAAAGTGACATCCAACTCACTGCTACCAGAGTGGTCCGGGATGCACGCCCCTTGCCTCTTCTGGTCAAGGGAGACCTATCTAATCTCTACCAGCTAACCAGGCTCGTGCCGGAACAGATCCGCAGTTCACACGTCAGGATGGATGGACATCATCCCTAGCCCAAGCATGCGGGCTGGCAACCACTGCCCCCGTGAGTCCAACCCAGTTGACCGGCGGAGGTCTCTCTCTACACGCTCCACTCCAGAAGAGGGGAGGGTATCCTCCGGGCTAACCGGTCCCCACGGTACCAGCTAACTTCACTGGTTGGAAGTTCGGCTACATCCTAAGACGCGTCCTGCAGATTAGGTTTCGTGCAAACCAGGCGCTGGTACGCCAACTCGGGTCGGTGGGCTCGTCACGCCCATAGAGACTCTATCAAACGTCCACAATGGTCACCTACGGCCGAAACCGTTGGATCCATGTCTCGGTTAGCAGGGTTCCCCCCCTGCGGCGAGCCAAAAGGCCAATCCAAAAGGCTTTTTCGTTTTCAATTTAATGTCGATATGGAGGAACAAACCAATAGATGGCATTCCAAACAGTTCATAACAAACGCCAACTTATTTGTGAGGTTCATTTAATGAACGTGATTGGTTTTGATTTTGATGAAATTTAATTCAATCCGGGAGTATTTTTTTTCAAAATCCAATATATTGGGAAAATTCACTTGAAGGCCTTTAACCTTGGCCGTTATCTGTGATTTTTTCTTTATCGAAGCACTTCTTCAGGGCCGTTATTCTTAATCATTTCTATTTTAGCTTCTGTTTCGTATAAATCCAATCTCTCTGGTAAAAACGCAGCAACAAGAGAAATAACCAGGCTATGGTGGATCAAAGCTGTGTTAAAATTGATCCAGCGAAGTCACGTAGAATATCGCAGTTATTAAAAATTAATTAAGGGCAATAGAACTTTGTGCACATATTTTCTTGACTTTGTACGTTAAATAATTCAAAAAATATTTTAGGTACATACCGATTGTTCCATTCAATCCTGAAATAACTATTCCATAAATAAAAAACATGAAACGAGGCTCGCTAAGCCTGTCTCGCTGTACAGGGTGTAATCGAATAAGTTTCACTTATTAATACTGTAAGTTCTTCATCACATAAGGAATTAATTCTGCAAATATCAATGGTTTTGCTCAAAAATTAAAAACTGACCCACCACGCACCGCCTTTTGTTTGAAAACCTCCGCTCATTCGTCAGTGCGTCTGCGGTTTTTATAAACACATCGTGAAACGATAAATTCCGCAAATGTCACGGTCACTGAGTTAGTGTCGCACACAATTCGTTAATCGAAATCTTCATCTATCTGTTTCATTAGATAATCGATATAATAATTACATCATGACATTCCATACTTTGTAAACAAATAACACACTACGGGTGGGTTTACAGAAAGCAAATCAAATATTTAATTTCGAATTAAAGTAATCACGATTAAGTTGCCATAAGAATTACATTGCGAACTGTCAAATTAACAACGTCATTAAAATTTGATTGCAATTAAATTTTCTGTAAACTGGCCCTAAGTGATTTAATTTGTTAATTTCGCGTATTAAAATGATGAATGAATCCATGTTTTAAATACATTTATTAGAAACAAATTTGGCGGATGCCAACATTTTTTTTCGGTTCCGTCAAATAAATAAATGCATTGACTGCACTTAACAAAAATATGTAGTTGAACGCTTTCCCTAAGTTTTGAGAAGGACATTCTTAAGTCATTTACTGTAATGTAATGTAATAAGGTGCGATTTTATCGCCCGAGTTTAATTGTACGAACGTTTATTGTTTAATTCACGTATAAATCACTATTTGCTTTCAGAAAATTAAAGGATAAACTACGTCTAATAATTAAAAAAGCAAATTTCAACACTTGAACTGTCGTAATCAACTGGCACTGTGAACAGGCGTACACATAGTATCTCTGCGATCTTTCGGGATTTTGTTTGTTTAGTCTGAACGTAATAAAGAATCATAAATTAAGGGATGACGAGTTCGGCGTGCTTTTTATTCCAATAATACTTTTAGAATGTGACCTCAATTGAATTGCCTATTTTTTACTTATTGTTAGGTAGGATTCACGATGACTATTTTATTTTAAATTAAAGAAATAAATTGATATTATTATGTAAGAATTATTTTGTGAAAACTTAGCATTTCTATTACTTAAATATTAATTTAAAAAGTAGTTGAGAATCGCCGTATTCCGTCGTACCTCAACGATTATTATATTGCATCTGCGGGTTTACTGCCCTATCATTTATTGCGCATATTAGTCGGGGCTTTAAATCTAAGCCAGCGCTTCTCAAACGTTTTATGTAAAAATTAAAGGTATATTTTTGCGGAGTTATTATTGACATTTTTTCTAAACGTAAGTCATAACTCCGCTTTTTTTTCTTGTCTAATAATAGTGCTTACAGTATGTGAAACTTAATTGATTACACCCTGTATATTCTGGATACAAGTGCGTATAAAATTAGAGAATATAAAACAAGTGCACCCAAGATACATTTTCAATTAAAAATGAAACATATGGTATGTAGTAGAAATCGTTTTTGTTTCACATAGACTTGATTTAAAAGGAGGCTCCACGTCTTGGTTTGGGGCATTTACAATGATAACGATAACATAGTCAATGTGTCACGTGTTCTGGCAGAGATATTTAATTAGTTTAGAACGAATGGGCCTCCTGAGGATAAAATACATTGAAAGTGCATATACATAATACTATGGAAATGAGCGATAACCGGCTTTAATTTAATTCAACCAACTTCCGCATACATACCATTTGGAACCGACCCGATCCCCCAATTTCAGTTTCACATTTTAACTATACACATACGTAGATATTTCAGCAAATGCTTCTGCCATTTAAAAAAGAAAACCAATCGAGAAAAAAATGTAAAGGTAAACACAGGCCGGCAGTTAGAAGAAAAAATAACCGATTCGAATCCGGCCGAGTAGAAATAGTTGCGCGGCGATAAAAAAAATTATTCGCGCTGATCTAAGTCGGCCTTGAAAAATCATTAAAAATCTATATATACACGCGCCCGATAAAATCGTGAATCGGGTGTAAATAGAAATAGAAAAATATGTAAACGCGGGCGCGCCTGGCGCATTCCAGAAAGCGGAATTTCGGACGGATTTTGCTTCATTGTTAAACTGAGCCCGGTCCTGGCCTGGGCGGCAAGCCTAATTAGAGAAAAGAAGCGAGTAAGACGTTAATTAAACCGAGATTATTCGGTTCTTTGTCTGGGTAGTTCAACTTGATCCTTCGCTCGTGTAATGAAAACAAAATTTAATTTAATAGAATTAAATTAAGTTGTTATTCGAGGGAATTGATAAATATTAAGTAATCGCTTAAATGAAGGCCTGTCCTTTCAATGAAAGCTGCTACCCTTCTATCTTCTAATTTCACAACAGGACTAGAGGAGGTTCTAATTTAAAGTCACTTTTAGCATAGCAAATCAAACGTGCTTTTAATTTTTAAGTAAAGTTTTCTTTGTTCCTAAACTGTTCTTGTATTTTAATCTTGTATTTACTTTGCTTACTCTTGACTTGTAGTAAAGTTCAAAAAGTTGATGACACTTCGTGTATGCCTTCGAAAAATTTTAAATGCGGTAGATAAAGAAGCCACAACGTAAAATGTCCATACTTTACGAACGTACCACGTATATAAGTTACATGGCGGCCACGTTTCAAACCTAGTATATCCGAATTTGTAATTTCTGGCCATCTTTTCTTTCCTTCTTTCTACCCCTTTAGCGTCCTTGATTTTTGCATACGATTTAGATGACCGAACCACCGCAATATTTTAAATTTTATTATTTAGTGTAGTTTTGACTCATTGCAGAGGTCCTTTACGAACGTACCTGTTAAGTAAGATACGTGGCACGTTCGAAAAGTTAAGAAATTTTGCTTGTGACTTCTTTCCGTATCTTATCTCAAAGCTTTCTTCTTCGCGTGAACTCTGAAGGCAGTTCACTTTTCTATTCTATATTTATACAAGAGCGTTTCATAAATAGCTGAAATAAAATTAATTCGCATATTCAAACGCACCTATTTAGAAACACTCGCAATCGCCGCCGTTTTATGAGCGTGTTGAGCGCTCACGCTAATTGGGATTTATGCGAGGCGTCGAAAATGCGCCCGCCGGATCCATTTGGCCGGCCAAATTCTAAATTGGACTTCATTGAAAGCGACCATATTTCACGGGCGAATTAAGATAAGGCGGCAAGTAATTTTCTGGGGCCCAACTTTACTAATTCCTCAACGTCTCTTTTATATAACTCATGTCGAAGTAATGTGTACCTCAGGGTATCGATCAAACACCTGTATTATTTATTAAAGAAAAAATCATTGAAAGAAATGATTAATTTGAGTACCTCAGGGTAACATCTCCTGACCTGTGCTATTTTTATTAAAAACTATTTCTGAAACTATTTTGTTGAAACGAATTGTCGCCGATGAAAATCGCGTCACTCCTCCCTTGGTTAATTAGCGCATACCACGACGGTCATTTATGTGACGGACGGCGCCATCTAGAATTTTATAACGGACGCAACTTCAACACCAACATTTATCCTTTTGACCTAATGATGGATGGCCGTTGAAATAATAGAAGACTTGGCACACCTTCTCTTCTACGCTTTGACGTTGGAATGCATGCAACTCGTTCTTCTGTTATACAGGGCGTTCTCGTTCAAATAGAGCGACATTAAACTAAATTATTGCGTTATATATTGTTAATCGTTTGATAAAAACACATCACCATTATAAATTATAGGTAATAATAACCCCGTCCCTTTCTAATACGTTGGAAAATGAAGCGCATAAATTACAGTCCATTTGGTATCTTTATAGCCGCGATACTCTTATCGCCTTAATGCCACCATTAGAATTTCACATAGTCCTAATTAGGATAAATTATCAATTTTAAGAGCAATAATTAATTAAATTCGATAACATCCTGACTTTCAAGTGTTGAAACAGAACCGGAGAGTAAACAGCACGTCCGTTTTTGTGACGAGCAGTTCTGCACATCGCCAAATACGGTCTGCATTCTAATAATAAGGCAACCTAGATACCCAAAAATGGCGGCGAGGTACGAATTGTGCGCGTAATTTCGAGAGCTTCTAGAAGAGTTTCACTCTTTTAATTAAAGTCTGTGACGTGCGCTCGGAACAATCTTCGTTTCCGGTAATATTGATCAACGTAACAATGTTCGGCACTCCCACTGATAGGTTCCGATTGAATAAAACCGTAATTTATGGACGCCGCGTCCGATTATATAGCCCATTCGCGTTCGCTTCGGATTTAGGATCGTCTGCGGAATGCCTTCTTTCATGATCTCATTACCACAATTGGTTTCGAGGAAGACTCAACTAATTATCAATAAAAACATAAAGATGGGCACGTATACCATACACAGACATGTTCGAAGACAAGACTTAAATTAAATTTGGGAGAAAAATGGCTTTTGACATTTCAAACAAGTCTCCACGTATGTCAGCACGTGAGCTAATTTATTTCTTCTATTTTTGTAGTTCTTGCAACATGTCTGCGAATATGTTCACATATAGCTTGTGGTCTCTAATTTGTTTACGGAAATCCAGATCGTGTCCAAGTAGGTTATCGTCATCTGGATACGCGGAACAACCATCACAATGCCTTCTATCTGAAATGTTTTCAACACATATCCGATAAGGCGAATTTGATTTATGCGTTTATTAACACACTTGCGCATTCAAATGGGTTTAGAAATTTCATCGCTGGCGGTAGGTGATGAACGCAAACAGCAGCTGCGGCGGTATTCCTCAAACGCCGCTGGTAGAAAGGAGGCCGCCAAAAAACACGGCGAAGAATTTTCTCAAGGCGGTGCGGTGGTCTTTGGCCTTAAGATCAGGACCTGATTACCTTTTTTTTTTTTGAAATTTTCTAAGAACAACGAGTTGTTTATACCGCAACATCTGTAGCGACATTTCGTTGCAACTTAGCCCATAAAAATGTTCGGTTGCAACAAGACTGTCAAGACTATATGACTTGATGAGTGGCAATGTCAACAGTGCTCTCGCAATTCTTCCATTTACATCTAAATAGATACAGAGAAGCGCTTGAAAGGGATTTTCATTTATCGACCACATGTTGAAACCCAATCCATCGTGGAGATATTTTTAGCGCTTACTTTTGAGTGCGCCTCTGACTTACAAATTACAAGTTATAAAATGCGTATCTCTCAAATACAAGAGAATGCACTTGGTTATTTACAAGCAATTAAATTCGAAGACGTCTACTTTATGGCGGCAGGCGTTGATAAAGTATGTCACAGTTTTTATTGGTTGATTACAGTTAATCAATCTCTGGGTTCAGGAGTTCGTTCTCACCGATAACTTAAACGCTTTGAATTTTATTTTTGTTTTGACACGACAATGTTATCCGTAAGTAAAACTGCAGTAAGGTGAAATACCCTAAATTCAAGGAAAATCCTGTGATTGAAAATCTGTCTTTCCAGGATTAGGCACTCTTAATTGTCAGCCTCCTGACACTTTCTGGAGATGATTTTTCCTTCATTTAGAGGTGGTTTCTTCTTCTGTCTTAGTTCTGTCTTGCTTAATTTTATTTTTAATTCTAGTCATGATGTGGTCTACTTTTGAAAGCTCTTCATATTAACCAAAAAATGTTGTGGAGATTCTGGAAAACTGTGGAAATTATTTGAATTTTTCTTTTTTTTCCTTCAAAATGGTGTATATTTTTTAATCGATATTAATCTTATTTCTTACGCTATTCGAATTTTTTTGTGGCCAACTCAGTTCCGAGCATGTCATGGTTTTGGCCTTTTGTACTGAAATTGTGCGTTAGATCCAATTAGTGTTGCTCGTGGATAGCCAATCATTTGCAATTTGCTTTCACCTCTTGTCTTCACCTCTTGAGTTCGTCTAAGAAAATACCAAACAACATTGGAGACAAAGTACACACGGAGAGAATTACGTTGTAAAAGTAAATATAAATATAGTAATTTTTACAAAAATTTATATTACTATATGTGACAGCAAAATCATTTTATTAACTTAAAAACATATTTATATTAACTGTTATATATTTAAATTTAAAAAAGGATATTCTAAAATGGCTAAAATATAAAATATAATATCGTTTAATATATTTATATTTTAACATTTATATCTACGCATGGATAAGAAGCTACGGGATTCACACGATCACCAACCTTTGCAGCTGCACAAAAAAAAATAAGTACTCGATTTAAGAAAAAACGTATATTAAATTACAAATTTTATTAAAAAAAAAATTGTGCAAATCGGTTTTGATTACAGCGGATTCCTCGAGCATGCTCTGTACAGCTGTTTAAGGCCTCATTGGGCCTTCATCAACAGAACCGTAGCTCCAGAACTCCACCATAGAAAACATAAATATATTATGTTATGTTGTGTTGTCTATGAACTCCACTGCAAACCAAACCGATGTCTCCTAGGTTATATGCCATTGCGATGTGAAAGTAATGAACAATTTAAGTAGTGACATCTTGCGATCGCTTTTTGACCTACAAATTTTATGTTGTAAACATCATATCTGCAGGACGAACTCATAAATGTTACAAAATCATATGCTTAATGTAATATAATCGCATTCTCATTTCTTTTAAGAGAAAAATTTACTTGCTTTACTTAAACAATTTTGCTACTTTTAAAACAATTTATTTTATTATTAATGATACTTTTTTTACAACACGGTTTTTAATATACATTTTTCTCAGTGCACCGCTGCGCTGTTTGTAAACTCTGGATGCAAATTGTTGAGTTGAGTAATTATTTAAATTTTGAAATTGATGACTTGCACCTCTTTTTCCATTACAGACTAAGGCCCAATTGTACAATCGTCGGATAAGCATTATTATTGGTATAACGTGACGTAGGTGTGACGTAGATATGGAGGAACATTAAAAGATATTTGGCGAACAGTTGTTCCGTTCTTATTCCACGATTGTAAAACTGGGCCCAAAAGTACAGTATGAGCATAAATGTTTGAGGACAAGTTGAATTTCCCGCCTTTTAATATTTTTCTTAAGTTGGTCAAATGCATAGGTTAAAAAAAAAATAGGCAAGTAATTTGTTTATTTTAAATACAAGAAGCGGCAATAACTACTGACAGGTACATTAGGCAAACGCGCCCCATTTTGTCTTATGAATTCTTGGAGCCGGCTGCAAAATTTACACAGGCGACACTGAACAAAAATTAATTTCTCAGGACGGCCACACACAAAGAGTAAAAATTACTAGATAGAGACGCGGGAAATTCAACTTGTCCTCAATCATTTATGCTCATACTGTATGTTGCTTTGTACATGGAAACTCTGCTTGTTGTGCAGATGGTCGTAAGCATTTCTTAGATTTTTTTAAATTAATTTTAATTACTGATTATTACCGAAAGCGATTAAATAGAAAATAACTTTTTGCTTTGGAGCTGGACGAGAATTGAGCAGGGATGCGGAAAGGATAGATGTATTCATCGCCGTCTAGGATCTCCAACCACGACATATTTTGATCATTTGACTTCAGTATATTATGCCCTTATAAATATTTATTAGGAGGCAATATTGTATTCAATGATCGCAAATTGGTACTTTATATTAAAAGGCGACTGTCTCTAGTTCTGCATCTGCTCCATCCATTTCATGCAGGACGCTTAGCCAAAGCTTGGTCGTATCAGGACTGCTTTGATAAGTTGACCCAAAACTTTCGCCGACATGCTATTGAAAGGAGTTTGTCCACGACTCGTCATCTCAACTTAAATTTTGCTAAAGTTGATGACGAGTTGTGAACTTGACGTGGCTTCATCGTGGAATTTTATTGCTTGATGCCTCCCCTTCCATTGAGAGATTGAAATTGTCCAAATAATTTATTTCGCTTTGGAATCTTCTGTTTTTTACAAGTTGTCTGAGAAGATTGAGCTTCTGTTGAGTTAATTCTTACTGATCATTTAAGGTGAAGATGAATTCCCAAAAATGTCGAAGAGAAACGAGTTTGTGTGTAAGAAAACTAACGCAGTTGCAACCAAAGAAGTCAAGAAGTACCGAGTTTGTTAATTCAATTCGACTCTCTTCTATAATGACTATTACTGACGATGAAACATTAATTGATCATTTTGATCAAGAACAAAGTGGGATTCTCCATTCTTTTGCTTCAGAAACGATTGTGCTTTGATTCGTGATTGTTTTGCGGTAAAATTGATCTGTCCTTGGAACGTTTTGAAACCGTGTTAAAGTCTTCTTCTACTTTTGGTCTTTTCTCTGTTTGCTTAAGGTCTGGCTTGCTACTCCATTGAAGATGACTGCTGGTGTTAGGCTATCCTCCAAGAAGCTTCTTTGCTTGATCAATAGGTTTTCTTCTAGTATCCCTTTCTTGCTGTGCTCTCATTTTTTGGGCGTACATGAATGAGCCCTGGCCACCTACCTACCCTATTTGAAAGCTTAAAGCTTCAAAACGTCTGTGAACGGTCCTCATAGAAACGGAGAGATTTCATTTCTGCCGAGTTGAGCGGTTTTCTCTTTGTTGCAGCGCGGTGTTTATTCAAATCAAAGTGTTATGGACCGCAGTGAAACACGAAATGCACGACGCTCTCGGAATGGAAGGCGTAACTTCCTAGCCCAGTCGGAAATTAATTTCGTTTTAAAGTGTATAAATATGGCGAGCCGTAGAGCTGGCAGAAGAGAAACGGAGCGGATTCTACATTAAAACGTGAAATGAAAGGGGAAAATGCGAATCCTCGCATATTAAATCCTTTGCCCGCAGACCAAATTAAAGAAAAAAAAAGCTGAGGTTTTCGTTTTGTTTGATGTATGATTAGCTAACCATACACGAGCATTCATTCCGCCGGAAAGTGCAATCGTGAAGGATAGAACGTGTGTTAGTGAAGTACAAGATGACTAGCCAACATTCTTACTTCCTTCGGAAATCATGTTAGGGATGTTCCGACGTTCCTGACCGACACAATAAATACTTAGTTTCATGTAGACTTGTTTATACTTCCATTATTTCCAAGATTCAGTTTGTGTTAGTAGGTTAGAACAGGATTTGTTTCGTTTCAATTTCTTGAAGGGATTGTCGAAAGAAAGAATGGCATGAATGAATGCTGGTGTATGGGTAGCTAATGTCTGAGCATTGGTTTTTATTTTATCCTTACAATACAATTGGTTTTTTGAACTTCTTGTCTTTGAGATATCCATGGTATAACTTTTTTGTTGTCAGTTGGCTCCTCAAAGAACTTCGCCCTCAAGTAGGACGTGCCCTAAAAATGCCATTACTCTATTAAAGCAGAATAAAGAATCGGTCTTCAAGGGAGAGGCCAAATTCTGAAAAGGCACAGGAATGGAATGGATTTATTGAATACCGATCATATTCTGTTTGCACTTTATAGTTTTGCCAAACAACCACAAGCGATTGTTGCAGTATCACGTATTGTAGATATTGATGTGTTTTTTTTTTGTAATTGCATGTCAACGACATCAATTCTCTCGCTGCAATAATTGTTGTAACACAATGGCCGGCACGATTATTTATAGAAGATGGGGAACGTGCGATGAAAACAACGGACTTCATCTCGGAGCTGACACGCCATTAATAACGTTTAATGTTGTTTCGCAAATGCAGCCGGCAGCCACACACGTTCCATTTTTCCCCGTCCGTCCATCCGTCGTAATAAATCTTCCGCACGTCTCTTTAAATAATATCTGTCGAAATCTCGCGCCGGAAT
The DNA here is from genome assembly GCA_033060865.1 of Dorcus hopei. Classification (NCBI taxonomy): domain Eukaryota; kingdom Metazoa; phylum Arthropoda; class Insecta; order Coleoptera; family Lucanidae; genus Dorcus; species Dorcus hopei. The sequence continues at coordinate 64,713,325 of CM065425.1, read as the reverse complement.
TTATGATTGGTCCTGCGCGACGCGTTTTCGGATGCAATAAGCGACTTACGGAGGTTTTTAATAGGTGTTAACGCCCTGTCATTCCGATGGTGATTGATGATGGCCCACGCGGCTCGAAACCTGTCGAGCTTTTATGAATTGATGTTGTAAATCATTGATTTTGTTGTCTAATTGTATTGCACTCTTCGGAGCTTTTAGATTGATTAGAACGAACTGGTAAAAATTTTGACGTTTTATGACATAATTCCCCCCATTCATGAGAAGTTACAATGAAACGTTTGGGCTCGGTCTTAATTTTAGGGCAGCCGTACAAATTCATTTTCATTCACCATTCGCCAACCTATCATTAAGAGGCGCGTTTTTTTTTTCCTCGACCGTTTAATTCGGGTATTTTGCAGAGTCTTATTATTTGCGACAATTTTCGATGATGCAACGCGCCAGTTTATTCAAGCACCTGCCCATCATTTTCCCAAAAGTTTCCTTCTTTTTTTTTAAACGAATTTCCTGTATGTTAACCGTTTCATCCTTGAATTAAGTATTATGTAAAATTATATTATTAAGAGCGACCTTCTGTCGTAAGAGCGTTAACACGCCAGTAAATCTTGTTATCCACGCTTGGCTGCCGAAACGTTGAAAATCACGATGTGGTTCTTGAGCAGCTTAAATTAGCTTTCAGAAATACGCAGAAGCGAAGAAGTGCAGAAGGAACAAGTCTCAAATAATTAACTTTGAATGTGTTTTCCGTCTCAGATACATATTTTTCTTACTTTTGTAAGAATCTATACTTATCGTTTCAATTAGTGGCGTAGATAGAAATTGTATAATGCAAGCAAAAATTATGAAACTGTGCTCAGGACCTCTTGTATAGTTAATGAAAGTGGTATTCACTGAAAATGGTTAAATATATTTCGAAATATTTTCATATTTATTAACTACAGTGAAAGCTCTCATAAGTGGACACCAACGGTTCCAACTTTTTTGTCCGCTTATGGGAGCTGTCCGCTTATAAGAGAGCTTTAAGTGAGTAAAATTAAATTTTGGTTCCAGAAAAATTGTCCGGTCAAGAAAGATGTCCGCTTATGAGAGCTGTCCTTAAGGAGAGCTTTCACTGTATGCCTCTGTTGTAGAAACTTCTATTATAAATGCAAAAAGCGCTAAATTGATTTAGTAATAAAATCCTTTATGAGAACAACTCGCGTAAACGTCTTTTTCAAAGTGTCCTGATAAGAAAATTTAACTTTCTAAAGTCGACCTGTCAGCTCTAGTAGTATTGTTTTAAGACGCAACAGTTTTCTGAAAATTCAAAGCTTCTTCTCTTAACAATTTCATTAACTTGAATCAGTGAACATTAAACAAAAATTCTGCAAAAATATTAAAGCACTAAAGGTTACTCCATCTGAAAATATAAAATGTTTTCTCTCACAAAACTTCAGATTTCACAACCTCAGGTTTCACAAATTATATTCTTAATAATTCCATCAGGACATTAAAAAATACAAGAGACTATCGATAAACAAAAAGCAAAGCAAGTGGCAAATGACAAATACTATTATTATTCCCAATAATTACTTGAAAATAAAAAAGAATAATTCAAGTAATAGTGAAAACCAGGTCGGCCTTCTAAATGCCGGGGCCCGGGTGCAGTAAGAATTGTGGGGCCCTTTTTTTAAGGACAGTGTGATGGTGTAAGAAACCGGAATTTTGTACAAAATTAAAAAATAAATGTAGTAATCATAAAATTTAAACGTATGCGCGATGAGTTGAAACTGTAACGATCAGCCCTGTGGTTAGAGTGGACAAACAATTCGAAGAATATATTCCGAGCTGCAAACCTTGAGAAACATGATGGTATCCGCAAATGGACACAGGTGTGGGCATACTAAGAAAGAAAAAGTAAAGAAATGGCACGCCCTCTACCGGTAAATGCGTAAGCTATGGGCGAGACGGAAATATTTTGAATTTGACTGTTACGGGTGATGTCATTTTACCCCTCTTAGAGACGCCAGATAGATTAATCTGTGTTTAAAAATCGTTGCCATTTTTCTACAGTTCGGTTTCTTGATAAATAAATTATAATTTTCTCTTTAGTTTTATTTATACTCGGTGGGAAAGATAAATATTTTTCTGCGAACGTTTTTTTTGTTTGGTAAGTCGTAATTTCGTAAATTAAACCTCCTCGAAATTAAAATTGTCCCAAATTTTGTATTATTGAATGAATTCAGATTCAACGATCGATAAGCCGAAGCCCAGAGAAACATCAGAAGCTACCAAAAGTTTTAAATGTACAGAATACCGTTTCTTCTCTCCTCGAATTACTTCTTGACTTTATTGTGAGTATTTTTATTACTGTACTTTGATATTTGAATCTCTTTCTCACTGTCGCGTTGTCTTGGTATCTAGGGGAGAAAAGTGTCTCGAAGAGTCCTTATGAAATTACATAATTATATTGAAAGTTTAGGTTTCTTTTAATCTGCTTTCTTTGATAATTTATTTTCAATTCCGTCCGTCGTTACAATGGTATTTTTTTAATTCGGGGATGGGACATCAATCGATCAACATCGATGTTAACATCGAAAGTTCATATCGATGTTTGAAAAAACATCGATCGGCAAACATCGATGTTTGATAACATCGATGTTGAAATTAGAAATAAATGTATGAAGTATCAAAAATCATATTTTATTAATTTAAAGAAAAACAAAAATGTTAGTTGTTATCAAATTGAATATTGACAACTACAATTCAATTTAAATCAAAGTAGCTCACTAGTTATTCACCACTTAACGCGCAATATTGTCATCAAATACTAATTACATCAGGGAAAGTTTTGCCTTAGATCTAAATTAGGTTTCTGTAATCCAGTATACAGGGTGTTTGTAGAACGGTAGCCAGTCGATAACTCCGTTAATAATAGAGATATTTTAGTAAACTTTTTTTTGTTTTGTTTGACAGAAGGTAGCCTCTATGGCAATATGCATTTCTCTTTTCCTAGGCCTACTGTGATTGAGTTATTATCAGGGTTAGGAGGATGAGATTCCGCTTGCAACAGTCCGCCTGGGTCGCCGCTTATACTGTGCATATTTATGTACGATCATTGCGCTGGCTCATTTCTCCATAAGCGTCGGACGAAATTTTAATTTCATCGCGTAAGAAATTGTTAAATTTAAACAAAATTTCGTATTTTAGAATTAAAAATTAAATAAATTAAATTAAACACTAAACGTTCTTTGCTATTGCAAATTATGCATACAATTATTTGCTATTCCCGTATCGAGTGCACTTAGATGTGACGCTCTTGCCAGCGCGAGCGGAATCCGATGCACCTAACCGTGGTTATTATACAACAGTGGAAATTTTATTTTATTTATCATTTATGAGACATCAGAAATTCATTTCCTTCTACGTGTAAGACGATTTCTAAACAGACGATATGGTGAACGGTGGATAAGTAGAGGAAGACCTATACCGTGGCCTTCTAGATCACCGGATTTAAATCCTTTGGATTTTTGTGCAAGGGGTTATGCAAAAAGCCTAGTTTACAATACGGCTGACATTGCCACACCTGAAGAATTGCAGCATCGGATTGTACATGCCTTCCAGCAAATGAAGAATGATCCAGGATTGCTAGAGCGCATTCGCGGGTCTTTGCGGAGAAGACTAGATAGATGCATTCAAGTGCATGGTCAGCATTTTGAACACCTATTGTAAATTCTTCAGTTAACATGCTCATACTTTACTGTACGTTGTTTAGCCAAAATTATGAATTTCTGATGTCTCATGAATGATAAATTAAATAAAATTTTCACTGTTTTTCTTAAAATTAGTAAGTTAATATTCAGCATGCCACAACCAGCAAAAAGTGACATTATCTCGTAAACGGTTAATTTCCGGAACCATGTTTACTGGAACTTTTTTTTGCTTGTCTTCATTCGTACTCATCATCCTTAAACTTTTTGCCATCACTTTTGAAACACTCTGTATATTTGGCATGATTGTCGGCGCTACTCAACGTTAACGTTGCTTAGTATTTTGATCTTGTCGATTGGTTGAACGTTTGCAGCGTTTGTCGTTTAGCGGAAAAAGCGTTGTAAGATTATGTTGCGTTCGGTAAACGTGCTCAAAGCGAATTCAGAACCGATTCGATGTTCGATGTTTTTTCATAACATCGATGTTCTATCGATGATAATAAATCACAAACATCGATGACAAATACATCGAACATCGACGGTAAAACATCGATGTATATCGCCCATCCCTCCTATAGAGTACGGGGTACTGAGTAGTCCGAAGCCCGGGTGCGCCCCCCTTGTGGTCGGCCCTGGTGATAACTAATCAGAGTGTCTAATAAGAAACAGAAAACAAATGACAATTGACAATTGCAAGCCAACAATTTTACAAATCCCAGACAGCACTTGATCATAGTTGAAATCTAATTGAAAAAGAAAAAATAAATGAAAAACGTTGTCGAATAATTAGAAAAAAGAAAATTGAAGTTAAAAACAAGACGATAAGAAAGACAAAAGATAAGAAAGAAAAATGTAATTGGAAAAAAGCGACAAACTTTTTTTTTGGAAATATGAAACGAATCCCTCTTCCGGCAACAACCTGAAAATTAAAAAAAAAAGAATAACTCAAATAAATACGTTCGTAGAAATCATCTAAAAAAAGCAAATAACGATCGACAAATTCAAGTCAAAAAGTTTTTAGAAATTACAAAGTAAAGGAAAGTTAAAAATTAAAAAGAAATCGTGATCACTGTTCGAGGAGATTACATTGAAAAATAAAAAATTAAAATTAAGATATATGCTTCTCTTTATATCCCATTCCACGAATTTAAAAAACACCCCTCGTACATTCGCTGAAACAATTGAAGAGATAAGTTGACGATCAATAAATTCAAGGTAACAGAATTTTACAAATCATAAACAATAGAAAGGCAGAAATTAAAAAGAGATCGAAAAAAAAACAATAGATTTTAAATTAAAAATGACGTTAAAAAAAAGTAATTAAAAGGATAATTCTTAGAATCAACAGTCATGTATTGTTTTATTAAATTGGTTTGATATTATAACATTAACGTTTTCGACAAAGGGTTTTTTGCCATCTTCAGATGTTAAAAGTTTGAGTCAAAGGTACACTAAACACGTGAATTGGTCAGGTGGTGGACCGAGACACAAACCAGTCAAAAATCAACAACATTGTTAAAAAAAAGTAAAGACGTTCAAGAAAGAATCTATTTATTTTGATGTTCCGATAAAATGAATTTTTTTAATGCATCACCATTCGTCCGCACAGAGGAAAAATTCATATTAAGTAGCTTCTGTATTTTTCAGTTTTTTTGTGCCGCTTGAAACCTGAAACGCTGAGTTGTTTTTTGATCAAAAGATGAAGACGCGTTTCTCTTAAGCCGGCCATTCACGATCCTGCATGGCAGTCCGCCTTGCTGTCCGCCGAATGACATCGGATAGTGAATGCTGCAACAGACTGCATTGCGTCCGGCAACACAACGCAGGATGCTCGATGCGTCCTGCTCAGACCGGCAAGCTCCGCCTACCGGCTGCAGTCTGCTGCGCAGCAGTGTGAATGGCGCGGCGTCCTGTCGTTGCGTGTGCAGTTAGTGATTTTAGTGGTGTTAGATTGTCACCCGCCAAATTATTGAAGATGGATAACGCGGGCACAATCGAATTTATAGATATGTATAAAGAAAAAAGGTGTTTGTGGGATGTTAAATCTCCAAATTACAGCAAATTACGTAACTTTAATAATTTTTTCTCTCATATTGTCTTTTGATTTTTCTGCAATAACAGTAAGAAACATAGCAAAATAGCTATTTTCTTCTTTTTAGGAAGAGCACGTAGGTTTGTCATTTTTCCAATGTGAAAAAAGTACTGGCGCTGGACAGCTTGCAGGATAGTTTGTGAGCTACTTTTGTCCTGCGGTGCGGACTGCCATGCAGGATCGTGAATGGCTTGCTTTATTATTTGCATACGCAATCAACTGCGAAGTAAAAAAAAAATCTTATCTCAATTTTTTTTCCCTGTAAAATCACGAGCGTCTCGTCGTAAAAAAGTAGGCACTTTGATGTTGCTTGTACACAAACAGATTCCAGAGAACTGAAAGCTCCCACTAAATTTTATTTATCGGGAAAGCAAAACGTAAATCCGCAAGAACAAAGCAAAGACCTAAACGCGAACGGTTGATGTCATAATTCATGAATGATTAAAATAAAACGACATAAAATTCAGCGGGTGGATGGGTTACGTGAAAGAACTTCTAATTTTGCTGATGGATAAATAACATTAATTACATATTATGAAAGCGCGCGTCCGGAAGGTCGTTTTGTTTAATCGCAGCCATTGTATTTGTATTTAATTTATCTTTAAGCAATAATTAGGATTAATTACGATTTAAGTCGTATATGCAAATTTTTTTCTTTGAGCAAAGGTGAACATTATGTAACAAGTCGGCTTTGTTTCAGTGATTTACGATTCAATAAAATCCGGGACATAAAGCCGGGCACTTTCAAAGGATTGAAGAACCTGCGATCCCTGCTCTTGAACAACAACTTCCTGACGGAGCTCCGGAGCGGCGTGTTCTCCGGACTTCCTCAGCTGAAACACCTCTACCTCTACAGGAACAGGCTCCGGCACATCGACGTGGACGTGTTCCAGGGCCTCCCCAAATTGGAGTACTTGTGAGTGCCACCGGAAACCTTCTGCGAGCCAATAAATTTAACCCCTTTTATTACAGGTATTTGCACAACAATGACCTGGACCAGTTTAAGCCGAGCACCTTTTCAAACATTCCCAATTTGGAGCGACTGTAAGTAAGACATTGTTTCATAATGCAATCAATCTCCGATTGTAAAAGGATTTTAACATAATTGAGATTGAGTAATCACATCCAAGTTTTAAAAACACTTTCGAGGTATCAATCAGATTACGAGGTGATCATGAAACTTAAAAACATAACTTGCCTCTCAGACACTTCACAAGTAATAAATAAGTTTTAATTCGCATATTATACATACATAAATAACTTGCTGCGCAATCTCTTGTTATCTCTAACAAAAAAAAAACGCGACGCGAATAATAAATAAATAACAATAAATTCGGGGCCGCGAACAACGGCTCCCATGTTATCCACCAACTAATAGATTACAAACAATTAAACTTTAGCCTATAATCTCTTAATGAGCCTAAATTAACATATGTCGTTTATTTATTAATATAAATAACGAAAGCGCTGTCCCAATAACTTGAACGTTCGTGAGTCATCCACGGAATTAGCCATGCACCACAGATATTGAAATTATGACGCACAATGATCACCCATGCTCTCCATGGGTTTCGTTCGTTTGCATATTCGAAATAGAACGGTTGTAAAACTTGGCAGACGAACGCAAGAAATCTCTTATGCAGGAACATAAAGCGTGTTTACATAAAACTAGATGTTTTCTTTATGTTACTTGCTAAGTGATCACGTTTTTTTTTGTGTATACATACCTACTTATTGCACTGAAAATTAACGCAATAAACAGTGCTAATGAATTGGTGTGTTGACATAAAATGAAAGCAACGTAAGAAACTATTTTAAATTGTTGCGGTCATTTGTTATGTCTGGACCTATACCGATTGTTTCACTGAATCTTGAAAAAGGGCGGAGATGTGACAGAACTGACTGTGTATACCAGGGGGTTCCATCGGTCTCCTGGGGGTAAACTTAAAAGAAGTCTCTTGAAGGTCGATGAACCTACGAGGTTGATTAGGGGTCGATGTATACTATTAGGGGTCAAACGGGAGTCGATTAAATAAGATTATGTATAAGATTTTTCTTAACTAAATTCATTTAATTCAAATTTAGTAATGATTAAGATTAACACACTTGTAAGTTCGTAGAAAGTTGACGACTTCCGCCACCAATTTGAGAACACAATGACAATGCCTTGTTAAACCACGCAAACATGCCCACGCAATAAATTCAGATTTCACTTGCATAATGACCAATCACGTTCTAGCTTCCTCTACAACAATAAACTCAATCACATCCCCCCCGGAGCATTCTCAGACCTTCCAAAACTGAAACGCCTGCGCCTAGACTCCAACGCCCTGGTCTGCGACTGCCAGATCCTCTGGCTTGCGAAGATGCTGAAGGAAAACTCCCTGCACGTCGCCGCCAATTGCAAATACCCCGCCAACATGTACGGCAAACCGCTGAAGTCGATGGACCTCAAAGACTTCCACTGCAGTTAGTCGATGTCAGCACGCGATTTGCTCGAATTTATAAAAAAAAAAAAATCGTTTCAGGAGCGCCGGAAATCATGAAGGGCCCGCAGGATATCGAGATATCCTGGGGTGACACCGCGATGTTCACGTGCCATGTAGAGGGCGATCCAAAGCCATTCGTTACATGGATGAGGAACAACCAGGAGCTGGAGATGAACGATGAAAGGATGAAGATCATGGACGACGGTAGTTTGCAGATTCAAAACACGCGGGATTCGGATAATGGAACGTACGAGTGCATGGCGAAAAATATCGATGGCGTAGTCAAGTCCAGACCTGCAAGGATGATTGTTTTTAAACCAGAAACGTATTTGGAATTCCGAAACAACGGTAAATTCAAACTCGTCCAAAATGGACGCACAAATCATTTGCTTTTTTTAGTTCCAGGCAAACCTGAATTTGTCGAGACGCCCAAAAGCATAACCACATCGGAAGGAGCGTCGGAAATCAAATTACCATGCAAAGCAACCGGAAGCCCCCAACCATATATCACCTGGTCGAAAGCTGGTGTAATTATCAACCCAACCAATCACTATGACATATCCTCAGATGGAACGCTGACGATTCGCACGATCCAAAGAAACGACTACGGAACTTATCGGTGTGATGCGACGAACCAATTTGGTAGAATTAGCTCAATAGCAGAAATCATCATCAATGGTATTTACTTTTTTCTGTATCCTTGAAGGTCATTTTCCCCCCTAATTGAATTTCAATTTCAGCCGCGCCTATCTTCACCGTCCATCCCGAGACTGTTGCCACCTCGCTAGGCGGAACCGCAAGGTTTGAATGTGTAGCAGTTGGCGAGCCAATTCCCGAACTGACGTGGTTCAAAAACGACGTGGAAGTTCAATCCGACGGAAGAATCCGCATAAACGAAGACGGCACCAAGCTCCAAATCACCAACGTCAGAGAATCAGATGAGGCCCTCTACATATGCGAAGCGAGAAACTCCCTAGGTTACCGAGAGGTCAGCACCAAACTGACGATCAAAAACACCAAAAACCGCCTGCCCACCTTCGTATACAAACCCTACGACATAGAAGCACTCATTGGTAGTACCATAGAAATCCCCTGCAAGGCAGAGGGGAACCCCAATCCGGGGGTGCAATGGCGCAAAGACGGGAGTGAACTCCAAAGGACGGGCAGGTGGAAAATTTCTGTTAGCGGAAACCTGTACATCTACAACATCAACTTTGAAGATCAAGGGCGCTATGAATGCACGGCCAACAACGAAAACGGGCGGATTTCAGCGTCGGGTTTCGTCACCGTCAAAGAAGACCCTCACCCCAGCGGCATCAACATCGGAGATAAATTTGTTAAGATCGCGTTCATCGAAGCCAGCCACGAAGTCGATAAGGCCATCAACAAGACCATAGAAAACTTATTCCATCGGCCAGGTCCTCACAGTTCCGCCGATATCTTCCGGATAATCCGCTATCCCAACGCACCTGCGCGTGAACTAGCCAGGGCCGCAGAAATTTACGAACGCACCCTCGTCAATGTTAGGAAACACGTCGAGCGAGGAATGTCCACCAACTCAACCACCGACTTTAACTACCGCGAGATCCTTTCGCCCGAACATCTAGATCTCATCGCCCAACTGTCGGGGTGTATGGCCCACAGGACGCACAGGAACTGCACCGACATGTGTTTCCATTCGAAATACCGCAACATAGACGGAACGTGCAATAATCTACAGCATCCCATGTGGGGGGCTTCACTGACCGGTTTCCGGCGAGTCCTCAAGCCGATCTACGAGAACGGATTCAGCACCCCCGTCGGTTGGAACAGGGACATCAAGTACTACGGCCACCCCAAACCGAGCTCGCGCTTGATTTCAACCACGCTGATAGCGACGGAGAAGATCACCCCCGATACGGAGATAACGCACATGGTGATGCAGTGGGGGCAGTTTTTGGATCACGATCTTGACCATGCGATTCCCTCCGTCAGCTCTGAAAGTTGGGATGGCATTGATTGTAAAAAATCATGCGATTACGCCGCGCCCTGTTACCCCATTGATATACCTCCAGGGGATCCCAGAGTTCAAAACCGCCGCTGCATCGATTTCATACGCTCGTCGGCCATCTGTGGTTCCGGAATGACGTCGGTCTTTTTTGATTCTATCCAACCCAGAGAGCAGATCAACCAGTTGACGTCATACATAGACGCCTCTCAAGTTTATGGGTTTTCCGATGAGCTGGCAAAGGATTTGCGCGATCTAACGAGCGAGCTGGGAAGATTGAGGGTTGGGCCGACTTTCCCGGGGAAGAAACCCCTTTTACCTTACGCAGGTAACCAAGGGATGGATTGCAGAAGGAATTTAAGCGAGAGCAACGTTAATTGCTTTTTGGCTGGGGATATACGCGCTAATGAGCAGGTGGGCCTCATAGCCATGCACACTCTCTGGATGAGGGAGCATAACAGGCTGGCGCGCGAGCTCAGGCTTTTAAACCCCCACTGGGAGGGCGACTTACTCTACCAGGAGGCCCGAAAAATCGTCGGGGCTTCCATGCAACACATCACATACAAGCGCTGGTTGCCTTTCATCATCGGCCCGGAAGGCATGGATATGCTGGGTGAATATAAGGGCTACAACCCTCAGGTACATCCATCGATCTCCAATGTATTTGCCACAGCGGCGCTTAGATTTGGGCATACGTTAATCAATCCGATTCTAAACAGATTGAACGAAAATTTCCAAACGATACCCGAGGGGCACCTACCCTTGCGGGATGCGTTCTTCTCACCTTGGAGGGTCGTCGATGAAGGCGGGATAGACCCCTTATTACGAGGGTTGTTTGCAACTCCCGCGAAACTAAAGAAACCTGATCAGAACCTCAACACTGAACTCACGGAGCAATTGTTTAGGTCTGCCCATGCCGTCGCATTGGATTTAGCTGCCATTAACATCCACAGATCGCGTGATCACGCCATTCCCGGCTACATCGAGTTCCGAAAGTTCTGCAACATGACTGAGGTTGATGACTTCGACGATCTTAAGAACGAGATAACCGATCCGGGCGTGCGCAGGAAACTCAAAGAGCTTTACGGACATCCGGGTAACATCGACGTTTGGGTGGGGGGTGTCCTCGAGGATCAAGTTGAAGAAGGAAAGGTCGGGCCTTTATTCAGGTGTCTTCTCATAGAACAATTCCGCAGGCTCCGCGATGGGGATAGGTTTTATTACGAGAATCCATCGACCTTCAAGCCTGAGCAACTCAGTCAAATCAAGCAGTATTCTTTGGCGCGCGTTCTCTGTGATAACGGTGATAACATCACGAGGATTCAGCAGGACGTCTTTGTACTGGCGCAAAAACAAGGCGGTTACGTGAGTTGCTCGGAAATACCAAAGGTTGATTTGAGAATGTGGTCGGAATGCTGCAGTGATTGCCGTTATTCTGGACAGTTGAACACTATCAGTAGATTGAACGCGCGAAATCGTCGGCACTTGTATGAACCTGTTAGTTTGCCCGTTAACGACTTGTTGATACACGACAATACGACTCTTGGCAATGAGTTTTCCGAAGAAACGAATCTGCATGAGCGCGTGGCGAAGCTCGAGAAAACCGTTCAGAATCTGCAAGGCACCATCAAAAAGTTGTACAAACTCGTGAGGAAGATGGAGAAAGAGAGATTGCTAAACTTAGATTATTAGTCTTAGACGAGATAAGCGTGTTAGCATAAAAATAAATTTACTGTATTTATTCTACGTGGAAATACGCAGGAGTATTTCCAGGTCCGCACGTTAACTGCCATTTTGTTTCTCTCACTTAATTTTTGCATGTGATAAGCTTTCAACATTGTTCTTCGAAATGTGTCGTCAATAATGTTAATTATTCTGTGGTACTTTATTTTTTTTATATATGTATACATATAATTTTTCTTGTAAGTGTTGTTGCAGCGTCTCAATGAGGAGGCATTAACTCTATGTATGTTGCAAACTGACTTTGTTATAATGAGTAACTCTTATTTTATAAGTAATTAGAAAGTCGTCTTATTTTTTTTTGTAAAAATTTTTAACTTTTGTACAGTTCTAATATCATTTTGTGCCATTTTTGTAATTAACACCACTGGTCATATATACATATTAAAATATACATAAAAATATGAGTTTTATTTCATATCCATTCCGGAATTCATTCCCGTTATAGGCACCCCCTTCCCAAAAAAAGCTCTTAGCCCAATATTAATTATAATAAAGGAAAATTTACGATAAAACTAAAGATATATTTACCATAATTCAATGTTACATTAACAGACTATATACACATTAAATTAAAATGATTTACTTTATTCAATGAAGTCAGATGCACAAGACACAAATTCCTTTCTAATATAGAAAATAAAGTCCGTGATTTCCATGTATAATCCTGGAACTGAACATGAATTAGTTATACATGAATGCAAAGCATAATCTTAATGTCTCACCTTATTTATTAATTTCACTTCTGAAACGAAAACATGTCTCACTCTTCACATGTATATAAACTGGAATCTGAAATTTAAAAAATATAACTAAAATTAATCAGTAATAAAAAATTGTATTACCTGCACAGTGCCTGTGGTAGGGATGAAATTATTGGTCCATATCCTTGCGAATTGTCATACAATTCGAACAAAGGCGCCGCAACTAGCTTATAGTTTTTAGGTACGGCGAACAAAGCTGCAAGCAAGCGAATAAATTAGAGTGAAAAATTGCAGCCGCTTACTTAATCTAAAGAAACTAACACAGAAAATAAAAGAAGTGTCTTTCTCTTTTTAATATTATACAATTAGATACAATTTTGTACAGCGTTATACAATATCGTATACAATCTTTCGAGGCATTTTTCTTCTGATCTTTATGAGAACGAGAGCAGCCAACCACAAAATTACCGCCGATTCAAAGACAAGAAGAAAAATCTTATAAAACAAAAATAACAACAAAAATTCTAAAAAAAAGAGGCAAAGGAAGAGTACAAATAAAGAGCAAAGTCCATCCAAGGATAACAAAAGCAGTGATGTCAGTAAACACGAATTTACTTATCCATAAAACGCCAAATAAAAAATAAACAACAAACATCATTGCTGTTGTAATTAATTATTATGACTATTAATATCTGCAGATGGAGCTTTCTAAAATGAAAGTTTCATGAAAGTAATATCGATTTAAGTACAAAGGGAAGGGAAATTTATAGATCTAGATAATTGTTTGGTTTGAACCATTCACACAGCTTCGCACAACAGTTTGAAAAATATTTTGCAAAATATTTTGCCAAATACTTTTTAAACGACAAACAAATATGCGCTCCACAAATATTAACATGCAAGTACAATACACACTCACTCCTATTATATGTATATAAAAAAAGAGGGACTAAAATAACAAGTGTGTGAGATTGAACCACTGTCGTCTTCATGCCACAAATAAATATGAAACCAATAACTCTTAAGCGTGTGATCGACAGTGATTCACATTGTACGATGTTATTAAAATTTCTTAAAAAATTTAAACAGGAAGGAAACTTATCGTTTTTAATTTTTTTTTCTATAATTGAGAGAGAATGGGAGAATTTCCTTTCTGTTCAAAATCACATGGATACAAATAAATTACAATCTTCGTTATAATAATATAATCTATGATCAATTTACTACAGTACCCTTCTCTTGTAGTTGAACAAGGAATAAGCGCTTGTGTTCCTTCGGTTTGGTGATATGAGGCGGAATGTACGGATATTGAGGTGGCTCAAAGTTTGGTCGCCACCAGTTACCGATTATGTCCTCGACAAGCCAGTCTTGCTTCACGCCGTCCTGTCTTCCCAGGGTCTGCAACAACTCACCGATGAAAGTCACCGCAAGAGAGCGAGATGTCCTCTTCAGTACGTTAGCAATAAATACAACTCGACAAAAAAACAGATTTTTACATTATTACAACAAGAAAACAGCAATTAATTGATAGTAACAATAATATTCAGAATCAAAGGGCATCTTCTACTAGAAAAGGCATTATAGAATATTTAATATTAAATTTAATTTTCACTTGAGTATTAACGAGGCTTTTTTTTAAATAAGTATAGCACTAAAGTAAAATCAAAAGAAAATGAGTTCTTTGGCATAATTAACTGAAAATATCTTGGCAAATGAAAGCACAGATAAAAAAATAGAACTGAAGAATAGATTTTTAAAATTTTAAGTATTGTTGGAAGTTTCTTATGAATATTATGATAGTAATGTATCAATTCAGTATTTTAATCTACACATTGCAAGTTCAAAGTCACTTGAATCAATTATTTTATATATTAAAGCTTGTAGCTGCCTGCCTTTTTCACACAGGTATTTTTTGTTTCTCTTTTCAAAGACATTCAAATTACTTTTTTTTAAATAAATATCTATCGCTTATACGCAGACACTAAACTCAAATATTCTAAAACGTATAAATCGCCATTAATCAAATTGTACTGAATTAATACACCACTAAATTAATCGACCTAAGCAGTACTCGAGTCACTAATAAGGAAGACCAGGTCAGAAGTGTAACATAAAACATCAGAAAATATTTAAGAATACTCTGCAAAAGATTGAAAATATAATAGAACAATTTGGGATTCTTAGGGTTTTCATTAGTACTATGTTATCAGAATTAAAACATTACGAATTATAGTCTACAAAAATGATTTTAAATAGAGTACTGGCCAAAAATATGTCACTTTTTAGTTTCTCGCTTAGAACATCTTTCAGTCATCAATTTCTATGGTGAAGAAATGCGTTGGAACCCAAAAATAATAATGATTTCCAATTTTTTCCTTATTTTACTTTTTCTTACTTATAATTAATTCACTTTCTAAACACTAGAGAAGTCACACATTTTAAAACTTTATGGAGCAAACAGAAAGTCGATTTTTATGAAAATATATGATCAATGTTATTCTTACTGAGGAATAATTTGGAAAATTTTGCTTGAAGAAATCTATTCCAAAAGAAGGTCTACTCGAAAAACCAAAAATTTGATATCCTTTTGGCAAGTACTGTAACTAGAATATGACATACAGATGCACAATGAAGATTTTCAAGAGATAATATTCTATGGTTGTTTAAAAAAAATCGACCTAAACTATTTTTGTGGATATTTTACTTAATTTTTTTTTAATTTCAATGTCCCATGAAAAAATTACTAAATGTAACTTCTTTAGGAAGCATTAAAGCTTCATTCTATAGATGAATTTTTCAGACAAAAAATATCACATTATGTGAATATATGAAGTGATTCCTAAATAAACAAATATTGGCGTTACTGACAATATCAAACCAAGTAAGACATTGAATAAGCTGTTCCTAAAACAATTTCATTTCAAATATTCGATTGTTAGCAAATAAGAATTGTGTTGTTGTAAAAATCATGTGAAACATTTTCACATCAGAAAAAACAGAAGGAAACATACAAAATATACAACCTATATGTACCTAAGAACAATAATATTATTGAATCTCTCCTTTTTTTGGTTTACATTAATTTGTTATTGTTATTTTGTATTTACAGTGCTTTTACAATAATCGATAATTCCTAATAAAACTCTATTAACTGTCTGGGAGAAGTTACAACATTTAGAAACATTTTTACAAATCTCGCAGCTTTTTATTATTGAAACATTCTAAAATTCTATCAAGTACTTTGAACATCTCGATGCAAAACAACTTTCAAATAAAGTTTAATTAAATCATACTAATATTATTTATAACATTTGCTTCTCTATACCCAAACTGCAGTCTTTCTTTATTAAAAATAAAACAATTTCCTATTAACTTTTCACTGGATAAGTAAAAGCAAACAAATTTCATCTTAAAATATTTTTTGTAGTGACTTAAGGCAAATACATTTTCAATTTAATTTTATTTTGATTAGTCACTAATATTACGGATAATTCTTTACACTTAAAACATTTTGTTCCAAAGCTTTAAAATTAATGAAAACTGTAATTATTTCTAACCATACTATTCTATGACGAGCATTTCCTTATTAAAGTTGAACAGGTCAATATAACAAAAATACTTTCTTATGCATTTCGATATTAAAAATAATATTTTCATTCAGAGTAACTATCTCTTCACAATGTGATTCCTTGTCAAAAATCAAAGGTATCCGATACATAACCGATTTTTAAATTATTTACATCAATTTTACAAAACAATTACTTATTTAACAGACAGCAAGAAATTCGTATAGTTACACAAGTTATAGATTTACCAATGATCGCATTCAATGCAACAGTGCAGTACCACGTAACGTTCTCCTACGTTAGTTAAACTAAAGTTACACTCAAACCCAACGTATTACATTCTTCTTTACAAATCGCAAATTTAAATAGTTATGTTACAAGATATAGTTACATCTTATTGATCATCACAATTAGGAGTGAACATAATAAAAAGAATCTGGATTTACCTCGGTCAAGAGTCGCTTCAGACCTTCGACCTCGTCTTCGCCCGGATTTAATTCACCTCCGGGGAGTTTAAAGAAAGTGGTACCTAACTGAAGAAGAAGAACGTGAGGCAATCCGTGTTCGTGAACCAGAAGCACGCCTTCAACGCTTCGCCTCATTCCAATCCTCTCGAATTCATCGCGCATCCTCTGGAACCTTGCAGGTACACTTGGGTCCTTCTCAAAAAGCGGCTCCTTGGTCCCGAACGTGTAATTTGTAAGGGGGTACCTAAACACGCAGCCAGACAAACAATGCACAAACCATAACCTCACACCAAACACTTACAAATTTATGATCCTGTTCAGGGCTGCTGAGGGGTACTTGGGCTGCTGTTTATCGAAGGCATTGGTAGGGGTTGACGGAGTGGTCGCCCCGGAGGAGTTTTGGCTGTTCCTTCTCGGCCATCCAGTTCCTGTCCCCGCCATGTTGTTTTGCTGCTGTTTAACTTGCGATGAAGTCATGGCCATTGTAAAAAACGAGATCACTTGAACGTATACTTCAAATTACTCTTACGTACTTATAGGAAATGAAACTCTGCCTGTCCTTAATCACTTTAAAACTTAGGGATACAACACAAAACACATATGCGAAGAAGACGCGCTAGTCGACCATTTGCAATTAACTGAATGGACCAATCAAATACTGAGCTTGTCGGTTTTCGAATAGGCGAGTTGCTTTGAGTGACTGACGCGATTTGTTTGGCCGACTGTTTCCCGGCGTGCATTTTGCTGATTGTGGAGAAAACGCGCCCTCGTACAGTATTTTCTATAAACACTGAATATTTTATTAAAATAATTTGAGGAAATTAAGAAATTTTAATTTAATGCTTATAAAATAATGTTATTTTATTTTTGCTTACAAATTGATACATGATAAGGCATAAAGATGCTTTGAAATTTGGAACTTGAAATAGCAGCGCCTCTTGCGAAAAGCAACAGGCGGGAAATTCAAATTTCCTTAACGTTTATAAACTTTTGAATAAAGTCGCCATTTTAATGCGACGATCTCCTTCTTGAAAATATTATGCAGGGCAGTTGTTAAGAAGGCAGAAATTGAAAAATGCAATTTATTAAAATTTTGATACATGAACTCCTCCGCATATTATTGTACACACAACTCATCCGCATCATTATACACATAAATATAAGGATGTCGCTCTACCAAAACTATATCCTTTTCCAATTGTTTTAAATCAGCTTCCAGTTTAGATTTCCTGTTGATTTTTGGGATGGTGTCCGTCAATAACGGTAATCCCTGATATTGCGTTTGCAGTTCTTCCCAATTCTGTTTTAAACCCTGCAAGTTAACAAAATAAATTTTGCATATTTTTTGTGGCAAAGACGTTTGTTTACCAATAACAATTTCTCCCGTTGTTCGCTCGTTATATAACGACACTTCGGCTGTGTTTCATTCGCCAAATCGCGCTTGACTTGCTCATGTCTCTCCTTAACCCGTATTAACTTGTCCAAATACGTCGGAATCTTCCCAAAAACTCTAGAGTATATATGTTCGGGTTCTAACCCAGGTCCTAAGGGTTTCTCAGTGCCGGAGGAGTCGACCACAACTCTTTTCTTCGGCGATTTCGGTTTCATCGTCACCGCAGCTTTAACATTGCGTGTAATAAAATCCTTTTGAGGATGCTTGAGTTTCTCATCCTGCTCCTTTATAACTTCGAACCTGAGTGGCACGGGCGGTCTCCTGGGACCCGAATAAGCGTGGGACTTGCCGTAATCCGGATCCATCAATTTAGGATGTAACATCGGGGGTTTCCCCGTTCCTTTCCTGAGGAATTCCTTGGGTTCCGGGGGTAGTATCTGCGCTGGACCCATCGTGCCTTTTTCCTTGTAGAGCTTGGGATGTTTTCTTTCGGTTTTGATCCTTTCGGTGTTGCACGATTTGTACATGGGTTCTTTGTCCTCCGTGTGACCCTCCGGTTTTTTCGTGACGTTATAAATACTTTCATTGTGTTCGGTTATATATACCATCGACATTTTCGCACTGAATAATTTTTTTTTAACTGACAGGTTTTCTCTCACGGTATTATTGATCACGCTTTACTTGGCAACGAAAGAAACGTTAATTTTCGCGGGAGACTTCCTTAAAATTAATTACAACAAAAGAGTTGTTTCTGATTAAAACGGAACCATATGGTCGCAGTCTTATCTTTTTACAAATATATTATCCGTGCGACGCAAATCTCATTAAATATTTCTCACGCGCCATATGGTACCCCTCGGTGACATATGGTGGGATCCGCAAACAATCAACATTATCAATGCGTGCACTTGTCGCACTGTAAACCCTGCAATGAAGTGGAAAATCGGCAAGCAAACAAAAATTACGATAACACTAATAGGACTATATATTCCAATTTGCCAGCCGAAATTATGCCCAGAGAAAAAGGCGTGCCATCGGCGTGTGATGGAAAAGTGTCAGTCCAAATTATACAGGGAATATAATCCAAAATCGCGAGTGCATAAAGTCCGATTGAGAAGGTCCAAAGCGAATGCGCGAGAACGAAATCGAATGCATGGATTAAATGCAGCTTTAGATCGCCTTAGAAGGTATTTCTTTGCGTTTCATTCTCCTATAACATTAAAAAAAAATATATTTCAGCCGCATGCCTATACAACAAACGCACGTCGATTTGCATTCCGCCCCCCAAAAACTATCGAAAATCGAAACCCTTCGCCTAGCCAGAAACTACATAATCGCACTCAGCCAAACCCTACAAGAAGGAAGGCCCATGGAAATTAGCAGGTTCGTGAAAGTCCTGAGCAAGGAACTCAGCCAAACCACGGCGAATCTCCTCAGTGGTGCTTTACTAGGATCAGCTTCTAGTCCATCCTCTTCATACAATAGTTTTTTTGGGACTTATGATAATAATGCCATGTCGGAATATTGTGTGAATAACAACAACGTTTTGGACTTACCGAATTACAACGTTCCTTACCTTGACAGGAATTACAGTTCTTGGTGTTGGGATTATAAAAAGTCTGTGAACGAAAACTGCGTAAAAAGTGTTGAGGAACGTTATTGGGAAAACACAGCCAGTGATTGTTATTTATACAATAATTTTAACAGTAAATATTGGTATGGATTTGATACATAATAAAATTCTAAGAATGTTATAGAATTATAGTAGCAAAAAATAAATTAAACAAAACTTTTCAAGCAATTGATATTCGGTCTCAAAATTATGGAATTAAATCTTATAATCCAAATTAATATAATAAACAAATAATTTTAATTTAAACTACGTTTTATTCTCATTAACAAACGCTTGTTCCTCTACGCTATTCGGTTTTAAAACACTCGTCACACAGTCGCTTTTACAAAACTGCCCGGATTTCTTTGTCCTAAATTGCTTATCAGAATTCGCGAAAATATCAATTCTAGTTTTAGACATAGGAGCTTCACAGAAGGGGCACAGCACCACCGCAACTTCTTTCTCCATGTTCTCATGAGCGAGGCACTTACAAAACAAACACCTGTAACAGGGATACTCGCTGATCTGCATGAAGGAAATGGCACAGCGCATGTTGAAATGCGGAGGAAAACACGAGAGGTCTAAAATGTCTTCGCCGCAAGTCCAGCAAGTGGGCGGCCGGGGATACGTGAGCCCGTTCGCTATGGACATCACCTCGAGAATTTCTGACATGATTCTATCTCCAAGCTCGAGTTTTGGGATCAAGTCCTCCAAGACAATTTGCTTTAAATAGTTGTTCAAAATGAGCAAATTCTGTAGCTGAAAGGTTGAGAGCGATGTTCCACTGGCGTTTAACTTTAGAAGGAAATTCATGCGAAAAATGGCCATTCTTATGTTTAGTATTTGAAGAAGTTCGTCGTGGGGTTTCATGTAAACGTTTATATTCGTTGCCAGTTCGCAGACCATTTCAAAGATTTTCGAGGCCCATAAATGTAGCTTGAGGTTGTAGAAGGTGAACTCATCATATTTTGTGGAGTTAAATTTTTCACATGGAAATTGCTTGTTCAACAGACAATTTACTCTATAAAAAAAATTGTAATAATTAAAATGATTGTAATATTGAGCATAGGCAACTCTTATTTCACAGTTGCCAATTCAGTTGCCTATTTATAACTGTAATAATTTTTTCGAATTGCTTATGATGAGTTTTATTTTAAACCTTTCTAGAAGAAATTTAAAATAAAACCTAAGAGTAATACCTAAATATTTCCAAGCAGTCCCAATAATTCTGGAAACTTTTGGAGGGGTTACTCAAAAGAACTTCCAAAGCATCCTTCTCCGTATTAGAAAAAATGACCAGGTCATTCTGGACTCTATCATCCTTAGAATCGGCCGTCTTGCTTGGTCCAGTAAGGAACCCGAAGAAAATCCTATTCCTCGAAGCAATGACCCCCAAGCATTGGTTTACGTACCAATTAATATTAACATAAATGTGCCTCCACTCGATGTTAATTTTTTGATTAACACAGCTCAGTTTTAATTCTTTGAAAGCCCCCGTGAGTGACACGACTAGAATCTTATTGGTCCCAATTTGTTGTACTCCTTAAATTAAATGAATGTGTATTTTGCTTCTTTAAGATGAGGGGGTTGTTACCTGTGATTACCACGTTTCCAATATGGAACACGCACGTATCGATGTTAGTCCCAACACTGTTGATTAAATAAATGATTAAATCACTTCCTTTCACCAGGAAAAGGAATATGTGGTTTTGATAAGCCAACAAAGTAAGGTGCTCGATTCTCACTAGGTCTTCTTCAGGCCAGAGAACTAATTCTTGATCGAGCGTGATTTCGTTATCCGAGATGTCATTCACTGGAAGAACCAAGGCTCTTCCTTCGATGTTACCGATGAAGATCAGAGCTGAAACAGCTTTATAGATTTCGCTTGACCTCGATGATCCAAAATGTTTTTACCTTTAGCCCCGGCTTCTTTCCATAATATAACAGTTATGTGCTTTAAAGTAACAGTGGTTTCAGCTAATAAGGTGATGTTAACAGATGACAAATTCGATGATTTTAAAGCATTTACTTTCCAGAATGTCATATTGCCAGAGTAATGGCCGACGATTAAGATGCAAAATTTATTCTCCTCATTTATAATATGGCTCCAAGTAAATGCTACAGCAAAACTAAATTATTATTAATGAAACAAATACAAAACGCATTCTTACCTGTTGGCCTAATCTTTTCAACTCTAGCTTTCAACTCGCCAAACTGCCTGATGGGGATGCTTTTACTAACGTCATTCCACAAAGCCCTATTTATCTCTATGTACTTTTGTGTAACGTTACATACACATAGATATTCTTCATAATATGAGTTATCATACGTTTTGATGCATATTTCTAAGGAATTTGTGTTACTCAACGTTGCGATGGCACAGTCATAATCATCCACTAATCGAGAGGGTGACCAAGACGACTTTATAATCCTGTTTTCAACTGAAGCTCCCCAGGTAAGTTGCGCTGATAATTCAGTTCGAAGGACTGCCTCAAACATCTCCCTCTTAGGAAGGTTCTTGATGAAGTCATTGACATCGAGGTCGATGTTGCTGCTAAGTGCGAAGTTTGAGGGTTGAATGCAGAGTTTCTTCATTGATATGGAGGGCGAGGAGTTGTCTTTTGAGGGGTATGGGTGTAAGATAAGCACGCAGTTGAATGTGACGATTGATATTTGTCCATTTTCTGAAGCTTGACAAGGGGATAAGGCCGTTACCTTATTGGGAAGCCTAATGGTCTCTATGTGTTTGAAATATAACGACATGGTTTACTTTTTCGTTGCATTTCCTGACAGGACTAAATTTTTAAGGTTATGTTGAACGTCAACTTGACGTTGTTGCCTTGGCAACGGGAAAGACGCTCGCAGCGTTGTCAAATTGGCGTCTTCTCCTTATCTCTGATTTTTGTGCTTCAAACGCATATAGATTTTAAGCGCATGGCCCTGCGCCCTCGTGTACAAATTTATAGAAATTTCTTAAATTAATAAATAAACGTTTTATTTAAACCTTGTGCCGCGACATTACTTCAAACGATAACCATCAGAGGGCGCCGCCCTTGTACTTAAAATAACTTTGAAATTAAAAATTTCTTTACTTTACTTCACATAATATTCAAAGAGAATATCAAGTATATTAATTATTAAGTAAAGAATACGCATTTTTAATTTTTTTAAACATTTTTTGCATCACTTTAAATTAAATAATTTCCAGTAGAGGGCGCTGTGCTTGAATTTGTAAACTACTAAATAAAATTAAAATTTCTGTTTTTCTAAGCGTTAAATATAAGCGAAAATGTCGAGTTTGTTTCAAGAATGCTCCTTGTTGCAACAGGTATGTTTTAATTAACATGATACTATTAAAAATTTGAGGTTAAGTTTACCTGCAACTTTTGAGGTTACATGCAAACATGTTTTCTCTTTATTTTTAAGATAAGTAAGACGGAGGATTCTATTAGGACCTGTTATGACCGAATAGAAAAACTAGAACGTAAACTACGTGCCAAAGATTTTCCACCTGAACAGGAAGAGGTTGTTGAAAAGGAGCTGGTAGAATGTCGGAAGCTGTTAAGGACAAACGAAGAAATTCTATCCACCCTTCACAAAAACAACAGGGGCACGTTTATGTTTGGGGTTGCATTGTGTTTGATTTGCTTCTTGGTTTGGATGTTGTACGTTTTAGTAAATGGTGCTGATTTTTAAATTTAATTTTGTATGAAATTTATTTCCTTAGCTTATCATCATTTTTACACTAACTTAGAATTATAAGTGTTATTAACTTAACGGCGTGCTCTGCCTCTGCCACGTCCTCTTGGCCCACCGCGACCTCGACTTCCTCTACCTCTTCCCCTAGTCGCTCCCCTGGCAGTCTCCTTCTTCTTGGCTTTCGCTTTTGGTGTGTCATCTATCAACAAGGTTTCTAGAGGCACAGAGTCTGGTAGAATGTAGTAGCGGATGTTGTTGCCTCGTACGGTTAAGGTGTCGAGGTTTATGGGGTTTCGATTTTTTACTGTAACTTTGACGGCCTTTAAGTGTGTGTTCATGGCAACATCAACACCGGTTATTGTTCCGTGGACCTGAGTACCATTCTTCAATTCCATTGTTACAGTCTCATGACTGAGTTTCATTAAAAACCTGGAATTATAATTTTAACATTCAATAAAATGTGATCACCACATCAATATTTTTAAATATACAAGAAGAAAAATAAAAGTGTTGAATCAACCAATAAAGGTCAAGTTCTTAAGCAAAAATTATCAAAAGCACAGAGGTATGCCAGAAAAAAAGACACAAGTAAATACTGAATCTTAAATAACTAAGGAAGAAAGAATCCAGCAAAAGCAAGATCATGGCATGTCCTCTTTTACTGAATTCACTCCAGCCTGAGCTGATCATGAATCATGATGGTTAACGAATATTATGTTTGCATGAGAACAGCGGAGTATCTTAGGAGAGAAGTTTAAGCGTTTAACAAGGACAAATTACTTATAAAGGCAAGTGAAATTGCTTTCAAATATGCAAAGGAGTCAACTGCATTCATACTGCTGCAAATGTACAACAAAATTCAAGTTTTATAAGCTCTTGAGGTTAAGTACATCAATGATATGTAATTGCTAGTCTTGATTAAATTATTGTAATTCATATTCGCAATTATTTATAAATACGATAAATCTTAAGTGCTTAATATAAAACACCCAAAACTACGGCCAATGAAACTTGAAATTTGAAAGTTTGATTTTGAGGTTATGTTTACCACAAGAAGCAAAGCAATGAATAGTAGTGCGTTTTTATGCTTGAATAATTAGAAAATTATAGTTTTAAAGTAATGGAGTGCACTAACCTGACCAATTTCATCTTAATTTGCAAGTAAGTGTAAATAAATAAATCGCGGAAAACGTTTATACTGCGTTACCGGCATTCGTGACGTCACAGGGACGCCGCGTCGATTAGCGGGAAAATTCGAATTTTTTGACTGCGTTGTTTCCCCATTCATTTCAATTTTCTTAATTTATTACTAGCGGAAATTGAAAAAAGTATTTCTTTGGCGGATTTAAAAAGTACTGAGATTAGAGTGTTTGTGACGCATGAGCGCCGCGCTAATAACTAAATCGAATCGATGCAGCAAAATACCTGTTGTGACCCAGGCAAAGCATGAACGCAAGGTATATTTAATTTTTGCAAGGAATTTCGAAATGATGCAACGTTAAATATAAAACCGATGTATTGTTAAAATATAAAGAATGGTCGCAGCCGCGGGCCGTCTGCCAAATCGCTTAATATTTGCAGCAACTTCTTTAATTATCATTAACAGACCCCCCGGTGGTCTACATACAAGCTTTATTAGTGAAAGTCAAATTAATTTGAAGGTAGTGAAATTTGCTTGAGTTTTTGGGTCGAACCGTTTTCAAACCGTGCCGCTTAAAATCAGTTGTTAAAGGGCTTTTATCGCTCGCCAAAGAAAATTATTTCCAACGCATGCTCACTATACCTTCCGTAAACATGGCGGTAGTCGGGTTTTTATTGTAGTTGTGATTAAAACATTTCAATGAAAACTAGGATAATATCGTAATAGCAGTTTAGTTGATTTATTTGCCCGTCTTATAATGTGAGTTGGGGTTTGTTAGTTTCACATGCAAGAATTCGCTGTGTATGGAGTGCTTGTTTATGAATGTCTTTTGAATTACCTGCTGCATTTACGGCCCAATATTACCTGGTACCTCTCATTTTTGATCGTATTCAGTTATATACAGGCTGCAACGATTGCCTTTTGTTGTTACTACATGTGTAATCTAGCTTTTGTTTTTGCGGCGTACCAATTTGTAAGCGTGAAAAATCGCTAGGTATATTTAGGTTAAGTTCTTGTTTATGCGCTCTTTGTTAGTGAATTTATTATAGTACTTATAATAATGAATTGCAAACCGAGAAAACTTCTAATGGAGCGTCGATCAAGAAAGAAAAAAAAGCACGTCCTGAGAACTTTGCATACATGGTAAGTGTTTTGTTTTCCTTTAAATATTCACTGCTTCTTGTTTATTTATTTTCGCTTTTAGTGCTCAACATATGTCGCTCGCTTATGTATTTATTTGAGACCGAAGTGAGAAGAGCATAATTATTTACCCTTTTATGAGTTGAAAGGTCTCAGTCGGCAAATTCGGTACATCCGTGAAGTTCGTGCAGAGTGCGCTAGTGTGCTTCGCATTATTACCAACCAAGGATATTTTTGCCATGCAGGGCATGATTACACGTTTTGCACTGGAATATATTAAAACGTTGCATGTTGTTAAATGTAAGATCTCGGCCGCGATTTAAATCTAGGTCGTTTATAGGAAATTCTAATGATTTTCTGTTCGTGTGGAAAT
The DNA here is from genome assembly GCA_033060865.1 of Dorcus hopei. Lineage (NCBI taxonomy): Eukaryota > Metazoa > Arthropoda > Insecta > Coleoptera > Lucanidae > Dorcus > Dorcus hopei. The sequence continues at coordinate 64,687,236 of CM065425.1, read as the reverse complement.
TGCCTTGGTTACGGTGGTTAAATTTAAATTTCGCAAGTAATTTTTTTTTGTGGACACACTTATAAAGGATTCCGTAATTTTTTGTCGCCTATTAAAAACCGGAAATAAAAATTGTTAATGTTAATGGCGATATAGGCAATTAGAGTCTCCATTGACGCATGTGTTAGTCTGGTTGCCTACCTGTGCTATGCTACATACATACATACATACAGTCTGTTTCTGATCAAAATAAATCTTTCTCTTTATAGTAAAACAAAATTAGTTAAGTTTTTCACTTTCACAACGAAGGATAATTTAAAAAAAATTGTATATCCTAATTCCATTAAAAATGCCAACAATCGCTCGTTTCGATTGGTTTGATTCAACAATTTGGCTTTTCATCTTTCTCTGGTCTTCTCATTTCGTTTATTATTTGTTTTTTTTTTTCTTCTTATCTAATTATTAACAATAACAGATTGCAAAGGCGTCACAAATTGCTTTGTAAAATTAAGGAGAAGTAAGTTTCGGTTCAAATAGTTTTATTAAAGAAGAAACATTTATTTTTTGCAGATTACTCACAAAGTTAATTTAAATATTTGAACATGAGTAACTTCCTCTCGGGAAGGATTGCGGTGTGGCTTCGATTGCATTAGCAATGAAAATGTTATTAATTTTCCTTCACATGCCTCCGTTTCACATCAAAGGCTTTACTAATTAAATTTCGTACGCGAGGAATAAGCGATAGTTTAAGATTTCGTAATCGTACTAGCAATTTACGATGAATACACAATTCTACATAAAGTTACAGCATCGTTACGTATGTTTGGCAAAGTGTTTATTGATGTTATAAATCCTTTATATCCTGCTGCAATTCAAACATTACATATTGCAAGATTAATAATTTAAGAAAATTGTATAGAAATGTTTAAAATGATATATCAAATTCGTTCCATCGAATAAAAACATGGTCTTGACCTCTTGACAACCGAATTCCGAATTAAATATTTGTTATGGAGTTCTCTTCAATCATTAAACATCAATTTTGGCCAAGTTTTTGTTTTCATCACTAAAGCACGGATTTAGATGTATTTTTAGGTCATGAATACAACGCGTGCGGCCCACTAAAAACGATGGCTCATGACCTAAAGATACACCTAAAACCGTGCCTTAGTTATCACGAGACTGCGGCGTTTGTTAGGACATTTCAGAGCCGGAGTTGTTTTACCTCATGCGCACATTTAAGTTTATAAAACATAAAGTTATAAGTTCTCCGATAATATTCCAGACGGTTTTTATTACACCCACAAAAAAACATTGTTTACGAATATAAAACTTCCGCCGACCTGTTAATAACTCGTAATTCGATCAAGGTGATATCATGACAGAGATTATGAACAAGAATTGTGGTTAATTGTTTATACACGACTATTTATCAGATTACTATACAAAAATGTGTACGTTGTAGACAGCGTTTTACATAAATTAAAGAAGTGTAGGTAATAGTATATTATGCAACAAATTTATAAACGGCATTTTAGTCACGAGTTTTAATTAGGCACGAGCGAAACGTAGCGGAGCGAGTGTTTAATAAACGAGTGTCTAGAGAAGTTTATAAATCGAATAAACTGCTTTATTATTATTAATTGCATACTATACTTTTTCTACGACCAACATAAAAATACTAAAATTCTGAAATTGTATTGTGACGCCGTGACTAAAACGCACAAAGTCACAGCTTGTCAATGTGTATTTAAAAGATCACTTAGCAACGTGGAAACGATAATACGATAATTTGTATTTTAAAGATGGGAGTAGAAAAATGAATTTAATTTTAAAAAGTATTAATTGTTATCATTAATAACAAGCGTCTAAATAAAAACCTGGTCAAGTAGGTTGTGGTCGAGAATTTTTGCATTGTATTTACATAACAGAATTACTAAATGTAGCCTACTTGACCAGGTTTTTATTTAGACACTTGTTATATCACGTGTTAATAGATTTAGAAAATTAAACTTGTATCATATAACTTCAATTTAATTAGTTATTCATACACACAAAAAAATCAATAGTGCACTCTTCTCGAGTTCTATATTATGTAATGCCTCTTCTTCCCCGATATCAACGCAACGTCTTTGTCCGTCGCCGCCGTATCTTAAATATCATATCATAAAGTCATAAACTATATGGCTCACAGCGACGATGACATCACTAGGGGGTCGGAATCTTAATGTAATATTAAATTATTAACACATGTCATGAGGTACATGTAACAGTTTCTTGGACATCACCTTTTTATTGTGCTTTGTAAACTTGTGGGCATGAGATAAAACAAGTCCGGCTCTGAAATGTCCTAACCAACGCCGCAGTCTGGTTATCACGATCATTTATAGTTTTTTAAAATTTTTACTTCTATTCAATTGTGTCAACCGTCAATACGTGTGCAGAGTTTCTGCGGTTGTATAAATAAAAACCGAGCTTCTCCATTTGCTTTGGCAAACAGCTAAAAACACTGTTTCGTAAAGTTCGCCGGGTGGAATAAAACGAGTTCGAACTCAAAGCAAAAACCGATTCTCTTGTGGGGTGTCCACATTCGGAGCTACATACGTTTTAAACATTTTTATTTGTGAGAAAAATCCAGTTTTAATGTACCAACTTGTGTACTACTTAATTTATTAGGTGTAGTCGACGTAGTAGTTTGTTGTGATCTTTGACGACTTATACAACGAGGTTTTGAGTACATAATCCTAAAAATGTTGAAAGTCTTTCTATCCTAAACGATGATACGTGACTATACATTCCTTTAGATTTATATTAAATCAATAAATAATTTATGTTTAAAAAGAAAAGAAAATAGTTTCCAAAATTTCGTTTTTTGTGTAGCAAGGGCGTGTCTTGTGCCAAGCACATTTTCGTCAAGACAAGGAGTGCGAGCGAACAATTAGGGCTCCACACACACACACTTGCTAGTAATTAATCATCCTAATAAACCCCCGGCCTACGAACTTTCGCGCTTTCAACCCCAGACTTCACGAATTATTATGTCATTAAATTTTGCCCGCGTACGCGCTCAACATTGATCGCTTATTTCGTTGGCGCATATTTGTGCCGGAAAGGTCAAGGGTGAGTAGTCACCCCTGATCAGGTTAATTCCGCCGTGCTCTCCGGGAGAAAGCGTTCGGAAATTGGGCGAAGGGAAACTGCTCCAAGACGTAAATAAAAACAAACCGAATTTCGCTCGAGCGATTGTAAAGTGGACTTCGAATTTTTTTTTTATTCGCGTGAAAGCGACGTCATGCATATTTTACTGGGAGTGTGCTTTTCATGAGCGGGGCCAGGGGAATTATGCCCCGAAATAAAATAAAAAAAGAGGATGCGCCAGGGAAAATTTATGGTGCTGAACGTTTTATAACCTAATAAAGGATTGCCACACGTATATTTGAAGTAGTTGTTTCAATGAATTCATTTCCAGTGAATAAGTAAAATGTCCCGTACTATTATAAGAATAAACAAAAACAAAACTAAGGCACTTATAAGAAGAAGTATTTATGGAAGAAAGATAGAAAGTAAAACGAAAGGGACTGCATCGCAAGGCCCAATTAAAAGAAAACACAGACAGAAAATAAATATGAAGAAAATGGCCAGGATGTTGTACTAAACAGGATTAGGTAAAAAATACAGAAATGGAGGGTTTATAAGAAGAAGAATCTATGGAAGAAATGTAAGAGAACTTCTGCGAAGCGGACGATGAAAGACAGAAAATAAAACAAAAGGCACTGTATTGAAAAAGCTAGCTAAAAAAAAGAACAGCTAGAAAGTAAATATGAAGAAAGGGACAAAGACATGGAAGAAAGAGTTTGTGAAATGTGAACATTCTTAAAGGATCACAGAAGTACGATTTCAAAACTTACGCCATCAACGAGAAGCTAAGCAAAAGAAGAAACAGACATAAACAAAAAGGAAAAGAGAAATCACTTAGGGAAAGAATAACAGCTTATTTTGGGGAATTTTGAATAAAACTAATAGATTTAGAAAAGAGAAAATACAATGAAACACAAGTAAAAAAAGTATAAAGAAGAAAAGAGCCTGACGTTTTAATTAAACAAATATCCAAAACTAATAAAATTGACCGAGTAAATAAAAAAAAATACAATTAAAAAGTCTTGTGTGATTTATTATAATTTGGTTCGCTTTAACAATTATGTGGAAATTGTGAAGCTTCTTCCGCAAAGTAGTTCTCGCCGACTAAATAATTACATTATGAAGTTCGGAAAACTCGGAAAATCCTTTAGCTTTTAATTGCGGCGGTAAATTAAAGTTTCTTTCAAAAATCCAGCGATTTATTTACGGTCTCATTAAAGGCGGAGCGCTAATAAGCCCCTAATTTTCCCGAGCCCGCACTAAAGGACGGCGGCGTATCGACCGAAAAAGTAATTTGTGCGCTGGAAAACGTGTCCTTTAACGAAAGTAATTTGGTAAACATTCAATATTTTGACGCCCTCTCCTCGCTCTTCCTCCCCCAATTCGACGTTTCCATATTGACGTCAGAAAGGGGCAATGAAGGCGTCGACGCCCGAATTGTTAACAGCTTGTTTGGGATGTCCGCACCAATTTGCTCAGATTTCATTAAATTATACGTCGCACGCTACGTTTAAACTTTGTATCTTTCGTATTTGTTGGTAATTTGCTTAAATAGAGGGATTAGAGTGGGCCACGTTGACCCTTTAAATATTTAAACATCCCTTTCTACCTCATACCGGGTGTCCCAAAACCCTCGTTTGAGACTGAAACAGTATATAGAGAGGCGCAAAAGAAACAACTTTTTTCAATACTTTTTTTCCAGAATAAGGAATTATAAGCTCTGAAAGAGGGTTGGAAAATATTGTTCTTTTGGCAATTTCTTCTGGATCCTTAAAGTTATGAAACTAACATTTTAAATTCAGGTATAAGGCATCTAACTACGCATTTACAACGTATTTGTTAGATCCTTCCTGCTTTTTAAAGGGTAGTTGTAGGGGGTGACTTCTCAGTATTTTATTGACTTTTGGAAAAAAAATATTGAAAAAAGTTGTTTCTTTTTCGCTTCTCTATATACTGTTTCAGTCTCAAACGAGGGTTTTGGGACAGCCTGTATATAAGAATGATGAATTGTAATTGCATCAAATGAGGGGCGAACATTGCAACAAACATGCACACATTAGGATTTCTAAAATTACTTTAAAAAATTTCCAGAGCTTAGATGTGTACAATCATAACACATTCAAACCAAGAGAACTTCAGTTTCAGTTTCGTAATTGCAGTCGCACCTCCATAACTCGAACCTCCACAACTCGAAACTCTCTGTAAGTCGAAATTTACTGATGTTCCTGTACATTGTGTGTAATTGAAATCTCTTTCTTTAACTCGAAATTTCTATAACTCGAAGTAATTTTCCGGTCCCTTGAGATTCGAGTTATGGAGGTTCCACTGTACTTAATTTAAAAAAAAATGTTGCTGTGATTAGATAAATGAAAGCTTCTTTGTCGTTGTTAATAGCTTCAGGGTGATTTTGAAACGTTCACTTCGTAATAACTTCGCCCCAAAAGGACCTCATTCCTCTGCGAATTAAACGAACTGCTCTCGGTGTCCCTGTAAAAGGCCTTCGATGGCGATTGCGAGGACGTAACGAGATTCTAATTAGGACTCGGCCCTCCTCAATTTCGTAGAGGGCGCGAATTTTACTGTCGTTTAAAAAAGCGTTAAGCGCGAAATTAGGGTGAAAATTCGCAGCCGTAAACGCCCCAAAATTTATCTGGGGACCGTCGCGAAAGTGATTTTTTCTTCCAGCCTATCAGATTCACTTAAGCAAGGAGCCTCCGGGGGGTTGAATTAAACTGGCAAATTTTTCGGTGAAGCATATTCTAGAGTTGTCGTCATCGGTGAGGGGCGGAAAATAAATTTCTTTTCTTTTTTTTTCTCTAAATTACTCCGTGTAATTTACGGTCGCGTGTAGAGACGTGAAAGCTCGTGGAAAATTACTCCATTTTGTTAAGTGAATCTACCCCCGGTTTCACCATGTCGATAACGTAAACATAGCCAGAAATTAAAGGAATTTCAATTTTGTTATTGGAAGTTTACACTTTAAAATAAATTTTCTCAAAGGAAAGAATTGATCCTCATTCTTCGTTCGTTATCCTTTTGTAAGCCAATTTGTTTAATTTGGATTTGTTTTTGTTATAATCTAAAGCAAATTGAAAATCGTTGAAACTTTTAATCAAAATTTATCACGAAAGGGCATCAATCTTTGCTAATTACTTTCGTGTCTTTCCCCCTCATTCAGTATTGTTTCGTGTTGGCCTTCTTCTTCCTCTATAATCGCCTTAATCAAGTTCGATTTCGGTGACTTAACGCCTTGACGAAAATACCATCCGACAGTTTACTTAACCCGCGACCTCTTGTAACAAACGACCTACATATTCCTTCTTGACAGAGGCGCCAGGACCAGCCGAACGCGTCATCCCCCCATCGATTTTAATGTCACGTCACTTATTATTATCGCGCCTGTTTCCTTTTACTTCGTCCCCCAAAGCAGAATATTAGCTTTCTGTTGGCCGCGGGCAAACATCCTTGGCGTGCTTATTACGTTGCTTAAGCGTGCCCTTTTCCCTCGAAACACTTGTAAAATTAAAACCGTCCTGGAAAAAAAACTTTTGCTTTTATCGCCTGCCCTAGTTCCACGTTGCTTCCGGGGGCGGAACGAGAAAGTTCTTCGCCAAATAAAAATGTATGGGCCTTTACTTGTCAGGGGGGCGGAGATATGAGTTGGGCTTTTTGTACGCGGAGATCTGACGTGTCAAATTTGTCAGGATGATGTTTTTGTGCTCGTAAAAGAGTATAAATGCGAGGCACTTAGCTCTTTTTCACGCTTTGCTCGGGCGTAATTGACGCGCAGAGGTCACTAATAGGATTTTTGAAATTCCATCATTTTTATGTTGCCGGACGTGCGAAGAGGTTTTAAACGTAATAACTCAAACGATTAACGTCAGCATTAAAAAGTCACTCAATTTTATGCATTTATCAAGCTTTATAAATGCAGTTTTTTTGTTGTTGTTCAATCCTTGGATATCTTTCAGGAAATAAACTGATAATAAATTATGCACTTCGAATTTTAAACTTTAAAAGGATTTTTCGATTTGGTCTTTGATAACTCTAGATTATGTTATTATTTTTTTTATAGATTTTGCTTATGATGCAAATGCAAAACAAGAACTGATTCGTCGAAAATAAAACAGCTAGTAAGAATATTCATCATAAGGGCACTTATTAGCCACCCTTTAAGACAAAACGTATCCAAGAAATAAGAAGACTTTTTAATTTTACACGATATCTAAGTTCATTTAAAGCCAGAAGAAAGTTGGAAACAATACGCAAACAGAATTTTTAAAGATGGTCACCAAAAGAAGAAGAAGGAAATTGCACTTACAGAAGAAGAAAGCTGAAAATCAAAGAATATAGAATAAACAAGATGGAATATGGATGAGACAGTACTTCAAGAAGAAGAAGAAGAAGAAGAAGGGGAAAAAGAAGACCACCTTGGTATAATGAAAAGTTGCTTTCTTTAAGCTTTGTATGTATGGTAGCTTTGGCAGCTGTCATCAACCGAAACGTTCACATCAAAGTCGACGTCAAACATTTATTGTGTTAAGAAAGGAAAATAAAAAAGGGAATACTTGAAGAAGAAAGCTGAAATTCAAAGAATATGACACTTCAAGAGAAAGGGGGAGAAGAAGTAGATTACGTTAGCAAAATGAAATTTGCTTTCTTCGTTATGTTTTTATCTTTGGTAGCTTTTACAGTCTTCATAGACCAGTCGAAGTGAAACAAGTATTGTGTACAGAAACAACGCGCAAACAGAATTTTTAAAGATGGATACTACAAGAAGAAGAAGGAAATTGCACTTACAGAAGAAGAAAGCTAAAAATCAAAGATTATGGAATAAACGACATGGAATATGGATGAAAGAGTACTTCAAGAAGAAGGGAAAAAAAGACTACCTTGGTATAATGAACATTTGCCTTCTTTAAGCTTTGTATGTTTGGTAGCTTTGGCAGCTTTCATCAACCGAAACGTTCACATCAAAGTCGACGTCAAACAATTATTGTGTTAAGAAAGGAAAATAAAAAAGGGGAATACTTGAAGAAGAAAGCTGAAATTCAAAGAATATGACACTTCAAGAGAAAGGGGGAGAAGAAGTAGATTACGTTAGCAAAATGAAATTTGCTTTCTTCGTTATGTTTTTGCCTTTGGTAGCTTTTACAGTCTTCATAGACCAGTCGAAGTGAAACAAGTATTGTGTACAGAAACAACGCGCAAACAGAATTTTTAAAGATGGATACTACAAGATGAGGAAGGAAATTGCACTTACAGAAGAAGAAAGCTAAAAATCAAAGATTATGGAATAAACGACATGGAATATGGATGAAAGAGTACTTCAAGAAGAAGAAGAAGGGGAAGAAAGAGTACCTTGGTATAATGAAAATTTGCCTTCTTTAAACTTTGTATGTTTGGTAGCTTTGGCAGCTTTCATCGACCGAAACGTTCACATCAAAGTCGACGTCAAACAATTATTGTGTTAAGAAAGGAAAATAAAAAAGGGAATACTTGAAGAAGAAAGCTGAAATTCAAAGAATACGACACTTCAAGAGAAAGGGGGAGAAGAAGTAGATTACGTTAGCAAAATGAAATTTGCTTTCTTCGTTATGTTTTTATCTTTGGTAGCTTTTACAGTCTTCATAGACCAGTCGAAGTGAAATAAGTATTGTGTACAGAAAGAAAAAGAAGCGGAAAGAAATGATACCCATATAAGAAAAAGCTGCAAATCAAAAAATATGGAAAGGAGGAAAGCAGCATTTCAAGAAGCAGGAGGACCTAGAAGCTTTGATTCAAGTTCAGTCAATCATCTTTCGATTACGCTTGTTTTTTTTTACTTTTCTTTCTACATCTTTCAATTTTGTCTGTCAGCGAGTTTGAGATGCAATGCTTATTTGAGTCGCTCTTGTAATTTAAGCGTGCTTAATTCTTCAACAGGATTAACTCTGCTGCTGAACAATCATACTACCGACTATTATTATTTTTTACGTCCCGCTTCTTTTTTTCCATCTGTCTACTTTTTTTTTCTGTATTGCAACCTCGAGGAGAAATAGCTTGTCTTCGTCTAGTTCTTCTTGCTCCTGTGAGGAACGGGTGGTTAAAAATGATAACAGAAAAGGGATAAATTATACTTTACTTTTAAACTTATCGAGACAGTATATGCTCGAGACAGTATATGCTCGTCGAGACAGTATATGCTCCTCTAGATATCACGACGAGAGTGAGAGAGAAGTTCTATTATTACGCCCAAACCCTATACCTTAATTCACAAAAATAATACACCACAATAATCAACAATTTAGGCAGTTGTTGGTTTCTAAAAACGTAACAAATTGGCTAAATTAATTAATGTTTTCTCACCCAAACCATGGTACTAGATACAGAGAGACGGACGAATTTTCGGACTTTGTTCACACACTATGACATTCTGTGAATGCTGATTGCCAGATTGAGAGAACTTTGTGGATTTATAGTGTGAATGACGTAATCGTTTGTTTGTTTATATAATTTTTAGGTGAACATATTTTCCGCGGTCGCGTAGGCGACGTTGTATCGAATTTAACTTATGTACAGTTGTGTTCAAAAAGATGTTGTACAGCTACGTTTTAAATATCTTTGCTTTTGAGCGGCAGTTGGGTTTCTATTTTTGTGTTCAATGATATTATTATTGCCAGAAACCGTATATGTAACAAAACAACTTGTATAACAATTTTTTGACTTCATGAATGCACATACAAGTTTACACAGTATAAATTCTGTACAACAGTTTTTTGAACACGACTGTACGTACTGATTTACGAAATTGCCGATTTTTTACACTCCGTTTAGTCGTATTTTCGTTTCTATTTTGCTCATCGTAGTGACGATCTTTTAGGTCTTTCCTTTGGTATCAAATTTTCAAATGGTTTGGTTTTCTTGTTTGTTGAAAGAAGGTGCTTTTCTTGTTTGTTGAAAGAAGGTGCTTTTCTTGTTTGTTGAAAGAAGGTGCTTTTCTTGTTTGTTGAAAGAAGGTGCTTTGATTTGTTTGATTTTGGTACTTCATTTTCTTCTGCTTTTTCTTGGTTAGAACCTCGAGGATGAGTTATTGAGGTGTCTTGTCATATTTTGGTCATCTTCTTATTCAATTCATTTTTACGTTTGTTTCTGGTTTGACCATCTTAATGGAAATCTTAGTTCATCTCTTTTTTCTGTTCGTACCAGTATTGCCAATCGTTCATTTTTCTTCTTGCCGAAAGAATTTGATTATTTATTGCTTTGTCTGTTTCTTTTCAGTTGTAACCTCAACGATGAGGTCATCTTACACCACTTACTTCCATTTTCATTTCTGGTTTGCCCAACTTAGTGGTGATCTTCATTTATGTACATTTTCGTTGGTATCTACTATGGTTCAGCTCTGAACTTGGTTCTATTACCATGACAACATTTGTAAAGGCATATGTTGCCGTAATGGTAGAATCAAGTTCAGAGTTGAACGTTGTTTGAGCAACTGGCCCTAAGTCATTTAATTTTCTTCTTGCTGGTTTTATAATTCAGTTCTCTTAGAAAATTCCATTGCGCCAATAAGTTCCTAAGATGAATAACAGTAAGACTTCCTGTACTTTTTGTTCAATTTTTCTTTTCTCCTTTTTGTTACTGGTACATCTCGCAAGGTGATCTTCTGGATTCTAATTTTTCTGCTGTGTGTTCTGCAATCGGTTTTGTGTGAGACCTCAGCATTATATTCCCTTACATTTCAAGAAGGCTAAATTTAATTACTTACCAACCCCGGAGATTTCTTTATGAAAATGATTTATGTGCGAGGTCCCGAAGGTCTCATGTTACGCGCTTCTTAATTAGTCCTGCGAGTTGCCAGGTTTGTCCAACTTCCTCCTTGGCCTGTTGAGGCGCGCAGCTTTCCAAGGAACTAAAGGAATTAGAGCAATTTCTACTTTATTTCTCGGAACCAAGGAAAATTTTTGTTTTTTTTTTTGTTACAATAAGAACCCCGTCGCGTCGATGATAAATCATCGTGTGTCGATAATTTCAAACTGAAAAAGTAAAGAACCGATTCGATCGGGAGGGGGGGGGGAGGGGGAGAGTTCATTTTGCGGGCAGGTAATGTATATTTTTTTCCTTTCCGCCGTCGTCCCGAAATTGGCAACCGCTAATGCCGGCACATCACGAAGCGAATAAAATATGCAAAATGTTTTAAGGCTCAGCGAAATCGATACTAAGTGGTAGTCTCCTTGCGCTCCCATGAAATATTACGCCGCCGGGTTTAACGCGAAAATCCATACGGCGGAAAACCATTTTCGTTTTAAACCACGAACATTTCAACGATGAACTGATGACGAAACCCCCCAAAAAAATTAATTAAATAAGACAAGGTGGTAGAAGAAGTGAGGGCACGTTTCTTCGATTACCGAGAGGCGTAATTTATGATGATTTGAGTGCGTCCAAAACACACCTTAAGAATAGTAAAGTCACTATGATTAATTTGGGGGGTTAATTATAAGTAACTTTTCATTGTTCGATTTTTGGACAATAGAATTTTCTCTCCCCCCGTAGATTTTTTTTACGAGCTTCCAGAAATTGTTTGTTACTTTCAAATTAATGAAATCGATATAATCGAAAAGATAAAATGTCAGTTCTAATCTCTTTCGTTCTTGATGGGGCGGTAGTTAATTCAAAGCTGACATTTTTAATGGCAGACGATCGTAAATTCGCTTAAAGCTTTCACGTTAATACCCACTCGAAGCCGGGAGTTGTCCTTAAAATTTCATTTCCGCGTAAAATTTTCTGCCGACGCGAATCAGAACTGAATATTTCAGGAATGGGTTTTTAATTGTCCTGCTGGGGTGCCAGGGCGCCAGGTGTGCAGGACGTTTAATATCTGTCGTAAAAATTTATGTTAGTAATCTGCAGCGCCGCGGAAATTAATTAATAATAATTGCAGTTTGCTTTGCAATTTATTATTATTAATGAAGTGGAGAAGAGGATCTTAGTTGTCCTCTTGTCCTACTTTTTCTTCTATTTGCGCGAGTCCTTGTTTCCTTTCATTTGAAACTTGATAGTGTCTACCCCCTCGAGAAAATTCTTCATTGCCCGTCTGACATTTACAATGCGTACGTACCAACGTTTAAATCGATGCCCTCCGTATAATTGCATCCCGAAGCGATTTTAATCCGTTTGATTGCGAAATTGGATGTAGTGAAACGGAGGCGGACAAATGGAATTACTGTGCGATTGTCGATAAAGATATCGGATTGAAATTTCTTACCTGCTTCGACATTCGATTTTCGATATTTCATTTCGGGCAAACCTGCATAGACAAGTTGGATTGCAAACGTCGACGAACACTGGCATCCTGTGTGCTGTTGAAACGTGAAAAGCACGAAATTTAAAACGAAGAAATTTCAAAGTTCTCTCACTGATGATTTCTTAATTAAATAGAATTTAAGCATCCCCGTAACTGGATTATATTATTTATAGAAAAATGTATTGAGGTCAAGAAAGAATAAATGTGGACTTTCTTTGCGAAGCATTTTTAAAAATGTCAAAAGACATTTAGTATTTCTGGACACTTAGGGCCTTTCGCTCCAAAACTTCTTCTTGTAATTGTATGGTATTGTATGGAAAGTAACTACCTTCATATTTTTTTTGTCTTTCTTTCAATTTTGTTTCATTAGTAGAAATGGTATCAACTGCATCATTATTTTGCCAACGTTTCGCCTTTCGTTACAGAATAAGTTCTTCCTGGTGTACGTCTTTTTGCCGATGCTATTTCATAGAGACTGAGTATCGTGCTGTGATGTTATTCTTTTTATAGATGCAGATGGAGGGAATGTGCCATTATGTATGTGGGGTGGGGCGCAGCGACTAACCAATGAGTTGTTTCCAAGTTAAGCTTTGAAGTTGCCAATCGTCTAGGTGAGGGTAACGTACAAAACGGGCGATGACAAGACCGATGGTGAATGAATCTCCAATGATAGACATCCATTTTTTTGTTTTGTTTTGAGAAGTTTGGAAAAATCGTCAAAAAGACATCCAGAGCGGATATCCAAGTCCAGGACATGTTGGATTCACCCGGATGTAGCTTTTCTGAAGGTCTCCATCACGAGCGTCTACCAACTACAACTCCTACTCCTCTCTGCAGCTGGTAACTTTCGGCATACCATCAGAAGTTTCGCGCTGTCCGGTGTTCGTTTCTAAGTCTCCTTATCTCTGCAGCTGCTAACTTTTGGAATTTACCATCAGAAGTTTCGCACTGTCCGGTGTTCGTTTCGAAGTCTTTTTCCGGGTTTCAGTCAAGTCCTTATGTGCTTTCTCTAATTTTCTCGTCTGCGATTTTCTGCTGCATGATCTTTCTTAGCTTTTCCGGTGACATGGTGTCCAGCTCTGTTCGTCTCTTAATAGGACGTCAGCTACATTCTCTTTCGTCACGACTTCTCCGCATTTGCTGCTCGCAGTAGCTCTACATTCGTTCCATCTTGAACATTCGAAAATGGTGTGTTCTGCAGTGTCCTTTTCCCTGCAGTACCAACAGGTGTCGTTCGGCGACTTTCCGATCCTGTTCAGGTAACTGGCGAAAACACCGTATCCTGTAAAAGCTTATGTGATGTAGTAGTCTACGTCTCCGTGCTTCCTACTACACCACCTATCTATATCCTTAATACCCATCCATGGTAAGAATCCCAACTTTCCTGCCATTTCTCCATCAGGGTAGTTGTTGTTTGGGTTTGCCCTGTTAACCCTGTTGTCTTGTTTGCGAGATAGTGCTGTCTCCGTTCCTCTACCTTCAACTTTATAGGTGGGATCGCCGCTATAGCCAGAACCTCCTGTGTGGCTACGGTTTTATATGCGGATATGATACGGATGTCCATTTTCCTATTTATGGCCTCCAGCAGTCCCTTGTAGTGTTTGTGTTTCATTACCGGTGACCAAATTGGCGCCGCTTACATAATGACAGATAAGACTACGCCTGCCAGGATTTTCCTTTTCTTCGGCCTTGGTCCTCCGATGTTCGGCATGAGCCTTGCTAGCGCCATTTGGGTTTTGCTAGCTTTTTCGTAGGTTTTCTTAACATGGGTGGTCGTCCTAAGTCCTCTCTCCAGGTGTACTCCGAGGTATTTTATGAAATCCCTCGAAGAAATCTCTACGTCTTTTATTTCTAATGTCAAAGTCTTCAGTCTCAGCATTTCCGTTTTTGCGGTTGCCAGCTCTAGGTCGTGCTCCTCCAGCCAGTCAACGATCTTCATCATGGCGAGCTGAACGCGCCCTTCCAGAAGCGTGGTGGTTTTAGCAGTGACGATTACGGCCAGATCGTCCGCGTAAGCTATCGTTGTCACTCCTTGGCCCATGTCCTGCTGCAGTATTCCGTCGTACAGGACGTTCCGCAGGGTCGGTCCGAGGACAGATCCCTGAGGGACGCCGCACGATATTCATACTTCTCCTCCTGATGGAGTGATAATGACTCTGTCATGCAAGACTGTGCCAGCTGGACCATAGGTTTGCTGGTGCCTGCTCTGTTGAGGGCCTTTATGATGTGTGGCCACGAGGCAGAATTGAAGGCGTTTTTATGTCTAATGCGAGCCTGTGCTGGTATGCCACTTCTCTGGTCTTGTGCACGATGTCACTTACCTTCATAAACGTTGGTACAACTCCTCCACTAATCGCTGCTTGACGATTATTTCCAACAGTTTCGCTGCGACGTCGAGAAGGCGCGTCGTCTGCGACCTTCTTGGGTTTCTCTATGAGCACTAGCTTTGCCCTCTTTTGGGAAGTTCCTTTTGGTCAAGCACTCTGTCATCACCCGCTTGAAGGGTTCCTTCTTGGATTCTGCTAGTACCTTCACGGCTTCGGGGGGTATGTTGTCGGGGCCCGGGGATTTCTTTTTTTTTAATTTTCGAAATCGCCAGGTCCAATTCTTCCGTCGTGATTGGCCTTACCTGTGATGTTTCGTCTTGGGTAGCTTGCCAGTTTATCTCGGGTTTCTTGGGGAATAGTAACTCGATTTGTTTCGCCATGTCCTCATCGCTCGGCTTGATCGGTGGCCTGAGTCTGAGTTTTTTTGGTAACGATCTGGTAATTTCTTCCCCAGGGGTCGTTGTCCAGATCCCTGCATAGCTCTTCCCACATTGTCATCTTTTCTTTCTTTATCTTAATCTTATTTTTAGCGGCCTTATATCTTTGTGTTATGACAATGATGTGTCTTCTGTCAGTTCTTCTGCTGTTCGCACGGATTAGGGCTCTTCTGCTCGTTATGCAGTCCCCCCTCATGTTGGCTATGGGCTCCGTCCACCAATAAACCGGACGTCGCGTCGTCGAGTTCTTCCTCTCGTGCGCAGATGTTTGTCGAAGGTTTCTGTTATTTTCCTGACCAGTTCTTCGGGAGTAGGCAGTGCCTTGTTACAGTGGAGTTTGCTGCCCTCGGCCAGGAGTTTCAGCCTAGACTCGTTGAACTTCGGTTCTGTTCGTCTGCCGGTGGTTACCGTGTAGGTGATGAGCCAATGATAGATATCCTAGATGATATACGTTTTACCTTGATTGACTACTCTATAATAGAGTTCTCTGAATGTATTCTCATCTCTTTTCAATTCTGCCTTTTCCTTCCGAATGCTATTCTAATTTGAAATATTTGCCTCAAGGAAAAAGTTCTGTTCGATCATTATTTTTTGATTCTGTGAAATTAGGCCGAGTTTACAAACTTAAAAAGGCGATATTAACTTAGATATCGTCTCACAGCTTCGAAGCTTAACTTCAATTTCGGTGTGGGCTAATTCTTTTTGTATTAGTAATGAATTTTTGTCCGATTTGGGATTAGAGCAAAAAAGTTTGCCTCAAATGTTATTGGAATGCAATACGAAGCTGATGTGAGATGGAAGGTAAATGTACCCTGTTATTATGAAGTTGTAAAAATGGGATAGAACGGCCTTAAAATGCGCTGACATGGCGATTAAAATTTTATGTTTTCGTGTACTGTTTGGATTTTATGTGCGGCTGAATTATTGGCAGTTAACATTCGCGACGTGAAGCCCCTTTACAAATAAAACGCAAAATGTAAATGACAGGTAGTATTTTTTTTAATTAGTTATACATGTGTTCTTATTTTTATTCTTCAATCTTTTTTTTACAGTTTTTTTCTTACGCTTTTGGATCTTCTATCTAAAAAGTCGAAAATGAAGTTGACGCATTCCTATTGACACATTTTCTTTATTAGTTTGAGATCTTTTTCTTAATGAATTCCATTTCCTTTTCTTTAACAATAGTACTAATATTAGGTTCGTTCCTAGTACAGTTTGTAACTAGTTTGGAACCGTCAGAACGAGTCGCCCTTCGAAGTAATCATCAATTTGCTCAGTTGCGTTAGATGCAAAACGTTCATTGCTGCATATTTCCAACGGTTGCAAACTAGTCAGAACTGCACTACGAACAGACCTAATATTCACTGATTTTTATCATCATTAAGAATGACATGACAAGGACAAGGATTACGTAATCAATAACTATTTTTGCTTTTAATTATTACAGAATTATGTGAAATATTTATTCGTTGTAAATTTCTATAACAAATTGGTTGGCACGGCATTTTTTAAATAGTTCAGATTTCGCTGTATTGATTGATTCACAGTCTTGACAATCAATGAAACAAAACGTTGATTTTCATTACTAAACGAATTAAAAACTGCATCTTTTTTTGTTACATTTAATTGAAAGTTTGTTTCAGTAAACTACGACTACGTTGAATCTTTTTTTACTTTCGTTTTTGGTTTTTTAAATTTTATGAAATTTGCTTTATTTCTTCACTCCCGATTGAGCCGGGACTATAGGTTTTTCTTTTGCAAACGTTTTATCTTTCAAGAAAATTTTGTGCAAATTAGAGGTGGGTCGTTCACGAACGAATCGTTCCTTTGTAACGACTCCTTGTGCGAAATCGTAGGAATCGATTCACCTATTTCGTTCCAATTCGTTCCTAAAGGAATCGTATCGCAGGAACGTAGGCAACTTGTGGGGTTCGCAAGAATGGTAGGATTGGGTAGGACTGGCAACTAGAATCGAGAATACTTCATTCTCAACATGTTATTGAGACACGATGTTTAAATTCTATTATCACAAGCAAAATTTGACCATAAGCCTTCCTCCATTTACATTCACTTCACTCAAAATCAAATCGATTTGATTTTGAACTGAATTGATTTTAAAGTGAACAGAGAGAGACTCTTAAGACGTTTTCGAAAATTCGCTCCTAGTAGAAATGTGAGAGAGAACATTTAGAGACTTAGTGCACGTAAGAGTGAGAAAAATAGCGCTCCGATCGAATTAACGAAATCGCCTTAAAAGGAATGACGTTTTGGAACTAAAATTAACATAACTTCAAAATACATATGAAATCACATGCAACTGATAACTGATTTAGAAAACCAGCTTGATCAGTACGGGGTGCGGGAGGGGAAATTCAATCACTTCGTTATCCTTATCAGTGATAACTTATCACTGATCGCCAATTGAATAACTGTAAATGGAATGCAATCAGTGATTTTTAAATGAATTTGAATCGATTCGCGTTCAAATAGGCTGTAAATGGAGGACGGCTATATTGACTTAATAGGTTTTATGATTGGACGTTTTGTGTAAAATAAATTTGTAAATATAAGTATAAACGAAATACGTTTAAACTATTGAAAAAGAATTCTAAACGGTTTTATTGATTATACATATTATTACAATATTAAATTTAAAATAAATGTCCCTCTTGAATTAATGTTCCGCGTAAATATTGGATATGAGAAATATTCCTCAGGCTCAGATAGTTTCCATAATAAACGAAATATTTTCTTTTTGGTAAATTATATTTTAAAATTATCGAAACAATTTAGTTCCGAAAATTTTCACCTTTTGGCAGGCCACACATCAGAGAAACATAAAACATGAAACGTGGACCAGGAAACATGAAATATATTGCATAAAAATACAACACATTATTTTAAATGGGGGTTCGCACATCAGCGAAATGCATTTAATGTGACGTCAAAGAGAAGCAAACCCTGTTGAAACTTGTTACGTGAAATAGGTTCTGTTCTATATTTTGTTTCATGTTTCGAGTTATTTCGCATTATTTGGAGCAAAGCCATTGAATAACAAAATTAAAGACGATCAAGAATTTAATGTGATGTTTGTGCTAGAGCTTGAAAAATTACTTTATAATTAATAATTACAATTTAGAGAAATATTTATTTTTATTTTTTTATTTCTTATTTTTCTTTTTTGATAATAATAGTGTGGTTACAACAGCAACCATGGCGTTATCCAAACTATCGTCGGTGTCCATTGATAACTGAAAGGAATTTTATTTTTGATTCTTCGGTTTGTGTATCACAGTAGGAGTTTCGTATTTCATATTTCATGTTTCACGTTTCTCTGATGTGTGGCCTGCCTTTCGTTCGAGTTCGATTGACTTCGTACTTTTGTGGTCAAGCCAAAGGAACGAGAACGAATCGAAGGAATCGATTCATATTGCGGAATTGAATCGAAGCGGATTCCTTGAGCAGGCTTGTACAGCTGTTTCAGGCCTAGTTGGGCCTTCGTCAGCAGAACCGTAGCTCGAGAACTCCACTGCAAACCAAACCGATCTGTCCTAGGTTATTCGCCATTGCGATGTGAAAGTAATGAACATTTTAAGTAGCGACATCTTTCGATCGGTTTTTGACCTGACGTTGCAGTAGGATTCACAAATTGAAGCCAGTTCGCTATATAACATGGCCAGCAACATTAACATTCACTGACGTGTATGTATGGCCGTGTCAATTCGCCTAAAATTCGGTTCCGGAAAGCATGCCATGGAGTACTCCACTCAGCGCTCCCTATTAAAGATACTACAGAACTACTGATAGTAACGTAATGGCAACTGCAATTACTTAAAAACTCACAAGAGGCGCTGAGTGGAGTACCCGTCAAATTTTTAAAAGTCAAATTGAAACGGCCATACATACACGTCAGTGAATGTTAATGGAGTTGGCCATGCTATATAATAAGTCAGGTCAAAAAGCGATCGAAAGATGTCGCTACTTAAAATGTTTTATCTTTCGTTACAGAGAACTTTTCTGCTGTTTTGCTTCTTAGAGATTTGATTTATAGTAAATTTAATTTTTTGTTTTTAAACTCATTTTTTATTTCCTTAATTGCTTACTAAGGCCCCGTTGTTAACTTTAAGCGAAGCTTAAACCCATAGCAACGTCCATTACAACTATCGTCTAGTATTTCAGTCACAGTTTTAACTTTAATCTTCACTTTATTCCCATAGTAACAATTATCAAAACAATTGTTTCTACGGGAATAAACTGAAGATTAAAGTTAAACTGTAACTGCAATACTGGGCCAATGTTATTGTGAAGCGTTTAAGCTTTGGTTTAACGTTAAACTCGAATTGTACAACTGGGCCTAAGAATCTCGAATAATAAATTTTATCTTGAAGGACTAAATGTTTAAATTTATTTAATTTTTGTTATAATTTTTGCTTGTGTCTTTTTATTCGTTGTTGTTTTTATTGTTAATGATATTGTTACCTACTTTTTCGCCTTACCTAATTGATCCTTTATAAAGTTGCGATCGCTGGAGGAAAATCGTCGATGTTAAAAACCATACTTGGAAATAAGCCCAGCTCAGTGCAGACGGAGTGGGCTACAAATACATTGTCGGCAGTTTAAAACCTGGCGTAAAATCGTCCAAGTAGGCTAGTAAAACTCGTGGCATCTTTAGGACTACACACGGTGTTGAAAGTAATTGAAATTCCCACAGGTTTATACCCGCATAACATGTATGATTAACGGTCACCTGTATACTGATAAAATTCACAGTCACCCTGTATCGTAAATAGATTTCAACTTCACCCTCTTTATATTGTACGTAAGCCTTTTTTTTACAAAGGATGTACACATCATTCACTGCTGCAAATACATACATACAAATAGCCTGTGGCATTTAACCGGGTTTCTTCATTAATGCCTTTCCTATTGCAAATATTTTTTTATTATGGATAAATGTTTTATACAAAAATATCATCCTTTCAAGCTCCGCATAATTTAAAATTATTTTCAAATATACAGGCTGACTCAATTTGGCTATACGATGTATAACTTCGGTATTTTAAATGGAACACCCTATGGAATTGGAGCTTATCAGGTTATTTTAGGGTAAGTTTGATAAGGGTTTCCTATACCTAAGTCCTATAGTTTTTAAGATATTAGGCTTTATTACGGTTTTCGGAAAGTAGGTCTAACTTTTATAATTAATGTCTCGTTAACGAAGAAAGTTAGAATGCAGATATTTTGTTACTGTTATAAGCTAAGTGGAAGGTATCCACCGCAGTAACAAAATTTACTTTTCATTGAGCAGGGATTCAGTAAAACTATTTCCATTTCGACAACAAATGAAGGGCAATAACTTTTGTTTTTTAAATGGAACGGTGATATTTTTATATCAATAATGAAATAATTGTCGTTTCTTGCTTCGGCGATTGATTACGCAGCACTCAAGTTCCGTTATTTTCACTACAGTATGAGCATAAATGTTTGAGGATAAGTTGAATTTGCCGCCTTCCAATATTTTTATTAAGTTGGTCAAATGCATAGGTTACAAAAAAAATAGGCAAGTAATTTGTTTATTTTAAATACAAGAAGCGGCAATAACTTCTGACAGGTACATTAGGCAAACGCGCCCCATTTTGTCTTATAAATTCTTGGAACCGGCTGCAAAATTTACACAGGCGACACTGAACAAAAATTAATTTTTCAGGACGGCCACACACAAAGAGTAAAAATTACTAGATGGAGACGCGGGAAATTCAACTTGTCCTCAAACATTTATGCTCATACTATATATAAGAGAAATTCGATAACGAGAAGGAAACTGATTCGAATAAAACTTACCCCAAGGTCAATTGGGCCAAACGAAGAAAACACGTGGCGTGTCCGTCCACAAGTAGCGCATAATTTAACCGCTTCGAGAGCGTTGGAAACTGACTGGCTCTTTAAGTATTTATTTTACAAACGACACTAAAATTCCCTTATCTAAAGGCAGTCTTAATTCAAAGCATCCACATAGGAAGCGTAACAAAATACTCAACCGTCGTTTGCTAAGCGTACTCGTGAACTGTGTCAAAAATGAACGTTCGCTAAAGCTAAACGCGAACAATGACTCGCCACCACCGCCAAGAATGAAATTTGGACCGTAACAATATTCATGCTGGGTTTCATAAAAGCCAATTAAATTTAATCATTGGTTAAGAATAATCATTCCTATGCCTTCAGCACATGTAACCATAGCAACGTTTACTTTTAACGCATGATTAAGTTTAAGTAACGTTTGTGAAATCCTCCATAAGACTTTCAGAACACTCTTTTTAATTTTAGTATTAATTGTTACTGTTAGTGTTAATTTTTTCGCGTTTTACACTTTCCTTTGTTTATTACTCCAATCTTGTTAAGTATTAAATTGATTCGTGAAATGTTCGATAGAGGGCAGCTTTAACATTTTTTTTTCGAACGAATATTTTAAATTCTCGCCTTGTTCTGTTTACTTAGGCCCAATTTTACAATCGTGGAATAAGAACGGAATAACTGTTCGCCAAATATCCTTTAATGTTCCTCCATATCTACGACACCCCTACGTCACGTTATACCAGCGTTATACCAATAATAATGCTTATCCGAGATTGTAAAATCGGGCCTTAATGTGGCTGCATTTTTGTTAATTTTTATTGGACATTTTAAGTAGCGACATCTTTCGATCGCTTTTTGACCTGACATTGCAGTAGGATTGACAAATTGAAGTCAGTTCGCTACATAATAAGTCATCCCATGCAAGGCGGCCATGCTTGAGGTCAAAGCATATGAGAATTTTAAAAAATATTGTGCAAATCGGTTTTGATTGCAGCGGATTCCTCGAGCAGATCGGTTTGGTTTGCAGTGGAATTCTCGAGCTACGGTTCTGCTGACGAAGGCCCAACTAGGCCTGAAATAGCTGTACAGAGCCTGCTCGAGGAATCCGCTGCAATCAAAACCGATTTGCACACAATTTTTTAATTTTTATTGTTCATTGAACTTTTTTTTTGTTTCTGTTCACAAATCAGTAAAATTTGTAAATTGTTTTTTGGGTTTTGTTGAGTTTGCTGAATTCGCATGCAGATTGTATCATAAAAGTTGTCTCCGTCTTTTTTTTTTCTTTTTTCACTAAAAAGATTTTGTTCATGTCTTGTTTTAGATTGAGTTTATATTTTTATAACTGAAAAATTGTGTTTCTTTTCGTATGTATTGGAAGAGCTTTCACGAATAAGGCTATGTAACTGTCATGTTACTTTTTAAGCACATTAAACCATTTGTGTTCATTGGCTTAAAATAATTAACAAATATGAACACATAAATAATAAAAAAGCGCAAATTCTATTAAAATTTACTGTTAAAAAATTTATAATCCTTTTCTTTTTTGTAGGTGAAACTCATGAAAAGTGTAGCTATGTACTCGTATAATAATTATTCATAGAGAGGGATTTGCCGCGGCTCGTTAGTTTTAAATCACATCCATCCATGAAAGGACGATTATGCCGCAAGCATAAATGGAGATGAAACACGCCATAAAAACGTACGATTAGGCCTTATCTGCGCTTTTACTACTTTTGCTTTTTTATGCTCGCCCGTTCCGCTCCTTTCGACCGTCAGTGATATTTTTATCCGGGCCATAAAAAATTCCGCGCTCTCAAAGCTTTCGGAAAATGAGAGTACACGTCGTCGGGCGCCTTTATTTTCTTTTGATAAAAATTCCCGCTGAAAATTTCGGTTTTCCATTATTGCCGCCGCGAATATTATACTAAGGCAATTTTTCGGATGAGCTGTCTTAATTTGGGAGATTAAAAGCAACGCGACTGTGAAATTTGTCGATGAAAATAGATTTTAAGCTTCTCCATAGGTCGGTCGTCTTATCATGGAAAAATTAAATAAAAAAATATAAAAATAATAGATAAATTGACCCAATTTAAATAATAGGTTTTTTTCTTTGTTCCAGAGGGCATTCGTGATGATGTTTCCAAATAGGTAAGTCACATGAATATTGTTGTTTCGTTTAAATTGTAATTGATTTAATTGTTTTGTTTACTTCTAAAAGAAAATTATATTTCATTACGAATGGCAACAGTCTGAAACTTCAACATAATTTAAAATTATTACCAATAGTTTGTTTTGCTGATAAACAACTGATAAGAATCTGGATGACTAGAAAAAATATTTTTCTCCTTTAATTCACTTTACTTTATCCGCAAATAAACAAGGCGAACTTTTCGGAATTTAATTATCCGTTCGGGGTTAACTTTTTACTTCGGCCCGGGGGAGTACGTAAAAAAGAAATATGCGTGGTCCTAATGTAGAAGCGATTTTTTGTCATCGTTGTTTCAGGCAATTAACTACATATAATTAAAAAAATAAAAATAGAATCACTGGTGTTTAGGTTTCATTGCGTAGGTATTTAACATTCCACGTTTATTTCTGTTTTTCGAAGCTGTTTGCGGATTGAATTTGCATAATTTCATATTTTATGAGGGCAAAGTTCATGGGTCAAGGAAAGTACTTGTTTTATTTGTTTTTGCCAATTTTCCTTGGTTAGTTTATGCCATTTATTAATTAACCCGTCCTGGCATATTAATATTAATACTCCTCACGAATTGCTTGAGCATTTAACTTACAAAAAAATTACAAAAACGACAAAAAAACGCATAAGAGAATCGATGTCACAGGTTACGGGAAAATCGTTTAAAAAAATCTTATGAAGAGTTTATAAGTAATTAAAAAATTACTCCAAAATCAAGCTGCGGGCACTGCGTACGAAATACGACGCTACGTTCTATAAATACGGCAGTATAATAGGACCATAAAGTTTTTTTACTACTCGCTTGCATACAGTGCGACTTTGACACACATCTTAATTCGTTTTATTACACGTTTAACAGCTGGGAACGTCTGAGTTGTTTCTTCTATGCGACATAATTATTAGTAATTTCTAAAATAACAGGAATTACGTTTGAAATAAGGGTAACAAATTCGCTAATAATTGTGCAAATAGTTGTTTGTGAATACATGTCATAGATTACGAGAAAATGTAAAAATTGCTGGGGTTGTTTGCAAAATGTGAAACGTTTTATTATTTATCAGTTGTGACAAGGATTCAGGATTTCATTCTGTTATGTCACAACACGTTCAGACTTGTTAACCTGATCAATGATGAAACAACTAACAATAGTTTAGGTCCTGCGACGGATTTTTGACCTAACATTTAAGGTTTAATGTTGATTTTAACTTTCATAGTTGTCTGGCGAGGCAGATTTAATTATTACTATAGTACGAGAGACGCTGCAATAATTTCCCGTTATTGGTGCACCGAACAAGCAGAAAAGCTCGTATAATAATCCCCAGTATGTAATTTATTACAATTATGACAAGCGAGGCACCGTAGCAATAAACTCTTCCTGAAAATTAAATCACCAAGTGGGAGTTCCTCCTGTTCTAAAAGCAATACTAAATGTCATCTGCTCGTAATTAAAACGTGAGTTATTACCGGCCTTAAAGAATCGCGAATGAAGTTACACCATCAGTCGGTTACAAGAGGGGGATGTGGTTTATGATCTAAAGACTTGGTTTTACATAGACTGAAATTTTTCCCCTTATTTAGCATAAATAGAAATGACCTATGTTGGAGCGTTTTTTTTTTGTATATTTGGGTCAAAATAGTAATAACGTTAAACAGAGCATACCTCATTCTGATAAACACTCGTTCGCTGGTTAGTCCCTTCTAGTTTTCTCTCTCTCTCTCTTCATCTCGCTTATCGCGCATACGATGCATCGTGAGAAACGGATACACATACAACAAACAATGCGGGGGGCCTTGCACGCCCCCACGGAAATCTAACGGTGAATCTAGTAGCAGCCATTCCCTCGTATTGATGATGGACACTACGGACGTTGACTTCTTATCTTTGCATGCATTAACCCCACATTCACCTGTAATTCGAAAACCCACCCTCCCGATGGATATTAGCATACCTTTCCTCCTAAGCTTACGTTCTGGATCAATTGATGTCACTGACCGCGTAAGTGTCAGCATCACTCCGATTCCGATCCAGTGAGCATCATGTCATGTTAGACCATTCTGGAGCACAATGCTTCCACCAGGTCAGGAAACAACCAACTGAAATCCCATTCACAATGAATCGGAATCCCAGCTGATTGTCTTGCCGACATCGTGCACTTCATCAGCGGTGCTGACCACTGCGACAAGTCACACACGATGTCGTATACTGGTGCACGGTATCACCCCCTGCAATGCCCCGGATCATCGCCATCAGGACGATATTCGCTATATCAGAATAACTCCACCTCATTGCATGATCCTCATCCCGCATTGCCAATAAAATAAACAGGGTGTACCGCGATACTACTTCTGCCAGAACATTGCCTCCTCAGGGCAATATTCTGCAGCCCCCATCTAGGTCACACATCCCGTCAACTCAACGCGTAACACCAGGCCAATTTGTTACGCCCTTTACTGATGTTTCTCACTCTGCATTCACGCGAAGACTGTCATTCCTCTCCTCTTAATATTTTACGTTCCCTCGGCTAGGTTTATCGTCAAAACATAAACAAACATCCCTGATATACAGATATTTATTAAGCATTTTAAATTACAAGCTAACTCATTCGTTAAAAATAATTTCGGTTACGACACCTAGAAAAAAAAAATAATTTCGAGGGGAGTTATTAGGGATGTTAAAAACATTCAAATTGTCAGTGGTTTACAAGAGGGATGATTTACTTTGCCTTTTGCTGTTATTTTAATAATTTAGTAGGGGGTAGTTGTATGCGTAAAGCAAGCATAAAATGGCGTTGGACCTAGAAAACAATTCGGAGGGTAATTTGGCACGTAAAACTTCCCAACTTTGGGGCAGGCGAGTAATAACACAAAGGATTTCCGCTTAAATTAAAGCGGGAAAATTTTTCATACGCAATTAAGAAACTCGGGCGAACTTCGGAATTTAAATTAAAAATTAGTGTTTTCCTCTTTTTTTTAATTTTACCTGACGGCGCGAGTGAGATGCTTTACTTAACTTGAAAGTTTTCTTTCGAAAAGTGCATAATAATTTTATACTGCACGAATCAATTTAATATTTTGAGGATTGTCGAAAGTAATTCTTACATTCGTTCCTGTTTTTGGCCTTTTGCATCCAGTTATAACTACTTCTTTTCTCGCTCTGCTGTGATCTTTCTCTATGCTCTGTTTTCTATTGGTTCTCACTTTATAAACCTCCAGTCTTTCTAACCCTTAAGGTATTATTGTGTCATTGTGCTTTGCCTTTTCCTAAAACTTTCTTTTTTACAGTTGGTTCTTGTCCGATGAAATTTGTATCACAAAATCTTTTAAGCGGACACTAAATCGCGCACTATACACTTAACGTTTCGCAGTCGTTCGACTTCTGACGAAGCTGTCGAACGACTGCGAAACGTTAAGTGTATAGTGCGCGATTTAGTGTCCGCTTAAAAGATTTTGTGATATAAAACTTTCTTATACACCAAACCCTTCAAACGATTCATTAGCTCTGTTCTTTGGGTCTTTCATTTCTTCTTACTTTTCTGTATTTGTTTTCTTTAGTAATGAATGATGACTTTCGGTTTCTTAGAAAGGGGTATGATTCTATCACTTTCCCTATCGCTTCCGTATTTCCCTCTTATTATTCATTTGATTTCCTTCTACGAAGATGAAAGGAACAATAAACACCAATAAAACTAAGATAATGATAAGAAACGAAAAGCGAAAGGTCAGATTTAATTTATACGATTATCTGAGAAGGTAGACGTGGACAACTACGAATGTAGGGGGGAGAGGGGACGAAGATATATTATCTATGCAAAAATAAATGATCACAGTTTTGTATGCTAGCAAAAATATTCAAGAAAGCAAAAGCAAAATGAAAAAGGAGACTAATTAATATGATAAGTGATCAGGAATGAGGATGACCTGGAAAGAATAAATAAGAAAGTATTCAAGGCGGGAAGATTAACAAAAAGAAGAAGACCTAGGGAAGCCTGGTTGTGATAAAATTTAGATAAACGAAAGATACGAATGGAGGTGTTAGCGAGGACTGGAAAACAGTATAGAGGAAAAAAGAATGGAAAAGAATCAAACTGTAATAAATAGAAAGTAGCAATATATTACAAACAACTGTTCCTACAAATTCTGCTTCTCTTTCCTTTTAAAACATTAGTTGCCTTTCCATGGCTGGTGCAATGAGACCTGTAGCTAGAAGAGTTAATCCTTGTAATCCCTTTGGTTTTTTTTTACCCTCTCAGGAAAAAGTTTCATACTAAGAAGCCTATAACTAATCATAAGTGTTTAGTGAAGAAAATTCAGCTCTTTGCAATAACGTAACGAGCTGAAATGAGTTAATCCAAAATCTGGCAAAAAGAAAAAGGAGAAGAAGACAGTTATTTAACGAATCCTTACATTTGATCTTCTTTTCATTACTTCTTGGCTTTGTTTTTATTTTATTTTTATTTGGTTACAGTCTGTCACTCTTACATTCCAGGTTCTTATTTCCTCTTATACTTTCATTTTTCGCTGGAAGTTTAGAGCGCTTAAGAACACCAACAAAAGGATTTCGAAATTTCTTTTTTTCTATGAATCTTTAGGCCCCTGAAGAACGTCGGATATCATTGATGACACCATTTCTTCCATACTTTTCGTTCTAGCTATATCATTTATCGCTTTTACTCTTTTACTTCCCACTTCTTTTATTCTTTCTATTCAATTTTTCCTTGGCTTTATACTATGTATTTGTCTATTTCGGGTTTCGGTTGTTCGCTCTTTATTTCTATACTCTAGGATTTCTCCTTTTTTTACTTTTGTCAGGGGGAAAACTACTTACTCTGTAGTCTTCGCGCTCGAATTCCGAAAACGAAAAAGAAGGCGGGGCTAGCCATCTTTGCAGCTTGGTGGTTGTTGGCATTCATTTTAGGCAGATCACGAATACGCTTCGCAAACGTCGGTCGAATATTTTGAGCTCCTTGTGTGTTGCTTTGCAGTGAAGACCGCTCTGAGTCTAGGGGTTTGATTGTCGTTTGTGAGAAGTTTCTGGAAGGGTTAGTTTCCAATCTCTTGTTGTAGGTAATTCAGCGTCACTCGAAGATCGGAATGCAACGCTTTCTTTTATCCGCCCTTTGATAGTGGTCAGTGGGGGGTAAGTCTCAATCAAATCTGCTTCCTTCTCGTTATCAAATTTCTCTTACATATGTGGTTCTTTCGTTAGCACGTTTTGTGGGCTAAGACATCCCCTTGTTCGAGTTTTTGGGGCCAGACGAGCTTAACTGTAGATACCGACGATTCTCGAAAGCCTGTCTACTTTGACAACGTATTTGCAGAGGAGGACTCCCCCTTGGTTGTAACTGCCGAACCATATAGGGCACGTTCTAAGGGTTGCACCCCTCTCGTGGATGATTCTTCGAGTAGATTGGTGGAGACCGTCCCGGTATCGTTGAAATCATATTATTTTTTCTGCATCGTTTTCGTACATGTTAATTTTGGATACGTATCTGTGCCTCCGAATACGTATTTGTATGACGTAGGCTTCTAATTCCTTCTGAACCTGAATTTAAATTTATTATTAAGGTAAAGTTGATTGCGCACTAACGTTACTGTTCTGAGGATAAAGTTTTGTACTTTTGATGTAAACCAAACAAGATATACTAGCCGGTATTTACCCGTTTAATTTCGCGTTGTAATAGGTACTTAAGTTATTTAACGTTACATTTTAATATTTGAATGAACTGTCATAGCCGCTGCTGATACTGTTTTGTTCGATAAATCTATTTCTGCGACGCCAATTTCTGATTTATTTACCGATTCCTTTTTGGTGTGTGTTAATAAACGACCTGTACCACCATTTTCCGCATTTTTGGAAGATTCTTTAGGCATTATACAGGATGACAGATAATTTGTCACTATACAGGGTGACCGACAAACTTTTTTGATGACCGGGCGGGTATAAACCTGTGGGAATTTCAGTACCATGAGTAGGCCTAGCGGTACCACAAGTTTTACGCCTGCTTGGGCTATTTTAAGCTAGGTGGCGCCCTCTTTAGTTCGTTGCAGTATACAGGGTCAAACAGGTAGGTCGAGAAAGTAGGTAGCACTATCTTTGCTTTTTTATGGACATTTCTTGCTTCAATTAATTTCATTATTGCATTTTTACTCATTCTTGTTATGGGTTCAAACCAATGCAGTTGCTTTCTCTGGACCTTCTTGATGGTTTCTTCTTGCTTTATCATTTTTCGTATATTTCCGTTCCTTTCTTTGTACCATTTTGTTTCCTGACTATCTTTCTCAGAAATGTAATCTCCGTAGCAATAATTTTCCTCCCTCTTTTTACAGTGTCCATAGAATTATTCACTTGCACTTGTTATTATTTGTAGGGTCAATGTGTTGTACATTTTTAATTTTATATTGCTGTCTATCTCTTTTTTCCCAAATACTATTTAATGCATATTATAATAAATATTATTCAGCTTTTCTTCGTAGGAACCTCAATTATTTTAAGGAAAAATGTCAGTTAAATGAAAGTTCTATGCAAAAGAATTCTTGCAGCTTTGTTTAGTCTCTCTTCCTGCCGTTTGAGACTACCCTTTTTTTTTGTACAAAATTTGGTTCAATTTCTACAATAAAAATTTAGAGCAAGATACAGTTTGGAAATACATAGAATGCGTTCTATTTTTCCAGATAGTTTTTAATTCAGTTTTAAATTTTGATACAATTTACTGCACAAATTACCTCTGTGAAGTTGGCACCTCATTTTTGAAAAATGTATTTTTTTATTGAAGTTCTGATGGCACTCCGAAGAGTTCTGGAGTTCTATGTGAAAATTAAAAATAGTTCTGACGAATTAAATATAAAAAATGACTTTAAAAATTTGGGGTGCTAAGTTCACAAAAGGGGATTTGAAAATTGACTATAACATTTTAACCGTTCAAAATAATTAATTTCATCATTAAGATTATCTTTAGAACTCCTGAGGTGCTATCCAAAACTCCAAATAGAACGTGAGAAATCTCCGAAAAAATGTCCATTTTGCACTTTGACAAATTTTAAATCGAGACACGAGAAATCGCTAGAACATTTTTACTTTTGATTTTCTGGGAATTTTCACGTTCTGTTTGGAGTTCTGGATAGCACTTCACGAGTTCTCGCGATTATTCTTCAAGGCCGAAGCGTTAAAATCAAAGATAAAAAAGTTCTAGCGATTTCCCGTGTTTCGATTTGAAAATTTTGTCTAAGTACAAAATGGAATTTTTTTCCGGGAATTTTTACGTTCTGTTTGGAGTTCTGGATAGCACCTCACGAGTTCTCGCGATTATTCTCCACAGTCGAAGCGTTAAAATCAAAGATAAAAAAGTTCTGGTGATTTTTCATCAATTTTGTCAAAGTGTAAAGTGGAATTTTTTTCTGGGAATTTTCACGTTCTGTTTGAAGTTCTGGATAGCACCTCACCAGTTCTCACGATTATCCTTCACGGCCGAAGCGTTAAAATCAAAGATAAAAAAGTTCTAGCGATTTTCCGTGTCTCGATATGAAATTTTGTCAATGTGCAAAATGGAAATTTTTTCGGGGAATTTTCATTTTTTATTTGGAGTTTTGGATAACACCTCACGAGTTCTCGTGACTATTCTTCACACAAAAGTGTTAAAATCAAAGGTAAAAAAGTTCTGGAGATTCCTCGTGTCTCGATTTGAAATTTTGTCAAAATGAATTCTTTTTCAGGAAATTTCCTCATTCTGTTTGGAGTTCTGGATAGCACCACAAGAGTTCTAAAGAAAATTTTAATGTTGAAATTAATTATTTTGAATGGTACAAATGTTATAGCTAGTTTTCAAATCTCGTTTTGTGAACTTAGCACCCCAAATTTTTAAAGTTATTTTTTTATAATTAATACGTCAGAACTATTTTTAATTTTCACATAGAACTCCAGAACTCTTCGGGGTGCCATCAGAACTCTAATAAAAATTACATTTTTAAAAAATGAGGTGCCAACTTCACAGAGGTGCACAAATTAAATTGTCTAAGAAATGGAACCAAATCTTGTTAGTTTAAACGTGCGCAGTTTAAGTGCTACAATTTCACATTTCTGTGAGTCATGTAGGGTGAGGTTTGCGTGCATAAGGTGCATTTTAGGTGCACATGACTGTACAAGAAACAGGGTAGTGTAAAGTGGCCTTCCCAGATTCATTTGGTCTTGTAAGGATATTAAAAAGAATAAAATTAATTGCTTCTCGTAGAATCCAATTAATTAACAAAAATCAAAATGATATATATATATTAAATCGAAAAGGGGGAAAAAATAATTAATAAAATTTCGTCCTCGCATAAAGGACACTCGTTTTTCGGGGCCCGCTTCGCTTTAATTTCGCATTTCGCCTCAAAGCGGCGTTAATATTTAAGCGTTTCATTTCACAACACGCATTTTCCACAACGCAGGGATTCCAATTAAAACGGAAAGTATTGTAACGATTCGGCCTTTCTTTGAAACGCTTTCAATTTGTTTTAAATTAATCACTTGTACGCTCGGTTTGTAAGTTTAGAAAACGCACGATTCAGTACAACGTAATTGGAAGAGATTTTGCACTCATTTCCTCGATGTTAAAGCCAATTACGATACATCCAAAGGTCAGAATATTTTGCCGGAAGAAGAGAAAGAAGTAAAAAGATGACATATACGAGGGTTAGTCCAAAAGTTTTTACATACAAACACTGTAAACAAACATTGCATTAGGTGTTGGAGGTTCATGCCTATTTGTTTGGTTTAATATAAAATAGTGTTCTGGCTCATGTGAAACCATACAACCGTGGTTTACTCACATCCTTTTGCGTTCATCCGGCCACCAGATAAGAAAACAATGTAGATACTCAACGAAAAGCCCCCCAAGAACAAAATAAACTAATTCGCTGAAGTGTATACATTAACTCCATGCAGATTTGGATTTTTTTTTGATGGGTTTGACGTCAGCCCACGTAAATATACACAGTCTGCGAGACACGGGGCCATCTGGTTTAGCTCTCGATGGTATTATTAAAAGATTTTACGGGCGTGGAATAAAGGCCTCGGTGGTCTCACTTTTACGGCCAAATATTTGGTAACACGAGCGACGTTCTGAGGCGGACACAAACAAACTCCACAAGTGTTTGGGTTATTTTTTTGGCGTATTTTTGGCTCGTTACTGCGCTCGTGGTTTGTGTGTTTTAACGTTATGGGGCCTTTAAATTTAATTCGGGTTGCTTTTCGTCGATATGATTTCGGTGGAGTTTATTTGAAGACGTCTACCACTATTTATAGATGACATTTCTCGAGGTCTCTATACGCACTCGTTGATATACTCGTGGACATTTTTGAATCACAAGCACGAAAGACATGCCTGTTTCAGCTCACGGACAAGTACTTTTTCATTCATTCACAATGTGACTGTTTGGTTATATTCGTTCATGCGTGCCCATGTAAGTCGTTTTCAATAATTTACTCAAGGAATTAGTGGATCTATTCTCGACCAAAATACACCGAAAATAAACTCGTTACAATGTGTGGCAATGAGGTACTTGCCTTAACACTTTCTGGCGGAAGCGCTTCATAATGAATTTGGGCTAAATGATGCATGGGCCTACCTGTCTCGTTGTTGGGGTTTCGTGATGAATTGTGAACATATTTCAGGAGCGTGCCTGGAAATTAAGCGGAACGGAGACGCTTCAGGCGATTGATGGTCTCCAGAAAATAACTAAATAACTACTAATTTCTTGCCGACGTGAAAACTTACTTTCTCGAATTATTTATGACTACGTTTGATTTGTTTAGTTTTCAAATTGCACACGCAACTGCTGCCTCCCATTTAAATAAATATCTAATACTAAGACCCCCTTAATCAAATTCCTAGAGAATTTTGGATGAAAGGAAGGACGAAATGTTGGAAAGTCTTTCGTTTTGGTTTTTTAAATTAGAAAATTGAAAAGTTACTTAATAGAAATTGCTTATACATTTTTCTTTTTAATTCATCACCACTAACTAAGGGATTCCAAATTTACATTAGAAAATAACATCGATTTGGACAGTGGCAAATATGGAAAGTAGAAAAAGTAGGATTTCAAAAATTGTAAATAAATAAAAATTTACTTTATTCGACAGAATAACATCATCTTTACATCTACTTTTAAGTTGGACGAAAATGTTTTTGGTTTAAAAATTTATAAAAAGGAAATTTTAAACTTAAGAAGTCTACAATTTTCACTTTAAATTTGGCGCTCAAAACGTTAAGTTTAGAGAAAATCTACATAGATGGCAATACCGGAGGAAATAGATATTCCTTATCAATAGGTTTGTTCCAGCAACAGTTCGTAACTAGTTCGAAACCGTTAAAAGCTTGCAGTAACGTGCGTTCAAAAAAATCCATTATCGAGAAGGCTCTGAACTTGTTTTTATTTTATGAGGGCACGTCGTAGCTTAGTACCAGTGTTGCCAACTTAGTGGTTTTTACACTAAATTTAGTGGTTTTTAAGTTTTAATTTTTTCTTAATTTAGTGTTTAGTGTTTTTTTTGGTGATTTCTTAAAAAAAAAACCGTGAAATCTTGTAATTTATTTTAGAGGTCAATTTTTCGAAAACGTTGCTCAAAATGCTGACACTGAAGCCAAGCAGCTTAAGTTTTTAGTTTTTTATTGTTGTGAAACTTTGTGTCAGTATTATTTCTGTAGTTTGTGTCGATTCGCAAAAATCAGCAACCAACAGATGGCGCTTTTAATAAGAAAAACAAAGAGCTGTCATTAAGGCTTGCTCTTGCTCCCATTCATTATTATTATTATGTTGGATGAAGTCTTTGCATAGGCATAAGCATGCTAGTGACACAATACGTATGTTGAGAATATTTATTCGTGTGGAAGCGTCACATACAAATTACAATTCAATTTAATGTTTTTCATAGGTTAACCAAATGTCATTCCAATGATTATAGGGCCCTTCGCAAAACTTCCACTAGGTACCAGCCACTCCGAGATTTTCTCAATTGTTAATTTTCAAGCGCGCGTTTTTCCCGTGTAGTAATGTTACTGTTTCTATGTTTATTTTTCTAACGTGTTTCATTTTATAAATTTAATAGAATTTTAATGAAAGCTTGTGCCAGCATACTTATTTTGAATTTAGTGATTTTTTTAGTGGTTTCCGACATCCGTTTTAGTGAAAACTTTTTTCGACTGTTGGCAACACTGCTTAGTACGTATGTTGTAACCTTGAATAACTGTGCCTGTTAACAGCGTCAACAGTCAAAGGTTTTGTTTAAATCTTCGAGGTATATGTAATAAAATAAATGTTTATTTCATTAATTGCGTTTTATTATCCATTCTATAGAAAATCGTAATTACATGTGTAAGTTAGGCTATGTTTCTAATAATCGCACGGTTACGACGTGACTTGTCAAAATTTGCATTTGACATAAGCCTACTTGATAACGGTTTTTTTAACGCACTTTACATTTGATGGCGCCGTTAAAATCGGTCATTACTTCGGTGGGCAACTGTTTTTAACGGTTGCGAACTAGTCAGAAAATGCTGCTGGAACAAAACTATTGTCAACTTATGTTTAGTACAAAAAATATTTAAAGAATGCGCCATCTATGAACATTTTTAGCAACTACATTGAAGCTGTCAGCAACAAATGGCTAACTTCGACTACATTCGTTGACGCATGTATGACCGAATTTTTGGCGACATGAGGGGTAACCATGGCCAGCTACATTAACATTCACTGACGTGTATGTATGGCCGTTTCAATTCGATTTTGACGGTACTCCTCTCAGCGCCTCTTGTGAGTTTTTAAGTAATTGCAGTTGCCATTACGTTACTATCAGTAGTTCTGTAGTATCTTTAATAGGGAGCGCTGAGGGGAGTATTCCACGGCATGCTTTCCGGAACCGAATTTTAGGCGAATTGAAACGGCCATACATACACGTCAGTGAATGTTAATGGAGCTGGCCATGGGTTAGAAGGACAGGATAATCCTATTTTCAATAGATGGCAATACATCACTACTTGACACATGGCTTACCGCATCCAAGAGTTAATGCAATAATGGCCCCTCCATTCATTGCTCATATAAAGCTTTGTTCTTTTGACATTTTGAGCTGATCCTCATATGGCGTCATCTATTGATGATTAGGTGTAAAGAGATGTGTCAAAACCTCTCATTTGCAGGTTAAAAAGTTTCTTATTGGACGAATTTTTTAACCATTATTGTCTTGTTGGCAAAGCGCTTGGAATTTTGAACATTTTTGCCCATTTTCAATTTCCAAATGACAAACAACTGATCTGTTGCTTTAATGTGTGGCCTTCTGGAGGCGCCACTTGAAGTACTCAGTAACTCTCCACTGCTAACGTTACAGAAACAGTTTTCTTTTTTAGGAACGTAATAAATTCGCTATTTGATTCGAATATGAATAAAGTTAAGCCATGGAATAGCTAAATTAATTTTTTTAATTAAAAATTATAAAAACGTGTTTTAAGTTTGACATTTACATTTTGAGCGCTAAATTTAAAAAGTCCCAAGTTTCTTAAAAAAGACTGTAAACGACATCTACACTTGGTCGTTTCAATTGGGCTCTCTACTAGGGTTGGCAAAAAATATAAATATATCGATAGAATAATCATATGATACATCGAAAGCTTTATATTGATACAAGCGATAGATCGAAATAAACATATCGATAAATGAAAAGATATCGATATATTTAATAATCGAATATATGAGAATAAAAAGGGCAAGTCCTGATGACCGGAACTGAAGAAGAAAGGTTTTTAAAAGCTAGTATTTATTTAATGTACAAAAACATAAATACATACATAAATACGAAAATTTACAAGTGTAATTTTATTTTTTTTTTAATGAGTCCCACAAATGCAAGCCCTCAGGTAAGGAGCTTAAAAATAATAACTTGGAAAGCCTACTTCCCGTGAGACGGTTGCGACTGCTTTTGAAAATAATCGCTCACTCGGAACCGACGTTGCCATAACAGAAAAGTATTTGGCGGCCAATTTAAATAAGTTGGGATATACACTTTTCATCTCATTCCAAGTGTCCAAGGGATCATCTTTTAAGTTCCTAACTGGTAAGCTTAAATACTGGTTAAGTTCACTACCTCTGCTCGATTTCGTTTGTCCACTTTTTTTTAGTGTGAGCCAATTTTTTATGATGTGTCCATATATCAAATTCAGGCTCTTCAGCATCAGCAGACAAATCAGAAGACTCTGAAGAAGAAGTGTTATTAAAAGTCGTTATTTCGCTTTTGATATGGCTAATTATAGTCTCTAAAACCTGGGTATCTCTGAAATTTATTTGTTTAAATCGAGGATCCAATATTGTGGCAACAGCTGGCAAATATAATTTTTCAATAGCTCCAAATCTTTTGTCAATTTCTTTTAATAATGTAGTTTTCAATATTTTACTAATTTTATACTGCGGCGAATATTCATTGTAGTGGTTTATTAGACAACCTATCATAGGTATTATTTTACTTACTGTTGGGTAATTTTCCCCACTTATTTCGACTGTCATTTTTTCTAGTGGTTGTAGAAGTTGGCATATTTCTCGTAAATGTTCTAATTCCGCTGCCGTAATCATTGTGGGAGCATTTATATCAGAAAATAAAATATTGCCGACAATAGGTGACATCAGAATAAACCTATCTATCATGTAATAAACAGAGTTCCAACGAGTTTTGACGTCCAGGATCATTTTGTTAATGTTTCCTTCCGACTTTCCTGCTTCGATTTGCGCTTTTCTTAATTGATCACTAGCCTTCATGCTTCTTTTGAACCATACTACTATCGATCGTATTTTGTCAATAGTGATATTCAAACCCTCTGTATTTTTCAGTGAATTTTCACATACCAAATTGAGAGTATGTGCAAAGCACGGAATGTGACGATTCTTTCCAAATTTATCATGCACGGCTTTGATCATATTGCTTGCATTGTCTGTCACTACTGCAACAATATCATTAGGATCAATTCCCCAAATTTCAAGAACTTTGCTTAAATCTAAACCAATGTAGTCTGCTGTGTGAGACTCAGATAATTCAGTAATACCTATTGTTGCTGAAATTAACTTGCACTGTCATGCACAAAGTGAACAGTGAAACCCATAAAACTTTTGGTCTGCATATCTGCAGTCCATATATCTGTAGTAATGGTAAAATAGTTAGATTTCATCATAATAGTTTTGAATGCAGTTGAAATCACATCGTACTTCTTATCAACACTATTTTTTATAAAAATTGTGTGCAAATCGGTTTTGATTACAGCAGATTCCTCAAGCAGGCTCTGTACAGCTGTTTCAGGCCTAGTTGGGCCTTCGTCAGCAGAACCGTGGCTCGAGAAATCCACTGCAAACCAAACCGATATGTCCAGGTTATTCGCCCATGCGATGTGAAAGTAATAAACAATTTAAATAGCGACATCTTGCAATCGCTTTTTGACCTAACATCGCAGTAGGATTGACAAATTGTTAATTGAAACAGATGATAGGTAAGTATGCATGTAAACATTAAACAGAAACAGTAAACAGTAAACATTAGTGTACCTTGAAAGATGTGATGGTTTTAAAGGCAGATGAAATTGTAGCTTGTTTGAATCCTGATCTCCCTGTACTAGTACTTACTTCAGAATCATTTTCGGAAACTGTATCTGATGAATGCAGCTCTATCTCTTGGGAACCAATCGGATTTTCCTAGAGATGTACAAACAAATTGTTAACAATTAATTATAATTTATCAAGCTTTACCTTGTTTTTACTTCCAGCAATTTCCACATCCATTCGTCTTTGCGATGAAGGTTTTTTTTCTTTGGTGGATCTGGC
Source organism: Dorcus hopei (assembly GCA_033060865.1). Taxonomy (NCBI): domain Eukaryota; kingdom Metazoa; phylum Arthropoda; class Insecta; order Coleoptera; family Lucanidae; genus Dorcus; species Dorcus hopei. Next base: position 64,649,187 of record CM065425.1, on the reverse strand, counting down.
TTATCAGTTTCACTTTCCCTTTCCTCCTCAGTTAAATGTTGAAAGATGGTGGAATGTTTTAGCTTTAAATGCGTTTTCAAATTTGTTGTATTTCCCGAAGTTTTTAAAACTTTTAAACACACATTACATTTGGCAGAATTTGGAGCAATTCTTTGGAAATTTTTCCAAATGTCACTTCTTGGAGGACTCATACTTGCACTTTCAACAATAATTAGTCACTTTAATTAACAATAAACAAAGTCTAGTTTGTTGTAACCACAACTTCACTAAACGGAGAGAGAACCCGTTTTCTTTCAAGTAATTTAGGGGAATTCCGAAAATCTGCATTATCGGTAACTAAGCTACGTCAGCTCCTCAACGCTAGATGTCACTAAGCATCTAACATTAGCCAGGATATTGGCTAAACTCTAGGACTTTAGGACTGTGTTTAGGACAGATTAGTCGTGCTGAAGGGATGAGTTGTAGTTGGCCTTTGTTTAGTTTTTCGATGTATGTATTTCCTGAAATATCGATATATTTTTCGATATATCGAAATAAATATATCGATATTTTTATATCGATATTTTTATATCGATATATTTCATAAAAATATCGATGTATTAAATCTATCGATATATCGTTGCCATCCCTACTCTCTACTCATCGCCATCTCACCAGCGTTTATAATGAGTTTGTTCCAGCAGCAGTTTCTGACTAGTTCAGAATTGTCAAAACCAGTTGCCCAATACAATAATGATCGACATTAACAGCGCTATCAAGTGTACAACTTTGATGAACGCATGTAACAGGTTAGAATTGGTGAAAATCTGCTGTTGGAACAAAATTATTACGTATTTACAGTTGGTTCTTGTCCGATGAAATTTGTATCACAAAATCTTTTAAGCGGACACTAAATCGCGCACTATACACTTAACGTTTCGCAATCGTTCGACAGCTTCGTCAGAAGTGAAAAATTTTTTCACGGTCGTTAATTTCAATACGACACCTGGCGTTGTTCATAGTCGGCCATTTCGTAGTTATTGACAAATGATGTTTTCTCAAAACATTTTAAGAATTTAACGTAGCCACATCTCTTGTTGACAGGTTAAAATTATGACCAGACTATAAAAAATAGCCACTGTATGACGATGGGCACATTTCAGAATTAACCGGTTACTCCACCGGTTAATAAGTTATTAATTTATTATAACTACATTATTATTATATATTTATTACAGCTATGATAACTTATTATAGCTTTACAATGGATTTTAGAATTTTAAAATGTCTACCGGTGGAGTAACCGGTTAATTCTGAAATGTGCCCTATTAATAGCCACGGGATATGATGCCAGACTAAAAAAAAATAGTAACGCCATCTGTCTTTGACGTAAAGTCGTAAGCAAAAGAAAATTGGTCGTCAGTGGCATCCTTTGACTTTTGTTGCGTTCGAAAATTATACGTTGGATGTATCTGGAGCGTATGATCTGATCCTTCTATTTTGTATCTCGCTCATCCGTTTAAAAAAATCTTGTGTTTATATTGTTTCCATGACAACAGGCGATCTTTTCACACCCTACTTAAAGTTGTCTCGGAAACAATTTAGCACAGTTGTCACGGAAACAATTTAAGCACAAGATTTTTTTAAACGGACGAGCGAGATACAAAATAGGTTAAAAATCGTGAATGAGAAAGATCAGATCATACGCTCCAGATACGTCCGCCGTATAATTTTCGAACGCAACAACTGTGGCAAATGTTCTATTGTGAAATGATCATGATTGTCACAAGCTTTGTTCAACAACATGTCTCTATTTATGTCAAATTGTTTAAAATCTAACACACCCGATAAGGGGACAAGATGATTTTTATAAGTTGTTAGGATTTAAATGATATCTACGACCAATTTCTTTTGCTCGCGATTGTACTTTTCAAGTTCTAAATTTTGACGAATTCAAAATAAGAAATTCTAAAATTAAATTGCAATTAAGAATTAAAAAGTGATAGGCATAAAAATGAGGTTAAAAAGGTGTCGCCATCTATGGAAACTTTCTTCAACTACTTAGTTATTTGGGCGCCAAATTTAAGGTTTGGTAAAATAAGTTTAAAGAAATTTATTATCCACGTGAACTGAACCAAAAATGGACAATTTAAATAAAATGTAAAGCAACAAATAATGACGATGTTTTATGAAATCTTCGTTATCTGGCCAAAAAATATTCCAATTTAATTTTCTTTTCTTGCAGAAATCACTGTTAATAATTTGTTCAAAAAGACTATGATAAATTAATTTTCCCTAATTAGTTTGGTACTTAAAATTGAGTTTCAGGTCAATTGAATCTTTGTAAATGTGTTCTGGGGGATGACTTTTAATGAGACCTCGATATTCAATTGGAGTTTAAATTAGTTAGATGTGCGGTAATGTAGACGTTTCAGAGAACTCTCCGGCGTATACGTGGCTGCATCATTGATGCATCTGAGGGGTTTACAGATGTAAGTAACTCAATTATTAGCACAAACAGTTTGGGGCGTCTGACCTAGTCAACAACCCAGTTGACATAAAGGTACTACCACTTTTATATCATTTTCTGAATACTCTGTCTTTTAGCTCATTTTGGTTTGCAGCTCTAAATTTCTCCCTCCAATTGCATTTGTCGAGATTACTTTCTTGCATATCATTGATCTCGTTTTTCCACATTCGAGGAAAAATTGTTGGGGGAGAGAGTGTGGGCTTGAAATCTCTGGCTTGCACCTGTTGACCCTTGTTGTTCCACGTCTTCCCTCCGTCATTCCTGTATCTATTTTGCGCTCTTCGTTCAGGCTTTTCGGAAATCGATTTAACTCGGACTTATTTCCCCAGAAAGGGCCGACTTTGTTGAAAACGAATTCGCAACTTTCAAGGCGTGCAGGTTTTAAGAAAGTACTTCTTCTGAGTTTTATAACTTCACTTTTAACTTGAAAGTTTCTATTTTGGTATTTGGGCAACAGTTTTATAATCACAAATTCACAAATTGAAAAAAAAAAGTATATCTCACTGAACATTGCAGTAAACTAAATAATTTTGTTTTCGTCGATTTTAATCTTTTCCCAATTGGAAATGATTTGGATAATAATAGATTTTCACGGTCATTAATCACGCCACCTACGCCGTGTACTTGCTGATGGTACAAAGCACTAATGAACGTCTTTCGGTTGAGATTAATGAGCTCGAATTGCGAATATTATCGAAAACCGTTTTGCTTCCAATTTACTTGAAATGAAGAGTGATTTACATTAACTAACAAAACACCGAGATGCTGACGTACATTATGCACCAAAAAAAGAAATTATTCAATGAAGTATCCCTTTACTGAAAGACAATAGCTCAAGTCCTCCTAAACATGAGTATTGAATTGCTCATAACTTTTAAATGAAAGAAGTTTTGATTTGTTCTTTCTATGGAGCCCCAGCAATTAAATGAATTTAAATTCTAATTACGTGAAAAAAATTATGGCCCCAGTGAAGCTTTCACTCGTCAGTCTCCTTGCGTAAACCTACACTGACGTGAACAAATTTCGAAACGGTAATCTCCTTTAGGAACTCTTTGTTTAGCACTGCGAGGTGCTTGTGTTTTGCATTCGTAATCGGAAACGTACATTTTTCAAGTTCGTGGTCTGCATCAATTTGTCAAGCGACAGTGAAACTCCCCTGTTCGGAATTAATTTCGCTTAACGCAGAGAACTCGAGCTTAATTTTTTTCAGTGCGACGTTAATTTGAAAACAGAATGTCGGGGATCTTCACTAAGACCTGTACAATCAAATAATCTGACAAGCGAATTGAAATATGAACTTGATTTCATATCTATATCCTTATTAAAAAGCACAGAGGAAAAGAAAACGTTAACGAATCGAAGAAGAACTGTATGATACAAAATGGAACAATTAATAAATTATAAAAAGGTAAATAATAACGTAAAATAAAAAATAGTAATTAGAATAATAATAAAAATACTCTTTGTGTGTTACAAATTCAATTTACTTTCTAATATTTTTTTTTGTAAGTTCAGCTCCTTTTGCATCTCCTTAGATCAAAATGGAAAGGATATTTCATCGACTCAATAAAATTTAACGGAGTGTTATCTTAGGATGAATCAAGGAGGAAAAGCAGGACCAGCTAAACCGGTTATGGGATATAAATTTATGTAATCCACTAAACCCCAGGACATTGTTAGGTCCTTGCTGCTTTGATGTTGGATGCCACACACGCATAACACTATTAATATATAACATGAACCCGAGATGGGCGAGTTAATCAACGACTTCGGCCAAGCATAATCAACCCCTAATTTGATTTGATTTGTGTTATTCACCGTCATCATCAGGATCAGCGTCCTTCTTTTGTATGTATATATCGTTTGTATTAACAGCCGTAATTTACGCAGTGTGGCATCATCAAGGGGGCATTTATAATAAATAGGCCCCAGTTTATCAACGCGGAGAAATGGAATACGCCACATGAGTAATGAGCGTTCCCGCAAGCTACTGTGAATGGGTCGAAATTTCCCCCCGACGTTAATCAACATCGATTTGATTAATAATGCGTGCGCCATTAATTTTTCACCCAGAAAGGTACGCACTGTTCGATACCTTCGTTAACTTGATAATGACCTCAGGAACTAAAAAAAAAAAACCGTGGGGTGGGTTGGCCCAGAATTATTAATGGTAACGGGGGGGAATCCACGGAGGAGCTTTTATTATTTAAGGGTGCTTTTTGAAATTCGAATTTGGTTTTTTCGGTTGCAATAGGTTTATCTTCATCATGGCGTAGAATTTCGTTTCCCTATTAAATTAAAAAATGCAAATAATCCGAGGCAGCGAAAGCTGTATGGATGGCTTTATCACGTTGAATATGAGAACAAGGCGTTAATTAAATAAAGGCCTCGGCGTGCGGTCCCTCGCCTCGTTGCATGTTCTTGCAGAGTAAATAAGTCGTTAGGAAGTAACGCACCGAAGTCTCGTAATTAAAACGTCGGGATTTCGGGCAGACCGAAAGCTGTGCTTTTTGCGCCCTTAATTTAGGTGGTATTGTCATGCAAACTCGAAATTTTACGTTCGACAAAAATTTATCTTATGCATAGAGACAGGCAAAAGTCATGCGATTCACAAAAATAAATAAGACACAACCTTTTATTGAATCTAATCTGAATTAAGCAAACACAACAACTTTGATGCATGACATAATTTTATGTGTAGCTGAGAAAGAGGACTTCCAAAAAAATCGATGATTTGGAAGGAAAAAGGTACAAAATTCGGATGGAAAATTGAAGTCGTAACAATACGTTGGTAATTTCAAAAAAAAAGAAGTGAGGGAGATATTCATCCAGGTTATTAAACAAATAAAATTCTATAGGTAACGAAGTCAATAACAGAATGTCTTTGGCAACAAAGCAATTAACAAATAAACCTTTCCCGTTCTGTAAAGGGATTTCCAAAAGAACCAAAGTGACTGTTTACAAAAAGAATACATTTTGATTACATAATATGATCATAAAAATGAATTCTTAACAGAGAGATAAAGGAATATGTTAGAGGAATGAAGTCCTTCTGTTATACAATTAGTAGAAGTGTATGATAGGACTCGAAATGAAGATATCAACGAGTATTACAATAAAAGCAAATTACATGCATGCAAGGATTATATTAAAAACAATTTAAGAACATGAATTGGTACGATTTGGGTAAGGGATAAATGGCAAGACACAAATGAAGAAGTGCAATAAGAATATGAAGAGATATGTAGATACAAGCAAGCTACGTACAGGTAAAGGTTTATCTTGGATAACGAAGAAGGCTGTGAAAAGTATATTTGCAACAGGTATCTGATGCAGAAGAAAACTTTGATATCTTCGAATCTGAGTAATTATAATAATGACAATGACAGCGTTGTGTTAATTTCCACGTAATATTTGAGATTTCTTCTAATTTTTATCTGCAATACTTATTTAGTCCAGAGAATTTAATTTTAGAACAGAAAATATTTTCCCCCCTCACCGAGGGAGTTGTACAATGATCAAGTCTTTCAAAATATACAGTAGAACACTTCTAATTTTATTTCTACACATTATTAACAAAGGAGACAATATTCAAGGTCAATTTTCCAGTGAAATGAGCGTCACTTTGAGTATCCTTCAGGGGTCAGTCTTAAGACCCCTGTTATTCTTAAACTTTGTTGATTTATCTTTGACATTTCAATTTTGGATTGATAGAATAAGTAATTAAAAAAAAATTACAGAGAACCTAAAATATTTTTTATGCAAACACTTATAGCGTTTTCGATTGACCGCACTAGTGCGCACTCAGAATATCTTCATCTCGTGTTATTACATGAGGTTAAAAGAAGATGCAAATACACTGAGTGCAACCGGTGCAAGTGAATCGAAAACGCTATTACAGTTCTCTTAAATACAATTGACCTGATGATGAAATATAGATGGCAAAACCAGTTGGTCCTAGGACTGTACGCTCTACTTCTACAATACTAATAAATTAGTTTTATTTTATATGAAACGCAAGTTATGGTAACTTCTTGAAAGAAACTTATCAGCGACTAGATTTAAATTAAGCTTTTGGTATCTGTATTAGTCCTTTTGTTTAAGTAATCTTTAGAATGTTGAAACTTTTTTTATGTCGTTATCCCCATCCGTGGACAACACACTGTACCTATATTTGAAAATAAACTGCGATGAGCTTCAGGAATAGGACAGACTCGTGTCACTTCATGTCTCAATGGAATTTGTTCTCCGTGATGCTATGTAGAGACCACCGACAGAAAAAGACTTCGTCGATACAGCTCATTATTCAAAGTTCACCGAACACTGTACGGGTATTATTTTTATATTATCCTTTAAAAATAGCAGTCCTTTAGTTTCATGCTTCGAAACGAGCATGCATTAACGACCGTGTACCATTCTTTTCTGTTGGAAAAGAAATTCCAGAAAAAATCAGCGCTACAAAAAACTAAAGAACTACAAAGTGAGATGTAATTTCTATGTAAAGGAACATAAAGTGGTCGATTTGTTTTCTTTTAAATTTTTTTATCGCCTGTGAAGCATTTCCATATAGTCGGAAAAATAGGTGAAAGTTGGGCTTCTTCTAAATTTGTTTGCAGGATATCCAAGTACTAAGACAAATTGAAATTTACTGCCAATTTACTGATGTCTGTTTTTGCTGTTCTTCCTTACATTGACTTCGTTTCTGGACGATTCTTCACATGCAAACTGTTTCAGAAGCTTCAGAATCCTTCTAAAGAAGTCACCAGTATGAGTGACAAAACGTCAGAAAAAAACACATGGAAAATATTGGACATGGGGCGAAAGGGTATGCAAATTGCTTGACCATCTTCTTTTCAGTCTTTCTCCTGAGAACATTTTCCTAGCTATACTATTGTAACCTACGATTAGCTATTGTTTTCCCCATTCTCTGCATTTAATTTTTTTAAATTTATCCCCCGAAAGTCAAAGTACTGTAAGAAACCAGCATTTCGTAAATCATTAAGGTTATTGCGTAACTTAAATTCGATGGAACGTCGCCTACGCGACCGCGGAAAATACGTCCACCTAAAAATTATATAATCAAATGACTTACTTTTTCAAAGGCTTTGCCGTTTAGAGTCAATATGCAATAAAATTGGATCGGGGAATATCAGCTGCATATTGCCGAGGTGACTCATTAAAGAAACCGGCATTAGGCAAGATAATCAAATTTGATTTAAGAATTAATTAATTCATTAGTGTGTATATTTTGACTGGTTTTGTAAGGATTTGTTCATCTTTAATAAAACTAAAAAAAAAACAGATGTTCGCGGACGTAAGTTGCGATACGTTCGGTTGAAGTCGTGGGCAAAATTTAACCAAACCCGCACTAAGCGCATGCGAAATTTTGTCGCCAGTTTATACGAACGCATCACATATTGCGTGTGGGGACATCTGTGTGTGTCCTCCTTAAGAGCGGGCGATTTACGAGAACCAAAATGACTCATAGGACAAGTGTCTCACATGCAAAGTTTTTAGTAATCGGAATATCCGGTATAAACCATATAAAAGACGACTGGCTTTCATGTAGAGGTATCACATAACTGCAAGTAGTGTGGTCGTGTATCACCCAGTATCCGAAGCCGAAAGTAGCATGTACTGAATGTCATAGTGTGGGGTCAAACTCCGAAAATCCGGCCGTCTCTCTGTAACCAGTACCATGGTTTGGGTGAGAAAACATTAATTTATTTGCCAATTAGATGTGGTATTAGAAACTAACAACTGCTTTATTTGATTTATAAAATGCTCTTTCTTTTTCAATTTTACGCTTGTCTAAATAATTTTACTGAATTGTTGTAACTAAGTATCCATTTTTGTTCTTTCTTAAAATTGTCTTAATTGTTACATGACTTTGAGTTATTGTTTACTGTTTAGAATGTCGCTTTATGCCAAAGTCCTTAATTGAATTTTGTAATTGTTTTTAGCTATTTTGAGTATATTTTCATTTAAATGAAAGAACATACAGAAAGAGAAGATGAAGTGTATTTTCGTCAATCCCGAAAAATATATGTAGTGACGGGCAAGGGTTAAAATCTCATTCCATATAAAGGGGACACTGAGAGCAATCGCTGGCTAAAAGCTCGAACCAGAAACGTACAAACAAAGAAATTGCTACTTGAGTCCTTTATGGTTTGATTAAAGTTTTGGTAAAAGAGTGAGGAGAAGTGGAAATTGTTGATTATTGTGGTGTAATAATTTTGTGAATTTAAACATAGAGTTTAGCCGTAATAATAGAATTTCCCTCTCACTCTCGTCATGACTCTAGAGGACCATAGTGTCTTGACAAACCCTTCAAAAATTGATAAATTTGAAAGTAAAGGACAATCCATCCCCTTTCTTTTATCATTCTTAACCACCCGTCGTCCCTCACAGTACGTTGATTTTTTTATTTTACTTTTGAACCGTAGAGCCCTAACGTTTTTAAAAATCTTCATTTAACTTTTGTCTTTTTAATTGTTGTTTCGGTCTCATAATTTTATAACATGGTCTGCAAGTGAACCTTTCTTTTTTTTAAGTATTTTTTCTCCTTACATCAGACTTCTTTATAGTTTTAATAACTTCCTTAATCTTCGATGCTTTACACGCATTTTCTCGTTTCTGGTAATTCCTCTTTGTTTAATCTTTGCTTCACTCTTAGGCCCAGTTTTACAGTCGTGGAATAAGGACGGAATAACTGTTCGCTGAATATCCTTTAATGTTCCTCCACAGTCACGTCACGTTGTTCTAAGAATAATGCTTATCCGACGATTGTACAATCGGGCCTTAACAGTTCTCTTGTTGGTTTGATGTCTTCTTCATGCAGAATTTTACTGTCTCTTTTTATTATCTACTTTCTTAAACAATCTAAACAGAGAGAAAAGAATGAAGGCAAAGGATGAGTAGAATCATTATTATTTAATATTTATTCACCGTATGTCATTCCAATATACGAATGCGATAGAGACGACAAACAAAAGGCCAAAGACATGGCAGTAAATTGAACAATCGAAAATGAAGAGGAAGAAGTGAAAAGTAGAAGTATTTAGTGTAATCGGAATTAATACATCCACAGAAGAAATGAAATAGTAACAGAAATAACAATGTTGTAAATAGAAGTATAGACGAAAAGAAAAGTAGGTTCTTTATACTTGGGAAAATGCTCTCTACTTAAACAAGAAGAAAAAAGAAGAGGAATTTCATAAATATACAAAATTCACGCACATTTTCTCTCTGTATTATAGACTTCAGAAGTATTTTCTTAAGGGTTGGTTTAATAAAACATTACTGATGGATGAGTTTCCAAATTTCCATCCAATAAAAAATGAGAAAATAATAAAACCAAGATCAATTTGCATCGCGGTGACATAAAAGACGACAGAGACGTCGTCTGCTGTATCAACAAAATTTATTTTTTTTTGCGTTTGTTTCACATTATGAAAAAAAAAGGAAGACGGGGGTGGAATGATGGAATCGAGATTAATTTTCTTATTAAACATCCGTAGGATCTCCTCTCCAATTACCCGCCCTCGGATGAAGCCCACCGACAAAGGGGCCCCCGAGTTTGTTTAATTAAAATCTCGGATTAAATATTAAAACATTTTCGTTTGAAAACGCGCGCGCTCGTTAGAGAGAGAGTTAGAATTAATTAATGTTTGCTTCTTCTGCGCCTCGTCCGTCGTCGAAATTTTTAGGCGCGTTTAAAAAAAAGGGCCGGCGCGAAGGAAAACGAGAGTGTGTTTTATTTAAAAAAATAAACTTCGAATGTTTTAGAATCTCGTCGTATGTGCTGGCTTTTACGTTGTGATGGGGGGTGGGTTTTACGATTTCGGTTTTCTTGAGTACCTGTGTGCTTCGGTTTAAATTGAAAACTGAGCCGCAATGTAATGTGTGATTTATGGTCTTTGTTTCTTGGAGGTTGAGATAATTACAGGTTGGATTGTTTTTCCAATTTCATCTCTGGAAATAATGCGGTTGATGATGATTAATTTTTAGAAAGAACGATTTTAATGTCAAGGATTTTTTCTGAGGTTGAAACAATTCGAGTAGAAGAAGAAATTTGAAATCTTTGCAAAGCATCCCTGGACAAGCTTTCCCTAAAAATGTTGGGTTTGATCAGACCTTATAATTAAGAAAAAATAACAAACAACGAAGGGGAAAGTTCATTACCTATACGTACAGAGACGTTTCTTTTGTATGTAGTTGTTCAAGACTTAGTGCTTCCCCCTATTTAATTATGAACCAGGCAATGATACTAAGTAAGTAGATACATAAAAATGCTAAACATAGCGCTACATGAGTAACAACCGGTACAATTAACCCGGTCTACGATTAATCAATTTTATTACGCACAATTTAAAGCGGCCTGCAAGACATTACCGGACAACATTTATGTATTTCTAAACGTGTTTTGTACGCGGCCGTAAATCCCAAATTACTGCAGGTGAAACGAGACGTTTATTGTCCACGTTACGCAGTGAATAAACCCAGATATTAAGTAAAAATATGTTAATGCAAAGTGCTTTTTTTAAATGTACATATTCCTACGAGTAAAAAGTCCTCTCGTTTAAAGCAGTTGGGTTTGTGTGTCGCATGCCTTTTGTCTATCATTGTACATTAATAAATTTCACAAATTAACTTGAGAACCTCCGTTGAGTGCACTTTTTTACGAAAACGCAAGTGTCATCTGCGTAATTTAAAATCTTGCTTGTGATAGATCATTTAGAAAAAGTATAAACAAAAGCGGGCCTAAAGTACTCCCCTTGAGGTACCACGTAATGAACTGTAGGGGTTATGAAATTATCCCTCTTTTTTCTTCTTATCTTCACAGCTTTTTTCTTCCTAAGCATGATTTAAACAGTTTTCCCATCTTTTTATTTGCCATTCCACTTTTGACGTTTCGCTTCTTGTTTCCATGAGGTATCAATACTGACCTGACCTGTATGAAAAGAATGAGTGTTGAGCAATTATTAAATAAATATGAGTATGATGTATGAAACAACGAAAATTAATATTTCAACGTAATAAAAAGATTTACAGTCTTTTTCTATTGCTTTTCCCCTTATGTCAAATGTGTTTCCTAATTCGTCAAATGACTTTCCAATCCGTTCAAAGTATAATAGGCCTGCGGATTGGAAAGTCATTTGACAAATTCGGAAACATAATTGACAAAAGGGGAAAACCAAAAGAAAAAGACTGTAATGACATCCATGTGACTCTGAAGATACAAACAGAAACAATATTTTCTATTATTTATTTATAAGGGGTTTTATTTTATTTTTTTCTGGTTGCTATAAAATAATCGCTATAATTAACTTGCGTTATCGAGCAAGCTTTAACTTGCATTTCATCAAAGAGAAATCAAGAGCAGGTAATCCGATTATTACTTCTTACATTTCTTGCTCCATAAAATGCTCATAAAATTTTTACTAAAATGTTTTCAGGAGAGTTACCTGCACTGTGTGCTACTTTTTCTTTTAGATACGCAACGATATAATTTATGTATTTCATTGCAATCGTTACATAACGACGGTGATCTTGCTGTCGTTCTAGTTTATTATTTTCTTATTGTGGAAATAATCTGTAATTGTAGATTTAATGGCGGCATTATTTTTCTCGACATGCGATTTCGCGATTTCTAACGACCGACATTTTAACCCAGCATTTATGAAGAGCGTTTTTTAATTGACTTTCCTTCTTAAAAGATTCGAAAAGGATTCTTTTTATACCTAAAATACACAGTAGAGTAGTAATAATCATTATTGACAAACTGTTTCTGGAAAGAAACAAATAAATAAATTTCAAAATTCAAAAAAAGATGAAATAAAATTCCAGTTGCAGGAAGAAAGTAAAAGTAAATTCTTTGTGATTATTTTTTCCATCCTCTTTGGTTCTCTGATTCATCTTCTAGGCTCCTTTGAACTTCTACTCATTCGTCTTTTATAATTCCTTTTAGTTTACTTGTGTGCGTACAGAGAATTTAATTTATTTAATGTTTAGTTATGTACGTTTTTAGGAAGCTCGTACTCAATTTGAACTTCGTGAGTTTTTTTACTTACTTTAAATTTCCTCCAATGATATTGCTTAATCACACAATTAACTTGATCGAGTGGTTAACTAGAATCAGTGATAGTTTTAATTAGGTTCTGTTGTTGAATTGTAAGTCAAATTTGATACACTTAGAATTGAAAATTTCCATGGCCGCTCTCTGTTGGTACTCCTTCGACGTTTGTTTCTGAATCACACGTGACATCTTCAGAAGTACTGATGCTGCTGCTGTTGCAGTTTGATCGACTACATATACTCCTTGTGCCACTTGCTTTCCGGGTTGGAACCTTTTTCGTTAGTCGAGGTACTGTGGTGGCAGCATCACTCCCTAAAGATGATGAGGATGAAACGTTGCTAAAGGCTTTAACCGAGAAATCCAGGAGTCCCCGTCTTTTGACTTTGTTTTATTTACTTTTCCTTCTACCTAATAGATGTGACTACGAGGTATCTGTCTGTCGATCCTTATAGTCTTTCTTATTCTTTTTTTTTCATTTGCACCTTCACGCTTTACCTCTTTCTCTCAAGACAAAATATTTTTCTTATGTTTCGTTGTTATTTTTATCCTTAATACCAATGATGTAGTGTGGTGATGGTGGTGGTGGTTAATTTACCACAATTTTGAATGAAAACAGTAATTTAGTTTTTCAACAGGACAGTATCTAAACCTGTGCAAATTTTTATTTTATAATAATTAATTTTATTATTTAATAGATATAAAGATCTTTGGGGCCGTGGAAATTACGACGTTCGATACTGTTTTGTTTAACAATATTTAAAAAATTATGAAAGGATTATATTGCAGATTTTATAATAATTTAATAAAATGAAACAATAAGAATATAAACTAGTTTATAAACAAATTTTATGAAAAGTTTCTGACCTTTAAGTCCTTTGAAGTCCCATCACAGATCACTTTCCACACAAAAACCTTCCCAGTCCTCCAAGTTCTTCTGCCGCCACTCCAAACAAAGCTTTCTTTTTTTCTGGATGATCCAAAAACCTTTCGCTTTGATTAATTTCCTTCTACACTCTCTTTTGAGAGTTATATCATCAGTCTTGTCTTTTTTCTCAATTACTCTCATCGTCATAGTTACTAGTTTACAAAACACAGAGTTACGTACTGTTACAACACCGAGGAGTGAATAAGTTATTCAAGAGGAGATCTTTGCTGAGTAGATTCTATGACCTTAGGACAGCTATCCCTTTAAATTGGCGCAGGTGAAACGAACAACACAATGGCGTTGGCATGACGCAAGGTGTGGCGTACAACTTTCACCAATCAGATTATCTGCCTATTGTCACAGACACAATTTTTGTTGGAAAACACTCGATGACATACGAAAGGATATTTAAAATGACATTTTCTAATTTGCACTTCCTTGTTCAAGTGGCTTCTTGTTGTAATGTTATAGTAATAAGCACTCACACAGAAACTAAATTCTACAATATCGAGAATAATCGTCAATAAAAGTAACAAAATATCTTGCATTTCCATGTAAAGGACTTCGTACGGTCAATCTCTACTTTCAATTGCAATTCGGAAATTTTCAAAAGAAGAAGGAAGACTGTATAACATCATTATACTAAGAAGATCATCATTGATAGAAATACTCATGTCACTTAATTTATCTACAATGTCACAAAAATTGTTCAAGTGATCACGAAGGTCACCTCCTTCTTTCAGTTTATGTAAAATTAAATGTTTTAGTAAAGTAGCCTTACGTGCAGGTCCTTTGCTTTGGTAAATACCGTGTAAAGTATCCCAAACTTCTTTTGACGTTTTGACATTTTTCACTTGCTTCAATTCCGTGGGTGAAATGATAAGCATTAAATCTGATCGAGCATTCAAATCCAATTTTTCCCATTCCAATATTTCTCCTGGATCGGTGGGTTTCTTTAAAGATCCTGACACGTACCCCCATAAACCATTTTTGATAAGAATTGCTTCTGCTTGTACCTTCCAAGTATCATAATTGTCTCTCTTCAAAGGCTCAATCCTATAATTCGTACTCATATTACTCATTTTATTTCTCTGGGCCCATAACCTGATGTTTTTAGCGTTTTAGATGTTTTCTTGAAAATACATTTTATCTAAAACTTTACATCTCTGGTTACTTGAACTTTCTTTTGGGCTGGTAACCATATCCTGTACGCTTTTGAAACTTCTGAGTATCCAAGAAAAATTCCTTCAGTTGCTCTCGCATCAAACTTTCCTTTATTTGGATTTTTGTTTAAAACAAATGCTTTAGAGCCAAATACGTGTAAATGTCTAACAGAAGGAACTCTTCTAACCAATTTTTGAAAAGGAGTTTCATCGTTTATTACCCTGGATGGTATTCTATTGCATAAATAATTTGCGGTGTAAACGGCTTCTGCCCAAAAAGATATAGAAAGTTTCGCTTCTATGAGCATGCATCTGGCCTTTTCAATAAGAGATCTGTTTTTACGCTCGGCTAAACCATTTTGTTGTGGAGTATATGTTGTAGCCAATCTTCTTCTAATGCCACAATCTTTTAGATATTTTTCAAAATTCTGGTTGCAGTATTTTGACACCTCATTGTCACTCTGCAAAAACTTTATTTTCTTTCCTGTTGATCTTTCCATTTCATTTTTAAATTCCTTAAATTTTTCAAGAACTTCGTTTTTCTTTTTTCTTGGAAAACTCCAGTATTGTCTGGGAATTAAGTTTATTTACGGAGAAAAATGTATTTCAGCATCTCAAACTAAAAACATCACTTCTCTTGTATAAGTCAACTACTCTTCGTGAAATTTTTCTCGCGAGTATGTCGTCTTCTTTTTCACCTGCAGGTTAGTCCAATGCCTTTACTTTGCCTGACCGTTCAGCTATACTCAGCAGCTTGCTGAGCTTTTTTCGAAAGGACTAATGTCTCATTACTTCCTCCGCTTTTGCTATCTATTTCCATCGTTTACACAATCTTGGAGGGAACTGCCACGTGCCTCAGATCATTTAAATTTTTATACATCGATTTCAATCTCGCGTCTTCCACTTTCATTTGGCCCATCATGATTTTTGGGTTATCCTGGTAGAAAGTGTGCGTGGTTTACCTTCAAGGTAGCAATGATCACAAAATGGAAACAAATCTTTCTCTTTTTCTCAATGTTTTCTCCCTAACTTGTTTTTATTCAAGTTTAATTTCATCTATGTACGTGCTAATTTTTTTTCTTCCCTTTTTTGGTGGAGAAAAAAGTGCACGTCACTTTTTGATCAATTTGATCAATGAACTGTACATAAATGTCGGCCGGTATTTACAGTTCCATGGTGAGGTTGGTCACCATAACGTAAAGTGTTGATTGCAATGCAGCGGTGTCCTGCGAGGTGCACTGACATGCAGAGCCTGGAAAGAGAGAGAGAGAGAGGACCTCACATCAGTCGCTACCTGTGCCCGAAAGCAGGTGGCGAGCAGTGCGGGAGAGGCCTGGCGCACACGAGCTGTTGCCAATATTGATCTAAGAGCCACCGACGCCGCAGGACCAGTCGCAGGATCGCGCCAGCCCAGAGTACTTCACTCCCCCACCGCCAGGATTTTTCCTGCGACGCTCAAGATTTCCCACAATGCCGTTTTGAGTGGAGTGCTTTTCTTGCGGAGGTACTCGGTTAGTGTACGAAACGTATCATGTGTGTGCTTCTTGTGACTTTGAGACGCCTCTCGCCACTCTAAACGACGCCGCTGCTGCGAACATGGACAAAAACTAGTTTGTGTTTGTTTGGATCGTCCCGGTCTTCGACAACATTCAAAACAGCGGCAACAGATTCCTACATCCCGCAAAGAGATTAGCCGGTAACACACTCTTTTTATTTACTTACTATGTCAGACTCACCTACAAGATTCATTGTATTTTTCTGTTAAGTTCAATATTCCGTATGTATTTTGTTGTTTAAAAGACTTTAAAAAGTCTGAAAGTATAAGTTTATTTTGTATCATAACCGCGTGACTGATTTACATTAATTTACATTAAAATCAAGATCTTACTTAATTACATCAATTCTTAAAACGTTGACGGTTTTTTTTGTCTTAAAAAATGTGCATATTTCTTGTAAAGCCGGTAACCAACTTGTTGAGATGTTTGTAGATATGTTGGCAGACATGCTCGTAAACTTGTTGGTTAATATACATGTGAATTTGCTCATGGATTGTAATAAAATTGAACTTTATGTAAAATGTGCGATGTATTTAATGTGATACAAAAAGTGAACCACTTGAAATGCAAACCAAAAATTACTGTCGGATCGTTCAAATGAAGGTTTTCAATTTTTACATCGAACAAATCCATTGGGAGTAAAGAAATCAATTGTTTTTTGTTTAAATTTCGAGTGTGGTGTTAAATAAAAAATTCTATGGTGATACATGCGATTACTCAAACATAAATATGCGTTGACGTAAAAGAAAATGCCTTCTGCGTTAGTTGCACGCGTAAATGTTATGCTCAGACATTCTTCCTTTCCGGAATCTTATCTTCACGTGGAAATACCACAAAACAAAACAGATTTGTTTATATGGAAATAAAAGCTGTTTTGAAAACACGTCGTTTCGTATCTGGCGCGATAAAAAAATACTTAAAAAATTAAATGAACGTCGAAATTACTTAAAAGCCTTTTTTATTCATCGTCGCAGATACGTGTTAGGTCTACAAACGTCAAGTCGTGTTAAAGTAATCAGGGTTATCAAAAAAATAAAATAAAAAATGCGTTAATCTGCAAACAACAAGCGATAATAAAGGATAAGAGTATAAAAGGTACGTCCTCATTGTGACGTGTGATGGGGTTGACAGACGAACATTCCCATTGCGACTGCCAACAATTAATTGCCCATCGCAACGAGAACGTGATCCAACTTAAAGGCCTTAACTTACACCTGTCAAAATATTGGAATCTCAAATTTTTTAAAACTAGCGAAGACTTGATTACTTAATTCCATTGCAGCTTTATTCTTTAAGACATTTTCTCTCTAATCAATGCATTGTAATGTCATTGGAAAGTTATTAAAATCGATAAATCAAGTTTAAATTAAATTAAGGTTGAATGCAATTCAATGTAACTGAATGTAATTCAATGTAATTGTGTGTAATTCAGTGTAAATATAACTGAAGAGTGAAGCGGTGTGCCCTGTTGCATCCAATTATGAATTGATTTTGAAAAAGAATAAAAAATAAATAATTCAAATTCGCTTTACACATGAACAAGACTTATAAATCCACTAGAATGTTGCAACGTCAATTTTAGCGATTAGGCCGAAAAAGTTCCATTTCTACTCCATAAAACGCCTACTTTGGGAAGCAATTTAAAAAGTGAATTTAAATCGAGTTTAATCGCCCGTTTACTCGCGCCCATTAAGAGAACGAACATTCACAGCGACGCAGAACAGTGAACAGTAAACAGCGAAAACACGAGTTTCATGTTTCCAGAGCTTTTAGCTCTCGCGTACGTGTAATTTCCGCGCTACTCGGAAAGAACATAAAACGAAAAACGAAAACAAAACGCTTACCGAAACGAACCGGCTTTCTCTTTTTTTTTATTAACCGCAAACTAAGTAAACGATTTTTTTTTGTCGAAAACATCGAGTGGGCTCTGTAAATAAACGGGGCCTTTAAAAAATTCCTTTGTGGCGCCCGATCCACCCCGCCAGTCATTTATTACCGTTTGTGTTTTCTGACATGCCACGGAGCTATCCAAAATAACCTTTTCATTACCTCGTCGTTTTTCATTCTATTTATTTAAGTAGCCCCCTCAAGTTTCCTTTTTTATTTCGTCAGTTTTTGAGTTCAAGAAAGGGGGAGTTTAGACTGGAGCAAGCTAATTATAATTTATTTATATTATTTCTCGTTAAAACTTCTTAAGTACGAATCACGCATGTATTTTGGCGGCCACCTGAAATTGCCCGTAATGAAGAGGAACGGTTAAAATTACCGACGTTAAGCGGTCATTACTTGTACAAGTTCAAACTGCAAATTACTGAGCATGAAGTTATAAACAACAACACGTAACCATCTGTTCGTATGCCAGTGTAATCACAATTATCTACTTGTAGGTCGCTATTTTCTGCACGCCGATATTTAAAGTTCAAATGGAAGTTGGATTATTTATATTCCACCAACAAATAAAATTTGCATCTTTATCTGTGCGTGAGGTTAATGCCTCAGTGGATGATCGACTTTCCATCCATTTTATTAGTGGTTTGTCTTTGCATGTCTGAGGTTACATTTAGTCACACCCTGTATATTGCTTAGTTCTCTTAGATCTTCAACATTCCAAGTAACTTTCGTTACCGTTGAGCTGTTTGTATCAAGGAGACTAGCGAGATGTGTAAAAATAGAAAAATTATATGAAAAAGCAAAATAAATGTTAAAGATTAAATAGAACAAAAAAAACACAAAATATGATTAGATAAGTAAAATACAAAACGAATAGAAAGCAAATCTACGATGTGTTTGCAAAAAAAATTGAGAAAACTGAGACATTATTAATTCGACAGAAACTACAGGGTTACAACTAATTAAATGCTTACCATGGAATCTCGTAAACTATAATAGATACAAAGACGGTTAAATTACGCTAATTTGGGGTCTATAAAAATGTGCAACTAAATCTCATCTATCTTCATTCGTTTCTGATATGTCTTCAGAAACTGAAAATTCTCAATTTCGAAAATCTTGAATATTTTGAAGATATTTCAGAAACGAATGAAGATCAAAGAGATTTATTTGCACATTTTTATAGACCCAAAATAGCGTAAGTTAACCGTCTTTGTATCTCTTATAGTTTACGAGATCCCTATGGTGAGCCTTTAATTAGTTGTAACCTGTATATCCAAAAAAGGAACGAAATAAACAACTGTATTTTGAAAATAACAAGAAAGACGGAGATTGTTAGGAAGTAATGGAAAAAAGTAATTTGACAAAAATAATAAATGATTACTGTAGTAGGCAGGAAACAAAATAAAAAGAATAATATAAATGGAAATGAAAATTTTAAAAATTATCAGAAAACGTAATTCTTTGGACAAAAAGAAACCTGAAGCCAACAATAACGAATTAACAAGAAACAAATTAATATCGTTCATTTTTCGAAGATTTTCATTTTGAAAGCCATCTCATTCTCTGCCTTTCATTTTCTTTTGCTTTTATTTGGCGAATTATTTTTTTGGATTACATAGGCGTTACTTACTTTCTGCTGTCCTTTTTAAATTTTCTTACATCCTGTTGGGGGTATTGTTAATCTTCCTTTATTTTTGGATCACCCTATCTTTCATATTTTCATGTTGTTTGTGTTGCTTTTTTTGTTTCTTTTCGTCGAATTATTTTGTCGTGTCTCATTGACTCTAAACAGTTTATTCTCTTGCTTTCTTCTATTTTCAAACAGTCCTCCGGAGAATCATTAACGTATTTTCTTTTTCATCGTATTTCGTTGCTTTTTTCTTTGAGTTTCTTCGTCATCCATTAATTTTATTTTTTCATCGATTTAATTTTTTGTTATTCCACCCGAGTATCATTGCTTATTTTTTTCTTTCTTTCGAACGTCGATGGTGAAATTCAAATATTGTACAGCTCTAGTTTATAATGTTTGTCACCAAAAGGAAAACACTAGACAGTGTCTCGGGCCAACGTGTACAAATTTCAACTTTTCAGCACCAATTTAGGAAGATCGGGAAAAAATGAAATACTATGACATATACCAGTACCTCCCAAAGTGGTTCCTAGGGGCCCCCAAGAGTCCGTAGGAACAAAATGTTTTATTTATCATTTATTGTTACGTCACCATTCACCATTCAAGACATCAAAGTTAAATTTGTAATTTTACCGTTATGCATTGTGTAGAGTTACATACTTCACTTGGGGATTCATGGTCAAGTTTTGCCATGAGAAGGGGTCCGTAGCCATAATAAATTTGAGAACCACTGATATATGCAGTGCAATTCGGAGATGAGGGTGATTCCCCAACCTATGCAACTGCACTCAAGTACAAGTCTCAAAGTTTAAAAATATTTGGCATCTACCAAAACTAAAAATTTGATCCGAAGGTCCTCCGTTAATTCAAGTGCTTGTTAGAAAGTTAATTTAGTTCCTTTCTTTTTTTCAACAGAATCTCAATTACCATTTTGCCCCCGAAACCCACATCATCCGAGAAATTAGAAGAAAATTAGAACGGTAGCTTACATAGAAGTTTTTAGATGTGTTAAGTTACCCCCTCAGTGGCTTAGGCCCAGTATTTCATTCGGGCTGGGTTTCTGAGTCCTAGTTTAACTTTAAACTCCAGTTTATTTCATGGGAGCAACTGTTTTTATAATTGCTACCACGGAAATAAACAGGAGTTTAAAGTTAAGCCTAGGACTGAGAAACCCAGCCTTAGGCCCAGTTGTACAATTCGAGTTTAACTTTAAGCGAAGCTTAAACCCATAGCAACGTCCATTACGACCATGTTATTGTGAAGGGCTTAAGCTTTGGTTTAACGTTAAACTCGAATTGTACAACTGGGCCTTAGGGCCGTATGCACCGAACACTTAAGCTGAGTTTAAATTTGAGTGATCACGTTTGAAGTTTCAAAACATTGTGTCATTAAGTGACGGTTAAAGTTAAACTGAGTTAATTAGTTCAGTGCATGCGGCCAGGAAACAATTGTCTTTACAATTATTGCTATGGGAATAAAACGAAGCTTAAACTTAATTTCTGAATGAAAAAAGGGCCTTTGTGGTTAGAATGCCCGGTTTGCTAATCTACTAATGTAAATGCTAATGTAAAGGTTCTAAGTTCGAACCCCACACAAAGTTATTAAACAAAATTAGAAAAAGACCCACATATTAAAGTTGACCAACACCAGTGCAAAGAGTAGGTAAGTTATTCAAGAGTAGATATTTCGTATCGGCACGTTTGATCTTTGCCGAGTAGTTTCAATGACCTCGATACAATTGGCGTAGGCGAAATACGGGGGAAAAGAAGAACAAATGACGTTGGCATGATAGAAGGTGTGGCATACGAGGTGTGTAAATAAAGTAATGAGACTGGAAGCGTAACACTGTGGGCTTGTCTTGTGCGTCTTCAGTACGAGTTTCAACTCCCTAGCATCCCTAGGTGACCCATATCAATTTTTTTTGGAAAATAGTTTTTTCTAATGCTTTCCGAAAATGAGTTATAGCAATTTCGAACAACGTTGTGCTGTCAAGTTTGGCTTGGGACTCGGGCACACCGCGAGAAAAACTTTTCCAAAACTTCAGCAGGCATATAGAGAGATTGTTTTGTCAAGGGCCCAGGTTTTCAGGTGTTTTAAGGCGTTTTCGAAAGGCCGAGAATTGATTGAAGACGAACCTCGTAGTGAAAGGCCATCAAGAACTGATCAGAATGTCAACAGAATCTGCTCTGATCGTCGCGTCGCGTCGGTTAACAACAAGAATGATTGGGGATTTTTCGAACGCACTAGAAAAAACAACTTTACAAAAAAAATTGCTACGGATCACCTAATGACGCTAGGGAGTTGAAACTCACACTGAAGCACATTGGATGTTGGACCTGCCGTCCCTCTAAAAGACAAGCCCACAGTGTTGCCACGTGGAACGTTACGCTTCCACTCTCAGTACTTTATTTACACGCCTCGTATGTTTTCTCTTTTTTAATTTGCACTTTCTTGTTCAAGTGTCCCCTCTTGTATAAGTTGTCTACCTACTCTTTGACCAATGAATAAATTAGCCTTGCTTAAGGCACACCACCCCCTGAAGACAATTCGTAGCCGAAACATTGCATTCTAATAATCATAGAAATGGTGGTGATAGTTCAAATTAACAACTCTAACAACTCTTGTACAAGATTTGGTTCAATCTCTTGAATAATTTAATTTGTGCAGTAAATTGTCGCAAAATTTAAATTAGATTGAAAATTATCTGGAAGAATAGAACATGTTCTATCTGCAACACGCAACTGCTGCGCAGAAATTTCTTGTTCTAAATTTTTACTGTAGAAATTGAACCAAATCTTGTACAAGAAATAGGCTAGTCTAAAACGGCGTTAACTCTGTCTTTCTTCTTGGTTCAATGAGTGACGGACTTAGTTGTTTGTTTTTAGAATTACTGATTGTGTAAAATTTTCTGCGAAGAGTCTTATTTTTTCATCCAAAAATGACTACCAGTGTTATTCTGTCATTATGTAATGCCCTTTCTGCGTCGAAGGTCAACGGAACGGTTGACTTTAATTTATTTTCTTGGTCTTCACATCAGCAAGTAGTTTGGTCTTATTTACGATATACGCGGGTGAACTGAAAAGTCCATAGGATGACGGATAGATGGCGCTATTTCAACCAGTTTTTATGGTGCGCTGGGAAGTTGGCTCTCCTTCAGACCGTCAAGTGTCAAATATCAAACCGCCACGTTCATTATTTTTGTTTTGGCAGCTGCTTAAGTAAGACCGTGACATAATAGTGTTAAATTCGTATTGTCTTCTTATTCGTAATGAGATGAAGTATTCGGCCCTTTTATTTTGCAGTGTTGTGAAAACTGCTGTTTTGAAAAACTTGAGAGTTTAGAATTTTATAAAGACTGAAAAATAAACCCAATTTCACTGGTTTACCAAACACCCTTCTCCACACATTTACAGATTATTTTTTTACTATATGCCGATCGTAAAAGTATAAGTTAATAAAATATATGACGAAATGATGACGTGACTTGACAAAACCCACAAGGGTGTTTCACGAAAGTTAGAAGGAGATAGTTACATATAAATTCTTTGATTTATCTATCGATCGTTCGGCATAGAGAAGAAAAATGAACTGTATATGCACTGAAGTGAACACTTCTGAACCGTCAAACTTATTATGACATTAAAACTGTATACCGACCGAGACTTCTATCTATTGTTGCACAAATTCTAGAAATAGTTGTCTTTTGAAAGCTCTACTGCATTTTTCTGCCATTTATTCGTAAAAGACACCCTACAAAAAAAAAGGAAGGAAGGGTGTCACAAATGGATGCGAAAATTTTCTGTCGAGTCTCTATCGCTCCTAATCAATTAGAGGCTTATTTATTACTGGAATTATTTCTCTCAGTCGAACGAAATTAAAATAGCCAAATCAATAAAATAAAATCGCATCCTATTTACACCTGAACTTGTTCGAACGAGAACATTTCTGTTTAAATACCAGCCAACCTTCAACTTTAAAGCCGATAATTAATTAGAGTTGTAAAGTATGCATCTTTGTTCCGCCGTATTAATTACTTCGCTCCTCATTAGCAAAAGAAACTTCAAGCTTTAGAACCTGGCACTTTTCAAATTACAAAACAACCTTGATATTTTCAGCTCCGCTGACATTTTCAGCGACTCCACTCTTCTGAAAAAAAAAAAAACGGGAAACGAGCACGTTTACTGCACCATTATCTTCGCTCGTCTCAGCCCCTTGATTTGACAAACACGTTTAACACTAATTCCATGGGTTCGGTGTGAAGGTCTTCTAATCTGCGAAGTGCTCGGAGTTTGTGGTTAAGCAGGGGCTTGTACTACAACTAAAGCGTCCTGGTTTAATTAACGATCATCAATCGCACACGTTTGATTATGTCGCCCTGTGTGTTTTGCATTAACATACAAATCCACTGGGGTTGTTAAGTGATAATTCTCACCTTTTCAATGGAGGAGAGTAACCCTAGCATTTTGTCTGAATTTGCGTGAATCAATGATCTAAACTGTCGCTTTGTAGTTAATTTAAAAACTTGACGCCTTAAATGTATGCAACCGATTCAACCTGCCTCAATCTTTGATTGGTTGCCTATGTTTAAGTAGGGGCCATCGAAGGACGAATATTCCGTTTTGTTTCAGAACGTTTCCCATCTTCTCCAAATTGGCGTTCTAATGTCATTCGTAAAATTCAATTAACTCGGAATATGGCGAACGTACGTAAATGAATTAACGCCCGAAGACTGTCGAGACCTTGCTCCTCGAAAGGCACTAAATTTATCTGCAACCAAGGAGTGGCGGCATTCAGGGAACACGAGCGATATCTTCCTTGCGCTTTTGTTTGCGTCTCGTGTTTCCGAGAGTTCCTATCGATCGCGACTATAAATACTGCTCAACTTTGCTGTTTATTCGGCGAAAACATCAAAGAGGTGCATTAAAAATTGATCGCTTCCGAGCGGCATTCATCCGATACGTGTGGCTTTCGAGCTTTCACAAACATGATCAACAACGGAGAGAAGGCCGTCGTATCTAAATGAAAATGAAATTTTTGCTTTGCTGTGTGGGAGAAGCTCGACTGTGCCTTTTATTTTGGCCAACACTGTACGTACAAATTAAATGCACTTGTTTCTTTAACTTCGCCTCTGTCGCTGTACGTAGAGATGCGTTGCATTTAATTTAATTTTACTTTAGTTTTGGAGCGAAATCTTTTGATCAACGACAGCTTCAACCATTTTTAATTTAAATACCCTCGTCTCTTTTACTTTTAATTTAATTTTGTTTAGTTTTCGCGTGTAATTAAATGTTTCTTTTACTTTGTTGCGCTCATTTAACTTAACTTTTACTAAATGAAGCAGAAGTTGTTACCTTTTACTCTTTTTTTTTATCATCGTACATAAAGTGGCGTTTAATTTAGTTTTCGATTTGTATTTCGTCGTTCGATCCAAGTTAATCCCCCAATTAGTTCGTGCGACGCGTTTACAATGTAAATCCTAATTAATTGTGGCGTGGCGTTGATTGTGCAGATTCCCGGAGTCCGTCGCGAACTCCGGAGTAATGGAAAAGTTGTAACTAGAAAAGTTTCAACTCGTCCGCCAGTTCAGCAGATAAAACGAATTTAACTGTCCGTAATGGACAGCAAAAAGTAAACTCCATCGGTTCGATTTTCAACGCCGAAGAATTGCTTAGTTCCTTCTTTCATTTGCAATCATTAATCGCTTTTTAAACTTCGCAAAACTCATAATTGCTGCATTATTTATTTAAGAAAATAAAAATGAATAAATTATTTACGAAAGAAGACGCAAACTTGAGTAACACCATTAAGCATGTACACTGTTGCTCTAAAGTTTAAGATCGCCTAAAGAAAAACGCAAAAAGTTTGGCAATAATTTATTGTTATCTGTCAACTCAAAAGAGAAGTACAAATATATGTACCACGAATTATAGGTTGAAATGGAGAAAGTACAATGCATGTGTATTAAAAAACAAAGGGGGTAAGTATCAAGATTTCGTGCGAGGGACGTGTACGTCAGTTATTAAAACTTACAAACAACAATCGTTAAAAACAGTTTTGATAGTAATTTAGGTCTAGTTTTGTAAATAACCTTATTATGCGTTCGCGATCTTTTTTCACTCTAGTAGTCCATGTTAGGGTTACCACAGTATTTATAGTTATTCATTAACCGTAGGAACAGTATTTTCCTTTCTTTCTCTCTTTCATTTTTTGATTGTTATCTGAGAGTATACATTCTGTGTCTTCCTCTTTCATTTTTGACCGCCATTCTCCTTTTGATTAGTACTCCTAAATGCCACAGAACATGTCCAATCAACCTAACCTTCCTTTGTTAAACTCCTTTCATCAGCATCTTCTGAGAATGTCACTTGTTATTTATTAATTCAATTTATATACATATTTAGTAATCTTCTGATTTTCTCCATTCATCGGGCTCAGTGTTACAAAGACTTGCGTCCCGTACGTACGTTTTCTACCCCTTTTGTTTAACAGCCGTTTCGCAGAGTCTAGACACTCTTTGTGAAGGTTTATGCAAAGTTTCTTGACCACTCGTTTTGGTGACACACGCTGAAGAGTTGCTTCCAAGTTTGAGATCACTATTATATTATAACCTTCTGTATGATTTTACTCCAACTTCCCTAATATATTGGACCTTGTGCGGACTAAACTATAGTTTATTTGGTTTTGCAAATCATACAAGGGTGTTTAGAATTTCTTGAAACACAATTTTGTGTGAATTATTTTGCGTAGACATCATAGTGGCCTTAATCTTGCAAGCGGTAGTGTATGTATATGTAATGAATAATTGGGGTGGTTGAAATGACAATCATATATTATGCAATATAGTATGATTTTTAATATATTGACATTTTTTCCTTCAAATACAATTTATTGCTTCAAAGTATCATTCGATTCTTCAAGGTCACGTGCAAGTGCCTGGTTTTCGATCAACAATTCAGATCCTAATCTTTTTTACATAATACATCATCAATCATTTAATATCATTTATGAAAGAGAAAAAAGGCTGTGTTTCTATGTGTAGTATACATTATGAAGTAAAGGCCTCATGAATCTCTTTTGAATTCAACCCCCTCCGGTTCTCCGATTAAAACGCACATATTCAATTTTGGAGAGAGCCAAACAAAAACAAGGGCCGAAATTTATTCCGCCAGTAACACGAAACGTTCATCAATTCAATCACGTTATAATTCAGAATAATCCGCATTGTCAATCGACATATTTTCAGCCGGTGTTGTTCCACCACGGCGAATTTAATTAATTTCGCAGTGTTATTACTGAAAACACCCCACCATCCCCCCCGTTCGTTGCGCACGTGCGTGCACAAAACAAACACTAGCATTACGGGCTCTAATACTCTTGGATAATCTCCTCCACTTTTTAATGCCCCGCAAATTGCTCCTTAACGTGACCGAAAGCTTTGTGCTAGGGACATTAGGAGGGCCCCATTATATAAAGCCTCGTTCCTTGATTATGATTACACGACAGCTGTTGTCAAGAAAGAAATTCGCCGGTTTAAAAAAAAAGTGGTCTAATCTCGGGACTGTCGTTTTCATAACTCGCCCATAAATAATGGAGATCGTATCGGTATTCCGAGTGCAATAAACGAGCGCTTTGTTAATTGAAGGACTGACGGACTCGGTGCGTACTGGGATGTTGTAAGCAAGTTGTAGATCGGGCAGAGTGAACGACCCATGAATAATTCATGCGCTGGAAATCAGGTGAACGTGGTACGAAATTACATACCTGTCCGATTGAATTATAATGCGTATGCAAATCAGGGGAATACAATACGAAAACGAACGAGTAATGGCCCCCCATAAACGGCAGAGGAATGCCAGCGAACGCGAACGTTTCTAGGAGTGGGCTTATTTAAAAGTCGACTTACTTTATTAAGAAATGAAATTGCACCGAAACTTGCTGATGTTTTTACAAATATAAATTCTCTCACAATAAAATAGGCAGCTCTACAAATTATTCCTTAAAGTACAAATAAAACGGGTCTACAATTCGAGCAGCCCCTAACTCCTCGTAATGATCGACTTGAGAACAGTTCCGGGCCAAATAAATTTGTGCCGAGATTCGGAGCTTACGAAATAAGACTCCCTCGCCTCCGCCAGATAAAAAGCTGCTGAAGATCCGGAGGGTTGAACGAAAAATATTTCTCGTTTCTTATCGAGGTGGCTGCAGCAACTTCCATTACGAGATTCGCTAATTAATCCGTTTATCTGTTGCGTCGCTCGCAGATTTCTGTACTCATTGTTCTGAGGGGTTCGTTCTCTCACCCTTAACCGTGGGGACAATTGTTGTAATTGCTGCGAGTTAATTGAGACTGCGAATGGATATTAGCGATGAGTTTTTTTTTAATTGAAAACCGCTCATACATTATCACTAGTACAACATTCCTAAAGCTATAAGCTAGATGAAATGCCACTAAGGTCCAGTTTTACAATCGTGGAATAAGGACGGATAACTGTTCGCCGAGTATCCTTTAATGTTCCTCCATATCTACGTCACACCTACGTCACGTTATTCTAAGAATAATGCTTATCCGACGATTGTAAAATTGGACCTAAGTCTTAAGACTTGTCAGTGGCAAAAGATTTCGCAAAATAATACATATAAAAATACCAGAAAGTTAATGGAAAGTGTGAATTGAAGATGAAATAATTTTAGGCATAAAAAGTAAATTATTCTACTGGGTCAGCACTAAGCTTGCACTATTGACTGTGGTTATGTTGATCTTCCCTTAGGGTTATAGCACATTTATATCTCGCAAGTGCAGTTTGACTTTTAAAAGATTGACTCAAGTTACTTTACGTTACGGTTACTTTAATATATCTTTTTATGGATTCATCTACTATTGTTAGACTCTTCTTTCCTATTACGTTGTTTGTGAGTTTCCCGGTTAATTTTATATTACCTTCAGGGGTGCGTTCAGAATAAACGTCGGGCGTGCAACTTTTTACCCCTCGCGTTCATAATAACCTCAAGGTAAAAAGTTGTTCCGTTCATAATAAACGCACCATTTCGTCCGGTAAACAACTTTTTACCTATAATACTAATTCTAATCCTAATACTATACATATAATACTAACAATGTAATCCATTGTTCTGGTTTCAGGACGCTTTCAGTATTTCAATCTTCACTAAATAGTGACAAATGGTGGACAAAGTGGTCAAATGACCGTTTTGACAGCTCGTTTCGAAGCGTTCACAATAGCCTGTTGTCCGGGCAATCGTCCTGCCAAGGTAAACACACTTTGTCGGGGGTTTATTCTGAACGCACCCCAGCAGACTTAGAGCCATTTCGCACCAACACAGTCCCGTCCAGTCATGTCCAGTCGCGTCGGACGCTGTTAGATTCAACTCAGCGGATTATTATTGGGATAAAGCAAATCTAAGAATTTGTTTTCGCACTAAGCAAGTCATAATCAGTCCAGTCGCGTCGAGTCCAGTCAAGACTGATTGTGACTCAACCGATCGAATTTTTACGTCAGTCTTGTTACAGTCTTTTTCTATTGCTTTTCCTCTTTTGTCAAATGTGTTTCCTAATTTGTCAAATGACTTTCCAGTCCGTTCAAAGTACAGTAAGCCTGCAGATTGGAAAGTCATTCGACATATTGCGAAACAATTGACAAAAGGGGAAAAGCAAAAAAAAAGACTGTAAGTCCGCAATTGTATGAATATTTATAGTGTTGTGTACATTATACTTTTTTAATAAAAAAAAGGATTTAGAATTTTTAATAGCTTTGGCGTACGCCTACGAAGATTTTAAAACTTTTTTAATTTGGTAGTTTTAAGAAAAAAGAGCCTGACGGCGACGGCACATCAAATAAAAGTTCTTTAAGGCGAGAGCGATACCATCTCGGAACTGAAGGTTATCGAATTTTGTTCGAAACTGGTAGCGTAATAGAGAAATACGAGGGATAACATCGCGGAACTGAAGATTATCGAAATATGTTCGAGCCAGGTCGCGTAAAAGAGAACCACATCGTGTCACATATCGAATGAAATGTCTCGATGAGATGAACTCGTCTGTCACGCATGTGCCATTTTGCAAGTAAAGATGATCGAGTTAAGATCGGAATCGCACAACCTACTAATGTGAATTGACTGGAGGCGACTGAACTGGACTAGCTTGGTGCGAAATAGCTCTTAAGGCGCGTTTCCACGAGGCCAGTAACTGGAGTCCGTTGAGGAAACTAACTCGTGTCTAAATAAAAACCTGGTCAAGTAGGCTACATTTAGTAATTTTGCTATGTAAATGCAATGGAAAAAGTCTCGATCACAACCCACTTGACCAGGTTTTTATTTAGACGCTTGTTACTTCAATGCTTCGAAAAGCATTTGAAGAAGTAAAACCTAGTGCTTTCCTGTTTCTTTAAATTTGGTGAAGTGTTGCTTGAAGATCAATCTTGTTCAGGTCGAACTTCATCGAGCTGAACTTACGAAAACGTGGAATAGTCCATCAAGTAATCCCTCGTTAGAGCGTTGAAGAGGTGCAGGAGGCTACTGAGGTAACCTGGAGCTACTGCCAAGAATTTTGACCTGTTTCAGTGCTTTATGAAGCACTTAAAGAGGAAGCTCTAAGTAAAACCTAAGGTTTCCCAATTCAAGCTTGGCAAAAGTTGCTTGAAGATCAATTAGGTTCAGGTCGACCTTCAACGAGCTGAACTGACAGAAATGTGGAAATAGTTCATTAAGTAATCCCTTGTTAAATTATTGAAGAGAGTCTGGGAGTCACTGAGGTCACCTGGTGCTATTGCCAATGAATTTTGACCTGTCTTTACGATTCACGAAGCACTTAAAAAGAAGCTCTGAGTAAAATTCAAGGTTTCCTGCTTCAAGCTTGTCAAAATATTGCTTGAAGATCAATTTCGTTCAGGCCGACCTTCAACGAGCTGAACTAATGGAAATAGTTCATTAAGTAATCTCTCGTTAGACCATTGCACAGGTTCTGGGAGTTATTGAGGTCACCTGCAGCTATTGCTACCGAATTTTGACCTGTTTTAATCCTTGATGAAGCACTTAAAGAGGAAGCTTCGAATATAATAGAAGGTTTCTTGCTTGAAACTTAGCTTGAAGATCAATTTCGTCCAAGTCGAGCTGAACTGACGAAAATGTGGAAATAGTTCATTAACTAATCCCTCGTTAGACCGTTAAAGAGATTTCGGAGATTGCTGAGCTAACCTGGAGCTATTTCCGATGAATTTTAACTTGTTTTAATTCTTGTTGTCTCCAAACTTTCAGTATCCAATAAACTACTGATTTACAATCAGATCTTGAAACCAGTATGGTTCTATGTTATCCAGCTTTGGGGCTGTGCCAGTGATTCCAACATTAAGTGTATTCAAACATTACAGAATAAAGTGTTACGTAACATAGTAAATGCCCCCTGGTAGGCTCGAAATTCCGATCTTCACAGAGACCTCCAGATTCCAACCGTTAAGGAAGAAATCAAAAGGTTTGCTGGAAAGCATGAAGCTAGGTTTCACCTTCACGTTGATGCAGAGGCTCTTCGACTGCTGGACAACCAACGCCATGTCCGAAGATTGAAGAGGAGAAAACCAGCTGATCTTGTGTAGTGTGTTGTGTACCAAAGCAGAGCACAGTGCGTGAGTGATGAATAAATACTCCAGGAAAATCTAGAAGACATCAATGGATAGATTCTAGCCAATAAGTATATAGCTTAAGATTTGTGAGATAAAAATTAATGGTTAGTCCCAAAGACTAGTCTTAATTGTAGACACATGGAGCTATGAATAAAAAAAAATTCTTGTTGAAACTTAAAGGGGAAGCTTTGAATAAAATATAAGTTTCTTGCTTCAAACTTAGCTTGAAGATCAATTTAGTTCAAGTCGACCTTCAATGAGCTGAACTAACAAAAATGTGGAAATAGTTCGTTAGACCATTGAAGAGGTTGTGGAGATTAATGAGTTACCTAGCCTAACGAATCTTGACTGGGAGGACCATGAGTTGCGTGGCTGCTACGTTTATTTTCAGATAACTAAAGAGTCCTCAAGGACTCCAAATTTCTTTCCAAGGCCATCACGATCAGCAGAGGCAATTCCGAGCCTACCCTTTAGGAATGCCAAGTTTTCGGAAGTGCGTTATTTCCTTCTTCAAGTAACCGCAGTATTTACTATCACACAAAAATAAGTTATGGGTGACAACACTGGGTTGTTCAAGGGAAGCGATGTTTATAAATTGTTAAAGTCCTTGAAATGCAACTAATTTTTTAAGAGGAAGTTTTGAAAAGCAAATGTCTGTATAGTTAGAAAGATATGCAAGGACGCAGAGGAGTCGCAGCACTCAATTTAGATTGTAAAACTAAAGACTTATCAAAATTGCTTAAGTCAGGTGGGAATTGGATTTCCATTCTCCAACAACATGGTTTTTAACTTTAGCAAGTTGGTTTTGGTTAGGATGCCAATGATTGGAACTCAAAGACTGAAGTAGATACATCAAGGATCGTCCAAGGTAAAAGCAATGCCGATTTATTTCTCTTATCGGAAGCGACTGTGCTCCACTGGGGTGAACAATTCTGCTCCAAAATTTTAGGACACATCCTAAGTTGTGGGACAAAGGAGAACGCCCCCTCTCTATTCATCACTCCTTACCCTCTTAGGACTTCTTTTCATTTCCTTGGGACTGGTCTACAGTGACTGGCTTCGTGTAAACACCACTGGACGCTAACTGGCTCCAGTGAACTGGCCACGTTGAAATAGAAATTCACTGTACTGGCAAGACCCAGTCACTGGAGTCCAGTCACAGGACTCCAGCTACTGGCCTCATGGAAACGCGCCATTAAAACAGCATCTGACGCGACTAGACTTGACTGGACGGGACTGTGTTGGTACGAAATGGCCCTTAAGTAAAGAATTGGACAAGAAGTAACGCCGTTACTACGTTAGAATTCAGACAGTAGAAATTTTGAAATGGGGATCAACGGCTTAGAAACGGGCAGGTGTTACTTAATAAGACCCCTTTTGCATTGGTCAATATTTTGTAATTAATTTATTACTTCCTCAGGACCGGCTGTAAAGTACAATGAATCGAGAAAACGTGGTTACGATATTTTATAAAAAGTTAACTTACTGCGAGAGTATAGTAGAAAGCTAAGAGCATTAATTATCACAGCAATATAACATCAGATTGAAGAGTTACAAATTAAAATCGACTTAAAAGATTAAGAGGAGACTTAAGCGTGACTTGTTACCAACCTAATTAAAAGTTACTATTGTGGGTTTCGCGGGAAATCCAAAATATTAAAGTAAGCATTATTTAAGTCATTCGTATCTGATCTGAAATTTACGGTGTTATTTTTTTTCCGTTACTCTCGTTACAACAAAAAACTATTAAACTAGTCAAGTCTCTCTTCTCCAAAAATTACACTGATAAGTCGGTACACGACAAGCTGGTCAACTACAATTCAGTTCTTCCAAGATATTATGGTCTCTCAAAAATTTATAAAACAAACACTCCACTACGTCCCATTATCTCGTGTACCAACTCACCCACTTAACATTTAGCTAAATACATATCTAATATCTTAACTGCCAGTTTCGCCAAAAAAACAATTATGACGTTAAGGATTCTTTCGCTTTCTCTTCGCATCCAGAATTTTAATCTCCCAGACAATCATCAATTGATATCACTTGGCGTGGTATCATGCCTCTCGAACTTTCTCTGGAAATCATTTCTAGCAACTGGGATGATATCGAAAAGGAATGTAACATTCCCAAGAAAGAATTCCTTAACGCCATCGAATTTATTTTTAACAATTGTTATTTCACGTACAATAAAAAATGCAGAAGGCACACCAATGGGGTCCCCGTTGAGCCCTATCATAGCTCAAATTGTTATGGATTAGAAAACTGTATTTCCAGATTATCTTTCCAACCACCCTTCATTTTTAAATGTGTGGATGACCTAAACTTTTTATTTCACAAAAATAAGGAAGATCTAATCGGTGCCGTTTCAAAGTGGAACCTTTAAGTAATGCGTTGATGTTTAGAAAGTGTCCCAAACACTTACAGTGTGCTCGGCAAATGACGTTTGTTTAAGCTAACTTCAAGTCATCAAAACTTTATTTTTTTAAATGGAACACCCTGCATATTTTTACTCTATCGGATGCAGGTTTATCGATGCTATGATGGCAGACAAATTTTCCGGAATTGAACAGAATTTCTTAAAGTTTAGTCATGTAAAAGTGAAGAAAAGATTCCAGAAACAACAAACATCTTTTACACCACAAAATTCAGAAAATAATGTCCACCAAAAATAAAAATGAAAAATAATAATAAAGTGTTACAAACAACTCGCACACATGACACAAACCGCAACGCCATATTTAATCGCAGTTGAATCGTAAAATTTTTACGATGGACAATTTCACGATCGATGTTGAATCGATTCAGATGATGCGTTGAACGCTATACCGTATGCAATCATAAATCGACTGTGTCCATTGAATGCCCCTAATTACTAATAACAAAATGTGTGTCAATTTGGAGGTTATCTTTGTAATTTGAGATGTGAACAAGTAGATCTACATACAGTGTCTTTCAAAAAGTGTGCAACAAATGGGATTTTCTTTATCACCGATTTTTATTAAATTTTATCGAGGCGAGATGCTAGGTGAAATTTATCTTTTTACAAAACTGGAGGTGAGACATTTAGAGAAATATTTAAACATTCCATCACTAATGACAACAGTATAGGACTCGTTGTGGACAGATTATTAGAATGGAATAACATAAAATGGCCAAAAAGGTTTATGAAGCGCAAGGGAAGAAGGAGGGAGGAGGGCATGGAAAGACGAACTAAGAGGAGCAGCAGAAATGAGAGAAAGAATATAGTTTTGGAAGTTCACATCTCAACCCTCAACTTTAAACCAACCGACACCGTGAGATAACACGTTATTAACTTGAACAACAGATTTCTTTTTGTGAAAATGAAATTGTCTCATTTGAAGTCTCCATAAAGACTTAAGCAAGAAATTTAATATCACACATTTTGGCAATAACAGAGTCTAGGAAGAAAATGCAAAAAAAGACGAAAATGGTTAAACCACTTCCCATCAATTGGCCTGGATACCAAACGAAAAAGAAATCCTCTTTCGCAATCACGCTCCGCTTAATGAAACCCATTAATTGACTGAGGCCTTCTTTATGTAGCTGTCACCGGCTCTTCCTCGAAGAGGTCACGACGCCTATCCATAAAAATCAAAGACGTTCATCAATTAGCGTTCACTGCAACCGGCAGGCATCAACTGGTACCGAAGCATTAAGCACGCCGATCGATCAACAACTCGATTTATTTAGCCAACCTCCACGACGACGTTTCCATTCACGTTAAGCTCGAAATGATAGACCATTTCAAACGAAATCGCAAATAATATTTATCTTCGTTAACGTGGTGTAAATGCATGCGTCGCCAATTTCATTCATAATCACCCCTTTTTGGTTTAGCCAATTTCAAGGACTCTTTACTACGTCGATTTCCCAAAAAGGATGAAAGTATCAAACCTTTTTTTTTTAATAAATTTGGAAAGATCCTTCTTTTATTTCGCATTTGACTTAGCTTCCATTGAAAAGGCTTATCGTCAGGCAAGTACGTACTGACAGGCTTTGTTCCTCGTCGGCCATTGTCTTCCCTACGAATAATAGGGCATTGTCCTGTAAACCGAGATGGAACTAGGACGCATTTGTAATTAGGCTCGCCGAGCAGCGCTGAATGCGTGAACCAGCCCGAATAATAATCTGTTTAGGGCCAATTAGATCACTCGTGACAGGTACTAGGGCGAAGGAGGATTTATGGGCGAAATATTTTCCCCGCCCGGCCAAACTCGAATACATAATATTATATTTATGTGTTACATGCGAATCGATCAGGCCCCGTTCTATTTCCGTAGATTGTGGAACTCACCCGAAAATAAATATAACGTATCGTTTTGTGTACGTTGCCTTTTTTTTTAAATAAAATCGTTGAATTTATGTTCGACGTAACGCCCGCTCTGGGTTAATCCTTTGCGAACACGTGAGAGGGGCACGGATAATCCGGGATCAGATACGTTTCAGCGGATGGGATTTAGATTTTTTTTTTTTAGGAACTTACAAACAACACTTTGCATTTCATTAGACTCAGTTCCGAAGATCACAGGCATTGTAAATAATGGAAAGGACACTAAACTAAGAATGTGCAAAAGGGACGTACGAATGCAAATGGCAGCAAAGAGAAGAAGAATGATGTGGCAGGAAATAAAGGAGGTGGCTGAGGAAACCGTAAGAAATTTCGAAAGCCATGCAAGAATGAAAATAAGCTTCCCCCTAATTGGGTTAACTATTTAAAATTGCTGATCGTTTCTTGGTCTTTACCTTTAACTTATTTATTGCAGCTTTGAGAGCATTGAAAATCATGTTATTGGTCCTTCAACCAAGAGATACCACGTACTTGTTTCTTTTCCAAGTCTTTGCCTTGGGGTGTTCTACCATTTAGCTCAATAAATTTTCTTTACTCATGTCACCACCTAAATTGTTGTTTGTGTACAATTTAAGTTCACTGATAAAATAAGATACCCAAAATATTTAACACACTTAAGGCGATCTCACTACTTTAGTTAATTTATGCGAATTTAATGAATCATTTTGTCCAAATGAGGGTGGAATGCGAGTTAACTTTGTATTTATTGTTTGTTAACTTGTTTGTTGTTGCCGTTTCGATTAAATCATTTCGTTAACAATACATGTGTCTGTTTCAGAGTAAAAATTTAATTCAGCCTCATTAAATTTTCGGTTCCTTTGTTTTTCTTTCTCTCTACCGAATTAATGGACCGTCATTAAAAGTTCGAGTTTTATTAATTACGCCCACGCGAAACTCGATCGCCCGTGGGATACGCTCGGCCATTTTCGTTTTAAAATAGAATTGTTTAATAAATCTCGACCGCGATAAATCCGAATAGTTGTTGCAAACGTGATTCACGCGCGAGTTATATCTGTAAAAATGAGGAAGATCGGAGGTTTTCTGCTTGTGCAAGTCGAAATGTGTATCAGAACGGCGAAAGAGGTCTAATCGTCGCGGAAAAAGCGGTTTGATGTTGTTGCGAAACCGAAAGATATGTTGTTGCGTTATGCAAGAGTAGATATGAAATAGTATACGCGAGAGATTCGTGTTGCAATTGCATCGCTCGGTAAGTGTTCCAGTAAGATTTTTTTCAAAGAGAAATGTGAAGGCAATCGCCGATTCATTTTTTTATTATGTATTTGCAAATGCGTACGCTCTCCTTTCCTAAAAGGGGGAAACAATTTTTAACGCCGCCGTCGGTTTTAATTGAAAATAAAACGCAAAGGCTTCTTTATGTGTTCTTTTATAAAAGCGAGTCTTTTGTTGTAGGTGAAGGGCTGCGCGAGGTAACATGGGGTGCTTCGGCAGCAAGGATAAGTTGTCCAAAGAGGACATGGACTTCTTGAAGTCGCACACGCGTTACGACGAGAGCACAATTAAAGAATGGTACAAAGGATTCAAGGTAGGAATGAAACTAGTATTTTATCGCTCTATTTAATCGAAGCAACCACGTCGGGGCGTTTGCCATGCAAATCACGCTTTTCACGGAGCTTTCGCGTTGACATGTGCACGACAAAGAAAAAAGTAGCACTCGAAGCTGTTTTGCATACTAATGCTTTACGTCAAGAAGAAATTACGTATTCCAAACCAGAGACGTGCATTACATTGCGTAAAAATATTGTATAATCCAAAATCATTTCGTTAAAGATATCTAAAAACTTGTCGATTTAAATAAGACTGTCTTCGTCACAAACGCCCGTCCCCAAACAATGTGATTGAATTTATAAAGCCCTCCTCCACCTTTGTCTTGGTACGACTGGCAAAGAGCATTGTCTGGGGGCGAATAATGAAGAGTTTGAGCGACGTCGAATTGTCAGGTGTCATTTGAAAGCAACAACAAAAGATCTGCATTAAATAATGCCGGGCGTTTTGAAGTACAGATAACACGCTGTCGATATCGCAAGTGCGTGTTGTTTGTAACTCGAATGACGGTTTCAAAATAAAATATTCAAACCAAAGTATTCGAATTGAATTCGCCGGGCGAAATGGATGTGAGTCGTAATGGAAGAAGATATCGCTTTTAATACTCGCGCTTCAAGCTTTCGCGTGGAAGGAAAACGGCTTGGAAAAAGCTCGCGGAATGACATCAACTTGTTTATTATGTATGCTCGTGTAAAGGAGATGTGCGTGGATTTACATTTACATAAACATAAATCTATTTCTTTCGGGACAAAATATGCTGAGTGAATATTCGGGCTTGTTGCATCTACACTAAAATTTGCGAGCAAGAAAGTTTTTAGCGTCGCTTCGTCATTGTAATAAAAAAATTCTTTTAGTTAGGAGTAATTAAGTTCGCCTCGGGACAATTTTCGGAGCGAACGCTGACATTTTAGGTCCCTCTCGGGATTCACGCCCATTAACTTTAACGTGATTATAACATCCGAGGTAATGCATGTGTGCGGAGAAGTCCTTTGCGGCTTATTTCGGAAGGGTCGCTTACATAAAACTGATCCCTTATTTAACATTTCTTATATGTATGTATGTATGTATAAGGCAACAGCGGTCAGTGCTTTAAATTCGATTCCAAAATGACTGCCCTTTTAGTACCAGTAGTTTTTTTAATCGTTAAACAGTTAACAAGTATGAACGTCTTCTCAATATGTGACTGTGCAGTTAAAATCTCCGCCATTTCAACTATGCACACACAAAGTTGTCATCATCACGAATCAGTAGAAATAATGACAACTTCTACAGACGTTTATAACTATGTGAAGTTACCTCTTCGGTAGCCCGGTGGTTAACGTGCGGGTCTAATAAATAAGAGGTCCAAGGTTCGATTCTCACAAGAGTAAAAATAATGTAAGACAGTTTTCAGGACGAATTTCCTTAATTGACAAATACATTTCAGAAACTGAAGTTCTGATAAGGGGAGCAGGCTGAAACGTTGGAATAATCCTTAAAATGAACAAACAACTAATTCTAACTAATAGTTCATAAAAGTGTTCAGGATCTTTGCTGGCGCTAGGCATACAAATGAAAGTGGAGACCCTTCTTATGTAATCAAGAATACGGATGGTATTTGCTAAAAGTCGTCGGTTTTGAAGTTAATTTATATTGAGTTTTAGATTACAAAAGAAAATAAAAAGTCAGTATTAAAAGAAACAGAAAAGAAAAGTAGGAACGAATTATAAAACAAGACTGACCATAGAATTCTATCGGGAAATAAAGAAGCAAACAAAATCGACACAGGATAAAACAATGAATGAAAGAAAGACTAGACAAGACTTGACTGCTAAGGTAAAACGTAAAAAGTATATGTGAAAAGTGACTTGAGAGGAAAATAACTTTTTATCTTTTTTTAGGGCCGTTTAGTCATTTTTAAAGATATATCAACGAAATGTGGAACATACATAGAAGACGGTAGTGCCATAACTTTTGCAACCAAAATTAAGTAAATTAAAAGAATATGCGTAAATTCAAAAATCAATTTTTTTCACATATATTGTTTTACCTTAGCAGACAAGAAGATGGTCCTAATGATAATGTTTTGAAATTGATTGGAGAAAGAACGAATGCAAACAGAGAAATAACGGATATGGATGATGTTCCGAATGAAAAAGAAATAACTTTATTATAGAAAGCCTTAAAAATAACAAAGCGCTAGGACAACACTAGAGATGTGTGGGTAACAAAAATGATGTCATCTGTATGAAAGGTGAAAGGACACTGTTTTTATTTATTTATTTTACTTATTATCATATTCAGGAAACTAACAGGACAAGTCCCAACAATCGTTTCCATTAAATTAAATTACATTAACTTAACAAAGAAATGAAAAAATAATATGCTGAAATGCGCATGTGGAGAAATGAAACTTAATAGTATGATTTAACTAACTAATTAGAATATTAATGTAACGACCACATTACATATTATGTATTTCTAACAATACATGAATAGATTCGGGTTCCCAAAGGAGCGTGTTCCTTATTCGAATGTGATTGTATGCATATAAAAGTAATAGTATTCCTAACTATAAGGACTAATCTAAAGATAAAGATAATACAAACGCGGTGAAGTTAAACTTATATATGTACATATTATTAAATATTTTTTAAACGTTGGTAAATACATGTTTTAAAAGCAGCCAGACTGGAAAAGAAGATGTCCGCATCATTTGCAATACTATTGAAGGAAGTCTGTATATAGGTGAATTAAGACCAATATTTGTTTTCTGACTAACGATATAAAATGTCACCGGATATCGAGATTCACAACGAGAAAGTAAACAGCGAAAGCAGCTCTTCGCAGTCAATGTAATTATTAATTACTTTAAAAACGAAAATAATACCGGCAGCAACTCGTATCTGTTCCAACGAAAGAAGATTATACCTAATTAATGCAGCTTTGTAAGAGAGGCACTGATTACCGTAATGAAATTTATAGTCTAGGAATTTTAGAAATTTCTTTTGAATACTTCCTATTCTATTTTTATAGACATTGTATTGTGGGGTCCAAATTACAGAGCAATATTGTAGATTACTAAGAACAAGTGTTTTGTAGAGATGTATAATGGAGTTTAAATCGCTGACAGGTTTCGAAATTCTGCAAATGAAACCAAACATTTTAAAAGCTTTTCTTGCTATTAAATCAAAGTGATACTGGAAAGTGAGTTTTGAATCGAGAAAGATCCCAAAATCTTTAACCTGGCTATCTTTAGATAGAGGTGTGACAAGATTATTAATACTGTCTTGCAAGAATTGGCAGTCACAGATTGTTTTCACCTCCATATAAATTTTAAGGTCATCAGCATACAATAAAAAATGACAAGAACTCAGCGCCTTTCCTATATCATTAACAAAAAGTGTAAATAGAGTTGGTCCCAAATGGGAACCTTGAGGCACTCCAGATGAAATTTTCACTGGGTTAGATTTGCATCCGTTGTTGACCACTGGTTGCATACGACAATAAAGATAGGACTTAATCCATCGAAGCAAGTTTTCATGAAAACCTATTTGTCCAAGTTTTTGTAGTAGAATACGCCTTCTGAAGATCCGTATAAATGACGTCTACTTGTCCGGAGGTGTCTAGGACCGAATGTAAGTACTCGTTGGTGTCTAGGACGGAATGTAAGTACTCGTTATACAGTATTAAATTGGTGGATGTTGATTTCTTTTTGCAGAAACCGTGCTGCTGCGGAATTAGTAAATGTTTAATAGATTCTGAAATTATGTCATTCACAATGGATTCAAAAATTTTTGCAAATATTGACAATTTAGAGATTGGTCTGTAATTACCAACGTTGGTAACAGATCCTTCCTTGTGTATGGTAGTGATGTATGCATTTTTCCATACACCAGGAAAGGTACATTCAAGAAGTGATTTATTAAATAAAATTAACAGTGGAGGTGATAAAGTGTCAACACATGATTTAATGAAATAAGGCGGAATATTGTCTGGACCAGCCCCTTTATATATATTAAGTTTAGAAATCTTATTTATAATGGAGGATAAGCTTAATTCGTTGATCGCAACAACATCGCGGTAAACACAACTGAGATCTAACTCATTACATCGGTTTAAAGGGGCCAAAGGGGGTGTATCATCTTCAAAAACAGAAGAAAAGTAAGTATTAAATAAATTGGCAATTGAAAATTCATCCGTTGAAGTTACATCTTCGTAAAACATCTGAGAAGGTAGTGAAGATCGTGAACGTTTAGAAGCAACATAGGACCAAAAGTATTTAACATCCTTTTTTAAATTTCTTTGTACAGAGTTTATCCAATCGATATAACCAATTTTGCACTTTTTAGACGCCGTCTTAGCAAGGCAAAAGTTTGATAGTCAATTAGTTGACCAAATTTTTTCCATTTTCCATGAGCACGACGTTTTTCGTTATAAATTTTTATGGTAGAAATTTTACACCAAGTTGGAAATCGAGATTGACGTATCTTACCTTTAGGAATAAATCTATCAATTATATTTTCATTCAAATAAGCATAAAATACCTGTACCGCCTTCTCAGTGGGTAGACTATCCAGCAAATCGTGCCAGTTTGTGTTAGCTGTTGCCTCATTTACAACTGAATAGTCAGCTTTGCGAAAATTGTAAACAGTTCTTGAAGACAATGGGAAAATAAGAAATATTATGATTAAAAAAATCAAAAATGAAAGCTTTGTGGTGCACATCTTCTATGCAAAGATCTTGAGCTGGTGTTACGTTGGAAATTACTCTGTTAGACAAAACTAAGTCTAATATACGACTATTGTGATTTGTAATGTGGCAGTATTTATTTATATCCAAATAGGAAAACATATCTATTAACACCGCCTCGCTAGAATCATTGTTAACTGAATTAGGGTGTCCAAGCAATATTACCCAAGTTGAAATCCCCGACAATTGAAAAGACTTCAGTCGGGAATTCATAAAGTAACCTAGCTAAATTATCAAAAAATATTT
Organism: Dorcus hopei; assembly: GCA_033060865.1. Taxonomy (NCBI): domain Eukaryota; kingdom Metazoa; phylum Arthropoda; class Insecta; order Coleoptera; family Lucanidae; genus Dorcus; species Dorcus hopei. The sequence goes on along the minus strand of CM065425.1, from coordinate 64,606,891 downwards.
CATACTTAACACTACCAATATTTAGAGGAAAATAAACACAACACAAATTCATTTTAATGGTGGATGTCAAGGCAATAGAAACCCAAAGATCTTCGTTGCACGGTGTCCATTCATCGCGTAAGAATGCTTTAAATTGTGAAGACACTGCTATAAGGCAGCCACCTCCATCCTTTTTGTTGGAAGTTGTTGTGCTGCGGTTCCGGCGAAACACGTATCGACAGTCAAAAAGTTCACCACTATTGACACCATCGTTTAGCCAGGTTTCGGTACAAAGTATTACTTCGTAACTATTGGTGATAATGTTTCGAAAAAAGTCATTAGTTTTTGTCCTTAGGCCACGTGTGTTCTGATAATAGAATGATATAGTCCCCATGAATCTACAATCTATAATATCTGTGCTATAATTGTAGGGGTACAGCCTCATAGAACCTAGAACACATATAAGATACCAGTCATTCTAATAAAAAAAAAGATTAGTAGACTAGGTAGGCGAAGAAATTGAACCAGATAGAAAGAGGTAGTATACAGGGTGTTTCATTGAAGATGCACCAAACTTAAGGGACACGTTTCTGACATTATTTCAAACAAAATATCTTAATAAAATTTTTTAATCGGTGCAACTTGAAATTTGCATAATTTGGAGCCGACGTTTTTAGAAATACCGTAGCGATTTAAATTTCTGCAGCCGTGAAACAAGAGGAGCGATTTAAATTGTTTTATGAATGGCACGCGCCTGCAAGAAGACAGTAAATAACTATCGTAAACGAAAAAATTTATGAGGCTTTTAAGTTTGGCCTTGACCGCAAGACGTGTTAAAGACGAACACTTTGAAAAAAGCGTGCGTTTTCACCGCACTAACATTTATGCAAACCGTAATTACATCAAATTTGCCGAGTCTTAATAATGTACGATAAATAATTAACGCTTGTAACGTTTTTATTTGTTTCTGTATCCAACAATTACTACAATTATGTACAATTAATAAATTGGAATTGTTGAATAGAATTGTTGCTTCCGCCGCGCCGGTCTGTTAAATTATTTGCCTATCAGACTGAACTTGATCACATGAGGAAGAAACAATTTCGGAAGCGAGCGAATTACGCAAATGGCAATTACCTTACAACATGTGTTCGAATAATCTGCGTATTCTCGAAATGTGTAATTGCCCATCGCACCACCAACACACCCACACACACACTTACATAATAAACTTAAAAATGAAAAGCATAAACTACACCAACTAATTACTCGCCACTACAACGTTAGTGAACGAACGGAGTGAACGAACTAAATGTGTTTCATCATATCATCTGAGCGCAACAGTTTATGGGGTAATAAAGTAAGAAACCGAACGTTAAGGTAGGTTAAGAATTCGGGCCGCTCTCATCTATTGTACGTTTTAAAAATATACGATTCTCCTTTCCCTTCGATTTTATTTCTTTTCACGATATCTACCAACATACCGAGTTTGGTGCATCTTCACTGAAACACCCGGTAGAAGTGTGGAAAAGGAAGTTACAAAGAGCAAAAGGAGGAAGAGAAATAAAAAGGGGACTTGTAACTTTGAAGACCTAACGAAGAAATAATACATGTGTAGAAGAAACCAACAATAGACGACAAATATGGTTGGGTTAAGTTATCACGACTGGCAGTAGTGATAGAGGCAAGGGGTGGATGCAAAATTTTGAAAACCTTCAGAGCTGTATTGATGATGAAAAGATTTAAAATATCTGTTTTCTGATTACTAAAGAATCGGATATTTGAGAGTTGAGTGAATTTGTTTTCTCTGTCGTTAATTTTGAGCCACTTAGGCCCAGTTGTGCAATGCCGGCTTAAATTTAAGCTGAAGCTTAAACCCATGACAACGATTATTTCAACAATTGTTGTTAAAGGTTTAAGCTTTGGAAAGTTAAGGGTCTTAGAACTTGAATAAATGGGATTTTAAAACTTCTCCTCAAAATAATCAGATTTTTTAATCACGATTCCATTGCTATTCCAGATTGCAGTTTGTGATTTCAATCTATCACTAGATTCTCTTCTTATTTCATTCTTTTAATATCTTCATTCGATTGAACTAATTAATTTTTGATTTAAGCAAATTTTCGGATTGTTGTTTCATTCATACTAGCAACTTCATTTTTTTTTCTTTTAATTTGTTGAAGGCGGATGTAGAAATGATTTTCGAATAATCTGGAAATAGGGAATATTTTTTTTATTACTTGTTTAGTCGTGTTACAATTACATCATTCCCAAATGTATAATCGCACAATACGTCTTATTTATTTCTTCACAGAAACTATAAAAAAATATATATATTTTCAGGCCCGTGCTTGCGTCGCCGGAGGCATTAATAATGTTGTTCCTCACAAATATAAAAACGCACGCACGTCACACTTCCTGCACAACAAGAAATTTACACACGTTTTAAATAATCCCGTTTAAAAGAAAATGCTTCGCCTCGGTTTTCCGCAAGCCAGCTCGTAAGAGGATTTACGAAACATTCTCTGGTGCTCGAAGACGTCGAGATGGCGTCTTCAATGCGCTATATAAGAGAGGGATTATGTCTCTGTGGAGTCTTCATCCCCGCCGATAGCTTCTGCATTGTTGCACACGGGAGTGGAATGCTATATTGCATGAAACGAGATTTTTATGAAGTCTGGATTTTAAAGGGGAATAAATTATATCAATAGTAAAACTCAACATCCTTCCCCCTGAACGACCCCTAAAGTCATTAATTTAGCGCCGTTTGCGACTGTGACTTTGAACTCTTAAGCCAATTTCTCTTGCAGGGGGGGAGCAAATCAAAATTTTGACTGGAAATTGCGTCGAAGCGAGGCAAATCCACGCGAGCTCATTAAGGCAATTAGGGGGACGTTTTAAACGCCCCGCTTTTTATCCGCCCTCTCGCTTATTGTCACCGAGGCGGGTGAGATAATGTCCCTCTTTAATATTCCGCCAGCGACTTGCCATTTTAAATGTAATCTCCTGAAACGACGCCAAGTTTGCACGGTGCTGAAAATATTCCATTGGGGAAAGGGTTGGGAAGGTTTTATAAAAAAAATATCTGCGGTAATAAAGAGGAAAATCTTTTTTAATATCGTTACCATTCCCCCGAGGTCATTTTCGTACTTTTTCTACTGGAAATCCGAACTTTTATGTACCAGCATTTCTAAGACAAGAAAGCTATTGGCTAGTTATATATTAAATGTAATTTTTTTGCTATTTTCAGTTGGTTTGGAAATATTCCATATTTTAGACAGTTTACCTTTATTAAGCTCTAATCGGATTCACAACATATTGATTGGTTAATTAAATTCTAAAAAAAATTAATGTTGCATCATTATGCAGTTGTGGTGCTGAAACGCTAAATCTTTTGCTGGAGAAGTTTCGCTGCTGCAAATTGGAATGTTGGGAAAGATTTTCCGGCGTCCTGAAGCTATGCGAAGCACGCGAGCTTAGCACATAACTCACATCATGCATGTGCGAATTCCCACATCCGCGTACGTAGAAATTTGTTCCGGGATGATTAATGGATGCCAAGACAAAAATGCTGAGTAAATTAATTTGTTGTGCTTGTGGTGCAAGTGGTGTGTTGTTTGTTTGTAAATTGATGTTAATTAATGAACTAATTAGCTACTAGGCGGATGCTGTTGGTAACAATTAATAAGATCAACATTCGTATTCACCCTTATGAGTAATATGTGAATTTCATGTTATTGACGTAGCATAGTTATTCTTTGACCTTCGTGTACTACATTATCCTTAAATACGAAAAAATTGGACATTATTTATGTAATAATTATGAATCGCGTACTCTTTGTTGCTTTTGATGAAACCACTATTGGCTAAAGTAAAAGTCTTCAATCTGTATAGTCCTAGCCTTGTGTCTGGGAGCTCAGTAACCAAATGCAATTTCATACTTGAATATAAGACAATTGTTGACATATTCATTTATTGTATTATCAATTAACTTTCCTACTGTTTGATACGTTTATGGTACAATTTGTGAAGCTTTTATTGTTGTACCTTTCCTACCACATAGTTGCGACTCTTTTCTGATCTATAATTGTGCTGTGAATAGAAAATTCGCAACGATCTGCTGCGTCAATAAGCTACCACGCACGCAAACTTGCAAAATTTTGGCTGTACCTTTCCTGGTTTTATCAATGAAGTTATTGAGGTACATACGACTTCAGTGGTATTAATAATAATTGTTTGATCGTTCAGGTCAATCCTGCGATTAAATTCCCTCACGTAATTAAAATTTCCAAGAAAAGAAAAATTGTTTGTGCAGGAATTTGTAGAAACGACGCAGCACTTAAATATTTACCCGAACCCGATATCGAAGTTTAATAAAATCTTACGTAAAGCGCAATCGATACTAAATATCCGTCGTTTCGCCGCCAATGAAAATTGATCCTTCCACGGCGCGCGTGCACGTCAGAAGAATAAACAGTATCGGGATTTTAAAGATATCATTATCCTGGGTTTTGAAAATTTCGCTGAAACAAAGCGCTTCCGGCCACGTTAACAGCGACGTCGCCGACGCCGCGGCGGCGGAAACAAAGGGGGCTTTGTGCTGCGGCGCTGCTGACAGCGAGTTGTCGTCAGGGGGTGGCTTATCTATTTTCGTCAAGTTCACCTTGATATCGAATAAGCGAAAATATGTTTCCAGCGGCGACGTCGGGGCCATTCAATCTCCGCCCGTGTGCGATAACAATGCTTTTACAGTTATCTTTTATGGATATCCGTTCGACTAATCTGGGGAATGCTTTTGCTCCCTGAATAATGGAAAGAAGTTTCCATGAGCGACATCTGAAATGAATGCGGTGGAACTCCGATTTGTGTTGTTATGTATGATTACGTAACGATTTATTTATTACCCTGCGCCACTGATTCATACAGTGGCGCCAACTTTCATGGGCAATTTGAAAGGGGGAGAAGCATAAAGTCCACCTATGTCAACACAACACACACCCCACCATGTTTTATCAGATTTCGCAAACTTTGTTAATGTATATAATCGCCACCATTTTTTCTATTATCAATGTTTTGGTGCTTTTGCTTTCTATTTAGTCAAGAAGTGAAATTGAACTTGGCAACTAATAAATCGTTTTCCCCCACAGGCTCGCTCCTCCCTTTAATTAAATTAATATAATTTGCACCCAACCCCCTACATAGTTAATTATAACTTGCCAACATTTCCGCTTATTTACCTAACAGTTACTGGCAGAACTAATAAGCGTAAGGCGAATGGACGGCGTTCGAAATTCAAAATTAACTAATTCCCCGAGATGAAATTTGGGGGAAACATCGTAATTTCATCGTATAGTTTTCGTTGTCCTAATTAATTCATGGAAATCCATGGAATAGAAATAGAATCAACGGAAATCTCTGAAATAGGGTTTATTTTGGGGATTCTTAATTTTACTTGGCCATGGAAAGCAAAAACCGTTATAGTTGTAGCTGTAGCTTAATTGCATTTAATTTGTTTTTACTTTTTTCTCCAAAAATATTTTTGGATTTACTTTGATTGACACGCAGATGTAAAGTGTTGAAATTTGTTATAGCGTTTGAACTGCGAAATATTTGAAGTTCCGCATACAACATCGCGTGGAAAAAAAGAACTCGATAAATTTTCCTCGACGTGAATAATAAACGCAATTTTCCCATGAACTGCAATTAGTGTTTGCGCAAACAATGCTCAATCCCCCGATCACCGCAGCGGCTATTACGAAAATTGCCGATTGTTATTGAGTTCGCTCAGCGTTCTGGAATTTGCGTTGCATTCCTGAAATTGCATTGTCTATCGCCCCTAACAAATTTATTGCGCGTAAACAACAGCAACTGCAACAACTTTACCCAAAAACAAATACAGCGGCTTACTTTTTCCGATAAACTTTTTGATTGACCCCCATACACCAGGTTGATGAACTTTTTTTGCACTTTCAATAGTCGAGCGTGTTTGAAGGAAATCGTGTGAATGCACAAATTTAATTTGTACACAACGTAGAGAGCATCTACCATTATTTTTTCGTTCTATCCACGTATTCCAAGTTTTTAATTTAAATCCTTTGTACGATATGTAATTTTGTGAATATTAGTCAAATTCTAAAAACAAAGAACAAAGAAAGAATTACTCTGACCGGAAACTCGCTATATCTCTCCAAGCTCCCTCATTCCTCCGGGATATCCCTTTTCACTTCGAAAGACGCGTCCTTGCAACCCTTCTTCAGGATAAATGGCGCATCCCCTCCGATTTAAATGTCCGGCGAGAAATAAGTCTTCATCTATAAATTAGAGCGCCTTTATTTACGCCGGTTTAAAATTGCCTGTCCTGCGGCGGCGTCGCGACGACGCCGCGCCAGGCTTCCTGTGTTTTATGCGCGCCGGGAATATGAAAAAGGAAAGCAATAAGAATGCAGTTTGCGGTTTTATGCCTTGAACGTAGAACCTGTGCGGAGATGATTAAATCTCACCGCGCTATTTCGATCTATCACAGATTGCATAACTCAAAGTCATAAAGCAGGCGTCGGTTTCGTGTTCACGTTGCCTTATTGCATACAAATTGTTATTAAATCGATACGCTTTAAATTCAGGCGAGGTAGAAGCAGATTTTATTATTTTTTTGACAATAAATAATGCATGTGGGTCGGTTATTGGCCGCAAGAAATTGAATTTGATGCGGCGGTTTTCGAGGGGATGCGAAGCGCAGAAAAATGCGGAAAGTTTAACGAATTCGTAAATTTTCCGGCGTTGTTTGGAGTTAGTTTTATATGCGACTGGCTGTTCTAGATACGTTCTCATTTTATGGACGAGACACTTAGCGAAACTTTGGTACAATGTAACACGTCTATATAAAGGGAGTTTATGTGAACTTTATGAAGTGTTATTATAAGGCAAACGTAGAATTTTGTTTTTCTCATGTTTTACAAACCAAAATAAACAAAAGTCAAAGCTTCGTTAATCTCTAACGATCTAACGATTAAGTTGTTGCTTGAATTAAGTGCGTTTTTTTTTAATCTGTAAGCGATTGATCTTACACCTTCTAGATTTAATATTAAATTGATAACAACCTTCTCGTCAGATTAGCTAATTTAAAACTGGCTTATAGATGAGTATAATATGCATTTTACGTATTACAAGTCTTCTAAAAATTAAAAGAGTACAAAAAGGAACCAGGATTGACTCTTGAGAAATATCTTCTGTGTTTTTTTGTACGTACGTACCTGACAAGAAAATGTTTTTTATTCATGAATGAAATAGGACAGTGATTAGTAATTTACATTCAAAGTACGCGAGCCGTCGATTTTAAAACATCCTCATATAAATAACCAACAGATAATAAAATGCAAATTGAAACGCCCACCTCCAAATTCGTGGTCGTATAATAACCGAATTACGTCACATACCGTCGATGAATGAATCGTTAATAAACGAAACTTTCCTCTTTGTACTCGTATGTTGCAGAAAGAATTTAATAATCACGTCTATTATACAGCAAATGAAAGCCGGTCTTGTATGTACGAATTAGAAAAATTAGGTCACGCCTAACAAGTTCTAGTTTAATAATAAAATGAGTTGTACTGAGCTGCATAGAGCGACATCTTTGTATTATCGTTTCAACGTACCTTCTGAGCTTTGGAGCAGTAAAAGCGCTGTTTAATTTAAAACTTATTTTCTTCTCTAATCGACGTTTTATTCCTTGTTCTAGAACAAAATTTTAATGAAATTTAACGTGTCGAAGTAGTAGACATTTAAAGCTTAAAAAAGATAACATAAGATTCATTTGTTGTTTTTTGCTTACAAAAAGAAAAAATGCAAAGAAACAAATGAAAGCTTAATTTATTTATTTTCTTTTACTCACAGAAAATAATATAAAAAGAAGCAAGTGAAAGATAGATTGTCCCGTTGGAAATCGTATTTTTCTTTATTTGTTTATAGGGACAACGAAAAATAATGATAATAATAATAATATACTGAGTGTTATTGAAAGTTACTGGTTTCAGAAATACACAATTTATTGTTTTTGTTTGAGAGCCACAATAAATCGTAAGCATTTACTGACCAAATCGAACCAAACTTTCTCACACGCAAGTTAAGCCCCCCAGGTACCTAACGTATGTGGCCTATTTTCCAGGAAAATGCGTTTTTTCGAGATCTGATTTTTTGAAAATTATGAAATTTGTGAGCATTTTTTTCGGAATTTTTTACGGTACCTGGGGGGGGGGGGTTCGGATCGAATTGAGCTGCACGTCATCGTATGGCAGAAAATGACGAGGAACGCGACGCTGCCGCGCGTTTGAAGATCTGACCATCCGGAGCGCTGCTACAGCACCGGACTCCCGGAAAAGGGTGAGGCGACAATAAATTGTGTATCTCTGAAAGCAGTAACTTTTGTATAAAGGAAGTTTAGGTATTTAGCATCTATTTAAAGAGTACTATCGTCAGTTAAAATATCTGTACAACTTTCAATAACACTCTAGATAATTTTTTTTTATCAACAGCAAGAATAACAATAATAATAAATAATAAATTCAGTCCTGTTGATAGGAGAAAAAAGATACAATTCTCACGAAGTTGTCCTCTCCCAATCCAATCAGGTCTCCTGTCCATCACTAACACAAGATTGTTTGATCATCAGCCAACAGGAAGCCACAAAAGTCTCTACATATTTATACACATGAGAGTTCAGTAAGAGACCCTTATTTTAATCGCCACACTATGTTAATGTCACTGTAATTGTCATTTAGATTTGAATGTCTTTAGGTCTTAATAGATACTTGTCCATCGTGTACCAGGGATTGTTGATGAAATAGTCTTAAAAATGTTGAAGCTTATTTCGTTTTTTATGTTAGCTGGTAAAACGTTAAAGCGTTTAGTACTAATTCTCATCACAATAATCACAACTAAAACGCTTTTTTTATTTGTGCAATCTTTATGTGCCCACAAACGACATAAATCAACACGTTGCATTGCGGTTAATTAATTCACGTGGTTAAAACATACTTTCATGAATACCTAGGTAACGCCGGTTGCAAATTGACTCTATGTTCATAAGGCCTTTTTTTGTTTATTTCGGTCCCCTGAATACATTCGCCAAATATAGGTAGTTCCTCACGGAACACCCTGCATTTGCGCGGCATGTCTGTAGAGAAATGCAATATTTGAAATCTGCATACGACATTGGTTTTGGGGTAATATCGACAGGTCAACATTACCCCCAAACCATTGGCCGTCATTACCCCCATTTGTAAAGTACAGAATATGAATCGACTGTACTTGAGTAGAATAAGTTATGAAAGTTCTACGTTTAGAAATCGAAACTACATAAAATTATGTACTAAATGAAGCTAGGACGATTTACTATTCGTTAAAATTGCAGAAGATATACGCGTTTGAAATCTGTCATTATGCGGTGTTTATGAACAGTTACGTGTTTCTGTGAAAGTTTCAGAAGAGATAATTTTGAAAAGTAATAAAATAAATAATAGGAGAGCGTGTTAAGTATATTTTAGCATATTTGTTTGAGAAATAATGTTTTTTTTTTTTCAAATTTCTTAATATTCTTAGAAATGATCAAATTAAAATTAACTATTTATTATAGATAAATTATTTAGATTCTTTAAGATGTATAGGAATTAAGTTAGAATTGTAAATATTAGGATAATCAAGTGTAAAGGAAACTGTAGGTAATAGTAAGAAGTTCGGAGAATAAATTAATGAGGGCGCTGTGTTAGTGATCGCGTGAGCCTACGACCTGACGCGCTATGAAACCACCGGCGCGGCGCGGCGGTCGGAATTCGATTCATGCAATGGAAACTTACCGGAGCATCGTAAAAACTTTGGCGAAGGTTTTGTGAAAAACCTAAGTTAACACAACGTCTTCTTCCGGAATAATAATTTATTACTTTAAATTGATTATTTAAATTGGTCTACACAGATACACTGCAAAATTCATCATCGAAAAAGAGGCGACGAGAGAAAAACAACAAAGTAAGAAAGTGAAAGAAAATTTGCAAAATATCCTGAGAACAGAGCATTAAATTAACACATATAACGCAGCGTAAAATTGGCGCCCAACGTGGGGTCATAACACAGCAGTATGTAATAACAAACGTTAAAACGAATTTTTATATCTAACCGCTTTTCACTTGCCTGTATATGACTGACATTGCTACCAACTGTTTAATACGCAATGTTGAAGCTCTATTGTGACGCACGATTTTCAAAAATGTTTTCATATTAGAAATTTCTGGTGGCCGACATTACCGCTGGGACCGCTTTCACCCCATTTACCCTAACTTTGATGCAATACAAGCAGACACGAAAGTTTACTGGAACTATTGCGGTAACGCACATGACGTGTACTGGATTCGAATTCTCGTCAACATTCCAGACAGCAAATAAACGCGACAAGTACGTACATACAACCTGTTGTGCCTGACAATTCGAGTGTGTACCGTTGTGTTCCCGGCTTGTCGATTAAAGTCTTTGATTGACGGATCTTATTCAAGCTTCTGCGGTAATCGCATTGACAAACATTTCAATCCTAACGTATTGATTCTTGGAAGATATTTCCTCATCAGTTTCATTGAAAGCTCATCATCGTCAGTTTAATCGAAAGCAACAGCCTGAAGGAGCAACGAGTGAAAAAGCTTCTTAATGAAAAATGTCCTTTTGTATTTTGTTACGATTTTTTTTTTAATTTTGATTTCTGGTTTGAACCGCGTGACAGTTTCGCTTTTTGTTCTGTTGGTGCCTCTTGGAAACTCGTTTGATTGTAAGTACGTTTGCAGATCTATTTAAACCTTTCCGAGTTGGTTGCATTTCACTGCGCAAAAAGTTGTTTGAAATAATTCTTCGTTAATGATTCACTTGGAAATCGTCGGGCCATTAAAACACCGTAATTTTTTACGGGACGCACGCAGGCGAGGTGATTAATTATTGGCGAAACGGACGGTAAAATTCTCGTAAATTACACCTGGCTTGTCAACCCGAATTAAAACGAGGTGTGCTTACAATAAAAATAATAAATTACGACGTTAACGGCAGCGCCCGAATCGTGTTTGGGTTGGCAGGACTGACTGCGAAACGGCGTGGGTGATTAAAATTAGTTCATTAATAATTTTGCGCATAATTTATTATACGGTTTTAAACAATAATTATTGTTTACGAGCGAAGGTTCGAGTTAGAGCCCTGAATTTTGCAGGGAAATTATATTTGCAACTGACCGGTTTCGGTTTATAAAAACATCATCAGCGAAAATTCGAAATATTACATGTTAGATATTAATAATAAATTTTTCATCAGTTTTCATCTTCATAACCCCCTGTGAGTATCTCATTGGTTATTCATCACGTCCCACCGATCCAATCAGAATTCGTTCCGTGTCATGATCCCCACCTACATTTATTTATAAATAAAGCAACATCAAATAATCACATTCAGTATCGACGAAGTGCTAGCTGCGGCAGTGAAGTAAAAAAAGAGAACCAATGTGTTACTTGCGTGAATGTACCTACCTACCTCAGACTAGGTATCAATCGCACAGTTTATCTTAATCGAATCACAGATGATAATCTTTGTAAATTGATTTCGCCTTTCTTCCCCCCACATCACCCTAAAGACCGCTTTACGCTACCCTATTTCTTGTACAGGATTTGGTTGAATTTCTTAAACAGTTTCATTTAGGCAGTAGATCTTGAAAAATAGAACGTGTTCTATCTCTACGTATATCGTACCGGCACCCCAATAATTTTTTGTTCTAAATTCTTTGTGCACAAACTAAACCAAAGCTTGTACAAGAAATAGGCCTTAACAGTTCATAGACCCGGCCTCTTTAAAAATAAACCCCTTAAACTCGTTTCATGCGTGACCGGTCAAAAGAATCCACCCCCTCGGAAGACCCCATTTAAAAAGCGATCCCTCTCGTCCTCCTCTTCGCCAGATTGATTCGGAACAACGTCTGGAGCTTCAAGATAAACGTCCAATTCTAATTAATCATATCGTTCCGGAGCAGAAGGTCGCGAAAATTAAGAAAGCGCCGATTTAATTCCGCATCCGTTTTCGAAGCTCCCGGCTTTAAATTGAGGGCTCCGGCGGATGAGTCGAGTTTGATCCGCAGTGTTCGTTACAGTTGGCTTTGATCCGGAACAAAGACGGGCGGGCACTTGAGAGCTTTCGAGCGGAGAGATTCAGAGATACCTGTAATTAAGGGTGGTGCACTTTGTGAGGGTTCGTGCGAGAGGTCAAATTGCATTTGTAGTGTGTGATCATAAAACACACGGAGAGAGAGAGAGAACCAAAAAGTAAATAATATTTTGTTAAAGCTGCGAAACCCTGTATATGTACAGCCTGTGGGTTTCTTCATTAAGACCGTTCCTATTGAAAATGTGGAAAAATGTTTTATACAAAATATCATCCTTTCAAGCTCCGCATAATTTAAAATTATTTTCAAATATACAGGCTGTTCCAACTTGGCTGTACGATGTGTAACTTCGTTATTTTAAATGATGTTTTATAACGAATTTGAACTTGCCAGGTTATTTTAGGGTGAGTTTGATAAGGGTTCCCTGTACCAAGTCCTATGGTTTTTAAATTTAAATTTGGAATTTTTGTCTCGTGAAATCTAGTAAGTCGTGGATTGGATCACTGAAATACGAGTATTCTTAACTGGTTCGACAACATTCTGGAAAGAGTGAACCTCTATAAACGCTGAACCGGGCGCAAGATTTAAATGAGTTTTCTCTATTTGATGGCAAAGTATAGCGGTTAAAAGTAAATGGTGGAATGATAAAGTAATTGAAGTGTTAGTTGGTAGAATAGTAATGCCACTCGGTCGTTGAGTGTTTTGATGTGTTTTGAATAGATTAAGCGACTGACGAATTATATTTTAATTTAATTAAATTTCATAACAATACCTTTACGTTTAGCAATTATTTTTCGGCTTTTGCGCCCCGGAATTTTCTCTCTCTTAAGAAAACTCAACGACAAAATAAAACCATCGTTTTTTCTTTCGTTTACTCCTCGAAGATTTATTACTTTCACACAATACTCATCGAATGTCGCGGGTATGAAACTTAATAACAAAAGCTGCCGAAAACTGAAAGACATATTGCTCGGCTTTGTCGCGAGGCAAATTGGAATTTTCCCTACGGGTATAAAAAGTTTATCTCGCGCGCACTCCCCACCCCCCTTTGTTGCTGACATTTGCGCCAAATTTCATTAAAATTTAATATTTCTGTTGCAGCAAGACTGTCCCAACGGTCGACTCACGCCTGCCAAATTTGTAGATATGTACAAGATGTTCTTCCCGTCTGGTAACGCTGAAGAATTCTGTGATCACGTGTTTCGCACCTTCGACATGGACAAAAATGGATACATTGATTTTAAGGTACGTATGCAAACCTAAATCTATTCACTTTTTTTTTAAAAGAGAGCTTCTGTAGCAGGAACATAGAACGAATGACGCAAGCTTCATTATCCATCAAAATGCGACTTTCTCTTTCCACCCTTAAAAACTTTCCAACCCGATTTGCATAAATTTTACATAAAATGCAAATTCGTACCTCGGCGTGCTCTAATGTTTTCCTCATAATTTCGGCGTTGTGATGCTTGTAAAACACGAGGCATTTCCATTCAATTTCCCTTCCTTTCTGACCGAACGATGTGCATAAGTAATTCGGGGTTCATTGTGTCGCTTAGATTAAGCGAGGGCGATACAAAAAGAAAAATTACGGCTTTATCTCCGCCCGGTAATCTATTTCGGCTCGTAAAGTAAAAAGCTCGCGTGACGCTTAATTTGCTAATTAACGGAGTACGGAATGGTGGCGATGTCGATTTTAGTGGTCGGTTGTTAAAGGAACGTGAGGACATGGATATTTTCGGTTTATGATGTCACACGGGAAGCTTAAATGAAATAAAAACGAAATTGAAAAGTTCTAAGCTCCGTGCTTGCTTTGAACGTGAAGTCCGTTCAGCCAGAGATCTTGCTACAAACAGCGAATTAAATTGGTTGAATAGATTGATTAGTGTTAAATTTGACTTCATAACAATGAACAGGAGATTCAATAATATGATGACATCAGCAGTACCTTTCCTGACGCAGTTCGTAACATTTTTTGACAAAGATTCTCGTTGATGTAAAGATCCATGCATTCGACTAGAAAACACAAAATATAGATAAATAGTAAATAAACGAAAAATAAAACAATGCAGAATTTACTTACATTGAAACTAGGTAGCAAGTTTTCGCTGCTTTTCATCAGCTTTCGCCTGAGGTATCTCAGTGAAGATGGGCGTGGTTTAAAGATGTTAAAAGCGCCAGGGTGAACAATACCCAGCTGAAGATGATCTAGAATTCGCAATAGTTTTACGCAACAAATCCAGGAAGTTTATTTTACTCATTTGTACCCGAAAGGTAGTGGCACAAATACATAAACAGCTACAATAACAATTGCTTTAGTTACACACACAAAATAATTACAATTGTCACAAACAGGTTAATCATATGCGACAGAAGGTCGCCGAATATACTACGACTAGAACGATTCAAGAATATTGTACACTTAATGTACACTTAATAGCGCAAGTTCTGTCGAAAATTCGATATTAAGAAAAACAGCGTTACGAAGCAGCTAATAAAGAATTATAGTAGGAACTCGCCCAGTCCAAGAGGCTGTCCTGTAGGTCGAAAGTCGTTTACGTCTTTCAAAAAAAAAAAACCTTTATCGATCGGGAAAAGAGATCTCCCTTTTAATGACTTGTCGTCAGTACCTTGGCCGGCGCACTCGTAACTAAACTTCGTCAAATACCTTTCTTTAAGTCAGACACAGCAACTGCTTCCAAAATGTCGGTTAGTTAACCGAGGACCAAAGGGTATCCAAAAGTAAAAGTACCAAGAGAGGTATCTCAAAAGAAATATTCAAACGTAAAAGTATGCGAAAGTAAAAGTATCAGATCGAAAAAAAAACCTGAATTAAAAGAAACAGCGTAATAGAAATCATTAAGGCGTCACGTCGTTAGCCTAACATGTGAACCAGGCCCTAGCAGGGAAGTGTAAAATCACCCCAATTCGTTTAGCGGTGCACTAATGAATCTTCCGACCACGTTGAATTTGAATTTTCTTAGTTTTTCATAGTCAAAACTCCGATAAATTAAAACAAAACGATATAGGCACCATCAAAGCACCGTCAAATCAGGTGACGTGAGATGCATGCGGATGCCATAAGCTACGACCAATCAGAACCATTGTTATCGAGAATGCCCATAAAAAAGGACACGTCACGTGGCGATCGACAATCGCACGATTAATATCCGTTAACAGGATTGCCAGAACAAATTCTAAATTGACCTATTTGTTGCGCGGTTTTTAACTGGAACATTTTAACAACCGTAAAATAAACAATGCAAAAAACAAAAATTAAAAATAGGATCAAATTAATTGCTTATACTTATATCGTGTCTTCAGAAATAGTTAAGAGCCACGTGACCGGCGTACTTTGAGTAGAGTTAGGTTGACCTTGAACTTCTTCCTGACGACCTTTAAATTTTTAAACTTCTTTAGTTTTGATTCTTTTCTATCAAACTTGATTGAGCAGATACTTTGAATTTGGTTGGATTGACCTTGAAATTTGATTTGACCTTGACCTTTAACTTTTTACGATTTTTTTAAGTATTATTTTTTAATTTTAATTTTTTGCTTGCGTTGAATAGTCAGGCTAACTTGGGTTAACCTTGAAAGTTTATTTGATTTTGACCTTTAGCTTTTAGTTTTGTTCCCTGAATTTTCAATTTTTGCAATTTTTTGCTTGGGTTGAATATAAACTAATATTAGACATAAATACAGTTACGTTTAGTTGGATTGACCTTGAAGTTTCATTTGACCTTTAATTTCAAACTTTAATTCTTTTAAGATTTCTCATTTTTCCAACTCAAGCTCGAGTTCGATTTTCCTTGACCGTTCGTCATTTCTTCCAGTCTTGGTTTCTCCGTCTGGTTGAGCAGAGTTAGGTTGATCTTGAACTTTCGCTTGGCCTTGAGCTTTAACTTTTAAAATTTCTTAAAAGTTTCAATTTTTTACAATCTTAATTTCTTGCTTAGGTTTTGTCGAGTTCCGTTGAATTTGGTTGGGCTGACCTTGATTTGACCTTGACCTTTAACTCTTTACAATTTCGAAGTTCCTCGCAAATAATAAGTTGACCTTAAGCGACTTTGAAAAAACATCTCTGCGTGAAAAGTATAAACCAATTTAATTCAAGAGCAAGTAAATGAAGTCTTGCATGAGAAAGATCTTTTGATTGATGCAGAATAAAAAAATTAAAATTCCCGCCAAAACTTTCCCAACTAGAAGAAATTAGCAACGCTGCCAATGAATTGGCAGCTCTAAAAATGTTTTCTGTTTTTTTGTTAAGAACAAATCCTAGAGTGGAAAAAGAGAAGACTCGTGGAAGAAGATAAAAAAATTAAAATCTCGTCTCGAAATACGTTTCTTGAATTTCTGAAGTTTCTTGAATTTGGCAACGGTGTTGTTGGTTCCGAGCGAAAAGCATTTCTGCGAAAAACGCCGGGAGTATCTAGGAGGAAAAAAAAAAATAATAGCATTCGAGCAAAAATGAAGACAAATGGTCTTCCGAAGAGAAGCGAAAAAAGGGGGCAAATTTCTTTCCTTTTCCCCTCGAAATAAAGGAAGTCCTTCAATTTGGCAACATTGCTGACAAAAAAGAATATTTTTCTTAGCTAAAAACTAAAGTACTCAAAATTTCTCTTGAAACGAGTGCCCTTGGCTTTCGCATTAGTTGATTTCCTTTTCCCCTCGAAATAAAGGAAGTCCTTCAACTTGCCAACGTTGCTGATAAAGTAGATGACCTTGAAGATTTTTCTTTGCTAAAAACTAAAGCGCTCTAATTTTCTCTTGAAACGAGTGCCCTTGGCCCTCGCATTAGTTGATTTCCTTTTCCTCTTGAAATAAAGGAAGCCCTTCAAATTGGCAACGTTGCTGATAAAGCAGATGACCTTGAAGATTTTTGTTGGCTAAAAATTAAAGTACTCAAATTTTCTCTTGAAACGAGCGCCTTCGGCCCTCGCATTGATTGAAATAAATATATCATTATCGATGACGATAATTAATTTTTGCTCGGGTCCGTTTGACCTTGCCTTTAAAATTTTTTTTCTTAATTTCTTCTTTGGGTTGAGTAGAATTAGTTTGAATTGGCCTTGAAATTTGATTTGACATTGACCTTTAACTTTTGAGTTTTATTTTCTTTAAGATTTTATTTTTTTCAGTCTTAGTATCTTGCTTTGGTTGAGCAAAGTTAGACCTTGAACTTTCGCTTGACCTTGACCTTTAACATTTTAAATTTCTTTAGTTTTAATTCTTTTTCAATCTTCATGTTTTGCTTGGTTGAGTAGTCACGTCGAATTTGGTTGGACTGACCTTGATTTTTAACTTATTACGATTTTCTTAAGTACTAATTTTTTTTCTTAAGTACTAGTTAGGCTGACTTGGGTTGTCCTTGAGATTTAATCTGACCTTCAACTTTTAGTTTTGTCTCCTGAATTTTCAATTTGTAGTCTTTTTCTAAATTTCTTGCTCGGATTGGATACAGTTAAGTTGAGTTGGCCTTGAAATTTTTCGATTGCCCCTGACCTTCAATTTTTTCCCAATTTTTTGTTTTGGTTTAATATAAAATATTATTATTATAGATATAGGCAACAAAGCTTATCTATGTAGGAAAGAGCACTGGAATAGTATTGCTGGTAGACTTTCGCAAAAACTTTAAATATTTTGATTTAAGAAATCACTAAAGAATTTTTATTTTAATTTTATCGAATATATTAAGCATTTTCAAAAAATTAACACAAATAATAATAAACACAAAACACTCTTCTCTGTCACATTGGAACACTGATAAAATTAATAAGAAATTCTGTTTCTTTTTTTGACTTTTTCTCTCATTTTGTAATCATAATAATCAGTGCAGCCAATAATGTAACGTGTGTCCAACAATTATTGTAGTCCTGGGTGGATGTAGAGTCAAACATTTTTAACTAATTATTGTTTCAAATGGCATTAAAACATTAAATGCGTAAAGAAACATTTATTTGTTGTCTAACAGTCAATATTTGAAACTTCAATTCAACGATACGAAGTGAAAATCGACATTTATGTGTGATTCCACAGCCACCCAGGACTACAATAATTGTTGGACGCATGTTATTTATCAACACGTAACGCTGAAATTTTAAAATTTACTTTAAAATTGAACGATTCTTCCTTCTACACTGGAAACCACCACACACACACACAAACCCCAACCATGAACTCAGATAGGCAATTATATAAAACTTTGACAGATGAAATTATGAAAATTTTAATAATTCCTGCCTGGTATATGGCTTTAAGCATTTGAGAAAGTAACATTTACAATGAAACAGCCAGGATAGCAACGCGTAAAATATAAAATCATCAAATGCATACGCTCCAAAGGTCACGTGACTCTCAACTATTTCTGAAGGCACTGTATTAATTATATGATTCAAATTAAATCCACAAAAGGGAAGTACACTATTTTTTGAGTGTTTTTAATTTTGTAACAAACCTGCTTTGCATCGCGAAACCATCTGAGCAATTTTAATTAAAAACACTTTTTAACCTGACGTTACTGTTTTAATTTAGCAAGCAAGTAATTGCCTTTACTAACATTTAATATTCCATGTGTAATTTCATCCGTAATAAAACGCGCATAAATGCAAATGGGTCGTTAAGCTCACCATTTACCAACCCATAAATTCGCCCAAATGATAATATTTATTTTAATACTAGCACGAAATCCCTCACCATCAAGATGCGTTAGCCCCAAATTTAAAATGTCAGGGCGCCCTGTAGTGGTTGGCGATTATGGATTCTATTCACTTGGTTAGGAGGAGCTCTGTCATAAAATTGTTCACAAAAAATGACAGCATATTATATTTTATTCAACTGCATTACGCTTTTGCTTAGTTAGTATTCATTGGAAGACGCTCTCCTCGAACGCACGTTCACTTTTACGACCACGTAAAAGTTCCTTTTTCAACATATCCAATACAATTAAGGGAATATATGACTACTGCTCCTTTTTCGTCCTTTAAATAACGTTCAAGATACAATGCAGATAAAGCCAATACTGGCGAGGGTTTTGCAATCATGTCTTTCCTGTTTCAAAGCACGAAAGGATCTTAAAGTTCTGGTTGGTGTTTTCTTTGTCCCAACGCATATTTTCTTTGTTGTGGGTTCCACTAGTTAAGGAAAGACAGAAGAAAGAGAAAAATTACCAATGAAATAGACAAAAAATTAGAGAAAAATTCAGTAGAACCATAAAAACCTAATTCGCAAACCAAGAAAGAGAATAATTTCAAAACAAACAAAGGCAGTGAAAAATTTTTAAAAAAAGGCTATTATATGTATAAACAAAACTAATATATTCATCAATAAATACAAGTGCTGTAAAATAAGAAAGGACCTAGCTAACAAATTTCAAAGTCAAATCAACATTAAAAAAAAAACATGATAAAAAGGAAGGTCTTTGAAAATGGCGAAAGCCAAAACTAGTAGCGACCATACAACAAAGAAAATTGTTCCTCAGAACAAGGAAACAAAAAGAAAAAACACCAAAGTGAAATTTATGAAGACAAAACGAGGAACAATGAATACACAAGAAAAAAACTTAACTTAAAATAGTGACTATGGTGGCTGAAATTCCGCAGGGTAGTTGATTTGGACCAACCTTTTTTATTTATAATTTTTTTAATTTTTTATTTAAGGCAACAGATATTGCGCGTTGATTTCTTGTTTCAAACGCATTTAATTGAGTTGAACAGGTACCAACGAGTGTCTATTCACAATGAATAGAACAACGAATGTTTCACAGCCAACTTGACGTCGGATTTAAAAAACCACTCTATATAATTAGCAATATAATTTGTTTGCTTGTTTATTATTTTTAACAACAAACATTCTATTGACGTTGTTCGGAATTTGTTAATTTATCTGACAAGTATTTTTAAATAAGTAAGGCACTCAAATAAGATTCGGTTAATGAAGTAATTTCATTAAGCCTTTTTATTATGATCATGCTAAAAGCTTTGGAATTTTTTTTACTATAATTTTTTAATAATTACATGCTCAGGGGAACTTAATTTAGTTGCTTTTTTGAAACCAAAGTAATGGAAATTGTCACATCAAAACGGGATTTAAACGAGTTGTCCAGATTTCGGCGGGCGGCTTTCACACCACCATCATTAACGTAATTACCAGCTAAAATCCGGGATGAATCGAGAGTATCCCACTCATCGACAAATCCCGCAGGATTAATATAATAGCGCTCGAATATAAACCAGGTTAATTAACAAGGAAATAGAAAATAGAAACATTGTGTATCAGAAAAAGATGTGACTGTAATAAATATTAAGAAAAGTAATTAACAAAAAAAGTGAGTTCACTCAGATTAAAAACTTTACAAATTTAAATTTTCAGGAACTCACAACGTCTGAAATAATTATAAAAAAATAGTGATTTACGTATTAGTTGACGTTTAGGACTTGTGTTACCCCTAAAGTTCTTGGTCCCAAAGTCAACACAATAAAATGCACAATGTCCACCAGAACGGAACGTAACGCATCAACGAACCTGACGACCATAGGCATAGTTAATACCATTAACATTAAGTATAATTTATTAATAAATAGCATTTAGTGTTGTTTAATACCTAACTAACACCAGCCTGATTAATACATGACATAATTCCAAAGAAATTATTGGAGTGGACTTTGACCGCGAAAGCTTGAGTTTGTGGGTTGAAAATGTAAATAAAGAATTAGATGAGTATCGCAAATGAGTAAGAGTTGCTCATTCACGTTGACTTCATTGAACCTTTCTCTTTTTTGTTGACATTTTCTGAGAACATAAATAAATCGATCAATGAGTTTTTTAAAAAAGAGCTGAAACAAAATCAGTGTAACGCATCAACAAACATGACGACTGTATAAATAGCAACATTATAAAGAGAGAGAGTATCGTTTAATTCCTAATGAAGTTGGCAGTATAAACACCGAAGGACTTATGCAAACATGTCCAAAACAAAACATGACATAATTTCAAAGAAATCATTAGGTCCATTGGACATCCGCTGAAAAAGCTTGCGCATTGGCAAAGCGGAGATTGAATTTTTTCACTTTTTCTATGATATCTTTGGTGCTTTCTCTTGAGAACATAAATCGACTGTCCTAGTTTCCTTGAAATTAAATATCAACTGCAACAGAAACAAAATTGCAAATAAAACGCAGTTCATGAACTACACAAAGAAGTCGAACGTCAACTTTGCGTATTCAATTTATTTTGCAATAAAACCAATCAGTTTATTACTTTTTTTTCCTTCACTCCAAGTACAAGTACAAATAGCAGTTTTTCTTGCGTGGAGGAGGACCGTCTATTTGATCGCTGAACGATGAATCAAATTGGTTCCTGACAAATCCTATGCTTTTGTAAATATTTATCCCTTTTAGAACTATCAGGAAGTTTAAGCCATACGAACTCCAGATCTACAGCCCCAACTGTTTCACATAAATACCATTTTGGAAAGTACATCAAGTCCTTGTTTGGTACACCACTAAGTGAACAATTTTTTTTGGTATTTATTAATTACTTCACCCACCTTATCTACAGTGTACTTTATAATTTGCTTGAAAAATATACGACAAAGTCTTAGGCTATATTTTGCAATAGTGTAAACCGATCTCTGTCAGATTGACTTAAGCCCTGACAATTAAATCATGTCACTTTCATTTTTAGGAGTCAAGAAGAAAACTGTAGGGTGCGTTTATTAACCCCAAATCTTTAGGCTAGCCTTCTTACTGACAACCCTCCTTCAATTAATGTAATTATTTTGGACAACGTTTTTTGAACAACGCTTAAATGCGGCATAATAATGCGAGTCTGTCACTTTGCAATTATTTTAGCTTACAAAGCAGAATCAAAGTGTATGTTTTTTCAAATTTCGCTAACTGTACATACAACTTTTTGTTCACCCCATATTTGGTATTGCAAACTAAAATTGCCCCCATGAGTTTCACGATGGAAAATCGATGTTAATTATATATATAAAAAAAAAACAAATCTGTAATTTTCTTTCTGAAGTTTTTTGTGCGATTCGGTGTAAGTACAACCCCTAATTATAGAGCCCTCGCATTTACTATCGGAAAATGAAATTCACGCCGGGACGAAACTTTAATCTGAACAATGCAATTACGGCGTCGCCGTCGTCGCGACGACGGCGTCGAGAATAAAAATTTTGCGCGGAGATTTCGTTTTGAAGCGCGAGGAAAATGAGATTAGTGCCCCGCGGGGTTAGCCCTGAAAGACGCTGTTGATTATTGTTGCTGGAAGTGCAGAGGGAATACGCGCGCAAATTTAGTTATTAAGTCAAGTCGGAAGTCAAGGATTTCGCGAATTAAATTTGCAGCCGAATTTAATTTTAGTTTAAGCGTTATTAGTTCTTGGATAAATAGCCCGAAGCATTCCAAACTTTCGGGACCAAAACCATTGATTTGAAACTTTTTAGCTGCATCATTGTTTGATGACGTTCTGCATGGTTGTTGTTTACTTGGGCCAATTTGTTTAATATCTTTTAGAGATTTTTTTTAGTGGTAAATCAATTTTATGCTATTGTTAACTAGACAGATATCCTGAACTACTTTGAATGTTTCATTATGTAATAAAAATTTGGGGAATTTGGACGTGGTAAAATGCAGGATAATTTCCCTCAAACCAGCAACTTCTCCATTTTAGGAGAGCCATAATATATTCGACGAACTTTTTCACAACGGCAAAATTAACAGCCCGGCTAATTTAGCCATTTGGGTTCCAGGCGTACGTGTGGTACGTACAAAATAAATAGCGATTCGAAACTGGGTCACGTTCGCCCGGAGAGGCATTCGTGATTATGTATTTCCTCGTTACGGCCAATAGCTTTCGCAGTTAACGTGGCTGCGCAGCGGAAAAAAAAATGTTGCGATTGTTATCGCCGCCTGCAACGGAACGTTTCGTCCTTGCTCGTAAAATATGGCCGGCCTTAGATGGCGAGGAAAATAAATCCGTGGAGAACGGCAGACATCTACGATGAAAATGGCTGGGAATAACTCACATTCCTCAGAAGCTTAATTAAAATGGCGCCTCTGGTTTTTCTGAAAATCGAAGAGGAAAACCTTGAGCCTCAGTTAAAAGAACAAGAATTTTATTTTTAAATTTGTACACGTCCGAGCAGTCACAAATAAATTAGACTACAAACAACAACGAGAAAGTTGAGTTTACGTTACGATTCATTCAGTATAACGACCACAAATATAATAACAAAAATGTTCTTTATAGTAATCGAGGGTCTATCAAAATGATTTTGGATTAGGTTAATAAATGTGAAAATAATTATAATTATACGTTTCTTTACGAGTATCTGACATAAAAAAAAATGTATTAGAGTAAACTTTAAACTACAACCTGAGGCTAAACCTAGACCACACGACACGACGGTTCTAGTATTTACAACAGTATTTACAAGGCCCAACTAGTATTTGCAATTATTAGTCTCTAGGTCTAAACTGTCATTGTAATTGAAAGATTTTGTCAACGCCATCTGTGTACAGTTTGCCGAAGTAATCAGTGAGACTTCACTAACGCCATCTGACTCCAAAGGCTTCATAACAAAAGAGTACAATCATGGTCAGCTCCATTAACATTCACTGACGTGTATGTATGGCCGCGGCCGTTTCAATTCGCCTAAAATTCGATTCCGAGAAAGCATGCCGTAGAGTACTCCCCTTAGCGCTCCCTATTAAAGATACTACAAAACTACTGATAGTAACGTAATGACAACTGCAATTACTTAAAAACTCACAAGAGGCGCTGAGGGGAGTACCCGTCAAAATTATTAAAAGTCAAATTGAAACGGCCATACATACACGTCAGTGAATGTTAATGTAGCTGGCCATGGTATAACATTGCGTTTTAGGTGTAAACTATCACTGTAACCGAGAGGTTTTCTCAATGCCATCTGTATACAGTTTTTCGAAGTAATCATTGAGACCACCAACGCCAGCCGTAAAGGCTGACCTGGGGCTAAACCTAGCCCACACGTCGATTCTAGTACAACATAGTCTTTAGACCTATGACGATGAAAGAATTTTAACAATTAAACATGATGCTCCTTCATGCAACTATTTGTTAAATACAAAGTGATCAAGAATAACTGTTTGAGTTAGCAATAGAGTTAAGAGCATTTTTTTATTCGGCTATTTGCAACACTGCAACCGGATTTGTTGTTGGTTTATTTGACGTAACATGAACAGCGACAAAATTGTAGGTTACATGAATAAAAGTTAGCGTTTTAATTTGAATTTGAAATGTTAACCGACGCTTGTAAAGTGACGGCTGCCAATGTCAAGCCGTCAACAAACGGAAGTTACTCCAGTTGTACCATTTAAAAATAAAATTCAGCACTGCCAACTCAAACAGTGATTCTTGACCACATTGTATATTACCACAGATATTACGCTCTTCCTGAGTGCGTTGTTATTATAAATACTATTGTATTTGCTTATTATTCAACAAATCGATGTACAACCCTGTACTATCCAAGCAATGAATAAGCTGTCACTGTAATTGGAAAGTTTTGTCAACACTTTTTCGAAGTAATCAGTAGTAATTAAACTTCACTAACGCCATCTGACTTCAAAAGCTTCATAACAAAAGAGTACAATATTGTCTTTTAGGTCTAATCTACCACTGTAATTGAGAGGTTTCGTCAGTGCCACCTGTGTACAGTTTTTCGAAGTAATCAGTGAGACTTCACTAACGCCATCCTATTCCAAAAGCTTCATAACAAAAGAGTACAATATTGTCTTTTAGGTCTAAACTATCACAGTAATTGAGATCTTTTGTCAGTGCAATCTGTGTACAGTTTTTCGAGGTAATCAGTGAGACTACCAATGCCACCTGGCCGTAAAGACTGACCTAGGGCTAAACCCAGACCACACGACGATTCTAATAGAATATAGTCTTTAGGCCTGAGCCGTCACTCTAATTAAAAAATTTGGTCAACGTCATCTGTGTACAAACACATTACCGAAGTAATCAGTAAGACTTCACTCATGCCATCTGATCCCAAAGACTCCATAACAAAAGACTACAACATTGTCTTTTAGTAGTAAGTCTAAACTATCACTGTAACTGAGAGGTTTTGTCAGTGACAGTTTTTCGAAGTAATCGGTGAGACTACCAACGCCATCTGGCCGTAAAGGCCGACCTAGGGCTAAACCCAGACCACACGACGATTCTAATAGAATATAGTCTTTAGGCCTGAGCCGTCATTCTAATTAAAAGATTTTGTCAAAGTCATCTGTGTATAAAGACTTTACCGAAGTAATCAGTAAGACTTCACTGACGGCATCTGATTCCAAAAACTCCATAACAAAAGAGTCAAGATTTTGTCAGTACCATCTGTGTACAGTTTTTCGAAGTAATCAGTGAGGCTACCAACGCCATCTGGCTGTAAACGATGACCTAGGGCTAAGCCTAGACCACACGACGATTCTAATACAATATTGTCTTTAGGTCTAAGCCGTCACTGTAACTGAGATATTTTGTCAACGCCATCTGTGAACAGTTTTCCAAAGTAATCAGTGAGACCATATTTAAAGTCTTTAAAATCTACACTTTAAAATAGCGTTGCTTTAGATATCAGGCCTTGGTGAAAAGAAAGATTATTCTCTAACTTTCATTGTGAAATTTCATCAGCTTTCCGAAATAATCAGTGAGACTTTGCCAATGCCATCTGGCCGCAAAAGTCTTGCGTTTAGAGTCTACACTTAAAAATAATGACGTGACGTTTCAAATATCAGGCGCCAATGGAACGCATTAGTAATTCAAAAGGCCATTGCTATCTATTGTTTTACCGTGAGGGATTTGTGGGCGCCATCTAGTGTCGGTTTTTCGAAATAATTTAGAAATTTAAAAAAAATCTATTGATTTGGAATCTGAAATTTATCCTTCGTTTTGGCAGATTGGTAACGTTTTCTAAGTCGTACTTGAAAACAGAAAAAAAAATTCAAATGAGGATTGTCCAGATTTTATCAGCGCCATCTATATACAGCTTTTCTTCGAAGTAAGCAGTTTGAGTTAAGATTTAAGTGATTTAATTCAACTTTAAAGTTATGACCCTATTTCGTCGCATTTGCAACTTTTTTAGGTGTCACTTTCAAATAAGGAAAACATTCAGACTAGAGACGTCAGCGCCACCTGTGTAGAGTTTTCTGAAGTCGTCAGTTATAATCAGAAATTGAAAAATGCCGATTCAATCGTAAACTGCGGTTTCTACTTCGTTTTATTAACATTTGATATTTTTTAAGTTTTACGTTGATACAGGTAAAGAAATACTCATATGCAAGAATGATGAGGTACACGAGAAAGTTGTACGACGTATATCCAGATTTTGTCAGCGCCATCTGTGTACAGTTTTCTGAAGTAGTCAGTTTTGTTTGACGTAAAGTCCCTAGATTACTAAAGTACGGCAATACACAGTTTAGGACCAAATTTTAAAAACTAGCCAGAACATGGCGTCTGTGTCACGTGACACAAACAGACTTGTGTATTTGAGTTGAATAAACAAATATTTGTCATGGAAACGAAGAAGTTTTAGATTTTTTGGCAGTTGATAAATGTCAGCTCCCAAAAGGAATTAGAAATACGAAATAAATCATATTAAAAACACCATAATAAATACGCCGTATTAATCTAAAGACGTTGAAGATATGATTATTAAAACCCTTTTGCTTAAAATTTTCAATTTTGATAGAAAAAACATGGAGTAGTTTTTGCAGGTAACGGAAATATTGCAGTTTTGAGTTATGTGTAAAATATTTGTGCTTGCTCGAAGCTCGAAGGTGCTCGTCCGTGCCCCGTGGTGCTCCTGGTTTGTTCATTTGTTGTTTGTGACGGTTATTGGATTTTGTTTATTTTTATCGATTTACAATGGTTAATCATGATAAAGGGTTGTAAGGACGTTATTACAGTTTATTATGGGACAATTTTACTAGTCGACAAACAGTACAGTTTACATGCTTAGATTTGCGCAGTAAGGCTCTAAAAAATTGACATTTACGTTCATTTTCGGTTGACATGAAAATCAAGCAAAATTTTCATTTTAAAATTCCCGCGCATAATGGGCCAGAAAATGGCTTCCCTATTGCCGTACTTTATACTATCTAGGGACTTTAGTTTGACGATTCAAAAATTTCGATTCGTTTCGAATCTAATAGCGAATTCCAATCGCACCACCGGTGTACACTCAGTGTATTTTCATCTCTTATTATTATGTGAGATTAAAATTAGATGAGAATACACTGAGTGTGCACTAGTGCAGCGATTGGAATTCGCTGTAAGGTTTCTCTTTCATTATGACAGATTTTCTTACGTTTGCAACTTTGTTAAAGTTTTGCTTTAAAACAAAAAAAAAGAAAATACGACAGTGGCAAAACGCATGAGAAAATAAAACGACGATGATACGGTTAGTCCTCTGCCAGCGCCATTTTTTGTACAGGAGGTTCTAATTTAAAAAACAACAGGCGACAATAAACGAATGAGGGAACCAAATAGAGAAGTGAAAATGTCTACATCCGCTCTCATATCGTCCTGCCCTTTATCCTTTAATGTACAGGAGGTTCTAATTTAAAAAAACAACAGGCGACAATAAACGAATGAGGGAACCAAATAGAGAAGTGAAAATGTCTACATCCGCTCTCATATCGTCCTGCCCTTTGTCCTTTAATGTTTCATCGAAAAAGAAAAATACAAGATGTCACCTGTATACTTGAAGCTATTTTAACGAATTTTATTTAAAAACGTTGTGTAAATGTTATAAACAAAACTACAAGCTTCCATATACAACATTTTTTTATTCTATGTGGTTTGTTGTTCTTGTCCATGACGGGGGGGAAGTCCCATCTGCCACGTAATACATAAACATTTGCGGCGACATTATTATTTTTTTATGGCTCCTTGTACCAACCCCGCGCGAAATGTAATATGCAAATTTGATGCCTTACCGTTATCGTTATTGTCTGGAAGCATGAAAATCCATAATTCGATGTGCTCACATCAGCATAAGCGACCTCACGAACTCTAGGGTCGCACTGAAATGAACGAGAACGCCCTCGGGCCTCCATGCATTCATTATTAACACGGTCATTTACACAGGAATTTCTGCTGGCGATCGATGTGACGTCAAGCGGCACTCCGGAGGAGAAGTTAAAATGGGCCTTCCGCATGTACGACGTCGATGGTAATGGTGTCATCGACATCCAAGAGATGACAAAAATTGTGCAGGTATATATGGTTCACATGTGTATGTACAGTCGCAATCATAATTCATGACGCTTATAGAACATCCATCTCTTAAACTACCTATATACGTCAAATGCATCCAAATCTTATTACCTAAAAGTGAATCCGGGATATCGTAAATTATTTTTTGCTTGAAAACCACAAATAAAATGTCCACGATGAGTTTTTCTTTAAAAGGTTATGTCATGAATTACGATTGCGACTGTACATCAGACATAAACAGAAAATGCTTATAAATATAACAAGAGCATGAAGTCCCAGGCCAAGAGCCACGTGTTACATACAAGATCTTTTTATTGCCGTTATGAGAAGTGTAAAAAATTATAAATATTTTAAAATTTTGACAGTAAAAGCATTACTTTGTCTGACTAGTACAAAAAAAGTAAAAGGTTACTCCTTTTTATATTAGTTATTAATTAATTACACGCGCAATGTTTTCTCAGTAAAACATTAAAATTCTATTGTTTGCGGTTGAAATTGTAATTTTCACCCGTCACGTAGCTCAATGTGTGATTAGGAAAATGAAATTCCGCTGGTCATTTAATAAAGTAGCGCTCGAACGAGCAGATTTTATTTATTAATTGGCCCGCTAATTCGACTAATTGTGTTTGACGTGAACATGCCGTGGCATAATGATGATGATTATGTAATGTGATTTGTGGAATATAATATCTAATTAAATTAATTTACGAGTATCGTTATACGTTACGCTTTAAATGCACGCCATGTTTGCCATTGAATTTCTATTCAGGACGTTTTGTTAAAGTTACAATGTTAACTATAATTCTAACAAAAAAATTTATGGTTTTTAATTTGTAATGAATATCTAACTGTAAAAAGATTTTAAGACATTTGTATTAATTTTCGTCCTTTTCTTAATTCTTTCTTTACATCAACCAGAAAGCTTTTATAGTGATGACTATGGTAGCTGCTGAAATCACCAAATTTCAATAATTTTGTTCCGTAAATATCAACGTCTTCAGGAATATGTTATTTTCGGAACGAGCTACCAAATTTTAAATATGGTCTCTATAAAAAGAAACTATTGAAATATGTATATATTTTTTTTAAATAGTAAAAGATAAAAGATTTTTTCTACTAGAGTTTGGAGAATTTTAACACTTGAGTTAGGAAAAGTGGAATATTTCCTAACAAGGGCGGAAATAATATTTCAACATTAAAAGGTATAAGTTATATTGTATATTGTATCTCTGTAGTAACTGTTAAGATAAAAGAAAAGAAAAATATGTAACCATAGAACTGAAAATTAGAAATTAATAAACTTATGTCAGATTTCACTACTATTCAAAAACCTGTGTATTCCAATATTATAACAGTAATATATTCCGAATAAATCAAGAAATTACAACAGGTTATGGGCCCAGATCGCGCGGACAAAAGTTATAGTATTGTGTCGTGTTCGTAAAAGAAAATGGCTGTCAGTGACTGTAAAATAAATGTCGAAAAACTCGAAGGACCTGACGATTGGGCAAAGTGGAAGTGACACATGTCTATGGTACTGCACTTCATTTGGACTTGAAGACATCATTGAAGGTACCAGAGCACATGTAAAATTATCGTCAGAATCGACAAGTGAACAGAAAGCTTTATTTCTTGAGTGGCAAAAAGACGATGCGAAAGCGGCAAGTTTGATAGCAAGTGCGCTGAGCAAACCCGTTGCCGAGCTCGTGTTGACGTGCAGCCATGCCAAAGAAATTTGGGACAAATTACGTGCAAGATTTGAATGCAGCAGTACGCAGCGATTGAATATGTTGATTGAATCGTTTTCCCGAATGACACGGGATGAAGAAGAAGACATTAGCACACATGTCGCTAAACTACAAAAGTTATTTGTGGACTTAAACGACGAACTAACAAAGCACGAAGAAAATACATTATCTGAAAGAATTTTAAAGGGCCGAATTTTATCCACACTGGGAAAAGAATATGACAATTTCAAAGATCCGTGGGATACGATTGCTCCGGAAAATCAGAGTCTCAATTTACTTATTGAAAAATTATGCATGATTGAACTACGTGATCAAAGTGCAACAGAAACAAGTGCGTTTGTAGTTTCTAATAAGTCAAAAGGAAAATTTGATTCGAAAAAAGGAAATTTTGGAAAATCGAAAAATATGGAACAAGCAAAGCAAAAGTATCCATGCAATAAGTGCAAGCAACTGGGTCATTGGGCAGCAGAATATAAACAGAAGAAAGCTGGTAAGCAAGAAGATGGAAATGCTGTATTTCTTTCTTATGCTATGGGTGCTTCAAGCAGCTCCATTGATATTAACAAATGGTATTGTGATACTGGCGCATCGAACCATATTACTCCTCATAAACAGCATTTTGTATCGTACACAAAATTTGCCATTCTTGAAATAATTTCTCTTGGAAAACAAGATGTAAATATGCAAGCACACGGACAGGGTACAATCAAGATTCAAATCCAACGGAACCGTACTTGGTATAATGCTGAAATGCGAAATGTTTTATATGTACCGGATGCAAGCGCGCATTTGTTCTCCGTAAAAGCAGCTGCACTGAATGGTTACAAGACGACAATGGATGATAAAAATGTAAAAATTCGAGACAAAAATAATAACATTATGATGACTGGACTTGACATGCGTGTTATGAAGCCACAGCAAGAAGTTCAAGTGAATTTGGTTAAATCTTCCGAGACTTTACAGATTTATCATGAAAGGTTTGATCATCAAAATAAGCAACACGTAAGGAATATTTTGAAACAAATGAACATTAACGTGGAAGACTGCAAAGAAGAATTCTGCGATGGTTGTGCATTGGGAAAAATGCATCGATGACCATTCAAACAAAGAATGAATCGACCAGCAGTTACTGGTGAATTGATTCATGCAGATGTAAATGGACCTATGACAACAGAATCTTTAGGAGGTACACGTTGTTATGTATGTTTCAAGGATGATTTTAGTAGATATCGACGTATTTTCTTTTTAAAACACAAGAATGAAGTAAGTGAAAAGCTTGAGCAATTCTTGAATGAAGCTCAAACAAATGGACATCTTGTCAAGAAATTCAGATGCGACGGGGGTAAAGAATTTGACAATAAGAAGATTGCTCAGTTACTCGCGAATAGAGGAATTGAATACTGTATTACGCCACCCTATACGCCTCAGCAAAATGGTGCGGCAGAACGAGAAAATCGTACTATCGTCGAAGCAGCTCGTTCTATGCTAAATCCAAGCAAATTACCACGAAGGTTGTGGGCTGAAACTTACAATCCTGCAGTGTATCTTTTAAATCGCACTGGAAAATCCTCAGTTCCAAATAGGACACCTTTTGAATTATGGTATGGACGACCAGTAGGAAAACTTGATCATCTGAGAAATTTGGAACTAAGTTTTATGTCCATGTAAACAAGAATTTCCGCTCGAAGTTTGATGACAAATCTGTTTTCGGCCATCATGTTGGGTATGTCAATGAAAAGGATGGGTATGAGTCTGGATACCTTCCCAGAAGAAAGTAATTCTTAGTCATGACGTGAGGTTCAAACCAGAAGTTGTCTGCAATCTACAAAATGAGTCTGTGGAATTTCAGATTTCTCAAGATGAAATTGCAAGAAAGTATCAGTCCAGTTCACCATCTGATGAGAAAGAAGTTCTGGAGGAAGCCACCTATCGCAGTGAAGAAAGTCAAGATCATGATGCAAGTAAATGTGACGATATAATCATAGCGTCTACTTCTGGAGGAAATAAAAATTTCGGTGAGTGTGAAAAGAAATGTTATGAACCAACTGAAGAAAGGCGGAGAAGTAAACGTCAACATAAGAAGCCAGCTTGGATGAAAAATGATGAATTTGTATACATCGCAGAAGTTAATACTGATGACATCAAAGATCCAAATTCATATTCTGAGGTATTGCAATCAAATGAAAAGGAGCAGTGGTTGCAGGCAATTTATGAAGAATTAGATTTTTTAAAGCAAAATAATTCGTGGCTTTTAGTTGAACGCCCGATAGATGTAAGTACTGAAAAATCGCTGGATTTTACGTCGAAAAACTGCAAGCTAAACTAAAGCTCGATTAGTTGCAAGCAATTGATTACGACGAAACATTTAGTCCTGTAGCACGTTACGACACTATTCGAACCTTGTTGGCTGTAGCTGTTACAGAAAATATGAAGCTGGGTCAGTTCGACATAAAAACGGCTTTTCTGAATGGTATACTTGAACAAGTGTATTTAGAACAACCAGAAGGTTTCGAAGACGGTACCGAACGAGTATGTCTTTTAAAACGAAATTTGTACGGCCTTAAACAGGCACCACGGTGTTGGAACAAGCGATTCATGGAATTCATGAACAAAGCAGGATTCCAAAACAGTATCGCCGAAAACACAACAAAAATCGACTTTATGTTGCAATCTATGTAGATGACGGTTTGATCGTTGGCAGTGACGAGAAAGAGACCGATGATTTTTTGAAAACATTACAATTGGAACTTAGTACGACAACAGGCTCTCTCGACAATTTTCTCGGCATGAAAATAAAACAAAATAATGATGGATCGATTATGATAAGTCAAGAAAAGTATATTAGAAGAATGTTAGAAAGATTTCGAATGGTCGACTCAAATGCAGTCTCAACTCCTATTGGTCGTGAAGAGAGTGAAGACAATGAATGAATTTCATCCAAGATCCCTTATCGTAAAGCCTCATGTACCTTACAACAGCATCTCGTCCAGACATTGCTTTCGCGATAAACAAAGCTGCTAGAGCTATGGAAAAATCAACTGTTCAAGACTGGAATCAAGTCAAACGCATATTTCGTTATTTGAGAGGTACAATGAATTATGGAATCACTTACAGGAGAGGAGAAAAATTGAAAGTCTACAGCGATGCTGACTTCGTTGGCGACAAGAGAACAAGACGTTCGACAACTGGAATTGTTGTGAAATTCGCTGGTGGAGCGATATCATGGACTAGTCAATTGCAAAAGGTAGTAGCAACCTCTACTACCGAAGCAGAAATAATCTCGGCAAGTGAAGGAGCAAAAGAGTTAATTTGGCTAAAACGTTTACTGTCTGAATTGCTTGAAGTATCAGAACAAGATTTACTTCCTATACTCTACATCGATAATGCTAGCGCAGTAAAATTAGCTAAAAATCCTGAATACCATCGAAGATCCAAACATATCGAAATTCGACACTTTTACATACGTGAAAAATTTTTAAATGGCGAAATTGGATTACAATACATTGATGGAAAGAATCAGTTAGCTGACTTGTTCACAAAGTGCGCGATTTAGTGTCCACTTAAAAGATTTTGTGATACATAGAACTGAAAATTAAAAATTAATAGACTTATGTCAGATTTCACTACTATTCAAAAACCTGTGTATTCCAATATTATAACTGTTATATATTCCGAATAAATCAAGAAATTACAACAGTAACGAAAGCAGAGCAATCTTGCCTCCGCTTTTTTTAAACGTCAAATCAGAACATACATTATTAAAATTATCCAAATTTAAACTCTAGTAGAAAAAATAATGTGTGCAACACGTAGAAAATCCATTTTTTTCTAACTTATTGCACAAATAGCTATTAACGGCATCAGATAAAACTGAAAATTGTTGTGCTACATTTTTCGCCGTGGAACCATTATTTAAAGAATTAGTGATGCGTACTTCCTTGCTTATTTTGGCGTTGTTTCTCCTGTAACCATTATTCTGATTATTTATTATCCATATCAGTACGCCAAATATTCAAACATGCGAAATATTTGTGAAAGTCAACTGACAAATACGGAAACACGTTTGACCCAAAAGGAAATTCATTGACCAAACAAGCCTACTAGTATAAAATCATTGGAAAACCATTAGACACAATATACTGAAACACAATTGACAAAAGAGGAAAAGGAATAGAAAATATTAGTGGCATTCTACAAACAAATCGATTGATTACAATCAGATTAAATCGATTTAAATCGATTCATGAAAACACTGAACGGTGGCGTGACCGGTATAACCCTACTTTCTATAATATTTCTTAATATTTGGTATTTAACTATTCAACAATAGCAATATCACAATATTAGCAGTTATTCCTCTAATAAATCTTTGAAATAAACAATACACTGTTATAAACAACTCGCACATATGATACAAACCGAGACGCCATATTTAATCGCAGTTAAATCGCAACGTTTTTACGATGGACAATTTCATGGTCGATGTTGAATCGATTCAGAAGCGTTGAACGCTAAACCGTATGCAATCATAAATCGATTGTGTCCGTTGAATGCCCCTAATGTTTTGCTTTTCTGAAACTTAATAAATATTACTTAAGTCCGTTGAATGCCCCTAATGTTTTGCTTTTCTGAAACTTAATAAATATTACTTAAGTTGTTCGGAAAAAAATGTCGTATTATGTCAAGAATTTTTTGATTCCAGAAAAGTTGGGTGATGTCATCGTGGAATACAGCTGGTAGCAGAAAGATGGCAAAAGGTCACTGATATAAATCGTGATTATATACAGTGCGTCAAATAATTATAGCGCACCTTTGAAAACGAATTTAAAACTGCCGTACTGCAAAAAATTTTAATATGACCACCTAAAATACTTTACATATCGATGGCCCTCTGGAATAATGGCACAATTCAAAAAACTTAAATTTTCAGGAGAGCTATTTAAAAACTTTAATTAATTTAAAATGCAATTTTATAATTAGGTTTTGAATTATACTGCGTTTCCACTTAAAAACAAAACTATAGATTAATCTTTGAAAAAATTTAATTTTCGGCTATATTCCAGTGAAAGAAATTAGTAAAAAATCTTAATTTTCAACCTATTTTTGAGATGTGTCACTATGTTATATAGAATATTAACTTTTTGCGATAAGTGTTACGTAGTTATAACACACATATTCCTTTATTAGAAATTAGTTTACTCTTAAATTTCAAGTTAAATAACAAATCTAAATGTCTTTCGATTATACGAACCGTTAAAAAAATAAAACAGCAATTTTAATATTTTAATTTTTTATTAAGTTTGAAAATGAATAAACTGCTACTACCAAGTTTCAATAAAAAAATGCGCCTAAATACTAAGGAAACAACGAAACATTTTTGTCATAAAAATATAACTTAAAGGCTATTATAAAAGGGGGCATAAAATTTTGGTATAATATTTTTTTGCATCAGTTTTAGAAGCCCTTCCTTTTTTTGGATCCACACCTATTGGTCCAGAATATAATTTTTGGTAGATTTTCTTCCATGGAGTTAGTAAAACACCCACGAGTGGTTCTTTTTGGTGCATTTAAGTCAATTTCTCGATATTCCAAATCATCGTATTTATATTTAAAAAATAGTTTTTTTGTGTCTTGTTTATTTGCATGAACAATGGCTATATCAGACACCCTGACATATACTTTGTGATTGTCGATAAAACCAGGAGATTTATTAGCCAGTCTTTTAAAATCATAAAAACAATCATATCCTAATTCATGCACAGTGTAGGGGTTTTTTTTTTAGCATTTCGCAGAGCAATATATTGCTGAGGAGTGTAGATAGGTCCTCGTTTAAGAGATTTTGTAATTTCTCTCTGAATAAGAGCATGGGCGCTGTCTCCTTCATTCTGAGTATGACCTTTGACTAGGAATTTGTGGGTTATGGATTTAATAAATTCATACTTTTGGACAGCATATTCGTACATTGAAAAAATAAATCGGTTTTTATTTTGTCCCCCACAATTATCTGAATAAAAAACAATGTCAAGCTCCTTTTTAGCTTTTACTGCTTTTTCTTCTAAATTTTCTAAAAATATCAGCAGGCAGGTTGCAATTTCATTAGCACCTCGTTTTCCAATAGTCTCATCCCAAGTAAAACACTGAACATTGTTAGATCCCAAGTCATATACAGTTAAATTAAAAGCATTAATTTTTGAAACATGGTAGAATGTGGAAATGTCACCCCGTGGACATTGCAATACAGTCTGCTACAATATAACTGTTATCTGCTTGTGCTTTTTCTTTATCTTCTTGTTTGGAGGATCTTGATAATCGTTTATCTTTCTGGTGTTCTTCATATTGGGCTTGCAATTCGAATTTTTCATTACCTTCAGCATTTTCATATCGGACGCAATCCTCACACATATCTTTCTTAGGTTGGAAAAATGAAATGTACTCGGTATTAAAAATTTCAGCATACATCTGATATTTTGCCTTTTCTAAATTTTTCTCAGAACAAAGGTTTACGTAGTCCTTATAAAGATCCATTAATGAGCGTCCTCCTTCAATATATTCCTTCTTGGAGTCTTTACGGCAGTAGTGGCTGTCCATCCGAGGAATAGAATCAATATGTTGATGAATCTGATTTAAAATTGCAGGATTCATTTTACGATGTTTGCCATGCTTCCCACGGCCGTCTGGGCTAAGTATTTGAGTACCATTTGCGGACGAATTTTTTTTTGACAAAACAGTTCGTATAAAACGATCGGCAATGCTCAGTGTTGTTTTAAAGAAAAACTTACAAACTCTTTGTCTAGTACCGTCTATTGTTAAATAGAAGGCATTATTGAATTTACGATTACTGTTTTCTCGTTGATACCTATATTTTGGTTTAAGAACTTCCACATGACACAAAACGTACTCACGCTGCCTTTGTAATTTTCTCATATTCCAAAATTCGGTAAAAATTACTTTTCTTTGCTCTCCTGTTATCTTTGTTGCACATTTTTGTTGGCATTTGATATCACATACTGGACCAATAGATCTTTCTTTGACAATCTTTTTATTTCTTCTTTGATATTCTTGTCCAAAATTTCTTTTACGTTTCGCTATATTTGCTTGCCATTTGTCTGGTTGACACAATCTCTTCTTCACATTTTTTCTCTCTTCGTTTTCTTTTTCTTCATCACCACTACTTCTTGAAGAAGGAGGCTCAAAGTTCTTATCCAAGAGATCATCATCATTGTCTTCTGATTCTGAAGATGTAGACGAATTTGAAGAACTGGAGCCGCTACAAGAACTAGATGTCTCTTCGTGTGAAGAATTATAAATGTTTTCTTTCCCTTCATCTGAAGCAAAAAAGGACTAAATTGAGTGAAAGAGAATAATTTTTTTATAAGTCATACTTGGTAGTTGTGTGCTTTCCATATCTTTTTCCTGTAGGTCCTGCACGTTCCAATTTTGTGTAGTTTGTTCACTAGTTAAACTAATTGTGTTCAAAGAAGAACTACATATTTCTTGTTTCTCTTTTTCTAAAACAAAAAGTGACTAAATTAAGTGGGAAAACAATATTTACTTTTTGATACATCTTACCTGGTGCTGGTTGCGGCATGCTATTCTCCTGTACATTCAAAATTTGTGAAGTTGTGGTTTGCTGGTTGGTTGCTAATGACAAAATTAATTCAGTACGAGTCAATTTTACTCGTTCCACCATGTTTCTGGAGTATTTTCTACACAATAGGTGAAAATTACCTATAATAGTAGGCGTTTTCCCGTTAGCTCTGAATTTTGCGTTTCAAGCACAATTGGGTTTTAAACGCACGATGGAAACCTGCCTTACTGGAACGTGCGCTTCCTGATGTGTAAATAAATGTGTTTTCATATTTGTTTTGACATCTGAAAGTGACTTTGAATTTAAAGTCTCCTTTAAATTCCATTATGAAACTGGCCCTTAATCCCAAAGTTCTCCTCAAGGTTCTAGTACCAATCGTGCAATTCGAATTAGCACTGATAATTCCTCTTTTATCGCGATCGCTAAGCAATGGAGGTCGACCAGTGGATTTTGATGTTCCATAATTGTCTGGATTTTTTAAAAAATTGTAAATAACTTTCCGGGAACGACGGATTTTTCTTGAAATGTCTGCGTCCGAACTACCACCATCTTTTAGGGCTCGAATTTGACCCTTCTCGAATACTAGGGCTCGAATTTGACCCTTCTCGAATACTGTAAATTTGACTCCCTTAGGCATGACGCAG
Source organism: Dorcus hopei (assembly GCA_033060865.1). Taxonomy (NCBI): domain Eukaryota; kingdom Metazoa; phylum Arthropoda; class Insecta; order Coleoptera; family Lucanidae; genus Dorcus; species Dorcus hopei. The sequence goes on along the minus strand of CM065425.1, from coordinate 64,568,500 downwards.
ACGAAGAAATTACACAAGAAAAATAAATCACTTGAAAGAAAATTATTAACAATTGCATAATTTTCAATGTGCGCTATAATTTATTGACACTTTTTTAAACGAACTTGTTTAACGCGGTAGTGATGTCCGAGACATCCGGTAAAAAAAATGTATACAAAATTTTTATCACAAATGTAGTTTGTAATGTATTTTCTACATAGCTAATACATGATATACGGTCTCTTGGTGGAACGTACATACTATAAAGATTTATGGCAATTTAATTAAATTTTCATAGTGCGCTATAATTACTTGACACACTTTAGTTTAATCAAAATTTATATACGTACGTAACAGCAATGTTTTATGTTAAAATAAATTCACGGTATACAAACATTCTGAATTAAAAAGAAAATGACATTTTTTTCCGAACCACCTAATAGTAATTTTAATTTGACAATTTATTTTCTACCAAAACACAAGGTTTAAAGCTATTTTCAAATATTCCATTCTTTTTTTTTAATGTTTCTAATAATTAAAGCTCCTTGCAATTTTTCCCTGATTTCTTCTGATTCATCCAAATTTCTTTTTTTATCTTAATATTTTTCTTTCGCATCCACTTCTTTATTTTCTGGTACTACTTTGTCTTCGTCCCCCCCTTCTTAAAATATTTGTAGAAGTTAATCCGCATTTCCGTTTTCAATTCTTTGTTTTTCAGAAATCTTCATAAATGCACGCATTGAAAACAAATGTATTTTCAACAAAACGAAGGAATTAGAAGATTTCATTGTTTATTTATTTTTTTCATATTTTCATAGCACAATTGGAATTTTGAAGCTGCCAGCAAAATTACTTTAAAAAGAATTAATGAAAAGATTGCAGGGTAGAGAATTTTGAAACTACACGTTCCGGACAAAAATGCCAAACGAAAAGCTAGAGTTGAAATGAAAATGAATTTAGTTTAAAATAATACGGAAAACATTTAGAATTTTGACAAAATGAGAATGGCACAAATCCAACAGGTAATAAAATATTATTACACATCACTGCAGTGCAGAGTATGAAAAATATTACACTTGATACTGCGTGAGATTTATAGATTTGTCACTCACGGGCATTTTAGAAGTAAGTAATTCCAATAACGTATTTTTATTATGTACTTTTAGCTTCTCTTTTGTAAATGTTTTTTTTTTTTTCTAAAAGAATAATACCTACACATCTTGTTATTGTGGCAAAAAGCAAACAGTTATGGTATTTACGGACGGAAGCGGATATTTTCCCGGGGGCAAACTCGAAGCCCATTTATATTTGTTCATCCGACAGGGCGCTTTATCCTTATATAACATCTTTTGCTCCTCCTCAGGCGATATACGACATGCTGGGCGCGTGTTCGTCCAACAGACCGGCGGATTCCGCCGAGGAACGGGCAAAGAACATCTTCGCCAAGATGGACGAGAACAACGACGGCCAGCTGACGCAAGAGGAATTCCTCAAGGGCTGCCTGCAGGACGAAGAACTCTCCAAGATGTTGGCTCCTTAATGTGTACCTTAATTAATTTTAGTGTGTTTGCTCACACGTTGACTACCGTCCCGGTAGTTCGCAGCAGAGCAAGCTTTTAATTAATGAATTAATTAATTGAACGAGACTCTGACCAACTCTGTATCAGTTCACGGGTACATTCGAAACCATCATCCTCATTCATCGTCATTATTTCATTTCTCGACTGACGTGAGCGACGCTATTTAAACACCCAGAAAGCGTACCTACCTATAAATGAATCAAAGAATTTCTAAATGTGTAATTTTTTTTCTGTTGTAAGCTGCATGCGAGAGCCATTGCTTTCTCTCTCTCTTCCTCATGCCATCCGTACCGAACTCAGCAGGCATTTCTTACGAGTATTATTAAGCTAGGGCTTAGGTTATTAGGGCGAAAACCGAGGGTACTCGACATGCGCGTTCCAAATACATACATAGATGTTCACGTTTATATGTACTCAACATGTTTTAAGCATATCATAAATGTGTCTACATATTTCCTTGTATAGCTCACCTGTCCGAATTCAATGCGTTTGACAATGTTTCGCTCACGAGTCCGACGACGTCCGCTTCGTCTTCCTACTTGTGAGTGCTTTCTTCTCCCTTTTTACACACACTCACATAACACACCTACACATATCTTTGTCTAAGTCTACGGGACACCACCGTGGAGGAAATTTACCGCATCCGAATGAACCCTTTTCGATAACGCTAAGAAATAAAGGTGCATTCTCTCCAAGCTCTATGTAGCACCACCCCCACATATCAGTCTAATAAAATATTTATCCTTCCCCCGTTTATTTCGCAGTAATTCACCGCATTTTATTACGTGAATAAAATAAAAATAAGCATACGCGCGATGAAGATAAATCAGAGAAAATAAAAAGTTTCTCTGCCCAAGTAAATCCCGGATTGATTCGGATGTGGTGAAGTTTTCCTCCCGTTGAAATATACCTACAGCACAAATTTTCTGATTAGTACCAGAAAAAAAAAATGAATACCTGTGTTCGGTTCCGTAGCGCGATTTAGGAGAGCGTTTTCAGTATTTGTTTGCACGATCGTTCCAAACCAACATGGTCACGCCATCTCCTCGACGGGGAACATTTACACGAAGGTGTTGTAATTGTTAGTCCAGACATGGCGGTGCCATTCCTACCTACCGTACGTTCCGTTTTGTAAATTCGTTCGTAAGTGAAGCAGAAGATGCAGGACATGGACGTTTCGCTCCATGCGTGTTAAGGTATCTACTTGATCGATCGGTTATCTATTGATTAATTAATATTTTTCTACTTGCACATACTGTAAGATACGTATTATGCTATCATAGATGTTTACTTATGTATTTAATAAAAAGAAAAAAAACTAAAATTAATTGACGGAGATTGTAACGGACGCAGGAACTTCCGAAATTTGTTTGTGTATGGGGCACCTGAGTCGGTAACACACAGAATACGAAACAAATTTGTCATCACATTCATTTTTTTTTAGTACACCACTTCGTGACCTTTAAAATTTAAAACTTTGTCTTGTTCTTCATTGGTGCATCAAATCTTTAAAATCTAATTAAAATTCATTATAATTTTCATATTCATCATTCATATTATGTTACTTCTATTTGTTATCTATTTATTAAAAATTTTGTTGCTTTGACAGCACGCATGGCCGCCTTGTATGGGATGACTTATCATGTAGCAAACTGGCTTCAATTTGTCAATCCTAATGCAATGTTAGGTCAATCGCAGGATGTCGCGATTAAACTTTTCTTTAAATTTATTTTTAGATGTTACTTCTTTATATTGTCAAACGCGTGTGGATTTTATTTCGCTTTTACGACTTCTCGTATTTATACAGGGCGACATTGAAAAAACTGCAATGCATAGTACCAGGCGATATTTTTTTTTTATTTTTTTTTTTAGAAAATTTATTTCTCTTCAATATCTCACAACAAAAAAATCGCTACTTGGTCGACATGGTCCACTATACACGATGTTTCAAAAGTCGCGACGGAAAATGAAAGGGGTTATAGGGAATGGAATTTCAAACATTTTTTCTTATATAAACATGTGTCCGATTTCTACGCATTTAATAGATGCAGGGCTTAACTTTGTTACATGTAAATTTGATTAACGTAGGTTGCTATGATTTGATTGTGATCCTTTTGGGTTGTTTAAAGCAAATGTTCAAAAACACCTCCTCCAGTTACAAGACAAGCTTGATTGACATCGACGATCTAATTCGTGGGTGTAATTAAATTGAAAATTGGATTTCAGCGAAAGCTAAATTAATTTTTTTCCAAAAGCTGTTCTTCTGTATGAATTCCGACAGCATAAACTATTTCCTTCAATGCTCCCCAGAAATGGATATGCTTGAAGTTCTTAGGCGGCGATGACTTGATTACATTACATAAGTGTCTATTTAACAGTAGTTTATTGTTTAGTGTTAATTTACAATGTTTGTACCTTAATAAAAGTTTACATGTAACAACTTTGAGGTTCTGTATCTATTAAATGAATAGAAATCGGACACATGTTTATATTAAAAAAAAAAAAATGTTTGAAATTCAATTCCCTACAACCCCTTTCATTTTGCGTCGTGACTTTTGAAACACCCTGTAGAATGCTGTTCTGATGTTAATATTTGCATCGATAGACGTATTGATATTCTTTATAGCATTTTTGAGCGAACTGTTCCTCAATATACTTCTTGTACAACCACTACTTATCCTCCTTGGTTTTCAGCGTCAATTATTAGAAATTTAAAGTTAAAAAATCACTACAGACAAAAATGATTGGCTACAGATAAGTAAATTTTTCTCCATCAGTTTAGACGTCTGCGTAGTATCTGTAAAGCACAGAACATATACGGATCGTGCTGAAGAGTGTGTTCTTTCTGATCCGAAACAAATTTTTCAGTATGTCCACATGAGACAGGGTACTTCTCGTATTCCTAATAAGTTACATTCAAGTGATAATAAGACATATACCTGTCCTCAAGACATCGTCAATGGTTTCGCAAAATTGTTTTCTGCCTGACACTCATAGCACTGTGCTTCCGGATGTTTTATCAAATATTCCTGCTTTTTTCATGCCAACCGTTTCAGAAGATGAATTGTTAAAAATTATGGCAAAACTTCCTGTTAAGTTTACCGCTGGTGAGGATTCAATCCCAAGTTTTTTGATTCGTGATGCTAGATATGTGCTTGTAAAACCTTTATTACACATCATTAACTTTGCCATTGTCACGTCTACCTTTCCGGATATTTGGAAACGTGCCAGAATTACACCTGTGTATAAGAAAGACGATAAGACACAGCTTGAAAATTATCGTCCTTTTGCTATTTTAAATAACTTTGCCAAAATTTTTGAGCAAGTTATATATAAGTTCATTTATCATAAGACTATCTCTTATATTTCGTCTCATCAGTACGGTTTCATTTCTGGTCGGTCGACTGCCACAAATTTGGGGATGATAACGCAGTACATAGCTGAACATCTGGATAAGCAAGGCCAGGTTGATGTCTTTTACACAGATTTATCTAGTGCTTTCGATAGGGTGCATCCTGGTATCCTTCTTAATAAACTTAGCTCTCTATGAATAGCTCCGTCTTTATTGCGTCTTCTGCAATCGTATTTAATTGATAGAGTGAATTATGTCTTTTTCAATGGCTATAAATCATTTGAATATCCAGTCACCTCAGGTGTGCCGCAGAGCTCAAATTTGGGACCCCTACTCTTTGTTATTTTCATTAATGATTTATTAGTCTCTCTTGAATGTCGTTCACTTGCTTTTGCAGATGACTTAAAGATATTTGCTTCAGTTTCGAATACTTGCTCCAGCGGTGCCTAAACACAATTATTGTTATTTTGCCGAAACTAACAGCGAAAAATTGGATTAATCGTAGCCAGATATGCCATTAAAATAAACAATTATTAATAACAGGAAAACTAAAAGAAACAGGTATAGGGCATTGTAATACTATTCGATGCAGAATTTGATTCTGCATCTGATGATGTAAAAAAATACAGGGTGTTCCATTTAAGAAAATTGAGTTTTGGGCAGTTAAACATAATGACACCAGCCTGTGAATTTTTTTTTATTGGGATAACCGATATGATTTGAAAGCCTGGAGATTGTACTTTCAAACGATGTGCAACTTGAATCTTAAAATTTGAAAGTGTCATAGATACAATTTTTTATAGGGAAGGTTACCCAAACTTTTTTTTTAAAAAGAAATTTAAAGATATCTCAAGATCTGTTACATTTAGGCATAGGGAAGTCTTAACATTTTTTATTTAGAATAATGTGCAGAATCAGAATTCGTAATAAAAAATGTAACATTCCATTTAAAATAAGAAAGTTAATGCCGGTATAACCGGAAGTAATGTGAGAGTAAAGATCACTATGTCTTAGGGCAGTGTACCAACTTTCAGAATTTTTATATATTTCCTTCCCTATAATATTTTAATAAGCCACTCTATTTGGGAGACCCTGTATATATACATATATAATCAGAACCTTGTAATACCCGTAGGTGTAAGGTGATCAACTATTATTAATCTATAACTAATTTTGTGTTGCTTAACACTACAATCAATAAACGAATTTTCCCCACTGTTTCTTGTCACGTGCGAGTGTCTTGGCCTCCTCTTTCGTTGTTCCTTTTTTTTTGTAGAATTTTTCCAATGTTGTCATCCCGTGTTTCTTCTTTCTTCTATACTTGCCTCCCATACTTTCTTTACTGCTCTGTTAGTGTCCATCCGTGCTACGTGGCCGAACCATCTCAGCTGTCTTTTCTCGATTCTTTCTAGTACTGATTCTGCTTCTAGTTCCTCTCTCACAACATTATTCCTAATCCTATCCAGCCTCGTTATTCCTAGAATTGCTCTTAAAAATTTCATTTCTAAGGTCTGCACTTTGCTTATGCACTTTTTAGTAAGAGTCCAGCTTTCGCATCCAAATGTCAAGATCGGAAGGAATACTGACTTGTATACGCTCATTTTAGTTTTTCTTGTTATTTCTTTCTTCCTGACAAACTTAGTTTTTATGGAATGATACAATTTTGAAGCACTTTCTAATCGAGCAACAATTTCAGCTTCTTGGTTCCCTCTGCACACCTAAGTACTTAAATGTTTCCACTTGCTCGAGTTTCGTACCATTTATTTCTATATTCATTTCCTACTATCATTATTTTTGTAAGTATTTTGAGCAGTTACATTTGACGTTTTCTTTTCAGTTAGTCAGTGAGTTACATCGGCGTGAATTTCACTTTTTCTCCAATTAATTTAATTTAATCTGATTTCAGTGGTTTTTCATATTCTTTTCAGAGTCCTGATTTTTTCAAGTTGAATCATCCAACTCTTCAACCATTCTTTTGTTCATTTTGTTTCCGAGTTGTTTTCTCTCTTATTCGTAATTTTCACTTGCTTCTCGAAACAAGGTGAGCAACGTGCCACAAAGTGACAGGAAGCGACGCAATTTCCGTTTTTTTTTCCAAAATTAACACCGAAAGGAACAAAGCGAACTATATTAATTCCTTTCACTTCACAGGTATTATCTCTTTCTAGAAATTCTACGGAATGAATATCTTTGATTGAAGGCCATAAGGTCTCGCTCATGTGCTTGTATATTATTATGGGACGATGTTGTGAGATATTATATGAGATAGAAATACAAGCTTTAAAAGAAAATACACTGATATTTTGGAATTTGCTTTACGATTTTGTGTGTTGCCTTACTTCGTGCAGGAGCTTCCTGCGTCCGAAACGGGACATGTAGTTAAAGACAAACAAGGGCAAGTTGCAGCATAGTAGGCTATATTTACCACGTATTCATACTGAAGGCAAAACGTTTCTTTGGATTTTTATCACTAAATATGATTATGATGATGATTATTATGATTATAAACATTAAAGAATATACATATTTGCCGAAGCCGTTGTTTTTGTGTGCGTGCGTTGTGCGTGTGTGAGCTGCTGAACGAGCGGGTGCATCTTCCATCTACTAGTGTTGTTGTGTGAGTCTAGGGACCGGCATTGAGGAGTCGGAAGACGCGTCGGCCAAGTTCTAGTCATGGGGAAGCAGAACAGCAAACTTAAGCCGGAGGTGCTGGAAGATCTCAAACAGAACACCGAGTTCTCAGGTGAGCCCTTCTTTTCTCTGGATGAATCCGGGAGCAATTTGGCGAAATCGTCCTGTCGCCGCTCTCACCCCCCGAGGAAACGCGGGTAATGGAAAAGGTCGAATAACGACGAAATTTCCTGCTCCCTTATAACTCAATTTTTCAGAGTTACGCTTTATTTCAGTTTCGGGGCCCGGCCGTACGTGTATAAGGACGATTTTGCATATTATATTTAATTGGGGTAACGGGAAGGAAATTCGTTGGTTTTACAGACGCGGAAATTCAAGAATGGTACAAGGGGTTCCTGAAGGACTGTCCGAGCGGGCACTTATCGGTGGACGAGTTCAAGAAGATCTACGGTAACTTCTTCCCGTACGGGGACGCCAGCAAGTTCGCCGAGCACGTTTTCCGCACGTTTGACGCGAACGGAGATGGAACCATCGACTTTCGGGAATTCCTATGCGCGCTCTCCGTCACCTCCAGGGGAAAGCTCGAGCAGAAGCTCAAGTGGGCCTTCTCGATGTACGACCTCGACGGTAACGGCTACATATCCCGCCAGGAAATGCTAGAAATCGTCACGGTTTGTACGCTCACGACGTTAGTAAATAATGATTTGTTTCTTTGGTGTGTTTCACAGGCAATATACAAAATGGTAGGTTCTGTAATGAAAATGCCTGAGGACGAGAGTACGCCGGAAAAGCGCACGGACAAAATCTTCCGACAGATGGATCGTAATAAGGATGGAAAGCTGAGCCTGGAAGAGTTCATCGAAGGAGCCAAAAGCGATCCGTCTATCGTACGACTGCTGCAGTGTGATCCTCAAGCACAGTAGCGACGGGACTCTTTGTTTTAAGTTATCAAACCAGTCTTGTGTGATCGCGGGGATACCGCGCCGACATCCCGGTTATTTACAAAAAAAAAAACAAGTCTCACCACAACACTGATTTTTTCCCGTCAAAAAGAAAAAAAAAACAACAACCGCGGATTGTTATGCTCACCCTCGCATAGATTTAGCGAAACTTTATTTAATCCTAATTTAATTCATTAATTTAGTTTAGTGATTAAGTGAGATAAGCGATTTTGATGAAAGAAGATGAAAAAAAAGCAAAAAATAATTCTGTGACAAATTATTATATAAATCTATCTCTTATATCGTATAATAATAATAATGATAATGATAAGAGTAATTATCTCCAGATATATCAATTAAATGTTACTGTTTTTCAAAGATTTATGTGATTTCGAACGAAGTTGAATGTAGATGATTTTACTTGTATAATGTTCCAAAATATTATCTCGGTGGTAATTGGTGCTTAAATTAATCAAACGGGAAGCGAAGGATTGGCGGAAGGACGGTCACGTTTTAGGCTATTTAGATTTTTAGGACCGTACGGGACCGTCTCCGCCACACTTTCGCCCGTACAACTTCACGTGACGTGTTTTCGTATCAATCATTGTTTCTCCGCCCTGTTTCTCTCTTTCTCTTCGATGCACTCACTACTTATATTTTCTTTCTTTCTTTCGATTTTTTATGGATGTGTTCTTATACATTTGATGATAAGTAACGTGCATACTTACATTACATACATAATATTACCATAGATATTATCGATAGGAATTATGGAATTATATGATACTTACGTGCATATACACATAAATTGAGGCCTAACGAACGATTTTATGCAATAGTCTAGTCGACAACAACAGTTGGACAGTTCCGAGGGCCGTCCAGTGGCCGTCGCACAAAACGTGCAAGCACACCGAAATACAATTTCTTGATCTTCCCATGTCTTGCGAGAAAATGTGGTTTTATCAATACTACTTGTCTACATGTAATATCAGAATAAAATTGCTAATGCATTAACGTGGTTTATTATTTCTCTCTTCCCACATTCCTTTAATTCTGTCTATATATATTCGTATAAAATATAAACAACAGTATACATATAAGTTAGTAAATTACAAAGCAATAAGTTAATTTGAAACTTATAAATTTTTTATGTTCAGCATCCTCTGTAAGGCTTCAGGAGTGACATTATGTAACCCTGCAAAACCATGTTGAAATTTAGTTATGGCGCAATCTTCCACAATGTGAGAAATCGTTTTGCGTTCTACTCCACAAACGCAAACTGGACTTCCAGCTAAGTTCAACTTGTAAAGCAAATCATTACAACGTCCGTGCCCTGTTCGAAGACGATTTAATTTGCTCCAAATTTTCCTTGATAGGTCAAAACCGGGTACTCTGTGTTGAGTCCTCAATTAAATTTTGATGGAAAACTTGTATTTTCCAAGCTTCAGAAACAGAGAAAGGTCGGTGTAAAAAATCTTCTTTCCACAGTGGCTTACGTGATTTTAACCTAACAGGAGGAATGTTTTGTAGGTCTGCATTGATTGGAAAGAAATCTGGAATCATTTGATACATATCCCATTCACGTTTCATGACCTTTCTTCTCAGACTGTGTGGCTTGATATTTGCTAAAACGTGCAACCAAGCAAGTGGGGTGGATTTTATAGTGCCACATATAATTCACAATGAAGTATTTAACTGCGAATCTATTTTATTTACATGTTACCATTCATCCATACTGGATAACAATATTCTGCAGTAGAATAAACTAGAGCTAATGCTGTTAAACGTAATGTATACACATTTGTTCCCCAGTTTGTTCCTGCAAGTTTTAGCATTATAGTTTATTTTTAAAACCTGCTTCTATATGAGTTGTTAGTGCTAAGACTTGATCACAGCAATCCTGCCTGCTCTATTGGAAGTTCTTCATCAATAACTGAAGAAATACGTTGATAGATTAATCTCTCCAAGAGTTTGTAACATACGCTAAGCAAAGAAATAGGTCGATAACTAGATGATTCTTCTGGTGGTTCACCCAGGTTTCAAAATGGCGATAACTTTTGACTTCTTAAATTCTGTTGGTATCTTGCCTGAGCGTAGACTGTTATTAAAAAAGTCCAAGAGCCATTTCATACCCAAACTCCCCAAGTTCTGAATGAACTCCGGAAAAATACCATCCAGCCCTGCTGCTTTACGATTCTTTAAACAATTAATTGCCATCTTCAACTCATCAAAACAAAGGGCTTGGAAAGTGTATCTGACGGTAGAGCTGTTTTTCTCTGATAGTAGAGCACCCTTTTCATTTTCTTCAATTCATTCTCGTCAACTCTTATGGTATTAGAGATATTTAGCAATCGAGATGCTACTTATAGAGTTCGGACTAATTTGGAACATTGGTTGTTTCTGTTAACTAGAATCCCTGGTTTACGAAGCAAAGCTCAGCTAGTACGACTAGAATGAGTAAAGTTCATATTTTCCATTGTCTTTTAGCAACGCTTTTGATCACACCAATGAACCTGTCATAATTTCTAGAAAGTGAACATTTTGATCAACGTTGATTCTAAATTCCTTCCAGTTTGCCTTTTGAAAATTCCAACGTGGTTTTGGTAAAGATTTAATTATGGGAATTTTCGCTCCAACATTTATTAGGATGGGTCTATGCTCTGGCTATGTGGGAAATCATGTAATACTGATCTATCAAAGAAATAAACTCTGCAGAGAGGTGTTCCGAGCCAATTATTTTTATATGGACGTGCAGGTATGTACACATTTAGATCTTTAATTATAAAACTAAGAAATTGGCTCCCATAGCTATTCTACTAGCTAGGAGCAAGTGTCAGTTTTTTCGAGAAAGAGATAAAGCCATCCAAAGAGTAAAACTACAAAAGCGTCAATGAAATACTAAAAAATAATGCGACAAACAGAAACAAATGAAAAGTTAAACAAATAACATAAGAATACTACAAATGAGATGGATGAAAAAGAAAAAGAAAGTCGTCGATCCCCTGTTAAGCTGTGAGTAAATCAAGGTACAAAAGATAACTCAAATAAAGGAAATGAAATGTAAATAATACAGACAAAATACGAATGAAGATTAGACGAGCTTCTGCTATCGAAAACAAAGAAAACTGTGAAGAAAAATATTAATGATTTAAGGAAATAGAGAAAATATTGAGATGTAAAGAAAAAGAACAAAGAATCGTCCATCCCTCGTTCGTTTTTTTTTGCAACAGTTTTTCTGGATTAAGAATAAAGAATAAGAATAATCTTTATTTCACAAGAAAGTATTATTGATTTTTATTCAAGTTTTCTTTTGGTTAAAAAGGAGAATAATAAAGAAAAGAAAGTCGACGAAAAATTAATTCGACAAAAAAATCAAAAAAATAACTCAAACTACAATAAAATGTAAAAATAAGAAACACAAGTGCGGGCTTTTGCTGGTAACAGAATACAAGAGAAAAGTGTGAAAAATGTCAAAACGAAAGAAAAGCATGAACATCTTTGCACTATTCAAATGACTGCATGTTGTGTCTACGAAGCAAAAGCTCGAATTTTTTTCAATCCATAGGCGAGCAGTAGCGTAGTAAGGAGTCCAGGTCATCGAAACATATTCAAACTTACTAGCAACGAACGCAAAGAATAAGATTTTTAGCAATGTAGGATCATTAAAAGGCGTAACAGATCTAATTAAAAAGACCAAAGTTCTGGACGCAGATAGTGCGATAGCTTCAATGTGATGTGAAAAACTCAATCGGGAACCAAACAAGACACCGAGTTAGTTTTAGTTAACGGCTGACCATTCATCTCATAAACTACTAAAAGTAAGTGTGTAACATTTATTGATATTCAGTTTCAGTCTATTATCATCACACCATCGAATGATGTATATCTATGTCAGACTGAAGTTTCAACACATCCATACAGCCGGAAACAGATGAGTAGATTTTTAAATCATCAACAAACGACATGCTCCAGGGCGCCGCGCTGTCTCTTTTCAAGAGAATGGAACACCCAGCGAGTCCTTAAAAACTTGTTACGTTAGTCATGCAAATTGCACTACGGTTTCACGAGCATCATAAACCTGTCATAGAGAGTAACCTTTTAGCTTTGTGTTTTCGGATTTTGTATGGGTGGGTTTGCACTAAATTTTCGTACATGTCAGTTATAGAGAAAAAAGGGATCAAATGACGTTGCAAGTTGAAGTATTTCGCTTTAGTCTGCTGTTTAAAACAGGCGCCAATTGTATTAAAATGTCAAGTGGGCACTTGTAATGAAGAGAGGACCAGGGCAGTTGCAGATTGCGAGAGACCACCGCGATGCTCTATGACAAGCTAATTAGGGTTGAATGGGCGTGATTTGGAGCTAGAAGCAGTGATTATCATTGGCCGGAGGTTGTTCAAAATTTATCTTGCGAAGTCCGAGGGGGTGGTTAATTTTTACTTGGAAAGGACGGAACACGAAAAACGGACAGAAACGTTCGAATCTCTCTAACGAGCGGTTGAATATTTTAAAATTTTACTTTCTTTTAGTGCTTGCAGTCATTTTCTCATATTTCCAGATAAATAATTTATTTCGGTACGGTTAAAAATACAGTGTGTTAAGAAAAAGGGCAATTAAACAAAACCACGAATACCTACGGTTCGTGTCGCGGGTGTCTAAACAAGAGTGCGTGAAGTGTGCGTGTGTGCGCAACTCGCGAATACGCGGATAGGTAATTTGCATTTATTTGTATTCTTCGTCTTTGGTGGTGTAAATTGGTTAAGAATAATTTAATTTGCATTAATCAGGGCCCAAAGAGTCTGTAAAGTTCAGTATTCCTGTTGCATTTAGATAAATTTTAGTCAAACTATTTTTATTTACATTTGAATCGAGTATTAAAACTCCACACGTGGCATTCACCTTAGTAAAATTTATTGGTCATTTGTTTTATAAATTACTAGGCCAGTTCTGTGATTTAACCAACCAGCGTCAATTAACTGTTCCCTCAAATCTATTTGGAAATTCAAATACAGTGTACCCTTGGAAAATAGTTCCACCCTTTTGGAGATATCCTCTGCCAAACTGGAAACACGCTAACGGCTGTTTTCGATTTGTGCAGGGAAGTCGCCAATCTGAATCACTGGTCTGAAGCAAGTTATACCTGCCGCCGAAACCAAGTGTGCCAGCACAATCTAAAACCCACAAATCAAGGCCAATTAATTGTTCGTTACTACTCCCTTCTTAAAAATTGGAGTAATACGTGCGTATATTTTCACTTGTCAGGGAAAACAGACGTTTTGATAGACAAATTAATAATACCAGCCAAGGGCTTTTGAAAAAAACGTATCTACAATCTCTAATTATAAAATTAGGAACCATATCATGACCAGCAGTGACGTATTGAAGAAACTTCGACATTATTTTTATTAATTTTTTCTTCAGAAATTGGATGCAGAATCGAATAAAACCGGTTTGAATAAATGTCGTGTATTGGAAAGGAAGACTTAGGAAGAAACGTCTTTGGGAAGAGCTCAGCAAAAGCATCAACAATAGACTTCGGAGTGTTAAAGGTAGCTTCATTGTCATATAGCTTACTGGGTATTCTTGTGGTACCTTTAATTGGTAAATTTGATTGATTTTTCAATACTGGTTTTATAGGATCTATAGGCTGCTGATGTTTTTGTTTTAGAAACAGATCTAAGTCTCCGAAACTCTAAGAGAAAAACAGGATTTCTAGTAGATTTCCATCTGCATCTGTAATAGTCTTTCAGTTTTAAAATAGAAATATCAGGAGTAAACCAAGATGGATTCGCTTGTTTAGAACCAGAGGATGAAAAGTCGGTATGTGTCGATTGAAAATACCATACAACTTTCAATAGAACATATCCAGATCGAGCAACATCGACTTCTGTGCAAGTATCAACAAATGTCCAATCTTTTTGTAACAGGTCCTGATAGAGCTGAATATAATTTGCTTTACAAAATTATACCTACGATTCTTCGCTGATGGAAAAGCCTTCGATTTGGAATTTGCAAAAAAGTCAACTGTAATAATTGTTAAAGGAGGATGACATGGATCAACAGGAACAAAAGGATATTCATCCAGATCAACAGAAACAGAAAAAGTAAACTGGCCAGAACTAAGTCCAGAATTTTACCATCAATGTTAACAATTCTATTGCATTGTTTTATTTTCATTTACACCTTTCAATAGATTTATTTCAAGCATCAGTTACTTACTTGGGGGACGGTGGTAGTTGGTCGTCATCAAAAAACTCAGATCTTTGCAATTTTCTGTACAGAATAGAACAAGTCGGCCAAGCGGAAGAAATGTACACGAATGTGATATTTAAACCGAAGTTTACATTTGCAAATTCTATAAGGATATCACCTTGGCAATATTATTGTGTAATTTCAATGCCAAAATAGGCTTAAAAAAAGAAATGAGCCAAAGCTCTCCCTTTTATGAATTTTTGATGCTTTTCCGTTTTCATTTTCAATAATTCTCGTGATGGTCAAGATATCTCGAAATGCTTTCTTACGTGTTCCTAATGCAATGCTCGACGTATCTAAATCAAAGTCGTGATTATTTTTAAGACAAAAGAATGAGATGTGACTTATTTAGAGCTGTTGTTCTCTTTCTCTCATTTTGGATGCATCTAACCCGGGGCCAATTTAGAAAGACAACATTGAATACCTGCCAAATACAACTCTATTCACTATTACGACAACCAAATACATAAGTGCTTTACAGGTGTTGTGTGTAAAAGAACATACCTTTACGTGCATCAAAGTTAAAAATAATTTGTATAGGTAATTGAAAAAAAACTCCAAAAAAAATTGTAAAAAATGTATTAAGTGGAGGACGAGTTTCGGTCTATTAATAATGATGTTTTGTTAGAGTTTAAGTAGATACTTACGTCGGACGTTTCGTAATGTGACGCACGCTGACATCACCAATAACGGCCCTCATAAATCATAAACGTTAACGATCGTTTGCCAAATTTTCTAACAGTTTGTAAAATTGTTTTCAGACGAAACACCAAACGGAATCTGGCAAACGTGAGAAGTACTTTTACACTTGGGTCAGAAAGTTGTGTGTTTTGGGATATTTACAAAAAAAATGGGCACGTAAAGAAGAATGTCAAAAAAAGTTTCAACTAAAATAAATTCATAGTTTTAAAATCGCTCGCATATGAACGCTTTGTCGCTTAATCAAAACTGAAAAATAATATCTTTAAAGTAAAATAAAATTTAAAAGTACAAAAACAAGGGGGTCCTCAAATATTTTAATTCTAGACTGAATTGAAAACAACATCATAAAACGTAGAATAGTTTTTATTATTTAGGTTTTAAATCATTCAAAATGATGATGATAGCTTTCCAGTAACCAAATTTTCTAGCATTTTGTGTTTCATTTATTATTTTCCTCTTTTGTCATCATCTCTTATTTTTCGTCGCCTTATAACACGGTGTTCATTTTTGTGTAGAATTTATTAAAAAGAGAGTGAGAAGTATCAGAAATAAGAGACGAGATCATAAGCAAAGATAAGAATGTCAGACAATAGAATAGCAAAAAAGAAAGAAATAGAAGAAACTCTAAGCCTACATGAGAGGATGAATTGAAGAGTTAACTGGAATAGAATAGCTACAGAGGTTCTATGTCAAAATTGTTTCTTATTTTTATATGGACGTGCAGGTTTGGTCGGCTAGACCTATACATTTTGAACGTCCATATAAAACTAGATGGAGAAATTGGTTCAGAAATCCCAAAGCGCTCTACTAACTGAGGACAAATGCCAGTTTTTTTTGGAAAAAGGATGTGTTTACACTTTTAAGTAAATAACCTCGGCTCCAAATTGTCTTACGCCCTACGACAATTAGACCCAATCATTAAGTAAGTATTATTTAAAAAAACCAATGATATTTTGGCTACTTTTGAACATTTATAGATAAGTTTAGTTTCAAAACTACTAATATCTTGGAAGAGTGACGATAAAAGCAGGGCACGAAATAGAGAAGAAATAAGAATTATGAAAAAAAAAACGATAAACGATGATTTGCTTGGAAGTTAAAATGATAGCAGAAGAATAGAAGCAGAAGGTCGACTAAGACACATAAAGATGCAGCAAGATTTAAAGGTGATGTGAGTAGCAAAGTAATGTAACACGCCGACGTGTCACCTTGTTTGTTGACTTTTACGGACAACTAAATAACCAATAAAACTGTCCAAACAAAAACAAATTAAATTTATTGCCAAATTAAATAACTGGACTGACAATAATTACTTGCGGGAGATTCCCAAGAAGGGTCACACAACGGTTTATTACTGCAGTTAGTCATCCACAATCCTATCCGTTTGGGTCGACTGCAGCTACCTGCTACTTAAGATTTATGGCCCGGCACTAGGAACTATTCTACTAACCTACTTATTTGTTTCTGTTGTGCAGTGACCCTTGCGGGAATCTGCAATAAAATAATATTCCTCGTAATCGCTGCAAATCTGGACTTACGTTGTTGTAACCCAGTTCTTTTTGGTGCGTCAGCTAATAACTTGAGAGATCAAGGAACTAATTACGTTGAATAAAAAAGCGTCTAAAAATTTTTGTTTAATTCCACTCGTCGAACTGCGATCTCGTACCAGGATCACATAAACGTGTGGAGATGTACAAGACAAAAGCGCATTAAAAATTTTTGTTCAATTTAACTCGTCGAACTGCGATCTCGTACCAGGATCACATAAACGTGTAAGGGTGTACAAAACAAAAGCGTCTTAAAATTTTTTGTTTAATTCCACTCGTCGAACTGCGATCTCGTACACCAGGATCACATAAACGTGTGAGGGTGTACAAAACAAAAGCGCCTGAAAAATTTTTGTTTAATTCCACTCGTCGAACTGCGATCCCGTACCAGGATCACAAAAACGTGTAAGGGTGTACAAAACGAAGCATCTTAAGAAATTTTGTTTAATTCCATTCGTCGAACTGCGATGTCATACCACCATCACATAAACGTGTAAGGGTGTACAAAACAAAAGCGTTTTGAAAATTTTTTGTTTAATTCCACTCGTCGAACTGCGATCCCGTACCAGGATCACATAAACGTGTGAGGGTGTACAAAACAAGAGCGCCTGAAAATTTTTTGTTTAATTCCACTCGTCGAACTGCGATCTCGTACCAGGATCACATAAACGTGTGAGGGTATACAAAACAAAAGCGCCTTAAAAATTTTTGTTTAATTCCATTCGTCGAACTGCGATCCCGTACCAGGATCACATAAACGTGTGAGGGTGTACAAAACAAAAGCGCCTGAAAATTTTTTGTTTAATTCCACTCGTCGAACTGCGATCTCGTACCAGGATCACATAAACGTGTGAGGGTGTACAAAACAAAAGCGCCTGAAAAATTTTTGTTTAATTCCACTCGTCGAACTGCGATCTCGTACCAGGATCACATAAACGTGTGAGGGTGTACAAAACAAAAGCGCCTTAAAAATTTTTGTTTAATTCCACTCGTCGAACTGCGATCTCGTACCAGGATCACATAAACGTGTGAGGGTGTACAAAACAAAAGCGCCTGAAAATTTTTTGTTTAATTCCACTCGTCGAACTGCGATCTCGTACCAGGATCACATAAACGTGTGAGGGTGTACAAAACAAAAGCGCCTGAAAAATTTTTGTTTAATTCCACTCGTCGAACTGCGATCCCGTACCAGGATCACAAAAACGTGTAAGGGTGTACAAAACGAAGCATCTTAAGAAATTTTGTTTAATTCCATTCGTCGAACTGCGATGTCATACCACCATCACATAAACGTGTAAGGGTGTACAAAACAAAAGCGTTTTGAAAATTTTTGTTTAATTCCACTCGTCGAACTGCGATCTCGTACCAGGATCACATAAACGTGTAAGGGTGTACAAAACAAAAACGTCTTAAAAATTTTTGTTTAATTCCACTCGTCGAACTGCGATCTCGTACCAGGATCACATAATCGTGTGAGGGTGTACAAAACAAAAGCGCCTGAAAATTTTTTGTTTAATTCCACTCGTCGAACTGCGGTCTCGTACCAAGATCACATAATCGTGTGAGGGTGTGCAAAACAAGAGCGCCTGAAAATTTTTTGTTTAATTCCACTCATCGAAATGCGATCTCGTACCAGGGTCACATAAACGTGTGAGGATGTACAAAACAAAAGCGCCTGAAATTTTTTTGTTTAATTCCACTCGCCGAACTGCGATCTCGTACCAGGATCGCATAAACATGTATGGGTGTACAAAATAAAAGAGCCTGAAAATTTTCTCTTTAATTTAACTCGTCGAACTGCGATCCAGTACCAGAATCACATAAACGTGTAAGGGTGTGCAAAACAAAAGCGTCTTACAAATTCTTGTTTAATTCCACTCGTCGAACTGCGATCTCGTACCAGGATCACATAAACGTGTGAGGGTGTACAAAACAAAAGCGCCTGAAAATGTTTTGTTTAATTCCACTCGTCGAACTGCGATCCCGTACCAGGATCACACAAACGTTTAAGGGTGTACAAAACGAAGCGTCTTAAGAAATTTTGTTTAATTCCATTCGTCGAACTGCGATCTCATACCACGATCACATAAACGTGTAAGGGTGTACAAAACAAAATCGTTTTGAAATTTTTTGTTTAATTCCACTCGTCGAACTGCGATCCCGTACCAGGATCACATAAACGTGTAAAGGTGTACAAAACAAAAGCGTTTTGAAAATTTTTGTTTAATTCCACTCGTCGAACTGCGATCTCGTACCAGGATCACATAAACGTGTGGAGATGTACAAGACAAAAGCGTCTTAAAAATTTTTGTTTAATTCCACTCGTCGAACTGCGATCTCGTACCAGGATCACACAAACGTGTAAGGGTGTACAAAACGAAGCGTCTTAAGAAATTTTGTTTAATTCCATTCGTCGAACTGCGATCTCGTACCAGGATCACATAAACGTGTGAGGGTGTACAAAACAAAAGCGCCTTAAAAATTTTTGTTTAATTCCACTCGTCGAACTGCGATCTCGTACCAGGATCACATAAACGTGTGGAGATGTACAAGACAAAAGCGTCTTAAAAATTTTTGTTTAATTCCACTCGTCGAACTGCGATCTCGTACCAGGATCACATAAACGTGTGAGGGCGTACAAAACAAGAGCGCCTGAAAATTTTTTGTTTAATTCCACTCGTCGAACTGCGATCTCGTACCAGGATCACATAAACGTGTGGAGATGTACAAAACAAAAGCGTCTTAAAAATGTTTGTTTAATTTAACTCGTCGAAATGCGATCTCGGACCAGGATCACATAAACGTGTGAGGGTGTACAAAACAAAAGCGCCTGAAATTTTTTTGTTTAATTCCACTCGTCGAACTGCGATTTCCTACCAGGATCACATAAACGTGTATGGGTGTACAAAACAAAAGCGCCTGAAAATTTTTTGTTTAATTCCACTCGTCGAACTGCGATCTCGTACCAGGATCACATAAACGTGTGGAGATGTACAAGACAAAAGCGTCTTAAAAATTTTTGTTTAATTTAACTCGTCGAAATGCGATCTCGAACCAGGATCACATAAACGTGTAAAGGTGTACAAAACAAAAGCGTTTTGAAAATTTTTTGTTTAATTCCACTCATCGAAATGCGATCTCGTACACCAGGATCACATAAACGTGTGAGGGTGTACAAAACAAAAGCGCCTGAAAATTTTTTGTTTAATTCCACTCGTCGAACTGCGATCTCGTACCAGGATCACATAAACGTGTGAGGGTGTACAAAACAAAAGCGCCTTAAAAATTTTTGTTTAATTCCACTCGTCGAACTGCGATCTCGTACCAGGATCACATAAACGTGTGAGGGTGTACAAAACAAAAGCGCCTGAAAATGTTTTGTTTAATTCCACTCGTCGAACTGCGATCTCGTACCAGGATCACATAAACGTGTGAGGGTGTACAAAACAAGAGCGCTTGAAAATTTTTTGTTTAATTCCACTCGTCGAAGTGCGATCTCGTACCAGGATCACATAAACGTGTGAGGGTGTACAAAACAAAAGCGCGAGAATTTTTTTGCTTAATTCCACTCGTCGAACTGCGATCCCGTACCAGGATCACATAAACGTGTGAGGGTGTACAAAACAAGAGCGCCTGAAAATTTTTTGTTTAATTCCACTCGTCGAACTGCGATCTCGTACCAGGATCACATAAACGTGTGAGGGTATACAAAACAAAAGCGCCTTAAAAATTTTTGTTTAATTCCATTCGTCGAACTGCGATCCCGTACCAGGATCACATAAACGTGTGAGGGTGTACAAAACAAAAGCGCCTGAAAATTTTTTGTTTAATTCCACTCATCGAAATGCGATCTCGTACCAGGATCACATAAACGTGTGGAGATGTACAAGACAAAAGCGTCTTAAAAATTTTTGTTTAATTTAACTCGTCGAAATGCGATCTCGAACCAGGATCACATAAACGTGTGGAGATGTACAAGACAAAAGCGTCTTAAAAATTTTTGTTTAATTTAACTCGTCGAAATGCGATCACGAACCAGGATCACATAAACGTGTAAGGGTGTACAAAACAAAAGCGTTTTGAAAATTTTTGTTTAATTCCACTCGTCGAACTGCGATCTCGTACCAGGATCACATAAACATGTGAGGGTGTACAAAACAAGAGCGCCTGAAAATTTTTTGTTTAATTCCACTCGTCGAACTGCGATCCCGTACCAGGATCACATAAACGTGTAAGGGTGTACAAAACAAAAACGTCTTAAAAATTTTTGTTTAATTCCACTCGTCGAACTGCGATCTCGTATCAGGATCACATAAACGTGTGAGGGTGTACAAAACAAAAGCGCCTGAAAAATTTTTGTTTAATTCCACTCGTCGAACTGCGATCCCGTACCAGGATCACATAAACGTGTGAGGGTGTACAAAACAAAAGCGCCTGAAAATTTTTTGTTTAATTCCACTCGTCGAACTGCGATCTCGTACCAGGATCACATAAACGTGTGAGGGTGTACAAAACAAGAGCGCCTGAGAAATTTTTGTTTAATTCCACTCGTCGAACTGCGACCTCGTACCAGGATCACATAAACGTGTAAGGGTGTACAAAACAAAAGCGTCTTAAAAATTTTTGTTGAATTCCACTCGTCGAACTGCGATCTCGTACCAGGATCACATAAACGTGTGGAGATGTACAAGACAAAAGCGCCTTAAAAATTTTGTTTAATTCAATTCGTCGAAATGCGATCTTGTATCAGGATCACATAAACGTGTGAGGGTGTACAAAACAAAAGCGCCTGAAAATTTTTTATTTAATTCCACTCGTCGAAATGCGATCTCCTACCAGGATCACATAAAGGTGTAAGGTTGTACAAAACAAGAGCGCCTGAAAATTTTCTCTTTAATTTAACTCGTCGAAATGCGATCCCGTACCAGGATCACATAAACGTGTGGAGATGTACAAAATAAAAGCGTCTGAAAATTTTTGTTTAATTTAACTCGTCGAACTGCGATCTCGTACCAGGATCACATAAACGTGTAAGGGCGTGCAAAACAAAAGCGTCTTACAAATTTTTGTTTAATTCCACTCATCGAAATGCGATCTCGTACACCAGGATCACATAAACGTGTGAGGGTGTACAAAACAAAAGCGCCTGAAAATTTTTTGTTTAATTCCACTCGTCGAACTGCGATCTCGTACCAGGATCACATAAACGTGTGAGGGTGTACAAAACAAAAGCGCCTTAAAAATTTTTGTTTAATTCCACTCGTCGAACTGCGATCTCGTACCAGGATCACATAAACGTGTGGAGATGTACAAGACAAAAGAGCCTTAAAAATTTTTGTTTAATTCCACTCGTCGAACTGCGATTTCCTACCAGGATCACATAAACGTGTATGGGTGTACAAAACAAAAGCGCCTGAAAATGTTCTCTTTAATTTAACTCGTCGAACTGCGATCCCGTACCAGGATCACATAAACGTGTAAGGGTGTACAAAACAAAAACGTCTTAAAAATTTTTGTTTAATTCCACTCGTCGAACTGCGATCTCGTACCAGGATCACATAAACGTGTGGAGATGTACAAAACAAAAGAGCCTGAAAATTTTTTGTTTAATTCCACTCGTCGAACTGCGATCCCGTACCAGGATCACATAAACGTGTGAGGGTGTACAAAACAAAAGCGCCTGAAAATTTTTTGTTTAATTCCACTCGTCGAAATGCGATCTCGAACCAGGATCACATAAACGTGTGGAGATGTACAAGACAAAAGAGCCTGAAAATTTTATGTTTAATTCCACTCATCGAAATGCGATCTCGTACCAGGATCACATAAACGTGTGGAGATGTACAAAACAAAAGCGCCTGAAATTTTTTTGTTTAATTCCACTCGTCGAACTGCGATTTCCTACCAGGATCACATAAACGTGTATGGGTGTACAAAACAAAAGCGCCTGAAAATGTTCTCTTTAATTTAACTCGTCGAACTGCGATCTCGTACCAGGATCACATAAACGTGTAAGGGTGTAAAAAACAAAAGCGCCTTAAAAATTTTTGTTTAATTCCACTCGTCGAAATGCGATCTCGTACCAGGATCACATAAAGGTGTAAGGTTGTACAAAACAAAAACGTCTTAAAGATTTTTGTTTAATTCCACTCGTCCAACTGCGATCTCGTACCAGGATCACATAAACGTGTGAGGGTGTACAAAACAAAAGCGCCTGAAAATTTTTTGTTTAATTCCACTCGTCGAACTGCGATCTCGTACCAGGATCACATAAACGTGTGAGGGTGTACAAAACAAAAGCGCCTTAAAAATTTTTGTTTAATTCCACTCGTCGAACTGCGATCTCGTACCAGGATCACATAAACGTGTGGAGATGTACAAGACAAAAGAGCCTGAAAATTTTATGTTTAATTCCACTCATCGAAATGCGATCTCGTACCAGGATCACATAAACGTGTGGAGATGTACAAGACAAAAGCGTCTTAAAAATTTTTGTTTAATTTAACTCGTCGAAATGCGATCTCGGACCAGGATCACATAAACGTGTGAGGGTGTACAAAACAAAAGCGCCTGAAATTTTTTTGTTTAATTCCACTCGTCGAACTGCGATCTCGTACCAGGATCACATAAACGTGTAAGGGTATACAAAACAAAAACGTCTTAAAAATTTTTGTTTAATTCCACTCGTCGAACTGCGATCTCGTACCAGGATCACATAAACGTGTGGAGATGTACAAAACAAAAGAGCCTGAAAATTTTTTGTTTAATTCCACTCATCGAAATGCGATCTCGTACACCAGGATCACATAAACGTGTGAGGGTGTACAAAACAAAAGCGCCTGAAAATTTTTTGTTTAATTCCACTCGTCGAACTGCGATCTCGTACCAGGATCACATAAACGTGTGAGGGTGTACAAAACAAAAGCGCCTTAAAAATTTTTGTTTAATTCCACTCGTCGAACTGCGATCTCGTACCAGGATCACATAAACGTGTGAGGGTGTACAAAACAAAAGCGCCTGAAAATGTTTTGTTTAATTCCACTCGTCGAACTGCGATCTCGTACCAGGATCACATAAACGTGTGAGGGTGTACAAAACAAAAGCGCCTGAAAATGTTTTGTTTAATTCCACTCGTCGAACTGCGATCTCGTACCAGGATCACATAAACGTGTGAGGGTGTACAAAACAAAAGCGCCTGAAAATGTTTTGTTTAATTCCACTCGTCGAACTGCGATCTCGTACCAGGATCACATAAACGTGTGAGGGTGTACAAAACAAAAGCGCCTGAAAATGTTTTGTTTAATTCCACTCGTCGAACTGCGATCTCGTACCAGGATCACATAAACGTGTGAGATGTACAAAACAAAAGCGCCTGAAAATTTTTGTTTAATTCCACTCGTCGAACTGCGATCTCGTACCAGGATCACATAAACGTGTGAGGGTGTACAAAACAAAAGCGCCTGAAAATGTTTTGTTTAATTCCACTCGTCGAACTGCGATCTCGTACCAGGATCACATAAACGTGTGAGGGTGTACAAAACAAAAGCGCCTGAAAATGTTTTGTTTAATTCCACTCGTCGAACTGCGATCTCGTACCAGGATCACATAAACGTGTGGAGATGTACAAAACAAAAGAGCCTGAAAATTTTTTGTTTAATTCCACTCGTCGAACTGCGATCTCGTACCAGGATCACATAAACGTGTGAGGGTGTACAAAACAAAAGCGCCTGAAAATGTTTTGTTTAATTCCACTCGTCGAACTGCGATCTCGTACCAGGATCACATAAACGTGTGAGGGTGTACAAAACAAAAGCGCCTGAAAATGTTTTGTTTAATTCCACTCGTCGAACTGCGATCTCGTACCAGGATCACATAAACGTGTGAGGGTGTACAAAACAAAAGCGCCTGAAAAATTTTTGTTTAATTCCACTCGTCGAACTGCGATCTCGTACCAGGATCACATAAACGTGTGAGGGTGTACAAAACAAAAGCGCCTGAAAATGTTTTGTTTAATTCCACTCGTCGAAATGCGATCTCGGACCAGGATCACATAAACGTGTGAGGGTGTACAAAACAAAAGCGTCTTAAAAATTTTTGTTTAATTCCCTCGTCGAACTGCGATCTTGTACCAGGATCACATAAACGTGTGGAGGTGTACAAGACAAAAGCGCCTTAAAAATTTTTGTTTAATTTAATTCGTCGAAATGCGATATCGTATCAGGATCACATAAACGTGTGAGGGTGTACAAAACAAAAGCGCCTGAAAATTTTTTGTTTAATTCCACTCGTCGAACTGCGATCTCGTACCAGGATCACATAAACGTGTGAGGGTGTACAAAACAAAAGCGCCTGAAAATTTTTTGTTTAATTCCACTCGTCGAACTGCGATCTCGTACCAGGATCACATAAACGTGTGAGGGTGTACAAAACAAAAGCGCCTGAAAATTTTTTGTTTAATTCCACTCGTCGAACTGCGATCTCGTACCAGGATCACATAAACGTGTGAGGTGTACAAAACAAAAGCGCCTGAAAATGTTTTGTTTAATTCCACTCGTCGAACTGCGATCTCGTACCAGGATCACATAAACGTGTGAGGGTGTACAAAACAAAAGCGCCTGAAAATGTTTTGTTTAATTCCACTCGTCGAACTGCGATCTCGTACCAGGATCACATAAACGTGTGAGGGTGTACAAAACAAAAGCGCCTGAAAATGTTTTGTTTAATTCCACTCGTCGAACTGCGATCTCGTACCAGGATCACATAAACGTGTGAGGGTGTACAAAACAAAAGCGCCTGAAAATGTTTTGTTTAATTCCACTCGTCGAACTGCGATCTCGTACCAGGATCACATAAACGTGTGAGGGTGTACAAAACAAAAGCGCCTGAAAAACTTTTGTTTAATTCCACTCGTCGAACTGCGATCTCGTACCAGGATCACATAAACGTGTGAGGGTGTACAAAACAAAAGCGCCTGAAAATGTTTTGTTTAATTCCACTCGTCGAACTGCGATCTCGTACCAGGATCACATAAACGTGTGAGGGTGTACAAAACAAAAGCGTCTTACAAATTTTTGTTTAATTCCACTCGTCGAACTGCGGTCTCGTACCAGGATCACATAATCGTGTGAGGGTGTACAAAACAAAAGCGCCTGAAAATGTTTTGTTTAATTCCACTCGTCGAACTGCGATCTCGTACCAGGATCACATAAACGTGTGAGGGTGTACAAAACAAAAGCGCCTTAAAAATTTTTGTTTAATTCCACTCGTCGAACTGCGATCTCGTACCAGGATCACATAAACGTGTGAGGGTGTACAAAACAAAAGCGTCTTACAAATTTTTGTTTAATTCCACTCGTCGAACTGCGGTCTCGTACCAGGATCACATAATCGTGTGAGGGTGTACAAAACAAAAGCGCCTGAAAATTTTTTGTTTAATTCCACTCGTCGAACTGCGATCTCGTATCAGGATCACATAAACGTGTGAGGGTGTACAAAACAAAAGCGCCTGAAAAACTTTTGTTTAATTCCACTCGTCGAACTGCGATCTCGTACCAGGATCACATAAACGTGTGAGGGTGTACAAAACAAAAGCACCTGAAAATGTTTTGTTTAATTCCACTCGTCGAACTGCGATCTCGTACCAGGATCACATAAACGTGTGAGGGTGTACAAAACAAAAGCGCCTGAAATTTTTTTGTTTAATTCCACTCGTCGAACTGCGATCTCGTACCAGGATCACATAAACGTGTGAGGGTGTACAAAACAAAAGCGCCTGAAAATTTTTTGTTTAATTCCACTCGTCGAACTGCGATCTCGTACCAGGATCACATAAACGTGTGAGGGTGTACAAAACAAAAGCGCCTGAAAATGTTTTGTTTAATTCCACTCGTCGAACTGCGATCTCGTACCAGGATCACATAAACGTGTGAGGGTGTACAAAACAAAAGCGCCTTAAAAATTTTTGTTTAATTCCACTCGTCGAACTGCGATCTCGTACCAGGATCACATAAACGTGTGAGGGTGTACAAAACATAAGCGCCTGAAAATGTTTTGTTTAATTCCACTCGTCGAACTGCGATCTCGTACCAGGATCACATAAACGTGTGAGGGTGTACAAAACAAAAGCGCCTGAAAATGTTTTGTTTAATTCCACTCGTCGAACTGCGATCTCGTACCAGGATCACATAAACGTGTGAGGGTGTACAAAACAAAAGCGCCTGAAAACTTTTGTTTAATTCCACTCGTCGAACTGCGATCTCGTACCAGGATCACATAAACGTGTGAGGGTGTACAAAACAAAAGCGCCTGAAAATGTTTTGTTTAATTCCACTCGTCGAACTGCGATCTCGTACCAGGATCACATAAACGTGTGAGGGTGTACAAAACAAAAGCGCCTGAAAAATTTTTGTTTAATTCCACTCGTCGAACTGCGATCTCGTACCAGGATCACATAAACGTGTGAGGGTGTACAAAACAAAAGCGCCTGAAAATGTTTTGTTTAATTCCACTCGTCGAACTGCGATCTCGTACCAGGATCACATAAACGTGTGAGGGTGTACAAAACAAAAGCGCCTTAAAAATTTTTGTTTAATTCCACTCGTCGAACTGCGATCTCGTACCAGGATCACATAAACGTGTGAGGGTGTACAAAACAAAAGCGCCTGAAAATTTTTTGTTTAATTCCACTCGTCGAACTGCGATCTCGTATCAGGATCACATAAACGTGTGAGGGTGTACAAAACAAAAGCGCCTGTAAAACTTTGTTTAATTCCACTCGTCGAACTGCGATCTCGTACCAGGATCACATAAACGTGTGAGGGTGTACAAAACAAAAGCACCTGAAAATGTTTTGTTTAATTCCACTCGTCGAACTGCGATCTCGTACCAGGATCACATAAACGTGTGAGGGTGTACAAAACAAAAGCGCCTGAAATATTTTTGTTTAATTCCACTCGTCGAACTGCGATCTCGTACCAGGATCACATAAACGTGTGAGGGTGTACAAAACAAAAGCGCCTGAAAAACTTTTGTTTAATTCCACTCGTCGAACTGCGATCTCGTACCAGGATCACATAAACGTGTGAGGGTGTACAAAACAAAAGCGCCTGAAAATTTTTTGTTTAATTCCACTCATCGAAATGCGATCTCGTACCAGGGTCACATAAACGTGTGAGGATGTACAAAACAAAAGCGCCTGAAATTTTTTTGTTTAATTTCACTCGTCGAACTGCGTTCTTGTACCAGGATCGCATAAACATGTATGGGTGTACAAAATAAAAGAGCCTGAAAATTTTCTCTTTAATTTAACTCGTCGAACTGCGATCCAGTACCAGGATCACATAAACGTGTGAGGGTGTACAAAACAAAAGCGCCTGAAAATGTTTTGTTTAATTCCACTCGTCGAACTGCGATCTCGTACCAGGATCACATAAACGTGTGAGGGTGTACAAAACAAAAGCGCCTGAAAATGTTTTGTTTAATTCCACTCGTCGAACTGCGATCTCGTACCAGGATCACATAAACGTGTGAGGGTGTACAAAACAAAAGCGCCTGAAATATTTTTGTTTAATTCCACTCGTCGAACTGCGATCTCGTACCAGGATCACATAAACGTGTAAGGGTATACAAAACAAAAGCGCCTGAAATTTTTTTGTTTAATTTCACTCGTCGAACTGCGTTCTTGTACCAGGATCGCATAAACATGTATGGGTGTACAAAATAAAAGAGCCTGAAAATTTTCTCTTTAATTTAACTCGTCGAACTGCGATCCAGTACCAGGATCACATAAACGTGTAAGGGTGTACAAAACAAAAGCGCCTGAAAAACTTTTGTTTAATTCCACTCGTCGAACTGCGATCTCGTACCAGGATCACATAAACGTGTGAGGGTGTACAAAACAAAAGCACCTGAAAATGTTTTGTTTAATTCCACTCGTCGAACTGCGATCTCGTACCAGGATCACATAAACGTGTGAGGGTGTACAAAACAAAAGCGCCTGAAATATTTTTGTTTAATTCCACTCGTCGAACTGCGATCTCGTACCAGGATCACATAAACGTGTAAGGGTATACAAAACAAAAGCGCCTGAAATTTTTTTGTTTAATTTCACTCGTCGAACTGCGTTCTTGTACCAGGATCGCATAAACATGTATGGGTGTACAAAATAAAAGAGCCTGAAAATTTTTCTTTAATTTAACTCGTCGAACTGCGATCCAGTACCAGGATCACATAAACGTGTAAGGGCGTGCAAAACAAAAGCGTCTTACAAATTTTTGTTTAATTCCACTCGTCGAACTGCGGTCTCGTACCAGGATCACATAATCGTGTGAGGGTGTACAAAACAAAAGCGCCTGAAAATGTTTTGTTTAATTCCACTCGTCGAACTGCGATCTCGTACCAGGATCACATAAACGTGTGAGGGTGTACAAAACAAAAGCGCCTGAAAATGTTTTGTTTAATTCCACTCGTCGAACTGCGATCTCGTACCAGGATCACATAAACGTGTGAGGGTGTACAAAACAAAAGCGCCTGAAATATTTTTGTTTAATTCCACTCGTCGAACTGCGATCTCGTACCAGGATCGCATAAACATGTATGGGTGTACAAAATAAAAGAGCCTGAAAATTTTCTCTTTAATTTAACTCGTCGAACTGCGATCCAGTACCAGGATCACATAAACGTGTAAGGGTGTGCAAAACAAAAGCGTCTTACAAATTTTTGTTTAATTCCACTCGTCGAACTGCGATCTCGTACCAGGATCACATAAACGTGTGAGGGTGTACAAAACAAAAGCGCCTGAAAATGTTTTGTTTAATTCCACTCGTCGAACTGCGATCTCGTACCAGGATCACATAAACGTGTGAGGGTGTACAAAACAAAAGCGCCTTAAAAATTTTTGTTTAATTCCACTCGTCGAACTGCGATCTCGTACCAGGATCACATAAACGTGTGAGGGTGTACAAAACAAAAGCGCCTGAAAATTTTTTGTTTAATTCCACTCGTCGAACTGCGATCTCGTATCAGGATCACATAAACGTGTGAGGGTGTACAAAACAAAAGCGCCTGAAAAACTTTTGTTTAATTCCACTCGTCGAACTGCGATCTCGTACCAGGATCACATAAACGTGTGAGGGTGTACAAAACAAAAGCACCTGAAAATGTTTTGTTTAATTCCACTCGTCGAACTGCGATCTCGTACCAGGATCACATAAACGTGTGAGGGTGTACAAAACAAAAGCGCCTGAAATATTTTTGTTTAATTCCACTCGTCGAACTGCGATCTCGTACCAGGATCACATAAACGTGTAAGGGTATACAAAACAAAAGCGCCTGAAATTTTTTTGTTTAATTTCACTCGTCGAACTGCGTTCTTGTACCAGGATCGCATAAACATGTATGGGTGTACAAAATAAAAGAGCCTGAAAATTTTCTCTTTAATTTAACTCGTCGAACTGCGATCCAGTACCAGGATCACATAAACGTGTAAGGGTGTGCAAAACAAAAGCGCCTGAAAATGTTTTGTTTAATTCCACTCGTCGAACTGCGATCTCGTATCAGGATCACATAAACGTGTGAGGGTGTACAAAACAAAAGCGCCTGAAAAACTTTTGTTTAATTCCACTCGTCGAACTGCGATCTCTTACCAGGATCACATAAACGTGTGAGGGTGTACAAAACAAAAGCACCTGAAAATGTTTTGTTTAATTCCACTCGTCGAACTGCGATCTCGTACCAGGATCACATAAACGTGTGAGGGTGTACAAAACAAAAGCGCCTGAAATATTTTTGTTTAATTCCACTCGTCGAACTGCGATCTCGTACCAGGATCACATAAACGTGTAAGGGTATACAAAACAAAAGCGCCTGAAATTTTTTTGTTTAATTTCACTCGTCGAACTGCGTTCTTGTACCAGGATCGCATAAACATGTATGGGTGTACAAAATAAAAGAGCCTGAAAATTTTCTCTTTAATTTAACTCGTCGAACTGCGATCCAGTACCAGGATCACATAAACGTGTAAGGGCGTGCAAAACAAAAGCGTCTTACAAATTTTTGTTTAATTCCACTCGTCGAACTGCGGTCTCGTACCAGGATCACATAATCGTGTGAGGGTGTACAAAACAAAAGCGCCTGAAAATGTTTTGTTTAATTCCACTCGTCGAACTGCGATCTCGTACCAGGATCACATAAACGTGTGAGGGTGTACAAAACAAAAGCGCCTGAAAATGTTTTGTTTAATTCCACTCGTCGAACTGCGATCTCGTACCAGGATCACATAAACGTGTGAGGGTGTACAAAACAAAAGCGCCTGAAATATTTTTGTTTAATTCCACTCGTCGAACTGCGATCTCGTACCAGGATCGCATAAACATGTATGGGTGTACAAAATAAAAGAGCCTGAAAATTTTCTCTTTAATTTAACTCGTCGAACTGCGATCCAGTACCAGGATCACATAAACGTGTAAGGGTGTGCAAAACAAAAGCGTCTTACAAATTTTTGTTTAATTCCACTCGTCGAACTGCGATCTCGTACCAGGATCACATAAACGTGTGAGGGTGTACAAAACAAAAGCGCCTGAAAAACTTTTGTTTAATTCCACTCGTCGAACTGCGATCTCGTACCAGGATCACATAAACGTGTGAGGGTGTACAAAACAAAAGCGCCTGAAAATGTTTTGTTTAATTCCACTCATCGAAATGCGATCTCGTACCAGGGTCACATAAACGTGTAAGGGTATACAAAACAAAAGCGCCTGAAATTTTTTTGTTTAATTCCACTCGTCGAACTGCGATCTCGTACCAGGATCGCATAAACATGTATGGGTGTACAAAATAAAAGAGCCTGAAAATTTTCTCTTTAATTTAACTCGTCGAACTGCGATCCAGTACCAGGATCACATAAACGTGTAAGGGTGTGCAAAACAAAAGCGCCTGAAAGTGTTTTGTTTAATTCCACTCGTCGAACTGCGATCTCGTACCAGGATCACATAAACGTGTGAGGGTGTACAAAACAAAAGCGTCTTACAAATTTTTGTTTAATTCCACTCGTCGAACTGCGGTCTCGTACCAGGATCACATAATCGTGTGAGGGTGTACAAAACAAAAGCGCCTGAAAATGTTTTGTTTAATTCCACTCGTCGAACTGCGATCTCGTACCAGGATCACATAAACGTGTGAGGGTGTACAAAACAAAAGCGCCTGAAAATGTTTTGTTTAATTCCACTCGTCGAACTGCGATCTCGTACCAGGATCACATAAACGTGTGAGGGTGTACAAAACAAAAGCGCCTGAAATATTTTTGTTTAATTCCACTCGTCGAACTGCGATCTCGTACCAGGATCGCATAAACATGTATGGGTGTACAAAATAAAAGAGCCTGAAAATTTTCTCTTTAATTTAACTCGTCGAACTGCGATCCAGTACCAGGATCACATAAACGTGTAAGGGTGTGCAAAACAAAAGCGTCTTACAAATTTTTGTTTAATTCCACTCGTCGAACTGCGATCTCGTACCAGGATCACATAAACGTGTGAGGGTGTACAAAACAAAAGCGCCTGAAAAACTTTTGTTTAATTCCACTCGTCGAACTGCGATCTCGTACCAGGATCACATAAACGTGTGAGGGTGTACAAAACAAAAGCGCCTGAAAATGTTTTGTTTAATTCCACTCATCGAAATGCGATCTCGTACCAGGGTCACATAAACGTGTGAGGGTGTACAAAACAAAAGCGCCTGAAATTTTTTTGTTTAATTCCACTCGTCGAACTGCGATCTCGTACCAGGATCACATAAACGTGTAAGGGTATACAAAACAAAAGCGCCTGAAATTTTTTTGTTTAATTCCACTCGTCGAACTGCGATCTCGTACCAGGATCGCATAAACATGTATGGGTGTACAAAATAAAAGAGCCTGAAAATTTTCTCTTTAATTTAACTCGTCGAACTGCGATCCAGTACCAGGATCACATAAACGTGTAAGGGTGTGCAAAACAAAAGCGCCTGAAAGTGTTTTGTTTAATTCCACTCGTCGAACTGCGATCTCGTACCAGGATCACATAAACGTGTGAGGGTGTACAAAACAAAAGCGTCTTACAAATTTTTGTTTAATTCCACTCGTCGAACTGCGGTCTCGTACCAGGATCACATAATCGTGTGAGGGTGTACAAAACAAAAGCGCCTGAAAATGTTTTGTTTAATTCCACTCGTCGAACTGCGATCTCGTACCAGGATCACATAAACGTGTGAGGGTGTACAAAACAAAAGCGCCTGAAAAATTTTTGTTTAATTCCACTCGTCGAACTGCGATCTCGTACCAGGATCACATAAACGTGTGAGGGTGTACAAAACAAAAGCGCCTGAAAATGTTTTGTTTAATTCCACTCGTCGAACTGCGATCTCGTACCAGGATCACATAAACGTCTGAGGGTGTACAAAACAAAAGCGCCTTAAAAATTTTTGTTTAATTCCACTCGTCGAACTGCGATCTCGTACCAGGATCACATAAACGTGTGAGGGTGTACAAAACAAAAGCGTCTTACAAATTTTTGTTTAATTCCACTCGTCGAACTGCGGTCTCGTACCAGGATCACATAATCGTGTGAGGGTGTACAAAACAAAAGCGCCTGAAAATGTTTTGTTTAATTCCACTCGTCGAACTGCGATCTCGTACCAGGATCACATAAACGTGTGAGGGTGTACAAAACAAAAGCGCCTTAAAAATTTTTGTTTAATTCCACTCGTCGAACTGCGATCTCGTACCAGGATCACATAAACGTGTGAGGGTGTACAAAACAAAAGCGTCTTACAAATTTTTGTTTAATTCCACTCGTCGAACTGCGGTCTCGTACCAGGATCACATAATCGTGTGAGGGTGTACAAAACAAAAGCGCCTGAAAATGTTTTGTTTAATTCCACTCGTCGAACTGCGATCTCGTACCAGGATCACATAAACGTGTGAGGGTGTACAAAACAAAAGCGCCTGAAATATTTTTGTTTAATTCCACTCGTCGAACTGCGATCTCGTACCAGGATCACATAAACGTGTGAGGGTGTACAAAACAAAAGCGCCTGAAAATGTTTTGTTTAATTCCACTCGTCGAACTGCGATCTCGTACCAGGATCACATAAACGTGTGAGGGTGTACAAAACAAAGCGCCTGAAAACTTTTGTTTAATTCCACTCGTCGAACTGCGATCTCGTACCAGGATCACATAAACGTGTGAGGGTGTACAAAACAAAAGCGCCTGAAAATGTTTTGTTTAATTCCACTCGTCGAACTGCGATCTCGTACCAGGATCACATAAACGTGTGAAGGTGTACAAAACAAAAGCGCCTGAAAAATTTTTGTTTAATTCCACTCGTCGAACTGCGATCTCGTACCAGGATCACATAAACGTGTGAGGGTGTACAAAACAAAAGCGCCTGAAAATGTTTTGTTTAATTCCACTCGTCGAACTGCGATCTCGTACCAGGATCACATAAACGTGTGAGGGTGTACAAAACAAAAGCGCCTTAAAAATTTTTGTTTAATTCCACTCGTCGAACTGCGATCTCGTACCAGGATCACATAAACGTGTGAGGGTGTACAAAACAAAAGCGCCTGAAAATTTTTTGTTTAATTCCACTCGTCGAACTGCGATCTCGTATCAGGATCACATAAACGTGTGAGGGTGTACAAAACAAAAGCGCCTGAAAAACTTTTGTTTAATTCCACTCGTCGAACTGCGATCTCGTACCAGGATCACATAAACGTGTGAGGGTGTACAAAACAAAAGCACCTGAAAATGTTTTGTTTAATTCCACTCGTCGAACTGCGATCTCGTACCAGGATCACATAAACGTGTGAGGGTGTACAAAACAAAAGCGCCTGAAATATTTTTGTTTAATTCCACTCGTCGAACTGCGATCTCGTACCAGGATCACATAAACGTGTGAGGGTGTACAAAACAAAAGCGCCTGAAAAACTTTTGTTTAATTCCACTCGTCGAACTGCGATCTCGTACCAGGATCACATAAACGTGTGAGGGTGTACAAAACAAAAGCGCCTGAAAATGTTTTGTTTAATTCCACTCGTCGAACTGCGATCTCGTACCAGGATCACATAAACGTGTGAGGGTGTACAAAACAAAAGCGCCTTAAAAATTTTGTTTAATTCCATTTGTCGAACTGCGATCTCGTACCAGGATCACATAAACGTGTGAGGGTGTACAAAACAAAAGCGCCTGAAAATGTTTTGTTTAATTCCACTCGTCGAACTGCGATCTCGTACCAGGATCACATAAACGTGTGAGGGTGTACAAAACAAAAGCGCCTGAAAATGTTTTGTTTAATTCCACTCGTCGAACTGCGATCTCGTACCAGGATCACATAAACGTGTGAGGGTGTACAAAACAAAAGCGCCTGAAAAACTTTTGTTTAATTCCACTCGTCGAACTGCGATCTCGTACCAGGATCACATAAACGTGTGAGGGTGTACAAAACAAAAGCGCCTGAAAATGTTTTGTTTAATTCCACTCGTCGAACTGCGATCTCGTACCAGGATCACATAAACGTGTGAGGGTGTACAAAACAAAAGCGCCTGAAAATTTTTTGTTTAATTCCACTCGTCGAACTGCGATCTCGTACCAGGATCACATAAACGTGTGAGGTAGTAAAAAAAAAAAGCGCCTGAAAATGTTTTGTTTAATTCCACTCGTCGAACTGCGATCTCGTACCAGGATCACATAAACGTGTGAGGGTGTACAAAACAAAAGCGCCTGAAAATGTTTTGTTTAATTCCACTCGTCGAACTGCGATCTCGTACCAGGATCACATAAACGTGTGAGGGTGTACAAAACAAAAGCGCCTGAAAAATTTTTGTTTAATTCCACTCGTCGAACTGCGATCTCGTACCAGGATCACATAAACGTGTGAGGGTGTACAAAACAAAAGCGCCTGAAAATGTTTTGTTTAATTCCACTCGTCGAACTGCGATCTCGTACCAGGATCACATAAACGTGTGAGGGTGTACAAAACAAAAGCGCCTGAAAAACTTTTGTTTAATTCCACTCGTCGAACTGCGATCTCGTACCAGGATCACATAAACGTGTGAGGGTGTACAAAACAAAAGCGCCTGAAAATGTTTTGTTTAATTCCACTCGTCGAACTGCGATCTCGTACCAGGATCACATAAACGTGTGAGGGTGTACAAAACAAAAGCGCCTGAAAATGTTTTGTTTAATTCCACTCGTCGAACTGCGATCTCGTACCAGGATCACATAAACGTGTGAGGGTGTACAAAACAAAAGCGCCTGAAAAACTTTTGTTTAATTCCACTCGTCGAACTGCGATCTCGTACCAGGATCACATAAACGTGTGAGGGTGTACAAAACAAAAGCGCCTGAAAATGTTTTGTTTAATTCCACTCGTCGAACTGCGATCTCGTACCAGGATCACATAAACGTGTGAGGGTGTACAAAACAAAAGATCATTAAATTTTTTTGTTTAATTCCACTCGTCGAACTGCGATCTCGTACCAGGATCACATAAACGTGTGAGGGTGTACAAAACAAAAGCGCCTGAAAATTTTTTGTTTAATTCCACTCGTCGAACTGCGATCTCGTATCAGGATCACATAAACGTGTGAGGGTGTACAAAACAAAAGCGCCTGAAAAACTTTTGTTTAATTCCACTCGTCGAACTGCGATCTCGTACCAGGATCACATAAACGTGTGAGGGTGTACAAAACAAAAGCACCTGAAAATGTTTTGTTTAATTCCACTCGTCGAACTGCGATCTCGTACCAGGATCACATAAACGTGTGAGGGTGTACAAAACAAAAGCGCCTGAAATATTTTTGTTTAATTCCACTCGTCGAACTGCGATCTCGTACCAGGATCACATAAACGTGTGAGGGTGTACAAAACAAAAGCGCCTGAAAAACTTTTGTTTAATTCCACTCGTCGAACTGCGATCTCGTACCAGGATCACATAAACGTGTGAGTGTACAAAACAAAAGCGCCTGAAAATGTTTTGTTTAATTCCACTCGTCGAACTGCGATCTCGTACCAGAATCACATAAACGTGTGAGGGTGTACAAAACAAAAGCGCCTGAAATTTTTTTGTTTAATTCCACTCGTCGAACTGCGATCTCGTACCAGGATCACATAAACGTGTGAGGATGTACAAAACAAAAGCGCCTGAAAAACTTTTGTTTAATTCCACTCGTCGAACTGCGATCTCGTACCAGGATCACATAAACGTGTGAGGGTGTACAAAACAAAAGCGCCTGAAAATGTTTTGTTTAATTCCACTCGTCGAACTGCGATCTCGTACCAGGATCACATAAACGTGTGAGGGTGTACAAAACAAAAGCGCCTGAAAAATTTTTGTTTAATTCCACTCGTCGAACTGCGATCTCGTACCAGGATCACATAAACGTGTGAGGGTGTACAAAACAAAAGCGCCTGAAAATGTTTTGTTTAATTCCACTCGTCGAACTGCGATCTCGTACCAGGATCACATAAACGTGTGAGGGTGTACAAAACAAAAGCGCCTTAAAAATTTTTGTTTAATTCCACTCGTCGAACTGCGATCTCGTACCAGGATCACATAAACGTGTGAGGGTGTACAAAACAAAAGCGCCTTAAAAATTTTGTTTAATTCAATTCGTCGAAATGCGATCTTGTATCAGGATCACATAAACGTGTGAGGGTGTACAAAACAAAAGCGCCTGAAAATTTTTTATTTAATTCCACTCGTCGAACTGCGATTTCCTACCAGGATCACATAAACGTGTAAGGGTGTACAAAACAAAAGCGCCTGAAAAATTTTTGTTTAATTCCACTCGTCGAACTGCGATCTCGTAACAGGATCACATAAACGTGTGAGGGTGTACAAAAACAAAAGCGCCTGAAAAACTTTTGTTTAATTCCACTCGTCGAACTGCGATCTCGTACCAGGATCACATAAACGTGTGAGGGTGTACAAAACAAAAGCACCTGAAAATGTTTTGTTTAATTCCACTCGTCGAACTGCGATCTCGTACCAGGATCACATAAACGTGTGAGGGTGTACAAAACAAAAGCGCCTGAAATATTTTTGTTTAATTCCACTCGTCGAACTGCGATCTCGTACCAGGATCACATAAACGTGTGAGGGTGTACAAAACAAAAGCGCCTGAAAAACTTTTGTTTAATTCCACTCGTCGAACTGCGATCTCGTACCAGGATCACATAAACGTGTGAGGGTGTACAAAACAAAAGCGCCTGAAAATTTTTTGTTTAATTCCACTCATCGAAATGCGATCTCGTACCAGGGTCACATAAACGTGTGAGGATGTACAAAACAAAAGCGCCTGAAATTTTTTTGTTTAATTTCACTCGTCGAACTGCGTTCTTGTACCAGGATCGCATAAACATGTATGGGTGTACAAAATAAAAGAGCCTGAAAATTTTCTCTTTAATTTAACTCGTCGAACTGCGATCCAGTACCAGGATCACATAAACGTGTGAGGGTGTACAAAACAAAAGCGCCTGAAAATGTTTTGTTTAATTCCACTCGTCGAACTGCGATCTCGTACCAGGATCACATAAACGTGTGAGGGTGTACAAAACAAAAGCGCCTTAAAAATTTTTGTTTAATTCCACTCGTCGAACTGCGATCTCGTACCAGGATCACATAAACGTGTGAGGGTGTACAAAACAAAAGCGCCTGAAAATTTTTTGTTTAATTCCACTCGTCGAACTGCGATCTCGTATCAGGATCACATAAACGTGTGAGGGTGTACAAAACAAAAGCGCCTGAAAAACTTTTGTTTAATTCCACTCGTCGAACTGCGATCTCGTACCAGGATCACATAAACGTGTGAGGGTGTACAAAACAAAAGCACCTGAAAATGTTTTGTTTAATTCCACTCGTCGAACTGCGATCTCGTACCAGGATCACATAAACGTGTGAGGGTGTACAAAACAAAAGCGCCTGAAATATTTTTGTTTAATTCCACTCGTCGAACTGCGATCTCGTACCAGGATCACATAAACGTGTGAGGGTGTACAAAACAAAAGCGCCTGAAAAACTTTTGTTTAATTCCACTCGTCGAACTGCGATCTCGTACCAGGATCACATAAACGTGTGAGGGTGTACAAAACAAAAGCGCCTGAAAATTTTTTGTTTAATTCCACTCATCGAAATGCGATCTCGTACCAGGGTCACATAAACGTGTGAGGATGTACAAAACAAAAGCGCCTGAAATATTTTTGTTTAATTCCACTCGTCGAACTGCGATCTCGTACCAGGATCACATAAACGTGTGAGGGTGTACAAAACAAAAGCGCCTGAAAAACTTTTGTTTAATTCCACTCGTCGAACTGCGATCTCGTACCAGGATCACATAAACGTGTGAGGGTGTACAAAACAAAAGCGCCTGAAAATGTTTTGTTTAATTCCACTCGTCGAACTGCGATCTCGTACCAGGATCACATAAACGTGTGAGGGTGTACAAAACAAAAGCGCCTTAAAAATTTTTGTTTAATTCCACTCGTCGAACTGCGATCTCGTACCAGGATCACATAAACGTGTGAGGGTGTACAAAACAAAAGCGCCTGAAAATGTTTTGTTTAATTCCACTCGTCGAACTGCGATCTCGTACCAGGATCACATAAACGTGTGAGGGTGTACAAAACAAAAGCGCCTGAAAATGTTTTGTTTAATTCCACTCGTCGAACTGCGATCTCGTACCAGGATCACATAAACGTGTGAGGGTGTACAAAACAAAAGCGCCTGAAAAGTTTTGTTTATTTCCACTCGTCGAACTGCGATCTCGTACCAGGATCACATAAACGTGTGAGGGTGTACAAAACAAAAGCGCCTGAAAATGTTTTGTTTAATTCCACTCGTCGAACTGCGATCTCGTACCAGGATCACATAAACGTGTGAGGGTGTACAAAACAAAAGCGCCTGAAAATTTTTTGTTTAATTCCACTCGTCGAACTGCGATCCCGTACCAGGATCACATAAACGTGTGAGGGTGTACAAAACAAAAGCGCCTGAAAATTTTTTGTTTAATTCCACTCGTCGAACTGCGATCTCGTACCAGGATCACATAAACGTGTAAGGGTGTACAAAACAAAAGCGCCTGAAAAACTTTTGTTTAATTCCACTCGTCGAACTGCGATCTCGTACCCGCATCACATAAACGTGGTTGGGTTTACAAACAAAACGCGCCTTAAAAATTTTTGTTTAATTCCATTCGTCGAACTGCGATCCCGTACCAGGATCACATAAACGTGTGAGGGTGTACAAAACAAAAGCGCCTGAAAATTTTTTGTTTAATTCCACTCATCGAAATGCGATCTCGTACCAGGATCACATAAACGTGTGGAGATGTACAAGACAAAAGCGTCTTAAAATTTTTTGTTTAATTCCACTCGTCGAACTGCGATCTCGTACCAGGGTCACATATACGTGAGGGTGTACAAAACAAAAGCGCCTGAAAACTTTTGTTTAATTCCACTCGTCGAACTGCGATCTCGTACCAGGATCACATAAACGTGTGAGGGTGTACAAAACAAAAGCGCCTGAAAATGTTTTGTTTAATTCCACTCGTCGAACTGCGATCTCGTACCAGGATCACATAAACGTGTGAGGGTGTACAAAACAAAAGCGCCTGAAAATGTTTTGTTTAATTCCACTCGTCGAACTGCGATCTCGTACCAGGATCACATAAACGTGTGAGGGTGTACAAAACAAAAGCGCCTGAAAATGTTTTGTTTAATTCCACTCGTCGAACTGCGATCTCGTACCAGGATCACATAAACGTGTGAGGGTGTACAAAACAAAAGCGCCTGAAAATGTTTTGTTTAATTCCACTCGTCGAACTGCGATCTCGTACCAGGATCACATAAACGTGTGAGGGTGTACAAAACAAAAGCGCCTGAAAATGTTTTGTTTAATTCCACTCGTCGAACTGCGATCTCGTACCAGGATCACATAAACGTGTGAGGGTGTACAAAACAAAGCGCCTGAAATGTTTTGTTTAATTCCACTCGTCGAACTGCGATCTCGTACCAGGATCACATAAAAATCACTCGTCGAACTGCGATCTCGTACCAGGATCACGTAAACGTGTGAGGTGTACAAAACAAAAGCGCCTGAAAATTTTGTTTAATTCCACTCATCGAAATGCGATCTCGTACCAGGGTCACATAAACGTGTGAGGATGTACAAAACAAAAGCGCCTGAAATATTTTTGTTTAATTCCACTCGTCGAACTGCGATCTCGTACCAGGATCACATAAACGTGTGAGGGTGTACAAAACAAAAGCGCCTTAAAAATTTTTGTTTAATTCCACTCGTCGAACTGCGATCTCGTACCAGGATCACATAAACGTGTGAGGGTGTACAAAACAAAAGCGCCTGAAAATGTTTTGTTTAATTCCACTCGTCGAACTGCGATCTCGTACCAGGATCACATAAACGTGTGAGGGTGTACAAAACAAAAGCGCCTGAAAATGTTTTGTTTAATTCCACTCGTCGAACTGCGATCTCGTACCAGGATCACATAAACGTGTGAGGGTGTACAAAACAAAAGCGCCTGAAAAACTTTTGTTTAATTCCACTCGTCGAACTGCGATCTCGTACCAGGATCACATAAACGTGTGAGGGTGTACAAAACAAAAGCGCCTGAAAATTTTTTGTTTAATTCCACTCATCGAAATGCGATCTCGTACCAGGGTCACATAAACGTGTGAGGATGTACAAAACAAAAGCGCCTGAAAAACTTTTGTTTAATTCCACTCGTCGAACTGCGATCTCGTACCAGGATCACGTAAACGTGTGAGGGTGTACAAAACAAAAGCGCCTGAAAATTTTTGTTTAATTCCACTCGTCGAACTGCGATCTCGTACCAGGATCACATAAACGTGTGAGGATGTACAAAACAAAAGCGCCTGAAATATTTTTGTTTAATTCCACTCGTCGAACTGCGATCTCGTACCAGGATCACATAAACGTGTGAGGGTGTACAAAACAAAAGCGCCTTAAAAATTTTTGTTTAATTCCACTCGTCGAACTGCGATCTCGTACCAGGATCACATAAACGTGTGAGGGTGTACAAAACAAAAGCGCCTGAAAATGTTTTGTTTAATTCCACTCGTCGAACTGCGATCTCGTACCAGGATCACATAAACGTGTGAGGGTGTACAAAACAAAAGCGCCTGAAAATGTTTTGTTTAATTCCACTCGTCGAACTGCGATCTCGTACCAGGATCACATAAACGTGTGAGGGTGTACAAAACAAAAGCGCCTGAAAAACTTTTGTTTAATTCCACTCGTCGAACTGCGATCTCGTACCAGGATCACGTAAACGTGTGAGGGTGTACAAAACAAAAGCGCCTGAAAATTTTTTGTTTAATTCCACTCATCGAAATGCGATCTCGTACCAGGGTCACATAAACGTGTGAGGATGTACAAAACAAAAGCGCCTGAAAATGTTTTGTTTAATTCCACTCGTCGAACTGCGATCTCGTACCAGGATCACATAAACGTGTGAGGGTGTACAAAACAAAAGCGCCTGAAAATTTTTTGTTTAATTCCACTCATCGAAATGCGATCTCGTACCAGGGTCACATAAACGTGTGAGGATGTACAAAACAAAAGCGCCTGAAAATTTTTTGTTTAATTCCACTCATCGAAATGCGATCTCGTACCAGGGTCACATAAACGTGTGAGGATGTACAAAACAAAAGCGCCTGAAATATTTTTGTTTAATTCCACTCGTCGAACTGCGATCTCGTACCAGGATCACATAAACGTGTGAGGGTGTACAAAACAAAAGCGCCTTAAAAATTTTTGTTTAATTCCACTCGTCGAACTGCGATCTCGTACCAGGATCACATAAACGTGTGAGGGTGTACAAAACAAAAGCGCCTGAAAATGTTTTGTTTAATTCCACTCGTCGAACTGCGATCTCGTACCAGGATCACATAAACGTGTGAGGGTGTACAAAACAAAAGCGCCTGAAAATGTTTTGTTTAATTCCACTCGTCGAACTGCGATCTCGTACCAGGATCACATAAACGTGTGAGGGTGTACAAAACAAAAGCGCCTGAAAAACTTTTGTTTAATTCCACTCGTCGAACTGCGATCTCGTACCAGGATCACGTAAACGTGTGAGGGTGTACAAAACAAAAGCGCCTGAAAATTTTTTGTTTAATTCCACTCATCGAAATGCGATCTCGTACCAGGGTCACATAAACGTGTGAGGATGTACAAAACAAAAGCGCCTGA
The DNA here is from genome assembly GCA_033060865.1 of Dorcus hopei. Classification (NCBI taxonomy): domain Eukaryota; kingdom Metazoa; phylum Arthropoda; class Insecta; order Coleoptera; family Lucanidae; genus Dorcus; species Dorcus hopei. The sequence continues at coordinate 64,525,254 of CM065425.1, read as the reverse complement.
AAATGTTTTGTTTAATTCCACTCGTCGAACTGCGATCTCGTACCAGGATCACATAAACGTGTGAGGGTGTACAAAACAAAAGCGCCTTAAAAATTTTTGTTTAATTCCACTCGTCGAACTGCGATCTCGTACCAGGATCACATAAACGTGTGAGGGTGTACAAAACAAAAGCGCCTGAAAATGTTTTGTTTAATTCCACTCGTCGAACTGCGATCTCGTACCAGGATCACATAAACGTGTGAGGGTGTACAAAACAAAAGCGCCTGAAAATGTTTTGTTTAATTCCACTCGTCGAACTGCGATCTCGTACCAGGATCACATAAACGTGTGAGGGTGTACAAAACAAAAGCGCCTGAAAAACTTTTGTTTAATTCCACTCGTCGAACTGCGATCTCGTACCAGGATCACATAAACGTGTGAGGGTGTACAAAACAAAAGCGCCTGAAAATGTTTTGTTTAATTCCACTCGTCGAACTGCGATCTCGTACCAGGATCACATAAACGTGTGAGGGTGTACAAAACAAAAGCGCCTGAAAAATTTTTGTTTAATTCCACTCGTCGAACTGCGATCTCGTACCAGGATCACATAAACGTGTGAGGGTGTACAAAACAAAAGCGCCTGAAAATGTTTTGTTTAATTCCACTCGTCGAACTGCGATCTCGTACCAGGATCACATAAACGTGTGAGGGTGTACAAAACAAAAGCGCCTGAAAATGTTTTGTTTAATTCCACTCGTCGAACTGCGATCTCGTACCAGGATCACATAAACGTGTGAGGGTGTACAAAACAAAAGCGCCTAAAAATTTTTGTTTAATTCCACTCGTCGAACTGCGATCTCGTACCAGGATCACATAAACGTGTGAGGGTGTACAAAACAAAAGCGCCTGAAAATGTTTTGTTTAATTCCACTCGTCGAACTGCGATCTCGTACCAGGATCACATAAACGTGTGAGGGTGTACAAAACAAAAGCGCCTGAAAAATTTTTGTTTAATTCCACTCGTCGAACTGCGATCTCGTACCAGGATCACATAAACGTGTGAGGGTGTACAAAACAAAAGCGCCTGAAAATGTTTTGTTTAATTCCACTCGTCGAACTGCGATCTCGTACCAGGATCACATAAACGTGTGAGGGTGTACAAAACAAAAGCGCCTGAAAAACTTTTGTTTAATTCCACTCGTCGAACTGCGATCTCGTACCAGGATCACATAAACGTGTGAGGGTGTACAAAACAAAAGCACCTGAAAATGTTTTGTTTAATTCCACTCGTCGAACTGCGATCTCGTACCAGGATCACATAAACGTGTGAGGGTGTACAAAACAAAAGCGCCTTAAAAATTTTTGTTTAATTCCACTCGTCGAACTGCGATCTCGTACCAGGATCACATAAACGTGTGAGGGTGTACAAAACAAAAGCGCCTTAAAATTTTTTGTTTAATTCCACTCGTCGAACTGCGATCTCGTATCAGGATCACATAAACGTGTGAGGGTGTACAAAACAAAAGCACCTTAATTTTTTTTATGTAATTCCACTCGTCGAACTGCGATCTCGTACCAGGATCACATAAACGTGTGAGGGTGTACAAAACAAAAGCACCTGAAAATGTTTTGTTTAATTCCACTCGTCGAACTGCGATCTCGTACCAGGATCACATAAACGTGTGAGGGTGTACAAAACAAAAGCGCCTGAAATATTTTTGTTTAATTCCACTCGTCGAACTGCGATCTCGTACCAGGATCACATAAACGTGTGAGGGTGTACAAAACAAAAGCGCCTGAAAAACTTTTGTTTAATTCCACTCGTCGAACTGCGATCTCGTACCAGGATCACATAAACGTGTGAGGGTGTACAAAACAAAAGCGCCTGAAAATGTTTTGTTTAATTCCACTCGTCGAACTGCGATCTCGTACCAGGATCACATAAACGTGTGAGGGTGTACAAAACAAAAGCGCCTGAAAATGTTTTGTTTAATTCCACTCGTCGAACTGCGATCTCGTACCAGGATCACATAAACGTGTGAGGGTGTACAAAACAAAAGCGCCTGAAAAACTTTTGTTTAATTCCACTCGTCGAACTGCGATCTCGTACCAGGATCACATAAACGTGTGAGGGTGTACAAAACAAAAGCGCCTGAAAATGTTTTGTTTAATTCCACTCGTCGAACTGCGATCTCGTACCAGGATCACATAAACGTGTGAGGGTGTACAAAACAAAAGCGCCTGAAAAATTTTTGTTTAATTCCACTCGTCGAACTGCGATCTCGTACCAGGATCACATAAACGTGTGAGGGTGTACAAAACAAAAGCGCCTGAAAGTTTTTTGTTTAATTCCACTCGTCGAACTGCGATCTCGTACCAGGATCACATAAACGTGTGAGGGTGTACAAAACAAAGGCGACTTAAAAATTTTGTTTAATTCCACTCGTCGAACTGCGATCTCGTACCAGGATCACATAAACGTGTGAGGGTGTACAAAACAAAAGCGCGAGAAAAATTTTTGCTTAATTCCACTCGTCGAGCTGCGATCTCGTACCAGGATCACATAAACGTGTGAGGGTGTACAAAACAAAAGCGCCTGAAAAATTATTGTTTAATTCCACTCGTCGAACTGCGATCTCGTACCAGGATCACATAAACGTGTGAGGGTGTACAAAACAAAAGCACCTGAAAATGTTTTGTTTAATTCCACTCGTCGAACTGCGATCTCGTACCAGGATCACATAAACGTGTGAGGGTGTACAAAACAAAAGCGCCTGAAATATTTTTGTTTAATTCCACTCGTCGAACTGCGATCTCGTACCAGGATCACATAAACGTGTGAGGGTGTACAAAACAAAAGCGCCTGAAAAACTTTTGTTTAATTCCACTCGTCGAACTGCGATCTCGTACCAGGATCACATAAACGTGTGAGGGTGTACAAAACAAAAGCGCCTGAAAATTTTTTGTTTAATTCCACTCATCGAAATGCGATCTCGTACCAGGGTCACATAAACGTGTGAGGATGTACAAAACAAAAGCGCCTAAAATTTTTGTTTAATTTCACTCGTCGAACTGCGTTCTTGTACCAGGATCGCATAAACATGTATGGGTGTACAAAATAAAGAGCCTGAAAATTTTCTCTTTAATTTAACTCGTCGAACTGCGATCCAGTACCAGGATCACATAAACGTGTGAGGGTGTACAAAACAAAAGCGCCTGAAAATGTTTTGTTTAATTCCACTCGTCGAACTGCGATCTCGTACCAGGATCACATAAACGTGTGAGGGTGTACAAAACAAAAGCGCCTTAAAAATTTTTGTTTAATTCCACTCGTCGAACTGCGATCTCGTACCAGGATCACATAAACGTGTGAGGGTGTACAAAACAAAAGCGCCTGAAAATTTTTTGTTTAATTCCACTCGTCGAACTGCGATCTCGTATCAGGATCACATAAACGTGTGAGGGTGTACAAAACAAAAGCGCCTGAAAAACTTTTGTTTAATTCCACTCGTCGAACTGCGATCTCGTACCAGGATCACATAAACGTGTGAGGGTGTACAAAACAAAAGCACCTGAAAATGTTTTGTTTAATTCCACTCGTCGAACTGCGATCTCGTACCAGGATCACATAAACGTGTGAGGGTGTACAAAACAAAAGCGCCTGAAATATTTTTGTTTAATTCCACTCGTCGAACTGCGATCTCGTACCAGGATCGCATAAACATGTATGGGTGTACAAAATAAAAGAGCCTGAAAATTTTCTCTTTAATTTAACTCGTCGAACTGCGATCCAGTACCAGGATCACATAAACGTGTAAGGGCGTGCAAAACAAAAGCGTCTTACAAATTTTTGTTTAATTCCACTCGTCGAACTGCGGTCTCGTACCAGGATCACATAATCGTGTGAGGGTGTACAAAACAAAAGCGCCTGAAAATGTTTTGTTTAATTCCACTCGTCGAACTGCGATCTCGTACCAGGATCACATAAACGTGTGAGGGTGTACAAAACAAAAGCGCCTGAAAATGTTTTGTTTAATTCCACTCGTCGAACTGCGATCTCGTACCAGGATCACATAAACGTGTGAGGGTGTACAAAACAAAAGCGCCTGAAATATTTTTGTTTAATTCCACTCGTCGAACTGCGATCTCGTACCAGGATCGCATAAACATGTATGGGTGTACAAAATAAAAGAGCCTGAAAATTTTCTCTTTAATTTAACTCGTCGAACTGCGATCCAGTACCAGGATCACATAAACGTGTAAGGGTGTGCAAAACAAAAGCGTCTTACAAATTTTTGTTTAATTCCACTCGTCGAACTGCGATCTCGTACCAGGATCACATAAACGTGTGAGGGTGTACAAAACAAAAGCGCCTGAAAAACTTTTGTTTAATTCCACTCGTCGAACTGCGATCTCGTACCAGGATCACATAAACGTGTGAGGGTGTACAAAACAAAAGCGCCTGAAAATGTTTTGTTTAATTCCACTCATCGAAATGCGATCTCGTACCAGGGTCACATAAACGTGTGAGGATGTACTAAACAAAAGCGCCTGAAATTTTTTTGTTTAATTCCACTCGTCGAACTGCGATCTCGTACCAGGATCACATAAACGTGTAAGGGTATACAAAACAAAAGCGCCTGAAATTTTTTTGTTTAATTTCACTCGTCGAACTGCGTTCTTGTACCAGGATCGCATAAACATGTATGGGTGTACAAAATAAAAGAGCCTGAAAATTTTCTCTTTAATTTAACTCGTCGAACTGCGATCCAGTACCAGGATCACATAAACGTGTAAGGGTGTGCAAAACAAAAGCGCCTGAAAGTGTTTTGTTTAATTCCACTCGTCGAACTGCGATCTCGTACCAGGATCACATAAACGTGTGAGGGTGTACAAAACAAAAGCGTCTTACAAATTTTTGTTTAATTCCACTCGTCGAACTGCGGTCTCGTACCAGGATCACATAATCGTGTGAGGGTGTACAAAACAAAAGCGCCTGAAAATGTTTTGTTTAATTCCACTCGTCGAACTGCGATCTCGTACCAGGATCACATAAACGTGTGAGGGTGTACAAAACAAAAGCGCCTGAAAAATTTTTGTTTAATTCCACTCGTCGAACTGCGATCTCGTACCAGGATCACATAAACGTGTGAGGGTGTACAAAACAAAAGCGCCTGAAAATGTTTTGTTTAATTCCACTCGTCGAACTGCGATCTCGTACCAGGATCACATAAACGTGTGAGGGTGTACAAAACAAAAGCGCCTTAAAAATTTTTGTTTAATTCCACTCGTCGAACTGCGATCTCGTACCAGGATCACATAAACGTGTGAGGGTGTACAAAACAAAAGCGTCTTACAAATTTTTGTTTAATTCCACTCGTCGAACTGCGGTCTCGTACCAGGATCACATAATCGTGTGAGGGTGTACAAAACAAAAGCGCCTGAAAATGTTTTGTTTAATTCCACTCGTCGAACTGCGATCTCGTACCAGGATCACATAAACGTGTGAGGGTGTACAAAACAAAAGCGCCTTAAAATATTTTGTTTAATTCCACTCGTCGAACTGCGATCTCGTACCAGGATCACATAAACGTGTGAGGGTGTACAAAACAAAAGCGTCTTACAAATTTTTGTTTAATTCCACTCGTCGAACTGCGGTCTCGTACCAGGATCACATAATCGTGTGAGGGTGTACAAAACAAAAGCGCCTGAAAATGTTTTGTTTAATTCCACTCGTCGAACTGCGATCTCGTACCAGGATCACATAAACGTGTGAGGGTGTACAAAACAAAAGCGCCTGAAAAATTATTGTTTAATTCCACTCGTCGAACTGCGATCTCGTACCAGGATCACATAAACGTGTGAGGGTGTACAAAACAAAAGCGCCTGAAAATGTTTTGTTTAATTCCACTCGTCGAACTGCGATCTCGTACCAGGATCACATAAACGTGTGAGGGTGTACAAAACAAAAGCGCCTTAAAAATTTTTGTTTAATTCCACTCGTCGAACTGCGATCTCGTACCAGGATCACATAAACGTGTGAGGGTGTACAAAACAAAAGCGCCTGAAAATTTTTTGTTTAATTCCACTCGTCGAACTGCGATCTCGTATCAGGATCACATAAACGTGTGAGGGTGTACAAAACAAAAGCGCCTGAAAAACTTTTGTTTAATTCCACTCGTCGAACTGCGATCTCGTACCAGGATCACATAAACGTGTGAGGGTGTACAAAACAAAAGCACCTGAAAATGTTTTGTTTAATTCCACTCGTCGAACTGCGATCTCGTACCAGGATCACATAAACGTGTGAGGGTGTACAAAACAAAAGCGCCTGAAAATGTTTTGTTTAATTCCACTCGTCGAACTGCGATCTCGTACCAGGATCACATAAACGTGTGAGGGTGTACAAAACAAAAGCGCCTGAAAAACTTTTGTTTAATTCCACTCGTCGAACTGCGATCTCGTACCAGGATCACATAAACGTGTGAGGGTGTACAAAACAAAAGCGCCTGAAAATTTTTTGTTTAATTCCACTCATCGAAATGCGATCTCGTACCAGGGTCACATAAACGTGTGAGGATGTACAAAACAAAAGCGCCTGAAATTTTTTTGTTTAATTTCACTCGTCGAACTGCGTTCTTGTACCAGGATCGCATAAACATGTATGGGTGTACAAAATAAAAGAGCCTGAAAATTTTCTCTTTAATTTAACTCGTCGAACTGCGATCCAGTACCAGGATCACATAAACGTGTGAGGGTGTACAAAACAAAAGCGCCTGAAAATGTTTTGTTTAATTCCACTCGTCGAACTGCGATCTCGTACCAGGATCACATAAACGTGTGAGGGTGTACAAAACAAAAGCACCTGAAAATGTTTTGTTTAATTCCACTCGTCGAACTGCGATCTCGTACCAGGATCACATAAACGTGTGAGGGTGTACAAAACAAAAGCGCCTGAAATATTTTTGTTTAATTCCACTCGTCGAACTGCGATCTCGTACAAGGATCACATAAACGTGTGAGGGTGTACAAAACAAAAGCGCCTGAAAAACTTTTGTTTAATTCCACTCGTCGAACTGCGATCTCGTACCAGGATCACATAAACGTGTGAGGGTGTACAAAACAAAAGCACCTGAAAATGTTTTGTTTAATTCCACTCGTCGAACTGCGATCTCGTACCAGGATCACATAAACGTGTGAGGGTGTACAAAACAAAAGCGCCTGAAATATTTTTGTTTAATTCCACTCGTCGAACTGCGATCTCGTACCAGGATCACATAAACGTGTGAGGGTGTACAAAACAAAAGCGCCTGAAAAACTTTTGTTTAATTCCACTCGTCGAACTGCGATCTCGTACCAGGATCACATAAACGTGTGAGGGTGTACAAAACAAAAGCGCCTGAAATTTTTTTGTTTAATTTCACTCGTCGAACTGCGTTCTTGTACCAGGATCGCATAAACATGTATGGGTGTACAAAATAAAAGAGCCTGAAAATTTTCTCTTTAATTTAACTCGTCGAACTGCGATCCAGTACCAGGATCACATAAACGTGTAAGGGTGTGCAAAACAAAAGCGCCTGAAAATGTTTTGTTTAATTCCACTCGTCGAACTGCGATCTCGTACCAGGATCACATAAACGTGTGAGGGTGTACAAAACAAAAGCGCCTGAAAAACTTTTGTTTAATTCCACTCGTCGAACTGCGATCTCGTACCAGGATCACATAAACGTGTGAGGGTGTACAAAACAAAAGCGCCTGAAAATTTTTTGTTTAATTCCACTCATCGAAATGCGATCTCGTACCAGGGTCACATAAACGTGTGAGGATGTACAAAACAAAAGCGCCTGAAATTTTTTTGTTTAATTTCACTCGTCGAACTGCGTTCTTGTACCAGGATCGCATAAACATGTATGGGTGTACAAAATAAAAGAGCCTGAAAATTTTCTCTTTAATTTAACTCGTCGAACTGCGATCCAGTACCAGGATCACATAAACGTGTAAGGGCGTGCAAAACAAAAGCGTCTTACAAATTTTTGTTTAATTCCACTCGTCGAACTGCGATCTCGTACCAGGATCACATAAACGTGTAAGGGTATACAAAACAAAAGCGCCTGAAAAATTTTTGTTTAATTCCACTCGTCGAACTGCGATCCCGTACCAGGATCACACAAACGTGTAAGGGTGTACAAAACGAAGCGTCTTAAGAAATTTTGTTTAATTCCATTCGTCGAACTGCGATCTCATACCACGATCACATAAACGTGTAAGGGTGTACAAAACAAAAGCGTTTTGAAAATTTCTTGTTTAATTCCACTCGTTGAACTGCGATCGCGTACCAGGATCACATAAACGTGTGAGGGTGTACAAAACAAAAGCGCCTTAAAAATTTTTGTTTAATTCCACTCGTCGAACTGCGATCCCGTACCAGGATCACACAAACTTGTAAGGGTGTACAAAACGAAGCGTCTTAAGAAATTTTGTTTAATTCCATTCGTCGAACTGCGATCTCATACCACGATCACATAAACGTGTAAGGGTGTACAAAACAAAATCGTTTTGAAATTTTTTGTTTAATTCCACTCGTCGAACTGCGATCCCGTACCAGGATCACATAAACGTGTAAGGGTATACAAAACAAAAGCGCCTGAAAATTTTTTGTTTAATTCCACTCGTCGAACTGCGATCTCGTACCACGATCACATAAACGTGTAAGGGTATACAAAACAAAAGCGCCTGAAAATTTTTTGTTTAATTCCACTCGTCGAACTGCGATCTCGTACCAGGATCGCATAAACATGTATGGGTGTACAAAATAAAAGAGCCTGAAAATTTTCTCTTTAATTTAACTCGTCGAACTGCGATCCAGTACCAGGATCACATAATCGTGTGAGGGTGTACAAAACAAAAGCGCCTGAAAATGTTTTGTTTAATTCCACTCGTCGAACTGCGATCTCGTACCAGGATCACATAAACGTGTAAGGGTGTACAAAACAAAAGCGCCTTAAAAATGTTTGTTTAATTTAACTCGTCGAAATGCGATCTCGTACCAGGATCACATCGAGTTATCGAGGTTTTTGTGTAGAAAATTTGAAATTTTTTTTCCGACGATTTGGTCGGAAATTTTTCGAAAAAAAACATTTTCTCGAATCCTTTCGGAACTGATCCTACCTTATAGATCTCGACGCGGCGATTTCAAATATGGGGTCGTTTATGCCGCTAGTCCTAACCGTTCTCGAGTTATCGAGGTTTTTGTGTAGAAAATTTCAAATTTTTTTTCCGACGATTTGGTCGGAAATTTTTCGAAAAAAAACATTTTCTCGAATCCTTTCGGAACTGATCCTACCTTATAGATCTCGACGCGGCGATTTCAAATATGGGGTCGTTTATGCCGCTAGTCCTAACCGTTCTCGAGTTATCGAGGTTTTGTGTAGAAAATTTCAAATGCTTGTTCCGCCGATTTGGTCGGAAATTTTTCGAAACACAACATTTTCTCGAATCCTTTCGGAACTGATCCTACCTTATAGATCTCGACGCGGCGATTTCAAATATGGGGTCGTTTATGCCGCTAGTCCTAACCGTTCTCGAGTTATCGAGGTTTTTGTGTAGAAAATTTCTAATTATTTTTCCGACTATGTGGTCTGAAATTTTTCGAAACAAAACATTTTCTCGAATCCTTTCGGAACTGATCCTACCTTATAGATCTCGACGCGGCGATTTCAAATATGGGGTCGTTTATGCCGCTAGTCCTAACCGTTCTCGAATTATCGAGGTTTTTGTGTAGAAAATTTCAAATGTTTTTTCCGACGATTTGGTCGGAAATTTTTCGAAAAAAAACATTTTCTCGAATCCTTTCGGAACTGATCCTACCTTATAGATCTCGACGCGGCGATTTCAAATATGGGGTCGTTTATGCCGCTAGTCCTAACCGTTCTCGAGTTATCGAGGTTTTTGTGTAGAAAATTTCAAATTTTTTACGACTGATTGGTGGGAAATTTTTCGAAAAACATTTTCTCGAATCCTTTCGGAACTGATCCTACCTTATAGATCTCGACGCGGCGATTTCAAATATGGGGTCGTTTATGCCGCTAGTCCTAACCGTTCTCGAGTTATCGAGGTTTTTGTGTAGAAAATTTCAAATTTTTTTTCCGACGATTTGGTCGGAAATTTTTCGAAAAAAAACATTTTCTCGAATCCTTTCGGAACTGATCCTACCTTATAGATCTCGACGCGGCGATTTCAAATAAGGGGTCGTTTATGCCGCTAGTCCTAACCGTTCTCGAGTTATCGAGGTTTTTGTGCAGAAAATTTCAAATTTTTTTCCGACGATTTGGTCGGAAATTTTTCGAAAAAAAACATTTTCTCGAATCCTTTCGGAACTGATCCTACCTTATAGATCTCGACGCGGCGATTTCAAATATGGGGTCGTTTATGCCGCTAGTCCTAACCGTTCTCGAGTTATCGAGGTTTTTGTGTAGAAAATTTCAAATTTTTTCCGACGATTTGGTCGGAAATTTTCGAAAACATTTTCTCGAATCCTTTCGGAACTGATCCTACCTTATAGATCTCGACGCGGCGATTTCAAATATGGGGTCGTTTATGCCGCTAGTCCTAACCGTTCTCGAGTTATCGAGGTTTTTGTGTAGAAAATTTCAAATTTTTTTTCCGACGATTTGGTCGGAAATTTTACGAAAAACATTTTCTCGAATCCTTTCGGAACTGATCCTACCTTATAGATCTCGACGCGGCGATTTCAAATAAGGGGTCGTTTATGCCGCTAGTCCTAACCGTTCTCGAGTTATCGAGGTTTTTGTGCAGAAAATTTCAAATTTTTTTCCGACGATTTGGTCGGAAATTTTTCGAAAATAAACATTTTCTCGAATCCTTTCGGAACTGATCCTACCTTATAGATCTCGACGCGGCGATTTCAAATATGGGGTCGTTTATGCCGCTAGTCCTAACCGTTCTCGAGTTATCGAGGTTTTTGTGTAGAAAATTTCAAATTTTTTTCCGACGATTTGGTCGGTGGGGGGGGGGGGGGGGGGGGGTTCTCGAATCCTTTCGGAACTGATCCTACCTTATAGATCTCGACGCGGCGATTTCAAATATGGGGTCGTTTATGCCGCTAGTCCTAACCGTTCTCGAGTTATCGAGGTTTTTGTGTAGAAAATTTCAAATTTTTTTTCCGACGATTTGGTCGGAAATTTTTCGAAAAAAAACATTTTCTCGAATCCTTTCGGAACTGATCCTACCTTATAGATCTCGACGCGGCGATTTCAAATATGGGGTCGTTTATGCCGCTAGTCCTAACCGTTCTCGAGTTATCGAGGTTTTTGTGTAGAAAATTTCAAATTTTTTTTCCGACGATTTGGTCGGAAAATTTTCGAAAATAAACATTTTCTCGAATCCTTTCGGAACTGATCCTACCTTATAGATCTCGACGCGGCGATTTCAAATATGGGGTCGTTTATGCCGCTAGTCCTAACCGTTCTCGAGTTATCGAGGTTTTTGTGTAGAAAATTTCAAATTTTTTTCCGACGATTTGGTCGGAAATTTTTCGAAAAAAAACATTTTCTCGAATCCTTTCGGAACTGATCCTACCTTATAGATCTCGACGCGGCGATTTCAAATATGGGGTCGTTTATGCCGCTAGTCCTAACCGTTCTCGAGTTATCGAGGTTTTGTGTAGAAAATTTCAAATTTTTTCCGACGATTTGGTCGGAAAATTTTCGAAAATAAACATTTTCTCGAATCCTTTCGAACTGATCCTACCTTATAGATCTCGACGCCGCGAGTTCAACTCTGGGGTCGTTTATGCCGCTAGTCCCAACCGTTCTCGAGTTATCGAGGTTTTTGTGTTGAAATAATCAAATATTTTTTCCGACGATTTGGTCGGAAATTTATCGAAAAACATTTTCTCGAATCCTTTCGGAACTGATCCTACCTTATAGATCTCGACGCGGCGATTTCAAATATGGGGTCGTTTATGCCGCTAGTCCTAACCGTTCTCGAGTTATCGAGGGTTTTGTGTAGAAAATTTCAAATTTTTTTTTCGAAAAAAAACATTTTCTCTAATCCTTTCGGAACTGATCCTACCTTATAGATCTCGACGCGGCGATTTCAAATATGGGGTCGTTTATGCCGCTAGTCCTAACCGTTCTCGAGTTATCGAGGTTTTGTGTAGAAAATTTCAAATTTTTTTTCCGACGATTTGGTCGGTAATTGTTCGAATATATAAATTTTCTCGAATCCTTTCGGAACTGATCCTACCTTATAGATCTCGACGCGGCGATTTCAAATATGTGGTCGTTTATGCCGCTAGTCCTAACCGTTCTCGAGTTATCGAGGTTTTTGTGCAGAAAATTTCAAATTTTTTTCCTACGTTTTTGTCGTAATTTTTTCTTAATATATCATTTTCTCTAATCCTTTCGGAACTGATCCTACCTTATAGATCTCGACGCGGCGATTTCAAATATGGGGTCGTTTATGCCGCTAGTCCTAACCGTTCTCGAGTTATCGAGGTTTTTGTGTAGAAAATTTCAAATTTTTTTTCCGACGATTTGGTCGGAAATTGTTCGTTCCAAATCATTTTCTAGTATCCTTTCGGAACTGATCCTACCTTATAGATCTCGACGCGGCGATTTCAAATATGGGGTCGTTTATGCCGCTAGTCCTAACCGTTCTCGAGTTATCGAGGTTTTTGTGTAGAAAATTTCAAATTTTTTTCCGACGATTTGGTCGGAAATTTTTCGAAAAACATTTTCTCGAATCCTTTCGGAACTGATCCTACCTTATAGATCTCGACGCGGCGATTTCAAATATGGGGTCGTTTATGCCGCTAGTCCCAACCGTTCCTCGAGTTATCGAGGTTTTGTGTAGAAAATTTCAAATTCTTTCCGACGATTTGGTCGTAAATGTTTCGCAAATTATCATTGTCTCGACTCCTTTCGGAACTGATCCTACCTTATAGATCTCGACGCGGCGATTTCAAATATGGGGTCGTTTATGCCGCTAGTCCTAACCGTTCTCGAGTTATCGAGGTTTTTGTGTAGAAAATTTCAAATTTTTTTACGACGATTTGGTCGGAAATTTTTCGAAAACATTTTCTCGAATCCTTTCGGAACTGATCCTACCTTATAGATCTCGACGCGGCGATTTCAAATATGGGGTCGTTTATGCCGCTAGTCCTAACCGTTCTCGAGTTATCGAGGTTTTTGTGTAGAAAATTTCAAATTTTTTTCCGACGATTTGGTCGGAAAATTTTCGAAAATAAACATTTTCTAGAATACTTTCTTAAATGATCCTACCTTATAGATCTCGACGCGGCGATTTCAAATATGGGGTCGTTTATGCCGCTAGTCCTAACCGTTCTCGAGTTATCGAGGTTATGTGGAGAAAATTTCAAATTTTTTTCCGTCGATTTGGACGGAAATTTTTCGAATTATTTCATTTTATCGAATCCTTTCGGAACTGATCCTACCTTATAGATCTCGACGCGGCGATTTCAAATATGGGGTCGTTTATGCCGCTAGTCCTAACCGTTCTCGAGTTATCGAGGTTTTTGTGTAGAAAATTTCAAATTTCTTTTCCGACGATTTGGTCGGAAAATTTTCGAAAATAAACATTTTCTCGAATCCTTTCGGAACTGATCCTACTTTATAGATCTCGACGCGGCGATTTCAAATATGGGGTCGTTTATGCCGCTAGTCCTAACCGTTCTCGAGTTATCGAGGTTTTGTGTAGAACATATCAAATATTTTTTCCGACGATTTGTTCTGAAATTTCTAGAATAAATACATTTTCTCGAATCCTTTCGGAACTGATCCTACCTTATAGATCTCGACGCGGCGATTTCAAATATGGGGTCGTTTATGCCGCTAGTCCTAACCGTTCTCGAGTTATCGAGGTTTTTGGGGAGAAAATTTCAAATTTTTTCCGACGATTTGGTCGGAAATTTTCGAAAAAACATTTTCTCGAATCCTTTCGGAACTGATCCTACCTTATAGATCTCGACGCGGCGATTTCAAATATGGGGTCGTTTATGCCGCTAGTCCTAACCGTTCTCGAAGTTATCGAGGTTTTTGTGTAGAAAATTTCAAATTTTTTTCCGACGATTTGGTCGGAAATTTTTCGAAAGAAAAAAACATTTTCTCAGAATCCTTTCAGAACTGAATCCTACCCATAGATACTCAGGACGCGGCGATTTTCAAATATGGGGTCGTTTATGCCGCTAGTCCTAACCGTTCTCTCGAGTTATCGAGGTTTTTGTGGTAGCCCCCAAATTTCAAATTTTTTTCCGACGATTTGGTCAGGAAATTTTTCGAAAAAACATTTTCTCGAAGATCCTTTCGGAACTGATCCTACATACCTTATAGATCTCTCGACGCGGCGATTTCAAATATGGGGTCGTTTATGCCGCTGGCGTCCTAACCGTTCCTCGAGTTATCGAGGTTTTTGTGTAGAAAAATTTTCAAATTTTTTTTTCCGACGATTTGGTCGGAAAATTTTTCGAAAAAAAACATTTTCTCGAATCGCTTTCGGAACTGATCCCACCTTATAGATCTCGACGCGGCGATTTCAAATATGGGGTCGTTGTATGCCGCTAGTCCTAACCGTTCTCGAGTTATCGAGGTTTTTGTGCCAGAAAATTTTCAAATTTTTTCTCCGGACGATTTGGTCGGAAATTTTTCGAAAAAACATTTTCTCGAGATCCTTTCGGAACTGATCCTGCCTTTATAGATCTCGGACGCGCGGCGATTTCAAATATGGGGTCGTTTACGCCGCTAGTCCTAACCGTTCCTCGAGTTATCGAGGTTTTTGTGTAGAAAATTTCAAATTTTTTCCGACGATTTGGTCGGAAATTTTCGAAAAAAACATTTTCTCGAATCCTTTCGGAACTGATCCTACCTTATAGATCTCGACGCGGCGATTTCAAATATGGGGTCGTTTATGCCACTAGTCCTAACCGTTCTCGAGTTATCGAGGTTTTTGTGTAGAAAATTTCAAATGGTTTTTGCGACGTGTTGGGAGGGAATTTTTCGAAAAAAACATTTTCTCGAATCCTTTCGGAACTGATCCTACCTTATAGATCTCGACGCGGCGATTTCAAATATGGGGTCGTTTATGCCGCTAGTCCTAACCGTTCTCGAGTTATCGAGGTTTTTGTGTAGAAAATTTCAAATTTTTTCCGACGATTTGGTCGGAAATTTTTCGAAATAATTCATTTTCTCGAATCCTTTCGGAACTGATCCTACCTTATAGATCTCGACGCGGCGATTTCAAATATGGGGTCGTTTATGCCGCTAGTCCTAACCGTTCTCGAGTTATCGAGGTTTTTGTGTAGAAAATTTCAAAAATTTTTTCCGACGATTTGGTCGGAAATTTTTCGAAAAAAAAACATTTTCTCGAATCCTTTCGGAACTGATCCTACCTTATAGATCTCGACGCGGCGATTTCAAATATGGGGTCGTTTATGCCGCTAGTCCTAACCGTTCTCGAGTTATCGAGGTTTTTGTGTAGAAAATTTCAAATTTTTTTTCCGACGATATGGTCGGAAATTTTTCTAAAAAAAACATTTTCTCGAATCCTTTCGGAACTGATCCTACCTTATAGATCTCGACGCGGCGATTTCAAATATGGGGTCGTTTATGCCGCTAGTCCTAACCGTTCTCGAGTTATCGAGGTTTTTGTGTAGATTATGTCAATTTTTTTGTCCGACGATTTTGTCTGAAATTTTTCTAAAAAATTCATTTTCTCGAATCCTTTCGGAACTGATCCTACCTTATAGATCTCGACGCGGCGATTTCAAATATGGGGTCGTTTATGCCGCTAGTCCTAACCGTTCTCGAGTTATCGAGGTTTTTGTGTAGAAAATTTCAAATTTTTTTTCCGACGATTTTGTCTGAAATTATTAGACATAAAACATTTTCTCGAATCCTTTCGGAACTGATCCTACCTTATAGATCTCGACGCGGCGATTTCAAATATGGGGTCGTTTATGCCGCTAGTCCTAACCGTTCTCGAGTTATCGAGGTTTTTGTGTAGAAAATTTCAAATATAATTTCCGAAGATTTGGTCGGAAATTTTTCGATAAAAAACATTTTCTCGAATCCTTTCGGAACTGATCCTACCTTATAGATCTCGACGCGGCGATTTCAAATATGGGGTCGTTTATGCCGCTAGTCCTAACCGTTCTCGAGTTATCGAGGTTTTTGTGTAGAAAATTTCAAATTTTTTTTCCGACGATTTGGTCGGAAATTTTTCGAAAAAAAACATTTTCTCGAATCCTTTCGGAACTGATCCTACCTTATAGATCTCGACGCGGCGATTTCAAATATGGGGTCGTTTATGCCGCTAGTCCTAACCGTTCTCGAGTTATCGAGGTTTTTGTGTAGAAAATTTCAAATTTTTTTTACGAAGATTTGGTAGTAAATTTTTCTAAATATATCATTTTCTCGAATCCTTTCGGAACTGATCCTACCTTATAGATCTCGACGCGGCGATTTCAAATATGGGGTCGTTTATGCCGCTAGTCCTAACCGTTCTCGAGTTATCGAGGTTTTTGTGTAGAAAATTTCAAATTTTTTTCCGACGATTTGGTCGGAAATTTTTCGAAAAAAAAACATTTTCTCGAATCCTTTCGGAACTGATCCTACCTTATAGATCTCGACGCGGCGATTTCAAATATGGGGTCGTTTATGCCGCTAGTCCTAACCGTTCTCGAGTTATCGAGGTTTTTGTGTAGAAAATTTCAAATTTTTTTCCGACGATTTGGTCGGAAATTTTTCGAAAAAAAAGTTTTCTCGAATCCTTTCGGAACTGATCCTACCTTATAGATCTCGACGCGGCGATTTCAAATATGGGGTCGTTTATGCCGCTAGTCCTAACCGTTCTCGAGTTATCGAGGTTTTGTTGTAGAAATTTTCAAATTTTTTTCCGACGATTTGGTCGGAAATTTTTCGAAAAAAAACATTTTCTCGAATCCTTTCGGAACTGATCCTACCTTATAGATCTCGACGCGGCGATTTCAAATATGGGGTCGTTTATGCCGCTAGTCCTAACCGTTCTCGAGTTATCGAGGTTTTGTGTAGAAAATTTCAAATTCGTTTTCCGACGATTTGGTCGGAAATTTTTCGAAAAAAAACATTTTCTCGAATCCTTTCGGAACTGATCCTACCTTATAGATCTCGACGCGGCGATTTCAAATATGGGGTCGTTTATGCCGCTAGTCCTAACCGTTCTCGAGTTATCGAGGTTTTGTGTAGAAAATTTCAAATTTTTTCCGACGATTTGGTCGGAAATTTTTCGAAAAAACATTTTCTCGAATCCTTTCGGAACTGATCCTACCTTATAGATCTCGACGCGGCGATTTCAAATATGGGGTCGTTTATGCCGCTAGTCCTAACCGTTCTCGAGTTATCGAGGTTTTTGTGTAGAAAATTTCAAATTTTTTCCGACGATTTGGTCGGAAATTTTTCGAAAAAAACATTTTCTCGAATCCTTTCGGAACTGATCCTACCTTATAGATCTCGACGCGGCGATTTCAAATATGGGGTCGTTTATGCCGCTAGTCCTAACCGTTCTCGAGTTATCGAGGGTTTTGTGTAGAAAATTTCAAATTTTTTCCGACGATTTGGTCGGAAATTTTTCGAAAAAAACATTTTCTCGAATCCTTTCGGAACTGATCCTACCTTATAGATCTCGACGCGGCGATTTCAAATATGGGGTCGTTTATGCCGCTAGTCCTAACCGTTCTCGAGTTATCGAGGTTTTTGTGTAGAAAATTTCAAATTTTTTTCCGACGATTTGGTCGGAAATTTTTCGAAAAAACATTTTCTCGAATCCTTTCGGAACTGATCCTACCTTATAGATCTCGACGCGGCGATTTCAAATATGGGGTCGTTTATGCCGCTAGTCCTAACCGTTCTCGAGTTATCGAGGTTTTGTGTAGAAAATTTCAAATTTTTTTTCCGACGATTTGGTCGGAAATTATTCGAAAAAAAACATTTTCTCGAATCCTTTCGGAACTGATCCTACCTTATAGATCTCGACGCGGCGATTTCAAATATGGAGTCGTTTATGCCGCTAGTCCTAACCGTTCTCGAGTTATCGAGGTTTTTGTGTAGAAAATTTCAAATTTTTTTTCCGACGATTTGGTCGGAAATTTTTCGAAAAAAAAACATTTTCTCGAATCCTTTCGGAACTGATCCTACCTTATAGATCTCGACGCGGCGATTTCAAATATGGGGTCGTTTATGCCGCTAGTCCTAACCGTTCTCGAGTTATCGAGGTTTTGTGTAGAAAATTTCAAATTTTTTTTCCGACGATTTGGTCGGAAATTTTTCGAAAAAAAAAACATTTTCTCGAATCCTTTCGGAACTGATCCTACCTTATAGATCTCGACGCGGCGATTTCAAATATGGGGTCGTTTATGCCGCTAGTCCTAACCGTTCTCGAGTTATCGAGGTTTTTGTGTAGAAAATTTCAAATTTTTTTTCCGACGATTTGGTCGGAAATTTTTCGAAAAAAAACATTTTCTCGAATCCTTTCGGAACTGATCCTACCTTATAGATCTCGACGCGGCGATTTCAAATATGGGGTCGTTTATGCCGCTAGTCCTAACCGTTCTCGAGTTATCGAGGTTTTGTGTAGAAAATTTCAAAAATTTTTTCCGACGATTTGGTCGGAAATTTTTCGAAAAAAAACATTTTCTCGAATCCTTTCGGAACTGATCCTACCTTATAGATCTCGACGCGGCGATTTCAAATATGGGGTCGTTTATGCCGCTAGTCCTAACCGTTCTCGAGTTATCGAGGTTTTGTGTAGAAAATTTCAAATTTTTTCCGACGATTTGGTCGGAAATTTTCTAAAAAAACATTTTCTCGAATCCTTTCGGAACTGATCCTACCTTATAGATCTCGACGCGGCGATTTCAAATATGGGGTCGTTTATGCCGCTAGTCCTAACCGTTCTCGAGTTATCGAGGTTTTGTGAAGAAAATTTCAAATTTTTTAACCGACGATTTGGTCGGAAATTTTTCGAAAAAAAACATTTTCTCGAATCCTTTCGGAACTGATCCTACCTTATAGATCTCGACGCGGCGATTTCAAATATGGGGTCGTTTATGCCGCTAGTCCTAACCGTTCTCGAGTTATCGAGGTTTTGTGTAGAAAATTTCAAATTTTTTCCGACGATTTGGTCGGAAATTTTTCGAAAAAAACATTTTCTCGAATCCTTTCGGAACTGATCCTACCTTATAGATCTCGACGCGGCGATTTCAAATATGGGGTCGTTTATGCCGCTAGTCCTAACCGTTCTCGAGTTATCGAGGTTTTTGTGTAGAAAATTTCAAATTTTTTTTCCGACGATTTGGTCGGAAATTTTTCGAAAAAAAAAAATTTTATCGAATCCTTTCGGAACTGATCCTACCTTATAGATCTCGACGCGGCGATTTCAAATATGGGGTCGTTTATGCCGCTAGTCCTAACCGTTCTCGAGTTATCGAGGTTTTTGTGTAGAAAATTTCAAATTTTTTTTCCGACGATTTGGTCGGAAATTTTTCGAAAAAAAACATTTTCTCGAATCCTTTCGGAACTGATCCTACCTTATAGATCTCGACGCGGCGATTTCAAATATGGGGTCGTTTATGCCGCTAGTCCTAACCGTTCTCGAGTTATCGAGGTTTTTGTGTAGAAAATTTAATATATTTTTTCCGACGATTTGGTCGGAAATTTTTCGAAAAAAAACATTTTCTCGAATCCTTTCGGAACTGATCCTACCTTATAGATCTCGACGCGGCGATTTCAAATATGGGGTCGTTTGTATCGCTATTCCTAACCGTTCTCGAGACTATCGAGGTTTTGTGTAGAAAATTTTAAATTTTTACCGACGATTTGGTCGGAAATTTTTCGAAAAAAAACATTTTCTCAAATCGCTAGGAACTGATCCTACCCTTATAGATCTCAACGCGGCGATTTCAAATATGGGGTCGTTTATGCCGCTGGTCCTAACCGTTCTCAGGTTATCGAGGTTTTTTTGTCGTAGAAAATTTCAAATTTTTTCCGACGATTTGTGGTCGGAAATTTTTCGAAAAAAAACATTTTCTCGAATCCTTTCGGAACTGATCCTACCTTATAGATCTCTCGACGCGGCGATTTCAAATAACATGGGGTCGTTTGTGCCGCCTGGTCCTAACCGTTCTCGAGTTATCGAGGTTTTGTGTAGAAAATTTCAAATTTTTTCCGACGATTTGGTCGGAAATTTTTCAACATTTTCTCGAATCCTTTTCGGAACTGATCCTACCTTATAGATCTCGACGCTGGCGATTTCAAATATGGGGTCGTTTGTGCCGCTAGTCCTAACCGTTCTCGAGTTATCGAGGGTTTTTGTGTGAAAATTTCAAATTTTTTCCGACGATTTGGTCGGAAATTTTCCGAAAAAAACATTTTCTCTAGATCTTTCAGAACTGATCCTATCTTATAGATCTCGACGCGGCGATTTCCAAATATGGGGTCGTTGTCTTCTGCGCTGGTCCTAACAATTCTCGAGTTATCGAGGTTTTTGTGTAGAAAATTTCAGAATTTTTTTTCCGACAGATTTGGTCGGAAATTTTTCGAAAAAAAAACATTTTCTCGAATCCTTTTTCGGAACTGATCTTACCTTATAGATCTCGACGCGGCGATTTCAAATATGGGAATTCGTTTATGCCGCTAGTCCTAACCGTTCTCGCAGTTATCGATCGGTTTTGTTAGCCAAAGAAAATTTCAAATTTTTTTTTCCGACGGTTGGTCGGAAATTTTTCGAAAAAAAAAAACATTTTTCTCTGGGAATCCTTTCGGAACTGATCCTATCTTATAAATCCTCGACGCGGCGATTTCAAATATCCGGACATTCGTTTGCTCGCTGAGTCCCTAACCGTTCTCGAGTTATCGAGGTTTTTGTGTAGAAAATTTCAAATTTTTTTTTTCCGACGTTTGGTCGGAAATTTTCGAAAAAAACATTTTCTCGAATCCTTTCGGAACGGTCCTGCCTTATAGATCTCGACGCGGCGATTTCAAATATGGGGTCTGTTTATGCCGCTAGTCCTAACCGTTCTCGAGTTATCGAAGGTTTTTGTGTAGAAAATTTCAAATTTTTCCGACAATTTGGTCGGAAATTTTTCGAAAAAAAACACATTTTTTCTCGAATCGCTTTAGAACTGATCACCTACTTCTTATGAATCTCGACGCGGCGATTTCAAATATCAGGGTCGTTTATGCATGGTCCTAACCGATTCTCCAGAGTTATCGAAGGGTTTTTGTGTAGAAAATTTCAAATTTTTTTCCGACGATTTGGTCGGAAATTTTCAAAAGCGCCATTTCTCGAACCCTTTCGGAACTGATCCTACCTTATAGATCTCGACGCGGCGATTTTCAAATATAGGGTCGTTATTCCGCTAGTCCTAACCGTTCTCGAGTTATCGAGGTTTTTGTGTAGAAAATTTCAAAATTTTTTCCGGACGATTTTGGTCCGGAAATTTTTCAAGAAAAAAACATTTTCTCGAATCGCTTTCAGAACTGATCCTACCTCATAGATCTCGACGCGGCGGATTTCAAATATGCCGGGTCGTTTACTGCCGCCTCAGATCCCCAGTTCTCGAGTTAATCGAGGGTTTTTGTGTATACAAATTTTTTTCCGACGATTTGGTCGGAAATTTTTCGAAAAAAAAACATTTTCTCGAATCACTGGAACTAATCTTCAAATCAATGGGACATTCACCACTGGTGATCTTCCTGGGATATCAAAGTTTTTTGTCGCGGATTGGACAGACCGTTTGATTGGAATTTTTAACATTTTCGCTGGAACTGATCCTACCTGCTAGATCTCGACGCGGCGATTTCGAAA
The DNA here is from genome assembly GCA_033060865.1 of Dorcus hopei. Classification (NCBI taxonomy): domain Eukaryota; kingdom Metazoa; phylum Arthropoda; class Insecta; order Coleoptera; family Lucanidae; genus Dorcus; species Dorcus hopei. The sequence goes on along the minus strand of CM065425.1, from coordinate 64,503,396 downwards.
TATGGGGTCGTTTATGCCGCTTCGGTCCTAACCGTTCTCTCGAGTTATCGAGGTTTTTGTGTAGAAAATTTCAAATTTTTTTTCCGACGATTTGGTCCGGAAATTTTTCGAAAAAAAACATTTTTCTCGAATCTGCGCTGGAACTGATCCTACCTTATAGATCTCGACGCGGCGATTTCAAATATGGAGATGCGTTTATGCGCACCGCTAGTCCTAACCGTTCTCTGATTTATCAGGGTTTTGTGTAAAAAATTTCAAATTTTTTTTCCGACGATTTGGTCAGAAATTTTTCGAAAAAAAAACATGTTCTCGAATCCTTTCTGGAACGCAGTCTATCGCCTTAGATCGTCGACGGCGATTTCAAATATGGGGTCGTTTGCTGCGCTAGTAGTAACCGTTCTCGAGTTATCGAGGTTTTGTGTAGAAAATTTCAAATTTTTTCCGACTGATTTGGTCCGGAGGTACACTTTCAACATTTTCTCGAGTCCTTTCCAGGAACTGATCCCTACCTTATGAATCTTTCGACGCGGCGATTTCCAAATATGCGGGTCGTTTATGCCCGCTAATTGGTCCTAACCGTTCTCGAGTTATCGAGGTTTTTGTGTAGAAAATTTCAAATTTTTTTCCGGCGATTTGGTCGGAAATTTTTCAACATTTTCTCGAATCCTTTCGGAACTGATTCCTACCTTATAGATCTCGACGCGGCGATTTCAAATATGGGGTCCGTTTATGCCGCTAGTCCCTAACCGTTCTCGAGTTATCAGGTTTTGTGTCTGAAAATTTCAAATTTTTTTCGACAATTTGGTGGAAATTTTTCGAAAAAAAGCATTTTCTCGAATCCTTTCGGAACTGATCCTACCTTATAGATCTCGACACCGCGGCGATTTCTGAAATATGGGGTCGTTTATGCCGCTAGTCTAACCGTTACTCAGGGAGTTATCGAGGTTTTTGACTGTAGAAAAATTTCAAATTTTTTCCGACGATTTGGTCAGGAGCCGAACATTTTCTCGAATCCTTTCAGAACTGATCTATCTTATAGATCTCGACGCGGCGATTTCAAACTATGCAGAGGTCGTTTATGCCCATGCTGAGTCCTAACCGTCTCTCGAGTTTATCAGGGTTTTTGTGTAGAAAATTTCAAATTTTTTTCCGGCGATTTGGTCGGAAATTTTTCGAAAAAAAAACATTTTCTCGAGATCCGCTTTCGGAACTGATCCTATCCTTATAGATCTCTGACGCGGCGATTTCAAATATGGGGTCGTTTGTGCCGCTAGTCGCTGAACCGTTCTCGAGGTTATCGAGGGTTTTGTGTGAAAAATTTCAAATTTTTTCCGACGATTTGGTCGGAAATTTTTCGAAAAAACATTTTTGCCTCAAGATCCTTTCGGAACTGATCCTACCTTATAGATCTCTGACGCGGCGATTTCAAATATGGGGTCGTTGTACCGCTGGTCCTAACCGTTCTCACGAGTTATCAGGGGTTTTTGTGTAGCCAAAATTTACCAAATTTTTTTTCCGATTTGATTCGGAGATTTTCAAAAAAAAAACATTTTCTCAGATCCTTCAGACGATCTTATAGATCTCGTACGATTTCGACCATGGGACCGTTTGCTATATCAGTCCTAACGTTCTCTCAGGGTTATCGAGGTTTTGTGTAATTCAATTTTTTCCGACGGTTGGTCGGAAATTTTCGAAAAAAACGATTTTCTCGAATCCTTTCGGAACTGATCCTATCTTATATGATCTCATTGCGCGGCGATTTCAAATATGGGGTCAAAGTTTATGCCGCTAGATCCTAACCGTTCTCGAGTTATCGAGGGTTTTGTGTAGAAAATTTCAAAGTTTTTTCCGACGATTTGGTCGGAAATTTTTCAAAACAATTTCTCTAATCCTTTCGGAACTGATCCTACCTTATAGATCTCGACGCGGCGATTTCAAATATGGGGTCGTTTATGCCGCACTAGTCCTAACCGTTCTCGAGTTATCGAAAGGTTTTTGTGTAGAAAAATTTCAAATTTTTTCCGACGATTTTGGTCGGAAATTTTTCGAAAAAAAACATTTTCTCGAATCCTTTCAGGAACTGATCCTATCTTATAGAATCTCGACGCGGCGGTTCAAATATGGGGTCGTTTATGTGCCGCTAGTCTAACCGTTCTCGAGTTATCGAGGGTTTTTGTGTAGAAAATTTCAAATTTTTTTCCGACGATTTGGTCCGGAAATTTTCGAAAAAAAAACATTTTCTCGAATCCTTTCGGAACTGATCTCTACCTTATAGATCTCGGCAGCAGCGATTTCAAATATGGGGTCGTTTATGCTGCCGCTAGTGCTAACGGTTCTAGAGTTATAGTGGTTTTTGTGTAGATTATTTCAAATTTTTTTCCGACGATTTGGTCGGAAATTTTTCGAAAAAAATATTTTCTCCGAATCGCTTTCGGAACTGATCCTACCTTATAGATCTCTGACGCTGGCGATTTCAAATATGGGGTCGTTTATGCCGCTAGTCTATACCGTTCTCAGAGTTATCGGGGTTTTGTGTAGAAAATTTCAAATTTTTTCCGACGGTGCGGTCGGAATTTTCGAAAAAAACATTTTCTCGAATCCTTTCGGAACTGATCCTACCTTATAGATCTCGACGCGGCGATTTCAAATATGGGGTCCGTTTGCGCCGCTTCGGGTCCACAACCCGTTCCTCAGGAGTTATCGAGGGTTTTTGTGTAGAAAGATTTCAAATTTTTTCCGACGATTTGGGTCGGAAATTTTTCGAAAAAAAAAACATTTTCTCGAATCGCTTTCCGGAAGGTTGATCCTACCTTATAGATCTCTCGACGCGACGGCGATTTCAAATATGGGGTCGTTTATGCCGCTAGTCCTAACCAGGTGTCTCGAGGTTATCGAGGGTTTTTGTGCTTCTGAAAATTTTAAATTTTTTCCGACGATTTGGTCAAAATTTTTCGAAAAAAACGTATTTTCTCGAATCCTTTCGGAACCCCTGATCTCCTACTACTTATAGATCCTCGACGCAGCGATTTCAAATAATGCCGGGTCGTTTGTATGTGCGCTAGTCCTAACCGTTCTCGAGTTATCGAGGTTTTCATGTGAAGAAAATTTCAAATTTTTTTCGCGACGATTTGGTCGGAAATTTTCGAAAAAAATATTTTTACCTCGAATCCTTTCAGAACTAATCCTACCTTATAGATCTCGACGCGGCGATTTCAAATATGGGTCGTCGTTTATGCAGCTAGTCGCTAACCGTTCTCGAGTTATCGAGGGTTTTTGTGTAGAAAATTTCAAATTTTTTTCCGACGATTTGGTCCGTAAATTTTTCTAAAAAAAACATTTTCTCGAATCCTTTCGGAACTGATCCTACCTTATAGATCTCTGACGCGGCGATTTCCAAATATGGGGTCGTTTATGCACGCTAGTCCTTCAACCGTTCTCAGAGTTATCGAGGTTTTTGTGTTGAAAAATTTTCAGAAGGGTTTTTTCCGACGCGATTTGGTCAGGAACCATTTTTCGAAAAAAACATTTTCTCGAATCCTTTCGGAACTGATCCTACCTTATAGATCTCGACGCGAGCGATTTCCAAATATGGGGTCGTTGTATGCCGCTGATTCTTAAAATTCCGTTTCTCGAGTTATCGAGGGTTTTTGACTGTAGAAAATTTCAAATTTTTTTTCCGACGATTTGGTCGGAACGCTGTCGCCAACATTTTCTCAGAATCCTTTCCGAACTGATCCTACCTTATAGATCTCGACGCAGCGATTTCAAATATGGGGTCGTTTATGCCGCTTCAGTCTAACCGTTCTCAAGTTATCAAGGGGTTTTAGTATAAAATTTCATGAATTTTTTTTTTCCGACGATTTGGGGTCGGTACCAACGCTGAATCTTTCAGACACAGTCTATCTTGATCTCGACGCAGCGATATGGATCGTTTATGCCGCTGAATCTAACGTTCTCGGTTGTCCTCAGTTTTGTCGCGGGGACTCAAATTTTTTAAAACGATTTAAATTGAACTTATTTTTCCAGCGTTACTCGAATCCTTTCCGGAACTGATCCTACCTTATAGATCTCGACGCAGCGATTTCAAATATGGGGTCGTTTATGCGCTGGTCTAACCGTTCTCGAGTTATCGAGGTTTTTGTGTAGAAAATTTCAATTTTTTTTTTTTCCGACGCGATTTGGTCGGAAGTTTTCGAAAAAAACATTTTCTCGAATCCACTTTCCTGGAACTGATCCTATCTTATAGATCTCGACGCAGCGATTTCAAATAATGGTAGTTTATGCCGCTGGTCTAACGATTCTCGAGTTATCGCGAGGTTTTTTGTGCCAAATTTCAAATTTTTTTCCGACGATTTGGTCAGGAAATTTTTCGAAAAAACATTTTCTCGAATCGCTTTCGGAACTGATCCTACCTTATAGATCTCGACGCGGCGATTTCAAACTACTGGGGTCGTTTCTGCTGCATAGTCGCTAACCGTTCTCGAGTTATCGAGGTTTTGTGTAGAAAATTTCAAATTTTTTTCCGACGATTTACGGTCGCAGAACACCGCTGAAAAAACAAACATTTTCTCGAATCGCTTTCAGGACGTCTGAATCCTATCTTATAGATCTCGACGCAGCGGTTTCAAATATGGGGTCGTTTTATGCCGCTAGTCCTAACCGTTCCTCCTGAGTTAACGCCGAGGGTTTTTTGTGTAGAAAATTTTCAACGATTTTTTCCGACGATTTGGTCGGAAATTTTTCAGCTATTTTCTCAAAGATCGCTTTTCCCGGAACTGATCCTACCTTATAGATCTCGACTGCCGGCGATTTCAAATATGGGGTCGTTGTGGCCCGCTAGTCCTAACCGTTCTCGAGTTATCGGAGGTTTTTGTGTAGAAAATTTCAAATTTTTTTCCGACGATTTGGTCGGAAAGTTTTCGAACATTTTCTCGAATCCTTTCAGACGTTCTCCCTGTTCATTTTCGAAACGGCTGCCGAATCCGCAGACGGTCTATCTTATAGATCTCGACGCGGCGATTTCAAATATGGGGTCGTTTATGCACGCTAGTCCTAACCGTTCTCGAGGTTATCGAGGTTTTTGTGTAGAAAATTTCAAATTTTTTCCGACGGTTGGTCGGAGATTTTTCCAGCATTTTCTCGAATCGCTTTCGGAACTGATCTACCTTATAGATCTCGACGCGGCGATTTCGATAATATGGTCTGGTTTGTGCCGCTGAATTCTAACGCCGTTCTCGAGTTATCGAGGGTTTTGTGTGTGAAAATTTCCGAATTTTTTTTTTCCGACGATTTGGTCGGAAATTTTCGAAAAAAACATTTTCTCGAATCCTTTCGGAACTGATCCTATCTTATGAATCTCATTTGCGGCGATTTCAAATATGGGTCATGTTGCTTGCGCTGTTCCCACAACCGTTCTCAGTGTCAGGGTTTTGACGCTGGGCCGATTTAATTCGAAATTTTCAAGCATTTTCGAATCCTTTTCGGAACTGATCTATCTTACGCCAGATCTCGACGCGGCGATTTCACATATGGTGTCGTTTATGTCGCTAGTCCAAACCGTTTCCTCGAGTTATCGAGGTTTTTGTGTAGAAAATTTCAATTTTTGTTTCCGACGATTTGGGTCCGGAATTTTTCAACATTTCTCGAACGATCCTTTCGGGAACTGATCTACCTTATAGATCTCCTGACGCGGCGATTTCAAATATGCGGGTCGTTTATGCACTTCGGTCTAACCGGGTGTTCTCGAGTTATCGAGGGTTTTTGTGTAGAAAATTCTCAAATTTTTTTCCGACGATTTGGTCAGAAATTTTTCACGGCTGTTTTCGCCAAATCCTTTCGGGCTGATCCTACCTTATAGATCTCGACGCGGCGATTTCAAATATGGGATCTAATTTATACTGCTAGTCCCTAACCGTTCTCGAGTTATCGAGGGGTTTTTTGTGTAGAAAATTTCAAATTTTTTCCGACGATTTGGTCGGAGAATTTTTCGAAAAAAGCATTTCTCTCGAATCGCTTTCGGAACTGATCCTACGCTTATAGATCTCGACGCGGCGATTTCAAATATGGGGTCGTTTATGCCGCTAGTCCTAACCGTTCTCGAGGTTATCGAGGTTTTTTGTATGAAAATTTCAAATTTTTTCCCGACGATTTGGTCGGAAGTGCTGCGAAAAAAACATTTTCTCGAGATCCTTTCAGAACTGATCCTACCTCATAGATCTCGACGCGGCGATTTCAAATATGGGGTCGTTTATGCCGCTAGTCCTAACCGTTCTCGAGTTATCGAGGTTTTGTGTGAAAATTTCAAATTTTTTTTCCGACGATTTGGTCGGAAATTTTCTGAAAAAAAACATTTAGATCTCGAATCCTTTCGGAACTGATCCTACCTTATAGATCTCGGCGCGGCGATTTCCAAATATGGCGGTCGTTTGTACCTGCTAGTCCTAACCGTTCTCGAGTTATCGAGGTTTTTGTGTGAAAATTTCAAATTTTTTTTCCGACGATTTGGTCGGAAATTTTTTCGAAAAAAAACATTTTCTCGAATCCTTTCGGAACTGATCCTATCTTATAGATCTCGACGCGGCGATTTCAAATATGGGGGAGTTTTTGCCGCGAGTCCTAACTTCATTCTCGAGTTATCGAGGTTTTGTGTGTAGAAAATTTCAAATTTTTTCGAC